>CM062805.1:182315629-182971757 GCA_031772625.1 Pinus tabuliformis | reverse complement strand
TTTTTTTCAATTATCTTTTACAATGCATGGATAAATTTCTAGAATTATCTATCACTATGAATTCTACATAGTATCTAAATAAACTAACTGTTCAAATACTAGTTATCTACAAATGACCTGGATTGACAACTAAGTAAACACTCGAGTTAACATCCAACTAATTGTTTGACTTTAAAAAAAATGCAAATACTAGTTATCTACAAATGACCTGGGTTTACAACTAAGTGACCACTCGAGTTAACATCCAACTAATTGTTTGACTTTAAAAAAAATGCAGCTAAATGCTCACATTAGTTAACAGGGGAGATTACTATACTTTAACAAGGAAGACAATGGGTGGTTTATGGGTTTAAGATGGAGGGTACAGATCAAAAGGCTTTTCTAACTTGAGAGGATAAATAGTCATTTGCTAACAAGGATTTGGTAAGGTGGTCTTTCTCCTTTTCAAAGTCTTGAGGATTCCATGATAATGAATCAAGAAAATAAGGTCCTAAGGATAACATATTTATGGCTTGGGTGGTGGTGAGACTAGGCATGGAGATACCTATCAATACGAGTCCTCTTCTTGTAAACTTTTTGAGTGAGTGACCCATCACGGAGTTAGAGACCAGAAAGTTGAGGAAGGGAAAATAATTATTATTTTTCATTTCCATGGTAAACTGAACGTAATAGGACCAATTCACAAAGGTATCATCACTATAACAAAATGAGCATTTTGATTTCAAATGGATACTATCTACATCCCTAGCTTAGAAATGCTTGATAAAAATGGTAGCTAAGGTTTCATGAAGAAAATATTTCCAACATCATATTTAAATTACAAATTGTGACAATATAAATGAAATCAATAATTTTATACATGGTAAATTTAAAATATACCAAATTATTATAATAATATGTTTTAATTAAATTTTATTAAAAAAACCATATTCAAGAAATTATTTAACTTTATTTTAATATTTTCATTAAATTGATTGGTTAAGCATTTTAACATTATTCAAATTAATTTATGTTATTCATTAAAATTTGATATACAAAGAATTATTATAATATAATGTGTATTGTTCAAATTATAATTTTGAACATTTAAATAAATTCAAAATTTCAAAATTATATAAAAATGGAAATCTAAATTAAATTTTAGATAAATCTTAAATTTTATATATATATATATATATATATATAAGTTGGTGTCCTCAAGAGATGATTAATTTTTGGCTTGAGAATTATAACACAAGAGTATCTAAGATATTCAAAATTACTATTGTGACACAAGAGTATCTAAGACATTCAAAATTACTATAAGATGCATTTTTTGATCCACTCCAGCCCTTAACATAACATAGGAATTTCAAATAAGTGACCTTCACATTACCAAGTAACTTAACAGTGCACCCCATCCTCGTCGGCTACTTTACACTAAATAGACAAAATTATCTGCACTGAATTATAAAATCTTCTTAAATGTTCATGGATCAACCATCCAAAATGTGATTATAATTTAATTGCAAAATCTTTTTAATATGTTCTTAGATCTGCAATCCACGTGAAGATACATATAATAGTTCTCAATTACGGTTACAATTTTACATCCACCTTAAAAATCTGAATTTTGCTCAAAACCACCAACCAAAATAAACGCATAATGACATCTTATCCGACGCCCTACTCTTACTGTTATATTTAATGTAATGGTAATCATCACCGCGTCCTCGACATCTTCTACTCGTACAGTCTTTCCTCTCCCTCCCTCTGGGCAAACACGTTTGTTCGCCCAATGCTACCCCACCTTGCCTGCCTGCCTGCCTTATTAATTTGACCGTTATTTTTTCATTTCTGTCGATGAGTCATACAGACGACGGGACTACACTACGAGATTGGACGCATCAAACTTCATATATAGTGACCTCTTGAGTGAGGCGCCACTGACATAAAATGAAAACGCCTGACTTTTGCACGCAGTTCAATCCAAAAACACTTTCTCCTCTCACGGATTCCAATCGGTGAATTGAATTTTCGTTTAATGGGTACCTTTAAAATTTATTTTTTGGTTCATGAATCGAAAATATTAGAGGATAAGGAAGATGTTATTGGACAATCATCGTGTACTTTTCCTGAAATTTTTATTGTAGGCTAAATAGTGAGCTTATAAAGTTATAGAAATTTTGGTCTGATTTTGAAAAAATTCGATAATTTCGATATGATTTTGAAAAAATTTAGTTGAAACTTATAAAAATTTAAATTATTATAGTTAAACTCAGAATTTTGATGCACATGATGCATGATGTAATGGTTGGGGCGGATGGCTTTCGCACGCCCCAGTCATGTTCCATTCTTGAGGAGGCGCATATTTGATGACCTATAAAGTTATAGAAATTTTGGTCTGATTTTGTAAAAACTATCGTCTTTTCGATATTAATTGTAAAAATTTAGTTGAAACTTATAAAAATTTAAATTATTATCGTTAAACTTAGAATTTTGAGTATCAAATTTCTAATGATGCTGAATCTGATCAAAACTAATTAAACACTATCACAAAAATTGTAACCAAATTAAAAAAAAAAAATTAGCTGTATTATTTGCTTCTACATTTTACATATTAAACTGTCGATTAGCTATATGTTGTTAAAATACAATATGTTAATAGAGATGTCTGGTTTTGGAGAGCTGTTAACTTAATAGAGGCAGGTGATAAAAATATTGTTTGACCTAGCTCCAATTAAAATTCAAAATATTCTCAAAATTTGAATAGAAAAGACACTCCTTCCAACTCAATTTACTGTTGCTAGACAACCTTGGATGCTTTTATAAAGGAGTTCGGAAACTCCACCGAATTATATATATCTACAAAGTATTTGAAGGAGAGGGTGGAGTGGCAAAATTCACGTGTTGGACATTATAAAATGAAATATTTTGAAATCTTTGAAGCACAGCGTCGTCATATATCATCAGAATTTGCCCGTGGCCTCTGGCTATCGCAGATGTTCTGACGGACTGTTTTTTCACAGGTTGATTCCGTTTAAAAGGTCAAGTATTAAATTTACAAGGACTCAGAGGCCTCAGGTCCAATAACTGATATGCACCAAGAACATTAATTGGACCATAGAGCAGAGCATGTAGCCCCGTCAGGATCTATTAAATTCCACAGCGTCCTGGAAAATGCTCACAGGAAACTTGCTCTGACATTTATTAACCAGTTAGAGAGTTAATAGACCTAGGGTGGATCTAGTTGACAGTCGGTAACCGAATTTTCTTTTTATATATTTAAATTTTATGACATGGGCTTCTCCAGAAGTACGCTTAAAGGAATCTGGCACTTCATCGAATCCTCTCGTGGCCAAGATGACCTCCAGTGTGGGCTGCATGCCTATTCATGGTCTTCATGTTGAATTGAAAATCATTTAACCTAAGAAGATTTTTTTCTTTGGTCTCATCTTCGTTAGAGAGGATTCAGCTTAAGAGAAGCCTTAATTAAATATCCTCTCGTGTGTCCACTGTCTTGGTACCAAATCTGCAATGTTAGCCAATACTTTTATGTTAGTCAAATAGCTTTGTTTGATGGCTATATCTAGTTTAGTCCTAAGAATTTCTGCTTTCATATTTGGTAGTATATTCTTGCTATAACATTTTGGCAGAAATTTTCACCCTCTATTGAGCCCTCGAACCTCCATGTTCTAGAAAATACCAGCACCTTAGTGGCTTTGATCCCTTTGATGGGTTATTGTTAGCTAAGAATTACATGTGCGCTGAACAAAAAGAAAAATATAGCTAGACGAAGGAATAAGAAGGTACCAAACTCCAAGAGGTGAGCACAAAGGGAAACTCAGAATCAAGAGGGTAAAGAGGTTGTTGATGGAGGATGAAGCCAATGCCACATCACAAAACCAACAATGACCACTTACCTAGGCCATAAGAAAACCCATCCATTTATAAGAGAAAAAACATTTCCCTAATGGAGTCGGCAGGCCAACAAAGAAGAAATTAAAATAATGAAATCATAACATAAAATTTTGAAAATCCAAGGAAGATGGGGTTCATTACCAAGTAAAGAGGTAAATAGAGGAGAGCATATCCCATAGAGAACAATTAAATGTTTTCTTGATGCTCTGACATTGCACAACTTTCCATTACCTCTAGTCGAGATATCCCACTAAGCCACATAAATGGCCACTCATGTGCATAATGAGGTTGATTCTTAAGAAAAATGGATCACAAAAGTTTCCATTTTGGCTGAAATATACCTGGATTAACGTACATTGGTGTGATTAAGCTCCCTTTACTTTTTATCAACCATCATATACTATTCAAGGGTCATATCATCATAATGTAAAGACTGCCCATTATGCTCGTGAATGTTTGTCTCATTACTGAGGGTGTGGGGTGATGGGGGTGGTGCATGCCGACATCCCTTGGTTGGCATGTGTTGTGGGGATGATAGCAATGTGCTCCAACACATGTCACTCCTTTGACACCCCATTTAGTGAAGAATGATCTTTTAGAGATGCATTAAAACCATTATGTTTAAGGCTTGATTTGGGAATCGTAAGCCAATCCAAGCATATTGACAAGGCTTGGAATTCCATCCTTCATTAGCTACGATATCTGCTACGTTGTTTCCCTATTATTTAACATGAGAAGGCATGATGATAGGTATTGAAGACATGTTCCTAGAAATGATCACCAAACTTTATTTTGGCCAACAACTTATACTTACTTTGCTATGTGTCAATGCACAAAGAATTGTCGTGACCATATTGATGATGATCTAATATTTCCTCCAATGATAAGTTTAGTGATGCACTTATATTTCTCTATCTAAAGCCTTACTTCAAGGACTTTGAGCTCTATTGTGTTGTACTTGTATGCCCTATGGGTCCTAAAAATAGAAAGAGACTAATACTGTGGGAGTCCTTGACGAGTCTTGCATAGCTTGTGGTTACAAGGTTGCCTTTCAAAACCCCATCAAAATTTAACATGATGAATCCTATTGGGGGTTGGATGGTGCTTAAATTAAAGAATTGGAAGGAAAAGGTGAGGGAGGATTGAATATTAGTTGCAAAGGTTCATATCTTAGTTGTCACTCATTGAGGATTAAGGCTGCCAAGTCCCTAGCTTGCTAATCTTTCTCAAACTAGGTTTGTGAGATAATAGTCTCTTCAATGAAATTCTTGAGTAAATGTTATATGAGATTGATATTAAGATATATACCTTGAAAAATAGATCTATTTCTTTCCTTCCTAATGGCCCATAACAAAATTCTCTTGGTAAGGGTCTAGATTTGATTTAGAGTGAGATTTTTAAAGGCTGTGTTTTAATGTTGATGTAGAAATTTGATAGAATTGCAACTACTCAAGAAATGTAATGTAAAATCATGAGACACAATTATACTCTAGTAATATGCAAAATGAAATTCACAATTTAGAACAACATGCATAGACATGCAATAAGAAAAACAAAAAATACGCTATGATTTCTAGGGGAACCCAATAGGAAAAACCCCTCAAGCCTATTTGCATTAATCAAAGAATTGAGAAACCATTACAATTGCTACCTCCAACTCTGAGCTCAACTTGCAAAAGAATAATTGTTTTCTTGCTCAATGAAAAAGCTCTTGCCAACACTTAGCCAATTCTATGCTCACCAAGGCCCCTATTTCCTTGTGCAAATCTTGAGCAAATTAGCCCCTATTCTTTAGGAATTTCATCCAAAATGATTGCACAATTCCCAAGGATTGATCATTGATTGCATGCAACACATGTACACTCAACACTAGTTTACAACTAATGTTACACTGCCTTGGAATCTCCACCACAACTGAGAAATTTGAATTCCTTGCATGCATGAGCTATTTTTGGTTGATTGATCAGTTAACTAGATGATCTCTGAGTTAGACTATTGTCTCACTGCAAAACTAACCTCCAACTAGTTATATTAAATATTAGAAATAGTTTAACTGAGTACAACTGGAAATAACTAAACTGGATTGCTATAAATTAGCAATCACACATGCATAAATGAACTCCAAGCCCTATAACTCAAATTTACTGAGTTAACTGAGTGAAAAGAGCCATGTCACCTCAATTAACTGCCTCCAAATTGTCTGCTAATATGGAAATTTCAAATTTTCTCAATTTGACCAAGGCTAAGCCAAATTGAACCCTTCTTGCTACACTTCTCAACACGCCCTCTTAGTAGAAAGGGATTATCAATCACCCTTGTCTTGTAGCTCTGTAATTTGAAATTCCCTCTTGGAAAAGCCTTTGTTAAGATGTCAACATCTTGTTCCTCAGTGAGAATGTATTGTAGCGACATTATCCTCCTCCGCACATAGTGTCATAAATGATGATACCAAATGTCTATATGCTTGGATGGATCATGAAATATTGGATCCTTAGAGAGATTAATACAACTCTAATGATCATAATAGATCACAGTTGGATCCATCTCCTGACCAAACAGTCCCACAAGTATATTTCTCATCCACATTGCTTCACATATTTCTTGACTTGCATCCATGTATTCAACTTATGTTGAGTTGAGCACCATAGACCTCTGCTTCCTATTGTTCCAAATAATTGTTCTCGAGCCAACATTGAAAATTTCGCCTGATGTGCTCTTTCGGTAGGATGGACTCCCTACCTAATCTGCATCTTTGAAGCCATGCAACTTCATTCCCTCTGTTTTTCTGTACCATAATCCATACTAGGTAGTGCCTCTAAGGTACCGTAAAACATCCTTTGTTTCCTTCCAATACAATTTGGTTGACCTAACCATAGCTTGGCTCAGTTGGTTGAGTGCATAGCACATATCTGGTCATGTGTTCACAAGATACATCAATGAACCCACTAGCTACAGGTAAATGGTAGCATCAACCTCTTCACCTGAAGTTTCATTCTCCTTCCTCCAGTTGGCTGCTAGAGGTTTCTCCATGGGCTTACAACTCTCCATACAAAATCTATGCAGTATCTCGCTTGCATACTTACCTTGAGACACAAAAAATTCCCCATCACCTTGCCACACATCGAGCTCGAGGAAGTAGTGCATGAGACCATGTCTTTCATCTCAAATTCCCTTGCAATGCTCTCCTTACAAGAGTTCATCAGTTTCTCATTACCTTTCAGTATTAAATAATCAATATATAAAACAATGATAAGTAATTTACCTTCTACCAAAATATGATAGAGGTTCACATCTGCTTCACTTTTGGTGAAGCCAAATCCAGTGAGATAACTATCAACCCAAATGTACCAAGCTCATGCTTCTTGTTTGAGACCATGCAATGCTTGCTTGAGTTCACACACATAATACTACCGATCAAATGTCCCAAAAAATTCTGGTTGCTCTATGTATACTTCCTCCTCAATAAAACCATTGAGAAATGCTATTTTTACATCCATCTAGTGGATCTTCCAGCCCATCTTCTCAACTAGTTCAAGAATTGATCCAATGGATGAATACCTTTCTACAAGAGTAACGGTTTCCTCATAGTTGATTCCCTCAACTTGGGAGAATCCTTTGGCCACAAATATGGCCTTATACTTCACTATGTTTTGTTTGCTGCATTCTTAACTTTGAAGATCCAGTTTGAGCCCACAACTAATTTTTCGGTTAGTCTTGGGACCACATCCCAAACATTGTTCTTTATGATGGACTCGTATTCTTCTGTTGTTGCATCAACCAAAAATAGATTTTCAAATGCTTCTTCAAAAGAGTTTGGCTAAGTCTTTACAAGCTCAATCATTAGATCCATGTAGCTAGTGTACCCCTCAGGTGACCTCCTTTTCCTATGCAAATTTGAAGGATCTCCGACATTCTCCCTCTCATATTGCATCAGTCTCTTAGCTTCCATGGTTCTTTTTCTAGCTTCTTTGGATGGTTGTTCTTAAGTGGATGTCTCCACTTTGGCTCCTCGCTGCTCCATTTTTTGTTCCTCCACAACTTCTTGAGGCTCCTACTTTGGAGCTAAAAGCTCCTCTTCTAGTGGGATTTGAAACTCCCTCTCAAGAGAGCATCTCATTGCTTTCACCTCATCAAACTTTACATCCCTTCACACAACTGTCATTCTGGTGGAAGGTAAGTACACTTGATAATTGTGTGGAGTTTCGGTGTAACCCACAAAAACTCCCAACTCTATTGTCGACTCAAGTTTCTTCCTCGAATCTTTGGAGACATGGAAATAAACAGAGGCTTCAAAATTTTTGAAATGAGACAAAACCAACTTTCACCCTAAGAAGGCCTCCTCTGGTGTAGTCATACCAAGAATCCGATGAGGACTTCGATTTTGAAAGCAGACTAGTGTGTTACATGCCTCTACCCAAAAATGTAGTCACGGGCCTTAGTCATGTAGCATATCTCCCACAACTCCCACAATGCTCTGGTTCTTTCTCTCAGCTACCCCATTCTATGGTGGGTTGTGGGGAGTTGTCAGTTCTCTTCGAATTCCTTATGCACAAAATTCCTTGAATTCATTCAAAACATACTCACCTCCATTGTCACTCCTAAGAGCTTCACCTTATTTTTGGTCTTTCTCAACTAGTGCCTTGAATTCTACAAATTTTGAGAATGTATCATCCTTCTTCTACATGAAGAAGATCCAACACTTTATTAAGAAATGATCAATAAACATAGTATTTATTTCTAGCAGTGGAGGATGTCAAGAAGGGTCCACACACATGAGAGTAGACTCTCTCGAATAATGCATTTGATTTATTGTCTCAATTATGCAATGTGGACTTTACATACTTCCCCAAGGTACAACCCCTGCAGACATCCTACTTCTCAAGTGATCCTTTAGGGAGGCTAGTCATTATTTTCTACATAATTTAAAGGGCACCATGGTGCAAATGACCAAGTATTTTGTGCCAAATTTCACCATCATATCGACTCTACACTTTCTATGCCCTACTACTTAATGCAACGCAATCTTCCACATCAATTTTGTACAGGTTCTTGACACAAACCTCAATTTTCTTCACTTTCCCAGTAGCTATGTGTCTCAGAAAGGATTTCCCTTTACTAAAAATAACATCATAGCCACGATCTTCCAAAATTGCTACAAATATGAGGTTCTTCTTCAAGGTTGGTACAAACATGGCATCTTTAGGTGAAGAGGGGATCATGACTCCCTCCTAAAGGTTACTGTACCAATCACGGTAGCACTCTACCTTCCATCGTTTCCAATCTCAATATGCATCTGGAGATCTTTCTCCTCCAAGTCACTAAAAAACTCTCTACACCCTATCATGTGCAACGAGGCACTTGAGTCCAAGTACCACACACTCCCCATCACAGTGTTGGTTATGCATCTGATCATAGTAAAGTATAACTTGAATTGTGAAGATAATACTTTACCTGTTGCTTCTCCAAAGTTCTTATTGCTAGACTTTTTGTCTAGAGATGTTGTAGCATAGTGTCTAAATTCATGGTAATTGAAGATTTTTCTTTTGGACAAGTCTTTCTTCTTGCCCCCTTGGCTATAATTTGGTTTGGTGTGAGATCTCTTCCCTTTCGAATTCTTTCCCTTCCCAACCAATGCAAAATTCTCTTCATCCTCTCCCTTGCATGAACTTTCATCTCTGGTATTTCGCATGATTTCTTCTTGTACCAAATCAGACCATAAGAATTCCCAATTTGGTAAATTTTCCCTTCCATTCACAGAGTCCTCGTAGTTGTGCCAAGATTTTTGAAGGCCTAGAAGACCTAGGCTCACTAGTTCATCTTATGCAACTTTCACACCAACCCCTTAAAGCTCATCCCAAACTTGTGTAAATCTGGTGAGATACTGCAGAATAGTATCATTTTTCTTCATCTTAATGTTTCAAAGTTTGTCTTTCAGGGCCAATTTTCTATAATCATTGTTATTTTCGAATATCTCAGGCAATGCCTTCCACATAGAAAATGGTGTCTATTTTCCATGGATATTTGAGACAAAGTGGTCTTTCACTCCCTCCATGATTATTCTCCTCACCTTGGCTACATATTTCTTCCATTCTTCTAGGCTCTAGGCCTCAATTGATCTAGGTTTTGGAATGCTTTTGTTTACATAATCCAACAATACATTTTCATCAAACACTTCCTCCATGTTATCCTTCCAGACAATCAAATTTGAGCTACCCTCCAAGGCATACTCTAATCTCAGACAATTGAAAGACATTCTCCTGATCTTGAAGAACAATTACTGCACTGAAGCTAATACTTCAAAATTCTTGAGAGGCAAGTTCAAAATACTGGTTCTAATTTGATTTTAGGGCCCTAGTACCATGTAGAAATTTGATGTAATTACAACCGTTCAAGAAATTTAATCTAAAATTATGAGACACAATTCTACTCTACCGATTTGCGGAATGAAATTCACAATTTAGAACAACATGCATAGATATGAAATAAGAAAAACCACAAATACATAGTGATTTCTAAGGGAACCCAACTGGAAAAAAACCCTCAAGCCTATTAGCATTAATTAATGAATTGAGAAACTATTACAATTGCTAGCTCCAGCTCTAAGCTCAACCTACAAAAGAATAATTGTTCTCTTTCTCAATGAACAAGCTCTTGCAAACACTTAGCTAATTCTATGCTCACCAAGGCCCCTATTTCCTTGTGAAAATCCTGAGGAAACAAGCCCCTATTCTTCAAGAATTCCCTCCAAAATTATTGCACAATTCCCAAGGATTGATCACTGATTGCATGCAAGGCTAGTTTAAAACTGATGTTACACTACTTTGGAATCTCCACCATAGTTGAGAAATTTAATTCCTTGCATGCATGATCTATTTTTGGTTGATTGATTAGTTAACTAGATGATCTCTGAATTATATTGTTGTCTCTTTGCACAACTGCCCTCCAACTAGTTCTATTAACTATTAGAACTAGTTTAACTAAGTACAACTAGAAATAACTAAACTAGATTGCTACAAATTAGCAATCACACATGCATAACTGAACTCCAAGCTCTCTAATTCAAATTTCCCAAGCTAACTAAGTGACAAAAGCCATGTCATCTCAGTTAATTGCCTCCAAGTTGTATGTTGATGTGGAAACCTCAAATTTTCTTAATTTGACCAAGGCTATGTCGAATTAAGCCTTTCTTGCTACAATGTTCAACAGTTGAGAATGCTTGGATCTCCCAATACAAATTATCCTTTGTGTTTGGACTTGCAGGGGTAATCCTAGGCTACAAGGGGTCATTTTTGTTCTTTGAGTGTTCCTCTCGAGAGAAAGATTTTTCGAATATTTCAAATTGAGTTAAGCATAGCTTTGGAATCGTCATGGTAAGAGCATATAAAATAGGAGGGCTTGGAGCTCGAATTTTAAAAGGCCCATTCTTCCTGTTATGTTGAAATGTTAGAAATTATAACTAGCTTATTTAACGTTAAAATTATTATCATGTATGACCAAACCTTAGATATTAAATAACTATGTACTAAAGGTACATCAAGATATTTAGTAGGAAATTTACATTTTTGAAATCCTAACAGTTTGGAAATATGTATCTGTGAAAAAAAAAGGGTATTGAAAAGGAAAATGTGCGATGTAGAATGATTGATATCCATACCTAAAACTTGTGAGAAGTACTCAAGCTCTTTATGTAGTACCCATGCTTCTTGAAATGTCAGAATTCCCATATACATTATATTATCAATGAATTTTTGGTGTGAGATAGGGAGAACTCCCTTGAGAAATCTAATTCATTTCACTTTGCATCTAGATATTATTGATTTTATGGCACTCCCTAAGCCTTTCAATACTAGAATGAATGAAAATGGATACAAGGGTTTCCCTCTATTGGATGTTGCGAGAGGTTGATATGATTTTAGTTGATGAGCCAATTAAGAGAATAAATAATAAGAAAAGCAAGATTAGGACTTTAGTCCATGTGATCCATTCATGGGAAAATCCAAACATTGAGAGGACTGTAAAGATATAGGACCAATTAAGCATGTCAAATGATACTAAGAGATTTAGTTTGATAAGCATGCTAGGATTTTTAATTTTCCATAAAAAATGAATGAGTTCATATGCTATCGTGATCCCACTAAGAATTTTATGGCCTTCCACATAGATAGATTTATCTGATGAAACTATGAGAGGAAGTATAGGCTTGAGTCTATTATTTATGACATTGGTTATGGACTTCTAAGTCACATTACATAATTTTATCAGTTTAAACCCAATGGAATAATCTACCTTGTCTTTTTCTGGGAGATGAGGTGAGGGATGTTTCATCAAGAGCTAAAATGATGCAAAGTGAGTGTTTGATTCTTCAACTTCTGACAAAAGGTCTTAATCCACTACCAACCAACATGCTTGGAAAATATTAATCATGAAGCTATATGGTTCCATTTCTTTATTCTTTGACATTGATCTAGGTGTAGTCCCAACTTCTGTCATAGAGATGCAACATCTGAGAGTTTCATTCTAGTCCTAAGTAACTAGTGATGGGATATTCTAAACTATGTGTTGAAACTTTTTCTCTCCCCTCTGGTGTGTGTCTAATTAGAAATCTCCATAGTAAGGAACTAGTTCCAACTCCATATCTCTATGATCAATTATTTTAGTTCCTTCAATGATTTTTAGTGAGGTTATCTAATTATGATGCCTATGATGAAGCATGGATTTGTGGAGGAAATATATGTTGCATTCTCATTCCTTGACCCATCATATTCTTGATTTTTGTTTCGTGGGTATCTCTTTGTGTTTTCTTATTTCTTCTAGTTGGGCCAACAAATGGGAGTCTTGTTTGATGATCTCTTCTAATTTTCCATGAAGAATGGATTCTTTCTATAAGGAGTTTGTTTTTTCCTTTATTTATTGCTTCACTTGGAAAATATTCCCAAAGTCCATTCTTTCCATTTTTAAGTTGTAATTTGATGTTTTTTAACTTTCTTTGAAGCTGGTACATAGCAAAGCCTTGGATGCCTTCCACCTCCTACAACCATTTTGTGATTTTCTATTTAAAGTTTATTTGTGAGAGACAAATGTTTCAAAATGGAATGAGTAGTTCTTAGATATGGCTATGATGTTGAAATCAAGGTCAATGGTCTAGTGATGTAATTCACCACATGGGAGTGTTGAGGCCTCAATGTAGATATATTTTCTAAAATGGTTTTTAGTAATTAAAATTCTATCCAATGTGGATGCAATTTGATGAGCCTTGTACCTTCTATTATTCCATGTATAGTTCCCATTAATGTTTTCAAGATCCAAGAGATGGATGTGTGACATCATACCCTCAAAGACTTGAGCTTCTACCTCTAGTTTTCGTACTACAACCTTCTTTTAGAAAGAGACTTTATAGTATTAAATTATCCTCCTATAATCCATGGGAAGTTACTTAATAAGGATGAATTTGCTTGATGAGTTTAATAAGTTGGCTTGATATCTAGGCATGGTAGGGTCATATGAACTGGAAATGATGTAGATTTCAACTGATATGATGAGTTCAAATTGTACTGTGATGATTCTATTGGATGAAAATTAACTTAGAACTAATACTTATGAGTGTTTCCCAAGATAGTGTGGTCACCAACTTTTCCAAGTGGATCTATTTCATATGAATGAAAATGTCTTCCTAGTTTGTAGACTGTATATGCAATGTAATTTCTTGAAGTTTTAGCTTCATGAATCATCATGGATGTAGGATGTTCAATTTTCCACATTTATTTTAGGAGCCTCTATTTACATTTATAATTGAGACCCCTTACGTTCTAAGAGATGCCTATCATTGATATGGGGAGATGTTGAAGTGAAATACCTCTAATGTGAGCTTTATTATTCCAAAATTGGACAACATTCCACCCAAATTTTCTAGAAATTTCTTATTCTTTTTAGTACATTCTTCTTTCCCTCTTTCTGGGATTTAGGGTTATCTTTGAAACAACGTGGTTGAATTCCTAAGTGGGGGATATAGAAAGTCATTCTTGAAGAATATTTATGGGCTTGTAGTTGTGATTTTAAATATTCTTTACTCAAGATATTGACCTCCTATTCTAGAATGGATTTTAGGTCCTTTCCCTTCCAATCATTAGTAATAATAGGGAGGCCTAGAACATCTAGATCCACATCCTCTATTTCTCTTGGTTTAGGTTCATTAGTCTATTCAACCATGATAATTTCCTTGACGATATGTTTTAGAGAACTGATTGCATTCACTTAAGGGATATGGGAGTCCTTCCAAGGGTCCCAAGGAATCGCAAGCTATTTCTTTTCATAATTAGTAGGACTATTGGAATTTCCCAACGGGTATAGCTTAGCCCTTGGCAAGTCCAAATTGATTAATGCTTCAAAACTACTGAAAGTTTAGGTTTTTTCTAGAGTGTGGAGGCAGAGGGCCACAATGAGAACAACTATAGAAGGGAGGCTTGGAGAAACCACCAAAGTACTTTATGTCCTACTACATTGGAAGAGGTTGTGGGGAAAGAAGTTGATAGTTACAAAAAGGTGGCCGTACGAATTAGACCTTCACGATAATAATTGGATGTCCCCACAATCTAGGGTTTACTTCTAGACAATCTCATGGTCATAAATATCTATTGACTCGAGGAGATGTTCTTCTATGTTCATATAGACACATATATAAGCATAACAAATGTGCCTTGATTGATTAGTGGCTTCTCGTATTTTGAAAAAATCACCAAATGCATTTCCAATTCCTTCTAGAGTCTTTTCTTCCAAAAAAATTCTTGGTAAGGAATACATGTGAATTCATAAAGGGGAATATTTGAAGTAATCCTTACATGGAATGAATATATCTATCCAAATCAAAGACATAGACCGCTTGTGTTAGAATGTAAAGGCCATTTTCAAATATGCAGATTTTATCTTCTAAGCTAGAAAAAACCACCATGAAGAAACCTTTGGCACCCAGTTCAAGCTTTACCTAGCCCTTGGTTTTCCATTTTGATGAATCCACCATGTGAGAGCTTTTTTCCAATGGCAAAATTGATGAAATTTCCCAATCGATGCATGTTCCTTCATGTACTGGATGTATTCACGTATCTCAGAAGACCTAACCTTAAATTTTGGATCAATTGTAGCTTTTTGTAGACAAATCCTTGGCATGTGTTTTTGAGTCTATTATTTGATGTGTTTTGTAGATGAAAGTCCTACAAGATTTGAGTTTCTTGAGAAGGGTCACAACAAAGGGAAGAAGAAATGTTGAAAGCTAAAGTGGCTATGGGGTCACTTTCCAAAACTATATGGATATAGGATGAATATCTACTCTTCATTGCACCCTCTACCATAGAATGAAGAGATCCAAAGTTAAAAAAAAAAATTACACAAAATTAGGGTTTTCCAAAAACATCAAGTATATTATATCAAACATAATAGAATATTATTATTCATATTTCCAATACAATTTAAATTATTATTAATTAATTCAAATTTTGTTTAGTTATAAAAAACATATAATAAAATAAATTTTCTATCTTTTATTTCATTTTTAATAATTAATAATTAATATTAATAAATAACAAGATCTTGATTATTAAAAGAAAAATCCCATAAAAAAAATATTGTGAAATAAGCAAATTAATATTATAAAAAAGGTTTCCTTGTTTTAGAGGCTATATTATCAAAGAAAATATTTTCTTTTCAATTCAAAACCTTCAAATAAAGAGTACGATTCAAATTATTAATGAATATTGATGAAATTTTTTAGGATATTTTAAATGAATTTTATTCAACTTCAATGAGTTATAATGACTTATTTCTTAAGTATATATATATATATATATATATATAACTAAATTTTTTAATAATAATAAATAGAATAAAAAATTGAGATAGAGTTCTTTCCTATATAAAATTGAATTGTTTAGTGATGTAAAATTAATAAAAGAAAATTAAAATAATACAATAGTTTGTTTTATACATATATATGAGTGGATGAACCCCGAGGGTTAGTTCAATTGGTCGATTTTTCATCACCAAAAGCATCTCGTTAATGAGATTTCACGAGGTTAATTATCGTTGATGCCCTCGGGTTGGGCTCTACTAATAAGACAAAAGGATGTGATCCCTTTGGATGGATCTGCCTAGATATTTCCTCAATATATATACATGAGTTGATTATATGGATAACAACATATATTCCTATTTTATTTTCTATGGCATATGTTCAAAACAAGATAAATACCTTCTCAAATCAAATCTCCTCGGATTTGTTTAGGTTCCATCATACTAACATTAATATATAAGATTTCATCATAACTTCATAGATAAACACACTTGGACTAGAGTAATACTAGGGTCAGTGATATCCTGGGAAGTCCCAATGTTATGCCTTACTACTGTTTCCAAACAAAGTCACCCTAGAGTGTTATTACATTTATATAGAATCATTTCAAATAAAAAGAGAAGAAAGAGAATTACAACATCAAATATTGTTAGAGATAATGTTTGGTAAAAAATTTAAATTGTTTGAAATTAGATATTAGGTTTTGAGACTCATGTGCAAAAAATAGATGTTCAAGTACAAAAAATAAAATTAATAGAAATAAGAAACTAAATAATAAGAGAGAGAGAAAGTTTCATACTGAGTGGTAAAGTTAAATAGTTAGAAGACAATCTAAAGTAGATATCAAAGCCATCAAAGTGGAAACAGAAATTAAAGAGTTAGAAGAAAAGCTAAAGTAGATATCAAACCCATCAAACTGGAAATGAATAGGTTAATTGACATGTACCATGAGCATAATAAAGGAGCCTTAAATCTCATAATTGTTGGTATAATATAAAAAGAAGGATGAGAACATGATAGAAATAATAAAATAAGAAGTAAAAAATAAGTCACAAATTGAAACAACTTATTTCATAGAAGCAAAGAGGATGGGAAAAATAATCAAATGTAAAGATACAATTATCATGTTAGGATAATATTTAATTATCATAAATATGGAACAATTAGTAAATATCCTACCTTAAAAGTGTCAATAATGTTTATAAATGAAGGTATCTTTCCAACAAACCAAGCTAAGTTAAGGAAGGAAGTTTAGAAGGTAAATGAAGTCATAAAGGTAGGAAAATCGAAATAAATAGAAATAAATAAGCTATTACTAGGGATAGAGACCATAAAAAAATAACAAATAGGAATTTTGGACACTTTTTACACTTTTATGGAACAATTATAGATTTCCATAGCATAAAGCTCCTATACTAAGTAATATTATGAGTGAAACTCATATTATTTTTTTATTTGAAATCTAAGAACATAATGAGTATAAGTTTCCTCACATAGAAGGATTCATTTTTCGGTTAGCATGGGGCATGCAATTCGATTGCAAAGGGATTGGATTCGTGGCCTATTATATATGTGGGGATGTTATTCCTAACACCTACCTTCATAAGATCATCCATTTCAATTAATACATTTGGATAGAAATATTAGATATGCTAAGAGGATTTATACAGATGTTTTTTTATTTTGCACCTAATAACTCTACTTTTTAGTTGGAAAATAGTTCTTATAAAAGCTACCCCTTAAATTCCCTAGAATGACATATTCATAGTTTAAAGAATGAAGGTAATATCATCTTGTTAGAATACTTTAATGCTAGAGCAACAACTAACAAAATGGTTCTTCTATGTAATGATTCCAACCGTAATTCTTTATGGTAAGCTCAGTAACTCATTATAGCTAGTAGATACAAATGGAACTCTAGGGACCTAATCAAGAAATTGTTTAGTATTGAGCTATTCAAGATTTGTCATTTTCAAGTCCTAATTTTCATTGGTGTAGTGGATTGGCCATACTCCAACTATATGATATGGATTCATGGGCTTGATGGTAGTGTCAAATATTATGTGATATATAATATCTATATTTGAAACCAAATAGTTAATTTTGATGTTTTGAATGACCATGAGTGTAATGATTAAATACAAAAATCACTAACAAAAAATAAAGGCCTTTAATCATCAACATAAGGAAAATATTCATTAATTATTACAAGAACAATGAGTTGTGAGAACTCGCCTTTAGAATGAAGAATTATCTTACTTGTAATTTCAAAACCATTGCACTATTCTACTTTGTCCACCTTTTGACCCTGAGAGAGTAGCAATAAAGCAAGTAGCATAGCCAGTAACAGACCCATATGCACACGTAGTTTAATATCCTATTCTGGAGCCCCCCGGATTTTGATCCAGTTGGAGTAGAAGGTGGAAAAGTAGTTTCTTCTTCAACAAAGGCAAGGATAAAGGTATAGGTACCACTGGGGTAGAGCACCCTTCCCTCAAGGTCGAGATCCAATTTATCCAATTGAATAACTAGTTTATGCCTAATGATAGACATTGTGTTTTGGACACGATAGGTAATTTTTCCTACATTTTGGGGATGACTCTTTGCCTAACTATAGCCTCAACTGCACTATGTCTTTATACAACTAGCCACACTCAATCCCTCATTCAACTACCTCTACTAGTGAATGTGTTCTATCATAGAATTCTCCTAGGGAAAGAATGCCTCACATCCTCCTTATAACTCATTAAATAAAACAATTTGTTCCAAAAATGGAAAGGTAATATTCATGTACACAATTCATGTGTCATCAATTAAATTCCTATGTGTTTGTCTTAAGTTTTCCTTGACTTAGATTGTTCGATAATTTACTCTTTCTTATTTTCTTGTTTTAAAATTTATTAATTGGACTTTATTCTTACTATTTTTATAGTTTCCTTTATTTTTTTATTTGGAACTTTATTTTATTACTTATTATTTTATTCATTTGTTTTTTCATTAACATTATTAGTTTTATTATTATTATTTATTGATTTAATAATATGTAGTATTACATACTTCCTCCCTCTTGAAGGGGCTTCATCCCAAATTTAAGTTTTATCATTTAACTTATAATTTATTTATTTATTTATTTCTTCTCCCCTATTCAATACCCTTTGTTTTAACTAACATAAATTCCAACCGAGTGACCATAACATCCATTGAAAGATACATCACAACATAGGGAAGTGAAAGTACTCTCAAGCTCATCTTTCCCAACTCTTGGAACTAGGCTTAAGGTCCCATTGATCTATACCAAATCCCCATGGATCAAAACTCATCTACCCCAAGGAAAAAATCTGGTATTACTCACGTACCCCAAGCATCTTGAAAGATTATCCTATACTCCCTCCATAGCTCCTACCAAGTACAACCCTAGACATCAAAGTCCCACACCCACTTCTGGACTTCTAGATCATAATGCAATTATTAGGCACTCAGGTCTCAAGATGGTCCCATAACCTATCAAGAGCAAGGAATAAAAACACTAGCATAAATAGTTTATTGAGTCTTTCCCTATACCATAAGGTGTTACATATTATCCCTCATAGGTATGGGCTCCCATGAGATCATCAAATAAATTGGACATGTCGTCCCACTAGTGGATTTCCTGTCAATCACAACCTCACAACTTGGAAGCAATGCATTACTTATAACATCACCATCTCATAGAAAATAATTCACATGCTAACGCTTTCATGCCATCGGCATCATTGTTATCACAATGTCTTGAATAGTAAGTAATCACATGCTCATGCATGCCATCATTATACATATCATCATTAAATATGCATGGAATTATCACATGCCATAAATTTTGAAATTCCCTTATAACATTATGATATCTTTATCAAAGATATAAATTACATCACCATAATTAATAGAACCACATGTTAATATAATGACATAGCTTAACATCATAAATATGATAACCCTGTCAATCATATCATATGGAGAAGAACGAAACCTTAAGCATTCTTATCATGATTCATCATTCAAATTCAATAATGTGCATAAACAATGAATGATATTTATTTCATTTAATGCAACAAAATCATTAAGCATCCATCTAAGGCCTATTTGGTCAAGTTAGTCAATATTTTTAGATCATTAATGCTATGAGTGTCATGTTCTTGTTAAGATGTCAATTGCTTTCCAATACTTATTTGATCTTCTTTCATTAAGGAAGTTGACAATTTACAAGGCAGGTATAGCCATCCTATTAGTATTCTCAAACTTTCATATATATTTTTTATTTAACTACACTAGTAAATTCTAGTGAGCTTTATTATCAAGATATTAATCACTAGTCATGTATTCTTCCATTTTTAATTAAATTCATCATTAAACTATTAATTACCTTACCAATAATCATTATTGTCAAAATCAAATAAAATATATTTTTCATCAATTACATACTGTATTTTTACTTTCCATGGCTATTATACCCAATTAGACATAAACATTAGGTCACCATTGCTAAAAAAAATTATCATACTTAATCCACTTTCACAAAGGGATGACTAAGCCCCAGTGATTTATTCATCACCTAGTGATTATCAATAATGTTGGACCATCTCATCATGTTGTTAGATTAATACCACTTCCCTTTTATCATAGATGCACCCTTCTTCATGTTGTACTAGGGATTGTTCCCCTTAATTTTTGACTTGTCAAATACTATCTTTAGTTTTAGAATTAGAAGCAATTGAAGGCACTAGAACCATTATCATCCATACAAATAAATTTTATGCCTAATTTATTGGAAATAACTTCTTTAAATACTAATGTGATCTAGGTGGATATTTGTGGCCACCCGCCTATTAAACTTGGACCCCAACCATTTTTTCTTTTCAGTTTCCTTAATTGTATCACAACTTACTACTTTTGGCAGTTTTTCGGGTCCTAAACATCCAAAGTCATTTTGAGGGACTAAAAGACATTTGTAAGGAAAACTGAGAGACCGGAGAAGTCCCAAACTGGTTCACTAATCTATTTTCCGCCTCCTCTCCGACTTTGAGTTCTTTGAAACGAGGTATTATGATAGCTAAATGGAGATTGTATGCCAAAGTTACAACCTCGAGAAGTTGATGTACCAATTTACCCAAATGGGGCCCACAATTTTGGTGCTTCATCTCCTAGGGTTAGGTTTTTGGATGTTTACGATTTTCCATTATTTCTCAATAATAAATAGGCCTTTGAGCCTCATTGAAACATATTTCATAGGCATGTAGCTGCCACATCTCTTCTTAGAGATAAGATACCATCACCTAAGCTAGTTTATTTTATTTATGTATGTAAGCGTATTTCAGTTATTTGATATTAATGAAATGAAGTTTTATTTCTGCTCCATATCTATATATATGGGTATTTCTTTATTTTGTTTTATTCTTGCATAAGTCTGGAGCAGCCTTCTCTTCCTTTGTTTTCCTTTGCATGTCCCCAATGAGGTTAGGGTATAGGGAGTTAGGGCCTAATCTAGTTGAACCTTTGCAAGACCAGCCTCACAAAACCTGACGGTGGTGGAAGAAAAGAAACATGAGGGCGCAGGAGATCCTTTCAAAATACTACTTGAGCAAGCCCTCGAGTGACAGAGGAATGCGATGATGGATAATGTTTTCCAGATCCTTCGATGACTACACACATGTGACGAATATTCATCGAACAGCCACTCTGGAGGCGCCACTCCTTTTAAGGTACAAGTTAACTTTGATATTCCCATATTTGAGGGCTAGATATATGTGAACACTGTAGATAAATGGTTAGATCTATTAGAATGATATTTTTCAGTTAATGACTTTTCCAATCGGGAAAGTATTACTTTTTCACTTCTCAAAGCTACCCCACAGATCAAGGACTAGTGGGAAACCTACTATGAACAAAAGGACGAGAGGGAATCCTCACTATTTTCAGCCACACCCACTTGCAATTCTTTCTAAGATGCCATCAAGCAACAATATTACCGTACCAGGAGCTATGAAGTTAGATACATAAAGTGGACCACACTACGACATGGAAGGGACCAAGATTTTCCATATTTTACAAATTTTTTCGATACCCTTCGCACAAAGCTAGGTATCAAGGATTCTAAGTGGCATTTGGTACTGAAGTATCATAGATGTATACACAAGTACATATAGGACGAGATGGAGTTCATGGACATCTCCTCGCTCAGCACGACATACTAATACGTTGTCAATATTGAGCAGAAGTTTAAACGAAAGAAATGAGACTTTGGATCTGTGAATCTGAAGCAAGGAAAAGGCGCCCCCAAATGACAAGGCAAAAGAAAAAACCAAGGTGGGGTGACCCAGGAAATCCTGCCAAAGATGCAAGAAAATAAAAACACCATGAAGATAAAGAAGGACACGGGAAAATGTTGTGAGTTCCATAAGAGATCCACTCACAACATAAGTGAGAGTCAGGCCAAGCAGTCACTAGTGGCCGAGCAAAAGGCTTCTGAATTAGACACAATATCTAACTCTAAGTTGGAACCCAACAAGGGGAATGACAAAGGGAAGCAGATCGTTAACATGGAGCCTAGTGCCACCATGGCCACCACTAAGATCCAAAAGAATGAGCCTGATGATCCAAAGGAGGAGGAATGCCTCTTCCACTCACAAATGTGGATAAAGGGTTCTCCACTGTAGTTCATTGTCTACAGTTGGAGCCAAAAGAATCTCATCTCAATAGAGGTTGTGAATCAGTTTGGCCTATCGACTACAACACATCTATATCCATACACCATCGGGTGGCGTCACTAAGGACGAGATCTCCACATCAGTGAACAGTGCCACCTTCCCTACAACATCAAGCCCTTCACTGATAAGGTACTATGTGATGATGCTCCTCTTGAAGCTTGTGATGTATTATTAGGAAGACCATAATTGTGGAAGCAACATGTTGTGTATGAGTCTAGACATCACTCTATGATTATTACTTTGGGCGATAAGTTGTACCAGATACCACAGGTATCCCTGCCTACTACCATCTCTTTGATCACTACAAAGAAATGCAGTAAGATCATTTCGCAGACCAAGAAATGCATTTTCCTTATGATTTGCCCAGAGGGAAAGAAAAGGGTTTTGGTCACGAATTCTAGACATGTGTTCTCCAAACAACAACAACAAATGGATAAGGTCATGGAGGAGTACAAGGACATTTTTTCCTCGCCTACAAAGGTACCTCTACACTGTTAGGTCAATTACTCCATTGATCTGACCTTGGGCATGCCGCTACCTAATGGATCGATCTATCGACACTCTGTTCTCAAGAACAATGAGATCAAGAGGCAGATTCAAGAGTTGTTTCAGAAAGGGCACATCAGGCCAAGCTCATCACCCTGTGGGAGCCTAATTGTATTGGTACTGAAGAAGGACAAGATGTAGAGACTCTGTATTGACTATCGAGTGGTGAACAAGATAACTATTTGGAATAGGAACCCAATCCCATGAATTGATGACCTTCTGGACCAGCTCAAGGGGGCCAAATATTTCATCAAGATTGACTTGAAGTCTGGTTATCACCAGGTGCCTGTCGAACCCTCCGATGTGTGGAAGTGTTAACGGGAAAAGTGTCTACTCAGAACGCCCCTATCCCACTAAGGTGTGACAGTACCTTAGAAACAAATAGAGAAAACTATTTTTGTATTCTTCTTTATGAACTATAAACGAAGAGGAATACGATGAACCAACATGTGTCTTGCGCTAGTCCTTTGATCCAATCTCTCTCCTCTTTGACAGCTTCCAGCTACCTGCTCCCTTACTTGCCCAGCTTCACCAAGTTCCTGCAAGATCACAGAAGAAGAAAACTACACAAAGACATGGATTTATATTCATAAATAGCTTAGGATCATATTTAAGCTAAACATCCAAATATAACAAAACATCATTGATACACAAGCATGTAGGAGAAACTCAAATAGTTTTTATTGATATAACAAGAAGGTCCAAGAGGAGTTACAACCGATTATTCCTGATCCAGCATCAACCCCCCAGCAAAGGAATCCCCTCTTCACCTCCAACAAAGCATAAATCACCCAATACACTGATCTCTATCTCAAAACCAACAGAAATTCTCTGCAATGTACAAAATTCCAGCCTTTGGATCTCTGGGATGAGGGATCCATATATAGATGTATGCAAAGAGGATGAGTCAGCTTATGATTTGACTAGTGGCTTCTCTCTGTCAGTTCTTGCTTCCACTTGGAGACTGAGAGCCTCTTACTCATCCTTGGTCGAACTCAGTGAGGCAAGTGTCATTGGGGAAGATTCTGGAAGCTTCCATTGTCTGTCCACCTCGCGGAATGACACTGCCATTTGTCATTTCCCGCTCAGCGCACCCTGGTAGTGCATTTAGGTGCATTGCAACGCACCTAGCTAGTGTACTTGGGTGCTATGCAACGCAGCTAGCTAGTGGAGCAGCTGAAATGATCCTGATTTGACTAATTCTGAGCAGTTTCTGGTGGAGAACTTCTGGGAGAAGCTGTAATTGGTTGACCTTGTTCCTCTACGGGTAGGAACAACACTTTTAGGGACTTAGGATCCCTTGGTTTATGGACATTTCATGCTCAGAGCTGTAAGGCACAAAAATGTCTATAACAGTTGCCCCCTAAAGTATGAGGCCGTTTATCGGGTGAAATGCTTTATTAGGAGGATCCGAAGTTCTTTCAATGCTGGGAGGAGACCTGTAATAAGATACAATACAATACATTATCTTCATACTGTTTTCATGATCTAGCTGAGGCGGGCATTCCCATGCTCAGCTTTATAAATTCATTTTTATGTACACAGGACAGACAATCGTCTGATGGTAGACTGATGATTCTGATGAAGTCATCATCCTTTTGGTAGGATGATTATCTGTGCTGCAATGTTGTACATGTCAATGTCTTTATTTTTCCTGAATATATATCGCAGCCCGGATGGATGAAACTAGATCCGGGGTCTTCAATCTCGTCCGATCTTCACTCGAAGGACAAGTCGATCCATGTGAAAAATGTTTTGAAGTCGAACATGGAAAGACATCGCTTGATTACCAGTCGATGATGTAAACTGTTAACAAGCGCGAGAGGAATCACCGATAATGATGATGAACCTCAAGGTACTGCAGTACAATTCACGTGGTGTGAATAAAGGACTTGGCGTCGAACACCATGCAAAATCTTTCGGTCGAAGGTCATTGATGTATTCCTGTCGCCGGAAGTGAGAAACTTGCCATTGAGGCATGCAAGCTTCAAAGTACTGAATGGGGTGTTCCTAGATCAACTTCTTGGATAATGAGCTGATGTCGACAAGAAGCGATCCGTCAAAGGAGGGCCTTGATGAATCCCACATCAATGACACGAAACGGAGCAAATGATTTTGATGGAGGTGAAAACGATCTGATGATATATGGTTCAGGATGGCGGTCATGAAAGAATGAAGTATAATGTATGGTAGTGGATGGGACACAGATGACTTCTCTGGATGACTTCTCTTGAACATGTCGGCGACACTTATGTGATGGATTGGTAGCATTTACCCCATATGTGGATGGTATGGCGTGACCATGGTGATGTGACCGGTGAATGAAACAACCCAACCTGACTCAGGCATGGAGTGGAAGTGTCATGTTCAAGAGCGACTTGCTACCAATAAAGATTCTTTGAGTTTCTTCCCAATTTTTCCCCAGTCATTGCTGACCAGTACCTCTTTATTTTTGTCAAGCTTGAGGAGGATAACATATGCTTGTTCTATAATTTGCCCTTTGGGCAAACCCATCGCTATGTTTTAACGAGCCTAGCGATAGTGAAACTCGTTCTCGTCTAAAGACAAGTTTGTCGCTATTAATCTTTTTAACGAGTTTAACGACAAAGATAACTCGGTCCTTTTCATTTTTAGAGAGTCTGAAAAGGTACGTAAAGGTAACTCCAAAATTCCTTTTTCGTCATCTAATCCCTTAAGTCCGAAAAAGTATAAAACAATACAGAAGGGATGAATTTTCGATAGTTTTAACGAGCCGAACAAAACAAGCGCTCGATCTTTCTGTGCAATAATCCCTCAGGTCCAAAAAGATTAAAATCTAGAGGAGGGATAGCACTTCCGGTCGCTTTAACGAGCTGGAAGGCCAAAACTCGGCAATCTTTTCATATTTTACGAGTCAGTTGAAAAGAGCTTAAAGAAGACTCGTCTTTTGAGGAACGAGTGATAAAATGGGTAGCAGCTGATTCTAGGTAAGGGTTGAAATTTTCCAATCACGGCAGTGTCACAAGGATGGCTAGTGAAATCACTCTTCGCAGCTGTTCCTCAAAATGGGTAAACAATCAAATGGAGGTGAATGATCGGCCAATGGAAAAGTGGAGGTGACAGTGCAAACACGACCAAGGCTTTAATGGCTGAAATGCTTCATTCACGGTGGTTATTTACTGGAGAATAGTTCATTTTTTAATGAGCTTAAACGCGGGTGGAAACATTTGCTCATGTCTTATGTTTATTTTTTAACGAGCTTGAACTATGTGCTAAAACTGCTCGATTAATCCAGTCATATGATAAGAATGTCTCATATAAAACGGCAACTTTTAGATTTTTGCCCCACATCCTTTCTTTATGCAAGTTAGGTGACGACTAATCCTACAAGTTTAAAGGGTTAGAGGTCCTAAAATTTTAAAAAAATAAATAGCTGCCCCTCGCTTGCACTCCAAAAGGTTTGCATGCCCCCAGGTATAAAGTATGGTTTCAAGGTTACCCCTTCTTTAGTCCAATAGAACATTTGTTTTACCGGGAGAGGCCTACCTCTTACAGGTTACCCAAAGATTGCTCGATTCGCGGTGCAAACAAAACACTTCTTCGGCGATGTCTACCGAGATAAACAAAGGCGAGTGACTCAGTTCTGTCAACTCACATAACTTTGACAAGAGAATCTTGTTCTAGAATAACCCCTCTTCCAATCACGGACGGGGTACAGACTAGTCATATTCTCCCGCGGAAATCTACCCTATACCCGAAGTTTTCCTGCCGAAGCAGACCAAGATGCATGCCCCCTAGGTTTCAGTCATATCCCTCCGAATTACTCGCGCTTATCAAGAGGACGGACTCGAGATTGACACATTTCTTGCGTGAAGAGACCATTTAGGGATGGTATATGACTATTTGCTATGCGTGATCTGGGAAATGAAAGCTGGTCCACGAGCTTGACCACTCTTCCTTCGTGTAGAAAACACATTACTCTAAAGAGTGAGGAGATGATGGCTCCCATGCAATAAATATAGTCTCGTCCAAGGAGTAGGTTATAATCCAAGGGTCCTTGAACTACCATTACGTTCATTTGAACTGTCTTCCCTCTCAATGTTATGGGCACATTGGAAGGATCCCTAAAGGTCGACTGGTTCCTTTATCAAAGCCTGTCAGATTTCTCATCTCAGGCAACAGCGATGGCGAACCAAGCGCTTTCCAAGCAATAGAGGAAAGGATACTCACAGAAGCCCCCTCATCTATGATGGTACCAGCCATGACCATTCTATATATTTGAACGATAATTCGGAATGGTATGCTTGCTGGTAAACGGGGTCTGCCTAGTTGATTCCAGTCGAAGGAGACAACTAGGTTGCTTGGAGGTGGGACCGAATAGACGGCCGGGTATGGCTCTGACGAACTTCCCTCCTGCGGTAAGGGAATGGGTAGATTGCCCCCATGTTCGTCGGAGTCTATGTTGATGAAGAGAATTTGGACGGTGTCATCCTTGTTCTCTTCAGTGACTGTATCATCTGAAGACAAGACCTCTGAAGGCAAGACCGGATCAACTACCGCCTCGACCCTTTGACTTTCATTTGGTATGGATTCAGATGGTTTATCTTCGATGATAGGCGCTTCAGCCGACCACTTGAGCGGGCCAGCTGGATTCTCAACTAGCGACGGACTCGGCAAGAGTTTTTTATATCCAGGAGGAAGTCGTAACAGTGAAACCAGACGATCATCCAAAACTATTTTGCTTCGTCTAAGAAGGGACAACGGTGGACGACATGATTGCCTTCGCATAGTTTATAAGGAAATATAGCTTTCCTTCTTTGTCCTGGGGCTTCACTTTCGCTAGTTGACGGTGTGCTTTCAACATGATCATCAGAGGTTGATGACACCGGATTGTGCAAACGAGGAGACCAGTCCCTTAGTATCCGAGGGATGCAAGGACAATCTCTGTGAAAGTGGTCTCCTTTGCAAATGACACATGGCGATTTAGGCCTGGTCGGTGCAGTGTGTGGATTTTCATTAGACGACACTCGTTTTCCCCCATTCGCCTTTGGCTCCTTCTTTTTCTTCTCTTTCTTCTTCTTCTCCTTCTTCTCCTTAGGAACTTGACTTTTGGCTTTGCCAGCCCCATCAAGCGAAGAGGAAGGAGGAGAGGAACAATTAGAGGAAGTAGAAGGTTGGTGGGCAACTCTGGACTCGTCTAGTTGCTGATTCGATTGTTCAGGAATAGTGGTGTTCTGAACGACATTGGTTGAGAAGAGCCATACTAGCAAGCCAATTGTCAGTCCTGGAAGCGACAATGTGGCCATATGGGGTGCACCAACATCTCCCCAAGAGGAGAAGGGACTAGGATTTCCACCAAGGGGAATTCCTTGGTTGGTAGACTCCATTTTCTCAACCTAAGATCAACGTAGGAAAAGGGTATGAATATTCCGTTTAAAATAAATTTTAAGACGCTTCGACACAACTTGTTTTTTCAGTTTTTAAGAGTCAAGAAAAAACAAAAGATGACTCTAGTCTCCTTCGATTTTTAATGAGCCTGAAGTGACAAGTGCTCAGATGGACCTTTTCCGTTAAGGAGTCTGAAAAGGAACGAAAGGGACTGCTCTGGAGATCTAGGTAGAGGGAGTACCAAACCAATCGCAAAACTGCAGAATACTTTTTACGGTACGGCAGTCAATCTTCCCGAATGTTGTGTTCGGTGCATTGCGATCAGTAGGGCGGCCGACATGGCTTCCTATGGATAAAAGGTTTTAAGCCTATAGGGGTCTCCCAATATGTACTCGACGGTACGTGGGAGCACAAGTCCGTACTGGCACTTATCGTCTCAAAGTGGAGGAATCACCCAACCATCAGTGAGGACAACAGTTACCAGGCTTTACGACGCCGGAATACGTCTCTAGCCTAGACCTCTAAATGTTGTGCGTTAAGTTCCAAAGCGTTGTTAGATTCATTCAATTTATTTTAAGTTGATCTTTCTTAGAAGTTTGCCTTTTGGGATCACCACGAGATGTAGATGTAATTCCTAAAATGCAATCTAAAGATGATAAGCAAGATTTTATCTCTTTTCAGCAATGAAAATCCTAGCTACAAGGGGAAAAGAAAGACACAATCTTTTCTCAAAGAGCAAAGAGCACATTGTAAATGGACTTTTCCTAAATCAAGCCAAACAGACTATCAATATGAAAATGCACATATGCATGTATTTGTTTTCACTTTCTTAATATTGATGCCTAAAAAGAAAGTTGATGTACAAATCTGAATTTGCTTTCAAGCGACAAACACAAACAAGCTTCTTTTCGAAATCAAAAGGTAGAGAAGATTACGACACTTTATGATTTTGAAATAAACACTCGTTTCGACACTAGAAAGTGACAAATTCAAACCAAAGGCAAAAGTAAAAGCGTAATCGACTGTCAACAGCAAATAAACTTTCTCCTAAGATCAAAATCGACACTTACGACAGATCTAAATCCAAGGACGACAGTATGACTATTTTACTTTTTCAATGGAAAACTGTAAATGATGTAACAAACACACAAAGAACATCTACAGTCTTTTTGTACAAAGGAGGTGGAATTAAGGCAAAAGAAAAGGGGTTTTTAAACAGACACACACTGATTACAGGCTGCAAAAATCAGAGACAAAACTGAAAAAATGAAGCAAAGAACCTCAGTTGCACAGGGCTAGGCTGATCAGCGCACCTGTTACACAGAGAAACTGGATTGCAGCGCAGGTAGCCCTCTCGGGAACTGCGTTGAAATGCAGAATCTCTTCACAGAGCCTGCGCTGGGGCAGAAACGAGAATTCCTTCCGGGTTCTGGGTCACGGTTTGCAGTTTAATCTATGGTTTTTGGCCGAGTAAAAGCAATCAGTAATGCACAATCAGAGGGTAGATTTAAAGGAGGTCTAAGAGCTATCACAAAGGGTAATCAGATCATTTGTGAATCAACTGTTCAAATCATAAACAAATCCAGTGAATGGATTGAAGTAGCAGGTGTTTACTTTGCATTTGATAATGGCAAATGCAGTTCGATTGCTACTTCTGTGTTTATGAAACAAACAACAAGAGAAACACAAACAAACTAACTAGACACGATCCCCAGCGGAGTCGCCATTTTGTTAACGGGAAAAGTGTCTACTCAGAATGCCCCTATCCCACTAAGGTGTGACAGTACCTTAGAAACAAACAGAGAAAACTATTTTCGTGTTCTTCTTTATGAACTATAAACGAAGAGGAATAGGATGAACCAACCTGTGTCTTGCGCTAGTCCTTTGATCCAATCTCTCTCCTCTTTGACAGCTTCTAGCTACCTGCTCCCTTACTTGCCCAGCTTCACCAAGTTCCTGCAAGATCACAGAAGAAGAAAACTACACAAAGACATGGATTTATATTCATAAATAGCTTAGGATCATATTTAAGCTAAACATGCAAATATAACAAAACATCATTGATACACAAGCATGTAGGAGAAACTCAAATAGTTTTTATTGATATAACAAGAAGGTCCAGGAGGAGTTACAACCAATGATTCCTGATCCAGCATCAACCCCCCAGCAAAGGAATCCCCTCTTCACCTCCAACAAAGCATAAATCACCCAATACACTGATCTCTATCTCAAAACCAACAGCAATTCTCTGCAATGTACAAAATTCCAGCCTTTGGATCTCTGGGATGAGGGATCCATATATAGATGTATGCAAAGAGGATGAGTCAGCTTATGATTTGACTAGTGGCTTCTCTCTGTCAGTTCTTGCTTCCACTTGGAGACTAAGAGCCTCTTACTAATCCTTGGTCGAACTCAGTGAGGCAAGTGTCATTGGGGAAGATTCTGGAAGCTTCCATTGTCTGTCCACCTCGCGGAATGACACTGCCATTTGTCATTTCCCACTCAGCGCACCCTAGTAGTGCATTTAGGTGCGTTGCAACGCACCTAGCTAGTGTACTTGGGTGCTATGCAACGCAGCTAGCTAGTGGAGCAGCTGAAATGATCGTGATTTGACTGATTCTGAGCAGTTTCTGGTGGAGAACTTCTGGGAGAAGCTGTAATTGGTTGACCTTGTTCCTCTAGGGGTAGGAACAACACTTTTAGGGACTTAGGATCCCTTGGTTTATGGACATTTCATGCTTAGAGCTGTAAGGCACAAAAATGTCTATAACAGGAAGACTACCTTCAAGTACAAGGAGGGACTTTTTGAATGGATGGTCATGCCTTTCGGGTTGACGAATTCCCCTGCAACCTTCATGATATTGATGGGAGGCATATTGCAACCCTTCACCAATGCATTCATGGTGGTGTATTTAGATGACATCTTAATCTTTAGCCAGAGTTGGGAAGAGCACCTCCAACATATTTGACAGGTCCTTCAAACCCTGCAACAACACAAGTTGTGTGCAAATTTGGAAAAATTCACTTTTGGCATGAACAAAGTTAAATATCTTGGGTACATCATTGATGAGAAAGGTGTGCATGTGGACCTAGCCAAGATACAAGTCATTCGAGATTGGCCAACCCCAATCACTCTAATAGAGCTCCTCAGGTTTCTACATCTTGCCAATTTCTAGCATAGGTTCATGTTGGGGTTCTCTCATATCACTTGGCATTTAAGTCAAGTCACTAAGGGAGGAGCCAACAAAAACTTATTTTTGTCCAAATGCCAATAGAAGGTGTTTTCCAAGTTGAAGCATTGCCTCTGCATTGTACCAATGCTCACATTACCATACCTACAATAACCATTTGAGATCGAGACAGATGCCTTTAACTATGTTATTAAAGTAGTTCTTACTGAGGAGGGAAATCTAGTGGCATGTCATAGTGAGACACTTTTAGACACAGTTTGAAAGTATCCCACCTATGACAAAGAGATGTATTGCATTGTGTAGGCTTGCTAACAATGGAAGCATTAAATTATGGGGAAGTTTTAGAACGATCGCCATCAGAAATGGTCCACATACCTGCAACGGTTCCATTTGAACATTAAGTACAAGAAGGGAAACACCAAAAATGTTGCAGACTGCCTTAGCTGACCACCAGTCATGGCACTGACCACTGTGCTTGACTCTTGTTAGCACGAGATGACGGGGTAGCCACATCTTTACAAGAGCGATCCAGAATTCGGCAACACATACCAGAAAATCCTAGAAGGTAAACAAGTTCCAAATTTTCACCTCCAAGATGCATTGTTATGCCACCAAGGACACATATGTGTTCCTTCAATCGAGTGTGCCAAAATGATTTGAGAGGTGCACTATAGTTGGGTCGCTGGATATTTCGGGGTAGAGAAACACTGGAAGTGTTAGAGAAGTATTTTTATTAGTTGAACCTTCAACAGGATGTTGGGAAGTACAACAGATCATGCACAGCTTGTTCCATTTCCAAATTGACCATAAAGAAGCAAGGCCTGTATACTCCTCTTCCTACTCCTATTCGACCTTGGGAATCCATCTCCATGAATTACATGTCGGCTCTTCCTTCTACTAAGCATGGAAACGACTGCATTTTCATGGTCGTCAACAGATTCTCTAAGATGGTCATTCTGGAAGCCTGCAAGAAGAGTATCACAACATAAACCACTACTAAGATCTTATTTGAATGATTGTGGGTACATTTTGGGATCCCACAATCCATTATCTCAGATCGGGATAGCACATTCCTAATTACATTTTGGTCAAGTCTCTAATCAATGTTTGATACCAATCTCACTAAGTCCACGACTTTCCACACCCAAACTAATGGTGAAACAGAGGTCGTCAACAGGATGATCGTACACATTTTTCATATGTACAACTCGAAGCATCCACACACATGGGATGAAAGCATCCCTTATGACTAGCACAACTACAACAGAGCTCTCAATAACCCCTTTCAGTTAGAGTTGGGATTCCAACCATTACGTCCCATTAATGTGGCCATACCATTTGCAGCTACTTGGGCAAATTCAATTCATGTCTAGTCCAAAGTTGACAGGGCTAACAACTTCATTGAGTGCATTCATCTCATCTGCAAACAGGTCCATGACATATTGGACAAAGCCAATGCTAACTACAAGTAGCATCGTGATCAACATTAGGTTCCACATAAGTTATAAGAGGGCGATAAAATTTGGTTACATTTTCTTAAGGACCACCTTGCTGGGCCCCACTGCAAGCTTCACCCGCTCTGATATGTGCCTTACACCATCACTAAGGCTGTAAGGAAGAATTTTTTCGAGCTCAGCATTCCACACATCAAACACTGTAGAACAATTCACACCAACAGAGTTAAACCCAAATTACATGGAACAGGTGACAACTGATCGGATCATGGACATGTAGATCAAAAACACTTGCCAGCACAAAATCTAACTCTATCAGGTTTTCAAAACTAGCGAACTCCTACACCAAGGCAAGTGGCTCACCAGGGACCATGTTAAGTAGAAGTTTCGCCATCTCATGGAAGCACTCAATGCAATGGGGACCATTGCTTCATAAGGTGGGAGGACTGATCTAGGTGGATATTGGTGGCCACCAACCTATTCCACTTGGACCCCCACCATTGTTTCTTTTCAGTTCCCTTAATTGTAGCACAACTTACTACTTTAGGAAGTTTTTCAGGTCCTAAAGTTCTGGAGCCGTTTTGAGGGACTAAAAGACATTTTTAAGGAAACTAGAGAGACCAGAAAAGTCCCAAACCAAACTAGTATATTCTTTTCAGCCTCCTCTTTGAGATATTTAAAACGAGGTATTACGATATCCAAATAGAGTTCATATGCCAAAGTTATGACCTTGGGAAGTTGATGTACCGATTTACCAAAACGGAGCCCACAATATTGGTGCTTCATCTCCTAGGGTTAGGTTTTTAGATGTTTAGGGTTTTCCATTGTTTCTCAATCATAAATAGGCCTTTGAGCCTCATTGTAAGATAATTTAGAGGCATGTAGTCACTACATCTCTTCTTAGAGATAAGCTACCATCGCCCGAGCTTGTTTATTTTTATTTCTATATGTAAGCATATTTCCTTTCTTCGATATTAATGAAATGAAATTTTATTTCTATTGCATCTTTGTGTATATAGGTATTCATGTATATTTTTGTATTCCTGCATAAGTCCAGATCATAATGGTAAAAAATTGAGAAGTTTTTCAATATGAGATATCATTAGATAACCAATCCACTGACAAAAAAATGAGTGTAGATATGTCAATTTACCCTCTATTAGTCTATTCTTACTTCTTTTGAATTTTTCCATAGCCATTTTCAAGCTCTCCTTATTACATCATAAGGAATTTCTCTTTGAAATGAACTCGCCTATGTGCTACCGTGTAGTTTCTTGGGCTATTTATTTGATGTGTTAGACGATTAAAATATTTCCACCATAGGATCATCATAAGAGGTTATAGTAAACCCTATGTTGGAATTTCATTACTGTAACGACCCACACTATGTTTGTATATGTTCAAGATCCTTCCTTTCCTTACAGTAATGACCTGCACCAGCAGAGACAACATCTAGTCTAGATATAGATCCACCAGATCAAGATAAAGCAATGAATACAGAAGTAGATCTTGTTGATGAAGTAGGTAAGGAAGTCGATTCTATTGACTAAGCTTAAGTTTTGGATTTCGTTGATCCAGGTGATTTTGTTGTTACAGACGACCTAAAGGCAGTTCTTGTTTCTAGGAATGATCCAGATGTTCCACCTTCACCACTATCAGGAGATTAAAATAGTGAGAAGGGATGTCACGATTGTTGAAGCGTTGAAGATGTTGGAAGGGGACATTGAGATTCCTGAAATACTAAACATGCCTTTGCCTATTTTTTACCAATATCTTAGCCATGAAAAAAACACCACTTGAAATCACCAAATCTTCTTGGTTTCTCATACGCACATGGAATGTTCTCAGGTAAGTCGATGAATGTATCTTGGAGCAATTTTTTTCACTACTGTATGATTCACGCCTCTCTTAGGGTTTTGGTATATTTTTCACCAAATCATTGTTCACTAACATCAATTCAAGGATGCGAAAGATGTAATAGAAAATATTTTTTTAAAGTAACCAGATGACTTTGGACGTTCAAGAGATATTTTATTCCACTCCTATTGTGATCTTACCAAAGCTCAATGGATACAATTTGATCCCATTTTTAACTCGATGGAGGATATTCAGAAGTCAGATAGAAAGAAGTGAGGCTTAAAAAAATACACTTTTGAATATTTCCACAGGTTGAAGTTCCAAATTTAACTTTGGATGGACAGGGTTGATTAATGACCAGTTTAATTTTCACTTTCTATTTGGGTGGAATGGAAGTGGAGCGTAATGACAACCAACTAAAGGGGGAATTTTCTATTGAAACTCTGAAAGGTGTATAGTACCTACATGTTGCCGATAGTAAACATGTCATATGTCCTCTCGAGATGCAAGATCTCTCTCCTGACCACGTGGGTAAACCATCATATCTACCATATTTAGTGAAATTAATTAATTGTTTTCTCCAAATATCAAGATCTTATATGATGTGATTTTTAGATGCATTGATATTTCAGTTGGCATTGAAGTGCCATAGAATAAATTTATTGAACTTCTTGAATGGGAAAGTGCAAAGAAGACAATAGAAGTTATCATGCATGGCTTTCCTAGAATTGGTAAACCTACTTTGGCTGATGTTGCCTTTTCAAAAAAATTCCAAGAGAACTATACTTGTTCCACAAATATTTGTAAATATTCCAAAATCAAACTCTATGAGGATACATACTCATCGTCTGATATCAAAAGTTTGCAAACAATCATTAGAGAGGATCTGATGGGTGATGATGACAAGAATGTAGCAGTTATTTGAACCTTTGATGATGGAAAAGGACAAATTGGAAATATCTTACAGAAAGAGTATGTTTTCCTTTATATCGACAATGTTTTGAGTAAAGAATCTCTTGATCAAATTTTTCCCTTATGATCCACTTTGTACAAGGCAAAAAAACTAAGGTTACTCATCACCGCATGTGACAAGGGTATTAGTACTATTTTAGGACAAAAAATGTGTAAATTCCATGAGGTGTTGCCTATTTCTCTTCACAAGTGAAAAAAAAAATAATCTATCAAAGTAAATGGACACAAAAAATAGATAAGAGTGTAGTGGATGAGATAGTATAAACATCTGGAGGAGTTTCATTAATTTTGAAAGTAATAAGACAATTTATTGAAGAAGAAGAGGACAGGAAGAAATATTTTGGCATATTCAGAGAGGAGCGTGAAAACTAGAGTGGTCAAATATTTGAAGGACTAGAAAATCGCATACAAACATATTGCAAAGGATTAAAAGATCCATTTCTAGATATGTGCTCATTTTTCAATGGATGGTACTGGGAGGTTGTGGAGGCTATTGTGGGAATTTATACACTGGACATGCTACAAAGGAGGGGCTCTTGACTAGAGACCACAACTATGGGGTAACCGTCCACGGCGTAATCTTGAGAATAGGTCTTCAGAAGTCAAAGGGAACGAGGATCACAGATGCAAATGAAATTTCAAAATTTTGGAAGCCCAAATATATGAAGGTACAAAATTAATTCACAAAAAACTTAAGGGATTTATTATCTATTTTTCCTTATTAAATATAAAATGAATGTTCACTAATGGTATCCATGTAGGTCATAAAAGGTGTCTCGTTCACTGAAGACCAAGGCATGGAGTTTATATCAGCCATAAAGTTAGATCAAGTAGTGAGTTATTTAAGATTTCATGCATTGCAAAAATTAAAAGTGGAAGGCGATTATAACGAAAATTTCCTGAAGTTGATATACTTAGATGCAGGCATGAACACTCTTCCCTCCATTGTGTCATCATTTAAGGAGTTGAGTTACTTAAGTTACTTACCACATAAACTAGAGGATTTGAATTTATCACAGGCAAGTTGGCTTCATATTTTAATTTTATTTTAATCCTTTTTAAACAATAAATGGTTAAATTCATGAGGGTCCATTTTTTTTAATACCTCGGGGGGATAGGCCTAAGATTCATTTTTAAATATTTCAATCTTCCACTGTTGCAGATGCCATCCAAAATGAAATGATTAAAATTGAATGGAAAGTTGTATTCCCATTTCTTCAGAGGTTGTTCACTAGATCTTTACGGCCTCCAAAATTTGAGAGTCCTGAAATTGCAGCTGCCTCACTATGCGAGTTTAAGGTAATTGTCAGAAGATTTTAGATCTTTGAGATCTCTGTGAAAGCTTGATTTGAAAGGTATGGGTTTGAAAATTCTCCCTAAAAGTTTTGCATAGCTTTATTCATTGAGAATTCTAGACCTAAGTTGATGTAACAAGCTTTAGGACTTGAGATAGGACTTTCATAGTCTTCCATCGTTGCAATATATGGCATTGAGTTTGTGTCCAATGTTACAAGGACAATGGATGGATGTGATAATGAAGTTGAAAACCATTAAAGAGGTGGACATTAGAAAAAGTGAAAAGTTGCTTCAGAAATGGCAGAGAATTACAAGTCCACCAAGGACTTTCTTATTAAAAATGAAATAAGGTGTAATTATATAGATCTCCTTCAAGTTCAGAGGAGGAAAATCACATGATGATCAATGGGAATAGAAAGTGCACTAAATCTAGCTGTGTTGTGCTTACTTTCTATATATTCTTTTTTATGTTCTTATATGCATCGATATATAGTTTTTATATGGCTAATGTGTTCCGTTGGGTTGTGTTATATTATTTCCACGACTAAACTATGTAGTGAAGTGGGGGGTTAGAGGGGGGGCAGAGCCCCCCCTTCATTGCACCGATTGCACAGCGGGGGGGCAACAACCCCCCCTATCCGGGGGGTTTGAGTGGGGCAAGTAGCTCCCCTCTATAGGGTTCAGAGAAGCACCCCGAGAAATTGTTTTTTGGACCCTATATTAGGTTGGGCAAACCTACCTATGGTTTTCAGTCCATGGTATGGGATGCTTCGACATGTATAAATATGTATTGTAACATTGAAAGGAATATAATGAACAAACAAGTTGGTAGTCTCGGGTTTGGGATCCAATGGGAAAATCTATGTGTATATGTGTTTTACATGTTATGCTCTCGCATTGTTTATTTTTTGTGTTTTAGAATTTGTATATAGGTAATTTTTGTATGGGGTTAAAACCTACATTTTGTATCAGAGCTTTTTTGGCTTCAAGTGGACACCTTTGTTACTGAGGGGTTTCACTCGGGCTTGTGGTAGACCCTATTCAGTGGGAGATCTGTGAGATCAATTCTAGTGGTAAAAGAAGATGGCGAGAAATGGATAGATAGGGATTGAGAAATTTAATGGTCAAAGTTTTGAGTTGTGGAAACTCAAGATGGAGGATCTGTTGGTGGATAAAGATCAGCGTATCGTGGTAGATCCAAGTACTAAAACAACGAGAGTGACCAATGAAGAATGGAAGAAGTTGGATCGGAAGGCAAAGAGCACAATACGATTGTGTCTAAAATTTAGTATTGCTGAATGTATCAAGGGAAGCTATGGTGAAGGCTTTGTGGAACAAGTTAGGGACTTTGTACCAATCTAAGTCTCTGATGAATAAAATGTTCCGATGAAAAAGGTTGTATCACCTGAGGATTAGATATGGAAACTCAGTGACAGAGTGTCTAAATGCATTTAATACTGTGGTAAGTCAGTTATCGTCTGTTGATATCAAAATTTTAGATGAAGATAAGTGCATTAGTTTGTTGTGTTATCTACCATATTCGTGGGATAGTCTGGTTATTGTAATAGGTAGCAATGCAACTGCCTTGCAGTTTGATGAAATAGTATCATCCTTACTGATGGAGGAGATGAGACAGAAAAATATGGAGAGCCAGAATGGTGATGCCTTGTCTGTACGAGGACAGTCGCGGAACAGAAACAAAAGTAAGTTATTGAGTGGGAGATCTAAATCTCCAGGAAAACCTGTAAAGGTGGTGTGTTGGAAATGTGGAAAGGAAGGGCACTACTAAAGGGACTGTAAATCTAAAGCTCCTGATAAACGAAAGGGATCTGATGATGCTCCTTATACAGAGGCAAAAACCACCTCAGATGAAGGTGAGGATGTGTACATGGCTTCTTCAAGTACACATGAAGATCATGAGGCATGGTTAATTGACTCAGCTGCATCCTTTCACTTCACTCCCCATCAAAAGTGGTTCTGCGAGTATGAGAAATACTATGTTGGTGATGTCTTCTTAGGGGATGATAGGAAGGCTAAAATCATTGGTTGCGGAAAAGTAAAGTTGAAGTTGCAAGGTAGAAGGGTTAGAACACTTCTAGGTGTTCTACATATTCCTGCATTGGCCACAAATCTGATTTTTGTAAGCAAGATGGATGATGCAGGTGTAAAAACATTGTTTGAGAAGAATACTTGCAAGATGGTTCGAGGAGCACTGGTATTGATGTGGGGAGTTCAGACTAGAACTTTGTACAAGCTGCAAGGTAGCACTGTTGTTGATGGGTGCAGCAATTTTGTGGTTCTTGAAAGTGGAGCAGAAAATCTATTGGTCTCTGGAGAGAAGACCATGTTGTGGCATCAAAGGCTTGGACATATTGGAGAGAAGGGCCTTCGAATACTTCATGGTAAAGGTATGGTAGAAGGTATGAGTAATATCTCTTTGGATTTTGATTTCTGTGAAAAATGTGTATATGGGAAGCAAAATCAGGTGAGTTTCCCCTCTAGCAGGAAGAGGGCGAAACAAATATTAGAGCTTGTGCATAGTGATGTGTTTGGACCTGTGAAGGTTCCATCAATGGGTAAGTCTATGTACTATGTATCATTTATAGATGACTTCTCAAGGAATAAATGGATATATTTCCTTAAGAATAAATTTGAAGTTTTTGACAGGTTTAAAGAATTTAAGGCTCTGGTGGAAAACCAGACAGAGAAGAAGATAAAGGTGCTGAGGACAGATAACGGTGGAGATTTTTGTAGTAAGGAATTTGAAGAATTCTGTAAGAAGTGTGGAATAGCACTGCAGAAGAATACTCCATATACACCTTAGAAAAATGGACCTGCAGAAAGAATGAACAAGACATCGATGGAAAGGGCAAGAAGCATGCTCAGTGGTGCTAGGTTAGGACAGGAATTCTGGGCAGAGGCAGTGGAGACAGCATGTTACCTAGTCAACAGATCACCTTCATCAACGTTGGAGGACAAGACTCCACAAGAGGCATGGACTAGTAAGAAACCCTCTCTTTCACATCTGAGGGTATTTGGATGTGATGCATATGTACATGTTCCAAAGGAGAAATGAACCAAGTCGGATAGTAAATCTGAAAAGTGCATATTTATTAGGTATAAGGATGGTTTAAAGGGTTATAAGCTTTGGAACCCAGCAACAAGGAAGGTTGTGTACAACCGAGATGTGGTGTTCAGAGAGTGAAAGATGTTATTAAACATGAAGTCGAACCAAAGGAACCTGAGAAGATAGAGTTTGAGCTAAAGGAGGAAGAATCAAAATCTACAACAGAGAAGGAATCAGAAGATGAAGAGACACAAACTCCAGGTGTAAGAAGATCAGTTCGAGAAAGAAGCAACTAGAAAGGTATAGTCCATCTGCTTTCTGTTCAAATTTTGCTTTATCTATTACTAATGATAATCCCAGAACTATGAAGGAAGCAGTAGATTCAGAGGATGGAAAACTCTGGAAAGAGGCCATGGTTGATGAAAAGGCATCTTTGCACAAAAATGAGGGTTGGGATCTGGTGGAGTTGTCGGATAGAAGGAAACCCATTGGCAGCAAATGGGTGTTCAAGAAGAAGACAAATGCAGAAGGAAAGGTGGAGAAATGCAAAGCTCGGTTGGTAGCAAAAGGTTATTCTTAGGTGCCGATAATTGATTTTGGTGATATTTTTTCTCCTGTTGCCAAGTAACTTCTATTATATTATTTTTATCTGTTGCTACTGATTTTGATTTTGAGGTAGAACAGATGGATGTGAAGACAACATTTCTTCATGAGATCTGGAAGAGGAGATCTACATGAAGCAACCTAAAGGATTTGCGGTGAAGGGTAAGAAAGAACTGGTATGCAAGTTAAAGAAGTCTATGTATGGGTTAAAACAATCACCATGGATCTGGTATCAGAAATTTGATTCATTTATACGGAAATTTGGCTTCACCAGAAGCAAAGTAGATCACTGTGTGTATTTTAAATTAATTGGTGACTATGTTATTTATCTAGTTTTATATGTGGATGATATGTTGTTTGTTGGAAATGACAAAGAAATTATCTAGGATTTGAAGACCCAATTGTCCTCCAAATTCGACATGAAAGATCCTGGTGCTGCAAACTATATTTTGGGCATGGAAATTAAAAGAGATCAGGCAAAGAGGAAGCTCTAGTTAAACTAGAGGAAGTATGTCGAGACAATACTGTAGAGGTTTAATATGCAGGATAGTAAATAGGTGAAGGTTCCTATTCCTATAGGTGTAAAGTTATCTGTTGAACAGTGTCCCAAGGCACAAGAAGAAGAAGAGGATATGTCTTGTGTTCCATATGGAAGTGCAGTCGGTAGCTTGATGCATCCAATGGTCTATCCTAGACCAGACATAGCACATGCAATGGGAGTATTGAGTAGGTTTATGTAAAAACCAGGGAAGGATCATTAGACAGTAGTGAAACGGGTTTTCCGGTATTTATGTGGCACTAGTGATTATGGTTTGTGCTACCAACGAAGATCGGGATTGGATAGAGTCTTGGATATCCATGGCTTTGTTGATGCAGACTAGGCTATAGATTTGGATCAGAGAAGATCTAAAAGTGGGTATGTGTTTAACCTATTTGGAGGTGTAACCAGTTGGATGAGTAAGAAACAATTAGTAGTGGCACTATCAACTACAAAGGCAGAATACATGGCAGCCACTCATGCAAGCAAGGAAGCAGCTTGGTTACAGAGATTGTGTTCAAGTATGGGGTTAGTACAAGGAGCTATAAGGATAGACTGTGACAGCCAAAGTGCAATTTTCTTGGCAAGGAACCCTGCTTATCCTTCAAAGACAAAGCACATTGATGTTCAGTGTCACTTTGTGAGGGATATGATAGAAGACAAAAAGGTGTTGCTGGTAAAGGTGGACACTTTGAAGAATACTGTAGATGCATTGACAAAATCTATGACCTCTGAGAAGTTCTCCTGGTGTAGAGAAACAATGGGCGTTTCAGGGCTGGAAAAATGACTAAGCTCTCTTGTGGCCCCCTGTGGAAAGAAAACAACAAGTGGGAGAATGTTGGGTTGTGTTATATTCTTTCCATGACTAACCGACATATTTGGTTTTTGGTCCATGGTATTGGATGCTTCAACATGTATAAATATGTATTGTAACATTGAAAGGAATATAATGAAAAACCAAGCTAGTAGTCTCGGGTTTGGGATCCAGTGGAAAAATCTCTGTGTATATGTGTTTTATATGTTATGCTCTCGCATTGTTTATTTTCTGTGTTTTAGAATTCGTATGTAGGTAATTTTTGTATGAGGTTAAAACCTAGATATAGACATATAGTTACAACTAGACATTTGAAATGTTGTCTCATGTTGGCCTTCAAATTTTCTACCTACTCTATAGAAAATCCTACAGATTCACAAGATAATGCAATTTACTAAAGCAAGAGACATGAACCTACTTCTATTCTTTACAACGGAAGCCCATAAACATTGAGAAAAAAATAATCAATAGAGAAAGAGAATCAAAGGAACATAACAAAATAAATATCTAGGGAAAGCCACAGCTCCAAACCCCACTATTTGTTTTGTATTAATCCGGAAAATCAAGATGAAATTATAATGCTTGTTCTCTCTAGAACAATCCCAACACTCAGTAAATTCAATCTCCAACTCATAAGCAAGCTCAAGGCCAAAGCTTAGCCTCTTAACAAGCTCTCCAAGTCTCTATTCCAATGTGTAATTCCTATGGAGAATAGCTTGTATTTAAAGGGAAATAAAGCCTCTAAAAATAGTGCAATCCCTCAAGGATCAGTTCCTGATTGCATGCACTATCAGTGCAACTCAAAAAAATCTAAAACAAATAGTATATTGTCCCTGCACTCTAGTCTCAACTGGGTCTTTCTTAGAATTGACATGCATGAATTTCTAATGATTAAATATTTAGTTAACTAGAGTAGCACTGGTGGAGTTCATTAGGGTCACCACTAACTGTTAACTCACTATTATTTCTCTCAAACAGTTTGAGAACTAATTTAACTGAAATGAATCATGAAACTGAGACTTCTATTAAAATTCACATTTAACTCACAGTGGACTCCTACAAAGTACGGAGACCATATACGTGACTTCCAAAAGACTTCCAACTCAAATTTCCTAAGTCAATTAAGTTTAATAAACTTAATTTAACTATTTTAAGTTGCTATGAGAATAGAATTTGAATCTAATTCACATTTGAATTCAAGGAAAAATTAAATTGCAATTTCTTGTTGCCATTTCTCAACACTCCCTCCCAACAAGAAATGGATTATCAACTACCCTGATCCTGTCTCTGTGAAACTCTAATTTACATCTTAATAATGTCTTTGTCAAGATATCAGCATCTTTATCCTCTGTGGGAATGTAATCTAGTGAGTTCCTGTATTGCAGCAAGAATGCTGCAACTCTTGCACTACCAACTTTAATTTTATCAACCTGGTAGTTCGTAACAAACTTGGAAGCATCGGTGCTATATGCACAAGTACTAGTTCTCACTGTAGGTTGTCACTTGGTCAGCTGGTGCGAGATCACTAGGAGCTCAAGCCAACTTCTATAGATTTCAGAAGAAGCTCTATGTGTGATGAAAGGAAAGAAAGATTACTCTAAAGATGCTGTTCTAACTGCAGCAAGGAGAAAGACTGGAATGTAAAGCAAAACCTAGTAAAACCTAATTAACAAGCTAATTCTACTTTTGCCAAAAACACTGTGAAAACCATGAAAGAAATGTCATTACCTACTCAAGGAATTAAAAAACATCTAACCATGCTATTTCTGGAATTAAATAAGTAAAAAACATATTTTTGGATTTTTATGTGCTTTTATGAGATTTTAACATGCATCTAAGTTATTGTGTGTGAGTGTGGCAGCGAGCAGGTGACGTTAGAGGGAATTTTTGGAGCTTGGGAGGATGTATGATGGTGTGGATGGGTCCTAGGAGGTCTTAGGTGGCCTTCTGGAGTATTTTCCCACACTCAGCCTTGAAAAGAAATCCTACAAGAAAAACTATAGGAGGAAAATAGGGAAACTACAGGAGGCGTACAGGAGGAGGCTGAGAGCAATTTCCATTGTTTTGAGGGTGTGAGAGTGGGTGGAAAAGGTGGATGAAGGTTGGAATTAGGTTTTAAGGTGCCTAAGGTCTACCATGAATCACCAGGAGAGAGAAAGATGATTGGGTTTTCTCAAGGAGAGAGGAAGAAGTTCTATAAAAATGAAGGAAACTAGGGCAGAATTGAGGTGAGGTTTGGGAGTCCTATCAGGCATGGATCAGATGGAGGGCGTGATTGCTGGTAAGCTAGCCTACTGCTGGAATACATCTATTACATAGGAACTAAAATTCAACCAAGAAAATCAAGCAACCAAAGAAATGAGTGCATCCTAGGAAAAACAGAGTTTTCATTAAAATGGCCTAAACTATGATGTATAGAAGGAAATGATGGGAAATGATGTAAGAAAGGAAAGTGGGAAAAAGGAATATTGCAAATTAGGAAGTGACCATGATAAAGAAGATCTAAAGAAAAGCAAAAATGGACTATTAACCTACTAGAGAGAGCTGCAAACACTAGAAGTCCTAGAATGAGGAAAATCTATGTCTTTGGCGTAGCAAGAGAGTCTTTGCCTCAAATCATGGTCCCAGAGGGAGGAAGAAAGGCCAAGGCACTCTTGCTAGCCTTTTGAATCTTCTCTAATCACTTCCTAACCTATTACAGAAATAACAAATGGAAGTAAGCTACTAAATCATCAAAAGCAACTTATTCTTAACCATAAGAGAAATATATCTAACAACAAACTAATCTACAAACTGAAGTAAAGCATACAAATACAAGTAAAGAGAAGCTTGGCTGCATGGATTGGGCCCTAACCCAAGAGATTTAGCCCTCTGAGGTAACTCAGTGCTAGCTCAAAAAGGATTCCATCTTCATTATCAAAAAATAGCAAGATTGCATAAAACTGTCATAAAATAGTAAGCTCGAAATTTGAGCACAGTTTACACAATAAAAAAAAAAGTCGACCATAGTGGGGCCCTAGGCCACTCTACTTATAGATCTGAAGCTACCAATAGCTTCCTTAAAATCAGGGACGCTTGGCTCCCAAAACACGAGATAACTATCAATCATCTTCCACTTGCTCGGTTGCCTTCTAGTGCATGATTCGACTGCTTGTACTCCGAGCAGAATGAAGGGAAATTCGAAGTGAGGAGAAATAAATGAGGGGGATTCCCTCCTATAAGTCCTCTCCTCTGTCTACTTCAAGTTATTGCTGTAGTTTTACCACTAGAACCTTGACTTTGACCATGAAATCCATCAATAATTTGCATTAAATACATGTCAGACCACATGGCATAATAACTAACTCAACTCACCCTATAAGCATAAATATAATCAGAAAATCATACAATAAGCTAAGAGAATGGTTGATTTGACTAGGTTAGGAGGTAAAATGAGCCCATATAATTACCCATTTATGAGTCTCATCATCACCCCCTATTGAAGGTGTTGCTCATCCTTTCAGCAACCTAGTCAATCTCTTGGTCTTTCATGGCCCTAGTGGCCTCCCTAGCATTCCAGGCTTCTGATGTGGTTTACTCCTTTTCTTCTCTTCTACCTTCTAGCATGCCTAATATGAGTGGAGGACTCAGTTTGAGGCCAATCCAGTTGACCTTCAGCCTTTGCATGGAGCGCTTGTACATTGGCACTCTTTTCAATGCCTCCTTTAGCTTCATGGGGGAATGGTATTCTCTGATCTGCAAGCTGTGGGGTAAGGTGTTCTATATTCTCATGCATGCATGCACATATTCATCCCCAAGTAGCCTAATAATATCTTCAAAGTGTGCAATGGATTGTTCCTGATTGGCTAGATATTTAGGGGCAATTTGAGGGTCACTAGCAACTAGGTTGTGTGTGCTAATGAGTGCCATAGGATCTGATGGCTCAACTCTTATCATGAATGGTTCATTTTGCTCTTTTATTAACAATATTTTCATTTCTTCTGCCCTCAATTCTTCATGGTTCATCTATGACGCCATGGCCATTAATTGCAGATCCCCTAGCTTGGCATTGGGGTCCCACACATTCAAGTCTGTGAGGGCCATGTTGTGTAGATACAATCTTTTCATTTCTGCTGCCCTCAATTCTTCATGGTTCATCCATGATGCCATGGCAATTAATTGTAGATCCCCTAGCTTGGCATTGGAGTCCCACACATTCAGGTCTGTGAGGGCCATGTTGTGTAGTTAGAACTTTGTCGTCCTTGCTTTGTCCTCGAAGGTGTTTTGGTCATACAAATCCATGAACTGCCTATAGACTTGAAAAGGAATTATGCTTCTTTGTGCCAAAGTTTTTATTTGGAATTGAAGTCATTGATCCTTCAAATAGAGGCCATAAGACTTGGCTGGTGTTTTTCATTGTAATGCTTCTATGGATAAGCTAGCCATGTATGCCAAATGAGTCTCTTTCTCCTGCAGCTGCCTCCTTAGTAATTCATTCTCATTCTCAAGGTGGCTTCTTGTAATGGCTTCTCTGTCTCTGAGAGCACTCAATTCCCTACCCATTTCCCTGAGTTTGTCTTCCATGTGGCCAATATCCTCAACTCCTTTGGACTTGGCTATCTGCATCAACCTATCCATTCTCACTCTCTCTTTTTCCAATTCTAAAAACAGTGGAATTGCAAATTTCTGTGGGATTATCTTGCCTCCCTCAAGTAGTCTGTACTAGGAGTCAAGATTGGGATAGGGGTCAGGTTCTTGTAGCTCTTGTGCTTCTTCTTTTAGCTCTGGCTGTGCTCCTATCTTTTCCTCAAGTTTTTGTGTCTCCCATAGTTTGGACAGTGTCTCCTGTAGGATTGTTTTAGCCTCCTGTAGGTTTGGTTTGGTGTCCTGTAAAATTGCCTTTCCCTTCCATGTAGAAGATCTTGTAGTCCTCCTTTCATAGGTTATGGGTGTCTTGGAAGGTGATTCTTTCACCTTGGTAGCTGGTGAATCTTCAATGTTAATGAGAGTCTATGATGAGGGCTGAGGTTTTCCTGTTTTAATTTTGGTACTCTTCCTTGCCCTGAAATACATGGACGTTTTTCTTTTCCTCTTTAGCTTCTTCTTGACTGGTGTATTGAGGGTAGTGAGGGTAGCTGCTACTTATCTTTCCAAAATTTTAGGGAACTCTTCTCTTTGCTCTGCCCTCTCTGCCTCCTTTTCTCCCTCTTCTGTTTCTTTTTCCTCCTCCTGCCCTGTCTCTTTTCCCACCTCCTATTCTATCTCTTCAAATCTCCCCTCCTCTATTTATTTTCTTTCCTCCTTCCTCTCCTGCTCTGCTATGTCACCACTGGCTTCACCTTCTCCTCCTTGTTGTTCTCCCTCCTCACTGACAGCAGGACTGGCATCATAGGTTAATGCCTTGATGTCATCCTCAGTTGCCATATTTTTGAAAACTTTCCATGCTATAGGGATTGTAAGGGTATGGAGGGCTTCTTCTACTAGGATCTTGATTAGGCCATGGTGAGCTAGCTGTTGTGAATTTCCTTCTTGTACCTTGGTGCTAGAGTTAATGAGGGACTGAAGGAGAAAGTAAAGGATACTGAGCTTTTGATGCGCTGGGTTATCCACGCCATATCTCAATTTTTGGAGGATTCTGAAATGATATCCATAAACAATGTTGTGCCTCCCCTCACAAGAAATGTATTTGATCACTTGATAGCTAACCTCATCCTAGGGATATGGTACACTAGCCCTCCTAATTCAATTTTTGTCTTCAACAGTGATTTCATTATCTTTGAAAACTTTCCTCTTGGTAGCCTAGCCAATTATTTTCTCATCTTTACTCCAAGGTGGCCCAAGATGAAGGGTAGTGACCCTACTGATGAATTCTGGGGTTATTTCAATGGAGAGGCCTATAATGGTTACAATAGCATGAGTTCTTGTGTGAGAGACCAGAGAGAGAAAATTCATGGGTAATTTCATCATCAAACCCTCTAAACTTCTCAAAGAAATTCATCTAGTTTGCCCTTGTAAATATTTCCACCACTTGAGGATGTGCATGGAGTTTAGTGGAGTTAGTGGGCTCTTTTCTCATAAACCCCCCTGTCATACTGCCTATACTTCTTTTGAAAAACTAGATATGGAGGCGGAGACAAAGAATTTTGAGTGAAATATAAAAACAGAGGGGATTATGTTTAAAAAAAAAAAACAGATTTATTTATTTATTTATTTTTAATGTATTTCTACCCTCTTAAAGACTCATTTTATCTTCAATTTGAGACCAACTCTTTCACATTTTGATATTCAACAGAGGGAATTCATGAACCCTACCTCTTCAGGCTGAAATTCATGCCAAAAAATCAAGTTTCCTCCCTTAAAAATGACTCATTGCCCCTCCTGTAGAAGCCCACTATCCCTCCTGTAGATTTCCTGTAGGTGCTCCTGTAGAAAACCTGTAGGGCTCCTGTAGAAGATGTCGAGAGCATAAATATGGAGTAAATCGATGGAGGATGGCAGATACGAGGCTATGGGGGCATATGAAGACTACTATGTGGCTGAGTTACGAGGAGAAACTGAAGAAAAGGTGGTGAGAATGCATGGGGAGGAGTGCTCATTACCTTTTATGGTTGTTTTCAGTTATGAGTGCTAAGTTGGCAAGGTGTATGATAAGCCCCAAAAATGGATAATTATATGGGCTCATTTAGCCTCCTAATTCGACTTAATCCACCATTCTCATTAGTTTACTGCATGTTTTTTATTATATTTATGCTAATAGAGTGAATTGGGTTAGTCATTATGCCAACAAGTCTAATGTGTGCTTTATGCAATCTTTTTGGTCAATTTGGAAACAAAATCAAAGGTTTAAATGAGCACTTGGCAGCTAAATTCGTGGAGAGGATTTTTAGGAAGGCGTCCCCTTCATTTATGGGCCCTTACCTCGAATTCTCCACCATCAGCTCGGAGTTCAAGGGCCACCAAATCGATTATCACAAGGGCAGCCGAGCAAGTGCTAGTAAAAGTGTTGTTAACTAAAAGCTTTGGCAGCCGAGTTCCGAAAGTTTAGGAGGGTTGTTGGGGTCCTCAATTTGTATAAATAAGAGGGCTTATGGCCTCATTTCAGTTAGTCACTTTGTAGGCAGAAGTTAGCTAGTTTGTAGTTCGATTTTAGTCATTTTTTAGGCAGTAGATTAGCTCTGCATTCCAGCACACTTTCATGCTTTCCCTTGTGGACAGTTTTTTATGTAACTATTATTTCTTGCTCAATAAAGATGAATCCAGCTTTGCACCAGATCTAATCTCTCTTAGGAGGCTGTAGCTCTTAGGGTTGGGCCCATCTCAAGTGCCCAGTACCTCCTTTGTTTACCTTTATGTGTTTTTGTTGCATTCTCAAAATAAAATCTGCTATTTAGATTTAAATCTTGTTTTTTTATTTAGGTTGCTTTTGATGATTAAAAAAGGCTTTTGATGTTCAGATTTAGTTGATAGGTTGTTAATAGGAAAAGCTTCAAAAAATGGCCATCAAACACCTCTAATTTCACCTCTCCCTCAGTGGGATCAGGAGCTGGGATCAAGGTGACCTTGCTGCCCACAAAAACACTAACTTTGCTTTGCCATGCAATCACTAGTGTTTGATTTTCATTTGTAGAAGTTGGTTACATGTTCAGATTTTTGCTTGCTTAGTTGCATAAGTTAGTATACATGGTTTCATTGTAGTTCAAACTCCTGTTCATTCTCTTTACTGTCAGCTAGATCAGATTAGGTCAATGTAACTAGGTCTTTGATTTTACAAGTCTTCGTTGGTTCAGTTGGAAAAACAACTTGCAGAGCACCTGTTATCCTTCTTTATCTACCCATTCTCCATCAATCCCACCTGATTCATCCTCTACTTAGAATCCTTGCCTTACGTTTGCCATTTTCTCACTCTGCCCTAAATTCCCATATTGTTGTGCAACATTGCTCTACCTCTCCTTGAACCAAATCCAATCGCCTTAGCCACTCTTCAGCCTCATACACCAAGTCCTGGACATCCTCACACCCCTATCTCACCTCCATACCCACTCCTTCATCTTTCTTCCTCCATCCATCCTCCAAAATTCCATTTCTGAACATCTGTAGAAAATCACAGACATCCTGTAGAACCCCTGCAGACTTCCTGTAGAAGCTCACGAATGAGGTTTCTTGATAGCAAAACTTTGTGAAACTCTCTGGAAGGGTTTTAGGTACCCCTTAGGCCCTCTCTGAACCTTCTCGACCTCCTCCAAGCATTTCCTCTCACCAATCTACCTCTGCACAGTCAAAAACAGTTAAATCGCATGCATGATAATTCTAACAACTTATTCAAAAATACAAAAAGATGTTTTTTTCAGATGTTACTGTAGAAGTAACTTAGACACATGCATTTTACCTTCCTATAAGGCAATGGAATCTCTTTCAGTAGCTTGCATCCTATTTCTTGCATCAGTAGGGCTAGCTGGTAAAATTAGGGTTTGCTAGGGTTTATGTTTCCTTTCAGCTTTCCAGTTTCTTTTTGCAAGTAGATTAGCCTTCTTTGAGTTAGCTTTCATCCATCAGTTAAAAAGCTTCTTCTGAGATCTCATAGAAGTTGGCTTAAGCTCTCAACAGACTTGTGCCAACTAATCAAGTGACAGCAGCGGCAAGAGCTAGTACTTGTGCATACAGCATCGTCACTTCCAAGTTTGTTACGAACTACCGGGTTGATAAAATTAAAGAATGAAATTCCAGGAGTTGCAACATTATTGCTGCAATACTGGGGCTCACCAGTGTACATTGCCCAGATTAGGACTGTTGGTCCCCACCTACCTAGTCATCATGACCTCCCTCATTATCATTAGTTCATTACTGCATCGGAGTTAACTCTTCCTCCCACTACGTATCCTTCGCATCTTTTGCTTGAGTTGACTGTGCGCACGTGCGGGTAATATCTCAGTTAAGTGGAGTCAACTAAATGAAGATGGCCAAGTTAACTGGCCACCTTTCCCTCTTTTGATTTTAACCATCTCGTTGCCTTCGTATGATTCCTACTTACAAAAATGCAGATAGCGGAGTGACTTAGATACTTACCTGTAATCCAAGTGTATTTGTTGCCATCGACTGTGAGGTGTTGTGGCTTTCTCTGCTGCATGCCTTCATTTTCCCTCATGCATGATGTCTTTGCTTATTGATGTGTTGTTGTTTATTTTGGTAGATCTGAGCTGCATGTGCCTTTACAACCTTCATATGTGTTGTCCCTTGCTGCTGGTGCTAGACTTCTATGGGATCAGCTGCTACGAGAATTCCTACAAAAGCTCCTGTAGCTGCTTCTCCCCTTGAAACTTCGGCTATTTTCCTGTGCTTAGAGCTTGAGAGTGATGCCAGAGGTGGAGATGAATGATGGAGGGGTAGTAGGTAAGCTTCAGGTAAAGTTAATGGTGCCTTTTCCTCCTTTTATATTTGCTTTTTTTTCAAAACTGAAAAACTGTTTTTCTGTGTTTTTTCTTGGAAAGGAAAAAAAATAAAATAATGATGCTTGGAGTGTGATGCAGGATTTGAAATGATGGCAAGGAGGTTTGAATATGGTAAGAGGTATTATAGGTTTCTCATGAAGCTTTTCTTGTCCCTCAAACTACCTCCTATAGACACTTTTGGCTCTCTGTAATTCCTACAGGAGCCTCCTGTAGAAAAAACAGAGCCACTTGTAGAAAACACAGTTTTGGAAGAAGAGGTATAATGTGGTGAAAGAGATGCCAAAAATGATGGAGGAAGGTGTGGAGAAGACAAGATGGATGCTGGTATGAATGTTAGGGTCCCCTTGGCACCTTCTTCTGCTCCCTGTAGTCCTCCTGCAAACCTGCAATGCAAAAAAATTCATTTTTACTTTCTCTTTCTTTCTTTTTTGAAAACAACTAGCGTGCCTCAGAGAGGTTTTCACCGTAATTGCCTGCCCTGGGCATCTCCAAGGGAGGTTTTCACCCAGGGATCTTATTCTTTTCCCTTTTTTTTTTACGTCATGGGGTCACCTCAGAAGAGGTTTTCAACCCAATGATGGGACTCAAGCGCCTCATGGAGGTTTTCACTTGAGTCCTTATTTTTTCTCTTTTTTCTTCAGTGAGTGGGTGAAGTGGAAGCTAAGACATGCTCCACTACCATCACTGTTTTATTCAAATCTTCAATAAACTCTCGCTTGGACAGGGGTTTCTTGTAGACTTTCAACCGATGTCCATTGACAAGCATGGGGATGGCTTCATCATCAATGGTTTTGATCATAATTGAACCATTTTCATTGCATTTATCCATAGTGTAGGGTCCCATCCATCTTCTCCTTAGCTTTCCTTTGAAATCCTTGTATCTTGAATCATAGTGTAGTGCCCAATCTCCCTCTTGGAATTGCTTCTCCCTGATATTTCTGTCATGCCATATCTTTCTCTAAAGCTAAACTAACCATGTATGGAGAAGGGCTTGCAATTTGTATTCATCCAATCCATTGAGCTAAAGTAAGCCCTCCTCCTATGCATGGCTGAGGTCTAGGTCTAGCTGAGCTGCCATCCTTCGGGTATTGAATTCAAACTCTATTGACAACAAAGCCTTCTTCCCATAGACCAGTTCATAGGGTGTGAACCTGGTGGTGGTCTTCCATGTTTTTTTGTAGGCCCAAGTTGTGATGTTATTGCCAGGTAATCCCATGAACCAGTGTAGTCCTGGGACCTTGAGAGTAGAAGGGAATAGTTTCAACTTTTGCTCGTCTTCTCCATAGTCATAAGTTCGACAGATGACAACAAAATCGAACAAGAAGGTGTCATGATCTTCTGTAGTCAGACCATGGAGGTGAGGTAGGGCTGAAGGACTTATATTCTTCATTTTAGTGTCCCCATTGGTCTCCCAAATGGGGAAGGTACCCTCTATTCTCTCTCCATTTCCCCTAGCATTTCTGTTTTCAGCCATTGGCTCTAGAGGAATGTTTTCTTCTTCTTCTTCCCCTATAGGTTCTTCAAATATGTCTGGATGTTCACCTAAGGGTTCTTCTTGATTGCAACCACCAAAGAAGAGAGAAGGTTGGCTATGTGAAGCAGTGGGGTTGTTGGGCAAAAATTTTCCTAAATTATCTCTACTCCTACGAGGCATGAAAGGAAATATTTTTGGTTGGTTTTTTGTTTCTTTTTCCCCACACTAAAAGTACCTGTAGAAACTGAAATTGTGATTGAACAAAACAAATTGCAACTAGCTGAAATGAACTTGTTGAATGGAATTTTACAGAATTGAAAAGGAAAGCAAGGAAATGCAGAATTGAAAGAAAAGAAATGACTAGTCTACTTTTGCCGAAATAAACTATTAGAAGAATGTTGCAATAGGAAATAGGAGAAAGCAGTAATCATAGAATACTCTGAGGCTTCCCTGGAAATGGCACCAAAAAGTGGTGAGTGCTAGTATTGCAGCAAGAATGCTGCAACTCTTGGGCTACCAACTTTACTTTTATCAACTCGGTAGTTTGTAACAAACTTGGAAGCGTCGGTGCTATATGCACAAGTAGTAGTTCTGACTGCAGGTTGTCACTTGGTCAGTCGGTCTGAGATCACTAGGAGCTCAAGCCAACTTCTATAGATTGTAGAAGAAGCTCTATGTGTGATGAAAGGAAAGAAATATTACTCTACAGATGCTATTCTAACTGTAGAAAGGAGAAAGACTGGAATGTAAAGAAAAACCTAGTAAACCCTAATTAACAAGCTAATTCTACTTTTGCCAAAAACACTATGAAAACCACGAAAGAAATACCATTACCTACTCAAGGAAGTAAACAACATCTAACCATGCTATTTCTGGAAATAAATAAGAAAAACACATATTTTTGGATTTTTATGTGTTTTTATGTGAATTTAACATGCATCTAATTTATTGTGTGTGAGTGTGGTAGCAAACAGGTGGCATTAGAGGGTGTTTTCCGATCTTGGGAGGATGTAGGATGGTGTGGATGGGTCCTAGGAGGTCTTAGGTGGCCTTCTGGAGGCTTTTCCCACACTCAGCCTTCAAACAAAAGCCTACATGAAAAACTATAGGAGGAAAATAGGGAAACTACAGGAGGCCTACAAGAGGAGGCCGGGAGAAATTTTCACTATGTTGCGTATATGACCAAAGTCCCACATTGACTAGAAGTGGGGAGGATCATGGGTATATAAGGATGGAAAAATATCTCCATTGGTATGAGGCCTTTTGGGGTAAATCCCAAAAACAAATCCATGAGGGCTTAGCCCAAAGTGGACAATATCATACCATTGTGGAGATATGTGGTGTCCAGAGTCCTAACAAGTGGTATCAGAGCCATGCCCCGAAGTTAGCCAAGTGGATGAATCCTTGAAATGCTGAACGAAGGTGGCGGGCCCCGGTAATATCACGATGGGATCCGTGGATGAGCTCGGTTAGACAGACGGTGTGCTCCGGATTCTTCATGGACGTGTCTTGGTCCCAACACGGTGAAGAGGAGTTGACCTAGGATAGAGCAAGCTCTCGAGGCAGGTGGTGCTTCCATGTAAGGCGTGTGCTTCCAACGCATTGGAGCGGAGAATCCTGGTTGGTAGAGAGTGGACAAATGGATAATCGTTTGAGGAGAGGCTCGATGGTCCTTTGTTCGAGGGGAGGATTGTTGGGTATACGACCAAAGTCCCACATTGACTAGAAGTGTGGAGGATCATGGGTATATAAGTGTTGGTTAGGTAAATCCCCTCTGCGGACAGAGGTGATCCCACTAGCCTAAAACAGAACTAGCCACAATCAAACCACGCTGCTACGCAAGTTCCTAGTTATGCATCAAAGGTGAATTAAGAAGACCAACCTGGAGTCCAACGCTATGATTGAAGCAGAGTTGATATTCCCTCTCCCTTGCTCCAGCAGATCATAAACGAACACCTGCACATGCAAAGGAAGAGATAGATACCAACATAAAATCTACCAAGGCACAACTATATTTCAGTCAGAAAGGAAATAAATCAACACATCACCATAATAGACAATTAGATTGGAACTATAATAGCAGTCGCTCATTAATTAATAATGAACAGGAAAAGTTACAACCATGGTTCTGACGTTGAACCTCTCCTGGCTGGGCGACTAACTATATGTGTCTTGCAATGCATCTCCTCTCCGGCAGCATAACCTCTCTAGCATTCACTAGCATTCCTCCAAGAACTCAAGAACTCAACATCTAACACTCCATGACTAACAACTATCACTAGCTTGTCCAATGCATAAGGACAAGCTTATATAGATGAAGAAGGGAGGAGGATACGATGAACCGGGACACCTATTGTGGATTAACATTATCCCCAAAAGCCATTAAAGATGGAGATAGGATCGAACTCGACAAAAGACTGATTTTTTATCCTCAAAAAGCTCCATGTAATGAAGGAAACAACAGTCGGGCGTGCGTTAAGGCAAAAAGCATGACCAAACTTGGTTGGCGCGACTATTGCTATAAGACAGAGCGCCAATGGTCGCGCCCTCTTTTGAGGATCTCCATGATTGGCGCGGGTAAGATGCTGTGGACCTGCGCCAATGGAAAAAGAGCATTTTTCAGGGATAATCTGTAGAAGGTTTCTTCAGGGAGCATGAAGTACATACTCAGGGGAACATAATGCAAGTGTTTTTAGACTTTGTCACTTCTTATAACTCCCGGGATGAGTCCTCCAACGTACGACAAGAGGAGTAACAGGGATGGTGAAAAATTACTGTGTAACAGATGCCCCCTAAAGCATGAGGTCCGAGAGGTGGAGAGGGGTGAAATGCTTTACAAGAACACATAAGAACACATATAGTTACTGCCGCCAAGGATTCTGTGTTAAGAGACATGACTGATAGTTCAATTACATAATGTACTTGGTATGGTAGCAGCCATCCATAAGAAAGTACATAAATAATCTAGATCCATAGTATGGACGCAGCCATCTGGTTAGGATCAATGAACTGACTCAGGTATGGTCGCAGCCATCCAGTGAATGAGTCAAGTATCAAGAATCACGCCTGGATTACAACAGACACAATCCAGGGTCTTGCGCTCCATCTCAACCCGAACAAGAGTACAAGTTCAAGCATGTGAATATATGAGCTGAAGTCGAACATGCATGAACATCGTCTGATTACCAGTCAATAGTGGAAACTGTTAACAGACGCGAGAGGTACCACCAATAATGACAATGGTCCTCAAGGTACTATAGGTACAATCTACGGCACGTGAATTAATGATCTGAAGTCGAACGCCCGTAGAATCATTCGATCGGAGGCCAATGATGAAAACCTCTCGTCGAACACGAAGAACCTACCATTGAGGCATGCAGACTCCAAGGCACCGGAAAGGAGTCTCTAGATCAACTTCCTGGATAATGAGTTGAAGTCGACAGGAAGTGACCTTGATCGAAGGTGGGCCATAATGTTTCCCACATCATCGACATGAGACAAAGAGATAATGTTGTGAATCAAGATTGTGCGAACTATCAGAGGGAGTTTGTTTCTTTGCAGAGGTCAACTTCTCTTGAACATATCGGCGGCACATTAATGGAATCGGCAATATTTGACATCAATATATCAAAGGTCATAATGACAAGGCAATGAGTGGATGAGAGGTCAAATAAGGTACCCAAGTCCATGGAAGCAAGTGAAAGATATGAGATGAGATATCCCCACCCCGGACACGAAAGCAGAAAAGTGCCATGTTCAAGAGCGACATACTGCCGTTACGGTAATAATTAGGGTTCAAAAAATTTTCTTTTCCTCCCGCCATTTCTGGCGAGTACCCCAGTTATTTTTAACAAGCTTGATGGGGATAGCATATGCTTGTGTTGTGACAAAATCCGATGTCATTAAGTTTTAACGAGTCTGACAAAGGAGGAACTCGGCGTCTTTTCATGTTTAGAGAGCTTGAAAAGACAGCAGAAAAGGAAACTCCAGGGATGTCCTTTTTCGTAAAGTTGTGTCTCTCGGGCCCGAAAAAGTATAAAATAATACCCGAAAGAACCGCCCGATCATTACGATTGAGGAGTACTTTTCATAATTAGTGATTTCGACCTGAAAAATTAAAAAAGTGGTCAAAACCACGTCGTTTCGTAACCATTAACGAGTTTGAAACGACAAAAACCTGGTAATCTTTTTATGTTTTAACGGTCGTCAAAAAGAACTTAAAACGACCACCCCTTATTACCATTTAACGAGTCAAGAGGAGCGTCTCGGCAATCTTTTCCTCTTTAAATGGTCAGAAAAGAGCTGAAAGCGGACCTTAAGGTAACCTTTTCTCGTGTTTTACCGAGCTCGAAAAAGTCAAAAAGGGAGCTCGTTATGTTCTTTGAGTGGCACTAAACCCTGTCAACATTCAAAAACAGCGTAAAACTCTACTTTGACATAAAAATATTTCACAAAAACGTTATTTTAATGTATCTTTAAGCCAAAAGAAGTTATAAATAGTGAAATGGTAAAAAATAAAATTACTTTTCACTTTTTACCTTGTGAGTTTACCGTTGGAGGGTTTTGGGTGCAAATTTCAACTGCTGATTGCGACCAATCCAGGAGACCATTTGAGCCGCCGTTTGAAATAGGTAAGAGGCCTCATCTTTAGCTCCATTTCTATTCCATTTATTTAGTTTTCCCTCCACAGAATGATCCTCTGCAAGGGGAATTGCAAAAATTAGGGTTGCGCCCATTGGCGCGAGTTTCCTTCACGGGTCCGCGCCAATGGGCAATTTTCTCTAAAGGAGACGCGCCAATCGCGCGAACTAAATTTTACCCTCTTTTCACCGTTGGATTTGCAATTTTCTTTGATATTTGATTTCATCATTGATTTATTGATGACATCTTCGGTTTTTGGTTGCAGGTATTGGTCAAAATGTCAATAGAATGGAGAGAAAGGGAACACGAGGCCATAGATGCCATGGCAATGGAAGATGACGCATGCATGGACGCGTTGCGAGATTGTGGCTTGAAAAAATTCTTCCTTACCTCATACCTACGTGAACAGCCCGAGTTACTAAGGTTTATTGTGGACGCCTGGGATATTGAGGATCAGGTATTCCGCCTGAAGGACCAGACATTGGAGTTGGATGTCTCTAATGTCTATTTTATTATTGGACTATCTCGGCGGGGTGTACGGCCCATCTTGTCCGGTAGCAGGCCTTCTGGGGAAAAGATGGGTGAGGTAATGGAAAGGGTTTGTCCGGGGCCCGTTTTGGATCCAACAGTGCCAAGGTGGACATTGTCACTATCCCAGATTTGGTGCTACGAGTGGTACTATTTACTATCACCCGGACGGCTGGGATACAGGCACCCCACGAGGCCAGCAAGAATCTCTTACTGCTGGCAACTGAGTGTCTGCAACCGACACTGTTTGATTGGGCCTCGGCAGTGACAACAAATATAAAGAGGCAGCTTACCAAGTGTAAGTGTGATGGCAATAAGCAGTTTGGATATGGATCCATTATAGTGTCGTTTTTCCTGGAGCGGTTACCGATATTCCGGATCCCGAGAGGCATAGTGGCAGACCCAGTGCCACAGGAGCCGAGGTTGGCTCGATGGGCACCACTTATGCCTAGAGGAGGTGGGGGCCAGCAGATGGCCTGGAGGCCCGAGTTCTTCATTTGGCTCCAACACCAGTTGATCATCGTGGAGGACTGGCCCTATGCGGGCACTGATTTTACTGGAGATCCAGACCTCCCGTTGCCTGAGGGAGAGGACTGGGATGAGGAGCTAGGTAAGGACCCTTTATGTTTTTAATATTTTAACATATTCAAGTTTTTGTAATTCATGTCTATTTCTTACAGCACCTATATGTATGCAGATGTTGGTGCAGAGCGACCGACCGACTTGCCTCATAACGTGCAGAGAGTGCAACCTGCAGCAAACCCTCAGGTGGAGGGTGAGGATGATCTAGTTCAGAACCTTGAGGCCCTTACTCGAGGAATACCAGATTATGGCAGATTGGCCACCTCGGCATATGCACACCAACGATACGTTGAAGCATTGTAACCAAGATTTTATTGACAGCTTCAACTTGACCATTGGACTGAGGGTAGTATGGAGTTGAACTATCGTGTTGCAAGCCTAGCTGGGTTGTCAATTCCGACATCATATGATTACGGAAATGCTTTCCGTGATCAGTGACAATGGCTTGAGGGACGCCGAATCGCGAAATAACATGATTGAATAAAAATTGCACCGCAGTGTGACCGTCTTCAGTTAATGTAGGCATCGCCTCAGCCCATTTAGTAAAGTAATCGACGACAACGATGACAAACCCATGCCCCCTGGCCGAGCGAGGGTTACAGGTCATATAATCAATGCCCCATTTTGCAAAAGGGCCGACGGAAACCACAGGGTGCAACGGAGCAGAAGGCGCTCGCATTTTCTGCTGGTATATCTGGCACTCATGACAAGAGCGGACGGCAAGGATGCAATCCTTGAAAATAGAGGGCCAAAAATAGCCAGCACGAAGGATTTTTTGGGCTGTAGCATATCCGGACATATGTCCGCCACAAGCACCAGAGTGGCAGTCATTTAGAACCCGTTCAGCTTCCTCTAGAGTAAGACAACGGCGGAGAACGGAGTCTGCACCGAGACGATATAATGTATCTCCAATGATACGGTAGGGTTGAGATTGATGACGAATCCTCCGCCGAGCGTCTTTAGACACATCCGGGCGGAAGGAGGACGTTTGCAGATATGTGATTATATCTCCGTACCATGGATCGAGGGTGCTAATGAGGAACAGGGTTTCATCTGGAATTTGATCTTCTACAGGCGAGGTCGAGGAAGAAGATGGCAAAGAGCAAATTAACTCAGCAAACACAAGGGATTTCTTAGACTTGGCAGTGGTAAATTCCAAGTCAAACTCTTGGAGGATAACAATCCACTTTGAGTATTTGCCCCCTAGTAACTGGCGTGACAATATATACGTCATGGGGTTGCAATCAGAAATCACAGTAGTAGTACGCAAAAGAATATAATGACGGAAGCGTTGTACAGCAAAAACTGCGGCTAGTGCCAACTTTTTGATATAAGCATATCGAGTTTCTGTGTCTAACAGGTTGCGGCTGAGATAATAAATAACATGTTCAGTGTTATCATCATCAGTTTGAACAAGAACCATGCCCATAGTGGTATTGACGGCGGCTAAATACAATGTGTAGTCGCGATAATAATTCGGAGGACGAAGCAATGGAGCAGAAACAAGGAGACTCTTGAGACGCTCAAAAGATCCCTGAGCTGTGGCATCCCAATGAAAAGGGATATCACGCTTCAGTAATCGTGTAAAACCTTTAGCCACCTCGGCATAGTTGGGAACAAAACGACGTAAAAGATTGGCTTTCCCCTGCAAACTCTGCAACTGATGCAAAGAAGTTGGGGGAGGGAGATTGACGATAACTTCGACTTTAAGGGGATCCAAACGGATGCCCTCTCTAGAAACGATAAACCCGAGAAGTCTGCCAGATTCAACATAGAAGACACATTTGTGAGGATTTAGCCTAATTCGGTAGTATCGGCAGCGAAGAAAGATTCCGCGAAGGTGTTTAGGGTGGTCCTGACGTTTAGCTGAATGAGCAGGAAGATCATCTAGATAAGGTTGCACAATATGCCGAATGTCATGAAATGCATAAGACATTGCACGCTGGAAGGTAGCACTGGCATTTTTAAGGCCGAAAGGGAGCTTCTTATAGGAAAAAGTCCCCCATGGGCAAATAAAAGCAGTTTTGTGTTGATCAGCGGGAGCAATATTAATCTGGTTATAACCAGAGAAACCGTCCATAAAAGAATACATTTCACTGCCGGCGCAGTCGTCAATGATTTGATCAATGAATGGTGTTGGAAAGTTATCTTTAGGACAGGCTTTGTTTATATCACGGTAATCGACACAAACTCGGATCGTACCCTGTTTTTTAGTTACAGGCACAATGTTAGAAACCCAATCTGTAAGAGGAATAGGGTAAATAAAACCGGCGTTAAGAAGCTTTTCTACTTCGGCCTTAATCTCTGCAGCCTTGCGGGGGTGTACAGGGCGTAAACGTTGACGAACAGGCTTAGCATCTGGGTACATGATTATTTCATGCATCACTATAATAGAATCAATGCCGGGCATTTCTTCATAGGACCATGCAAAAACATCACGAAATTCGCGAAAAAGTTTGGAATAAAGTTGAATCTCCTCTGGAGTACAAGTGACTCCGATGTGAAGATGCTCAACTATCCCGGGTTTAACAGAGATGTCGAGGGGTTGGGTTCGCGTAATGTTTGCCATATTTCCTTCAGAAAAAACCTGATCAATTTGAATAGGCGTTTGAAGGATTTGTGATGGGAGACAAGGAGAAAACCGCTCGAGGCATGTCAGAAAATGCTGCGAGGCAGGGAGAAATGAGGAACGATGGTGAGAACTATACCAAGGAGGTTCCTCCAGAGACATAGTCTCAATAATAGCTTCGTCGGAGAGGAATGTTTCTCCTAAAGAATCCAAAGAAGCCTCATCTAGAAGTCCTGAGGATGGAGTAAGCGCAGAAGAGGGAGCCGAGGCAGCAATGATTTCAACATAATTAAACTCGGCAGGAGTCAACGGCATCCGGTCGCCCCAGGAATCTACTTGGTCTATGGGGGGTACGAGCCACGGATCAGAGCCAGTAGCGATCATATTGATAGAGGCGATATTAAGAGGAGGGAGTGGAAAAACACCCATAAGATCAAGATCTTTGAAAAGTCCAGCTCCCAGACTCTTAGGTAATTTGGAGGTATGCTCCACAAACGGGATGGTGCCTTCGGAAGAAGAAGCAAAAAAGGAGAGCTGGTCAATGGTAACGATCTTCCCTTGATGAGGGAAATGGATAATTCGGAAGAAAGATGAAGCAACAGCTTGCATCGCGTATATCCAGCTACGTCCGAGAAGGAGGTTGTAGGTTAGAGTAGCATCAACGACTTCAACTTCCATCTCGACCGTCTTCCCTTCCAAAGAGATTGGTAAACGTTGGAGTATACCGTAAGGACGGGACGCTCTTCCATCAGAATCTTCCAAGGTAGTGGGAGATTGGCTCAACGTTGGAGCTCCAATAGCTTTCCAACAGGCAACAGACATGATCCAAGTTGAGGCACCTTCATCAATAACTGTACGATGAATCGTCTTGGAATCAATAATTACCTGTATGAGGAAGGCGATTTGGGGAGGCAGTCTCTATGTGTGGCATTCCAAGTCAAAAGTTATTAAATCCGAATCGGCCGGGTCTATGCCACCGATGGCAGATAGCATGGACTTCCTCTGAGAAGGGCAGCTCTGGAGAACCTCTAAAGCGGACATAGCCGACGGAGTCTGTGCTAAGTCCTCAACGATGTTGTAGTGCTGTGCAGCACGAGCATTCGGATTATACGAGGATTTCCGGAGTACTCCTTTTGGAGGGGGTCGAAGAGGCATTTCAGTGGTAGGTCTCTCGATGTGGAGTGGACCTGAACTGAATGGGGGAGCACTTGAGGGAACCTCAGGTTCCTTCCCGGCAGATGACGGATAATCTTTCGTTCGAGTACTGATATTAATGGGTACTGTACCAGCCATAAACACTTGAGAACCAAAGGAAGAGGGAGGCTGAGTAGGGTCAGCCACCATTTGAGTTTTTTGAGTGTGTTGGGTGGGAAAGGGCTCTTTGAGCACCGCAGGAGTCCCAGAGGTGCCTTTTAACAAACGACTAACTTCGGACCGCCTCGGGCAATCCTTAGTATAGTGATCCTCATTGCAGATAAGACAAGGATATTTGGGTTTGCGTTTAGTGCCGTCCTCAGGTTGAGGTTTTGGGGTTTCCTGCTTAGGTTGTTCTGGCTTATTTTTCGCTTTCCCTTTTTTCTTCTCTTTCGAAGCCTTGTTTGCCGTATTAGATTGGACGGCATTAACCTCAGAAGTAACATTCGAACCAGGCGATGCCTGGGAAGGTTGTCCATTCGAAGCAGATGGTTTTTGCTTTGCAGGGTTCGCCGGATTTTTCTTGGAGGATGAATTAACCGAACCAATGATACCGTCAACAGTGGGTGTTGGCAGTGCTTTAGACGTTCCTTGTCTTGGGACATCAGGCAAATAATCATATAATGTACCTGACTGAGAATAAACCAAGTCAAGGTACTGAGCTCGAGCAATAGCTTGCTCTTCAGTGACACACGCCCCCATGGCGATATCCCGAGCTATCGGAGGCACGAACGAAGTTGTAAACCAATCGGTAAGAAGCTGGTCGGGAATCCAAAATTTGATCATGCGTCTGCGCCATCTCCATTCATGGATATGATCAGAGATATGCATAGCCGTCGTTTGTCTTAAGGAAGTGAGGAGGTGTGTACCCGTTTCGTATTGAATGGGTAACTGGAAGTGAGTGAGAAATGCCATAGCCAAAGAATTGAAATCTTGAAAGGACCCGCGATGAAGTTCGATATACCACTTAGCGGCAGAGCCAGTGAGAGTCCTTTGAAAAAGGCGAAGCCGAATTGAATTGTCAAGCCATGAATTAGATGAACACCACAAATGATAAGTCATAACATGGGCTTGTTGGTCTTCATTGGCTTTACCATCAAATTTTGGACAGTCACCAGGTATTTTAGTTGGAACTGGAGGCCAATAAGGATTATGAAGAATAGGATCATTGGTTAATTTGGATACATCCGGTAATTCTAAAGTTGCTAAGAATGGTAATTGAGGATTGAAAGACATCTGGGGTTGCTGGTAGGGTGGAGCACCAGGGTTCCAACCAGGTGGTGGTTGCCCCCATGGATTTTGTCCGGACGGATTTGGTCCCATAGTGGATTGGCCATAGGGATTTGTATATTGCCCCCCAGCATAAGGATTACCAAACGCTGCTGTAGATGCGTCGTATGGCTGTTGATAAGTTTGCGAAGGACTCGCGTGCTGTTGTTGGTAGTTCTGGTACGGGGCAAACGAAAATTGCCCTTGAGGTTGTTGGTAGCCATACGGTGGTGGGGCTCCAAATTGAGTTTGAGGACTAGGCTGGGTTGGATAAAAAGTTTGTGATTGAGACCCAGCCTGCATTTGAAGACCAGATGGGTATTGGGGTCCCATTTGGGGCCACGGACCGGATTGAGCAGCGCTAGTAGGCTGTCCGATAGGTTGGGTTGTTTGGCCAGAAGGAAAACCTTGTTGATAGTGAGGTTGGCCGATCTGTCCAGAAGGTTGTACCTGCTGATACTGAGGTTGGCCTACCTGTTGGAACTGTTGTTGCGCAGCTGAAGGTTGTCCTAACAGACTAGATGGATGAGGAGACTGGGCAGTTGGTTGGCCCAACTGTGTTTGAGGCTGACCAGCCTGCCCAGAGGGTTGTGAATACTGGACAGTAGATTGACCAAGTGGTTGAGTAACTTGTCCAGACATTGGACTATACTAGACATTGGATTGGTTTGGGTTAATAGTTTGTTGACCAATTTGTCCAACGGGATAACCTTGCTGGATACCAGGTTGGACTTGTTGAAAAAATGACTGACCTGAGTTACCAGAAGGTTGCATATAAGAAGAGGAAAGAGGAGCACCAGTAGCGAAAGGGTTTCCACGAAAGGATTGCTCTGGTTGGTCTTGAGGGGGTTGTCTTGGAGATTGCGCAGATGAAATTTGACCACCATGGAAAGAGGTGGAGGTCCAATCAATTGATAATGGAACTGATACCTCAACAACCGGTTGAGAAGACAAATATGGATCATATGGCCCCTGTATTGGGACATTTGTTATGGGATCAAAGACTCCAAACAAGGAAGCCGAGGGACGACTGGAAATAGGAGTCGAAGAGGCTGCACAAACCGTCGGAGTGGTTGTGACGGAGGTAACAGACAGACTGCGATTTTGCGGAGTAAAAGGCTTCGTAGTAGGAAAAGTATGTGATGACCAAATGGGACCCGTGAACGGAGTTCCAGACGGCATAGTATCTCTTAAAGCTTTATAGCCCGGTGGTGAATTTGTAGTAGTAGGTGTACTACTAACATGTATAGGGTCCGTTGAGGTGGGTATTTCACCGCTCGTTGCAACGGACTCATCGGTCGTTGTAGGGGACAAATCATCCATGTCAGATGAAACAGGTGGGACTGACACACGAGGAGAAGTATGGTCCCAAAAAGGGGCACCGTCCTCAAAAGGTTCCCACGTAGGGTTCCAATGAAACTGGTAAGTCTTGTCACCTGGGGCACGAGAACTAAGTGGTTGTATACTTAGAACCACAGGGAGACTCACAACCAATGTTTCGGTAGAAGACGAAACTGGTGATTCCGCCAGGATGAAACTTACGAAATCTGCCGAGACAACCCCTACTTCGGACTGACACAAACAAAAGCTAATTGGGTAGATGTTATCGTGGCCAATAAATTTTAAGACACTGAACTTAACCTTTTCATTTTTTAAGAGTCGAGAAAAGGATAAAAGATGACTCTAGTCTCCTTCGAATATTTAATGAGCACGAAGTGACAAGATTCTCACAGGCACCTTTTCGTTTAAGGAGTCTGAAAAGGATCAAAAGTGACTGCTCTGGAATTCTAGGTAGAGGGTGTGCCAAACTTTTCGCAAAACCACAGAATATTTTTTAGGGTACGGGTGGTCAATCTTCGTGAATGCTGTGTTCACTGCATTGTGAATCGTAGGGCGGCTGACATGGCTTCCTATGGATAAAGGCTTTATTCCTATAGGGGTCTCCCAATATATACGCGACGGTACGTGGGAGCACAGTCCGTATTGGCACCTATTGTTTCACCGTGGAGGAATCACCCAACCACTCGACGATAAACTACCAGGTTTAAAGACGTCGGAACACGTCTCTAACCTAGACCTCTAGAGTATTTGCGTTATGTTCCAATGCGTTGTTATGTTCATTGAGTTTATTTTAAAGTTTATCTTCGATTATGTTTCAGTTTTTGGTCCTACCGTATGTGATATCTCAAAAACTTCTTAAATGCAAACTATATGCCAAAATTATATCATTTGATTCGATGAATTCTATCTACAGGAGGGTTGAGATTTTTGCAAACGAAATGATCACTGAACCAACAACAAAGATCTTAATGCAGCTAATAACAAGAAATGAAATTTTTTCTTTTTCTTTTTAATAGCAACAAACAACAATAAATGCTAACTAATATGATGCAAAAGATTTTTTGTTTTTCTTTCCTTTAAGATGGCATGATGCATGTAAACAAATTTTAAGAGATATGCACAATCCAAGTTCACTCAATGAAATAGAACCAATTCTGAAACACCAAAATGAACCATGCAAGCAAGGAAAAACACAAAAGTCAAGTGAAATCCAAAGAGGCTAGAAGTGAAGCACTCAGAGTATAGAAGATCAAGCTTTAACAAATCACTGGATAGGTGCAGAACACAACCAACAAGCTGACTGGATAATCAAGAGATCGAAACTTCCCACAGAAGGCTAGACATGCAAAGTCACTAGATGTTCTAGGGCTGAGACGAAAATCAATAGAAATAAGCAAACAGCTGAAGGATAAAGGCTAAGACCAGTCAAGCAGAGGTTCAACACACTTCCAGAGGCTGTAAGAGATATAAAAAGAGACTGAAAGAGCTTTCCACCCACACACAGGCAAAATTTACAGGGCTGGCACGACTGTCAGCCTGCAACTTGCGCTACCACAGGATTGGCGCGAGTTGCTTTTGAGAAACATGCGCCAACGGGCGCGACTGTCAGAGTAATAACCGCGCCAATTAAGCTTGCCGGCTAGAAAAATAAATGATGCGACCTCAGGTCAGGTTGACAGTGCTCAGATGGGTCAAACAGTAAAGAATAAACTCAAAACTGACTCAGGAAGCTCATTCACTCAAGCAAGCAGAAGAAAATTAACATGCAAGACAAATTCCAAATAGCTTCTCCCCAGCGGAGTCGCCAAATTGTTGGTTAGGTAAATCCCCTCTGCGGATAGAGGTGATCCCACTAGCCTAAAACAGAACTAGCCACAATCAAACCACGCTGCTACGCAAGTTCCTAGTTATGCATCAAAGGTGAATTAAGAAGACCAACCTGAAGTCCAACGCTATGATTGAAGCAGAGTTGATATTCCCACTCCCTTACTCCAGCAGATCATAAACGAACACCTGCACATGCAAAGGAAGAGACAGATACCAACATAAAATCTACCAAGGCACAACTATATTTCAGTCAGAAAGGAAATAAATCAACACATCACCATAAGAGACAATGATATTGGAACTATAATAGCAGTTGCTCATTAATTAATAATAAACAGGAAAAGTTACAACCATGGTTCTGACGTTGAACCTCTCCTGGCTGGGCGAGTAACTATATGTGTCTTGCAATGCATCTCCTCTCCGGCAGCATAACCTCTCTAGCATTCACTAGCATTCCTCCAAGAACTCAAGAACTCAACATCTAACACTCCATGACTAACAACTATCACTAGCTTGTCCAATGCATAAGGACAAGCTTATATAGATGAAGAAGGGAGGAGGATACGATGAACCGGGACACCTATTGTGGATTAACATTATCCCCAAAAGCCATTAAAGATGGAGATAGGATCGAACTCGACAAAAGACTGATTTTTTATCCTCAAAAAGCTCCATGTAATGAAGGAAACAACAGTCGGGAGTGCGTTAAGGCAAAAAGCATGACCAAACTTGGTTGGCGCGACTGTTGCTATAAGACAGAGCGCCAATGGTCGCGCCCTCTTTTGAGGATCTCCATGATTGGCGCGGGTAAGATGCTGTGGACCTGCGCCAATGGAAAAAGAGCATTTTTCAGGGATAATCTGTAGAAGGTGTCTTCAGGGAACATGAAGTACATACTCAGGGGAACATAATGCAAGTGTTTTTAGACTTTGTCACTTCTTATAACTCCCGGGATGAGTCCTCCAACGTACGAAAAGAGGAGTAACAGGGATGGTGACAAATTACTGTGTAACAATAAGGATGGACAAATATCTCCATTGGTATGAGGCCTTTTGGGGTAAAGCCCAAAAACAAATCCATGAGGGCTTAGGCCCAAAGTGGACAATATCATACCATTGTGGAGATATGTGGTGTCCAGAGCCCTAACACACTATTTTGAGGGCGTGAGAGTGGGTGGAAAAGGTGTATGAAGGTTGGAATGAGGTGTTAGGGTGCCTAAGGTCTACCATGAATCACCAGGATAGAGAAAGATGATTGGGTTTGCTCAAGGAGAGAGGAAGAATTTCTATGAAAAATGAAGGAAACTAGGGGAGAATTGAGGTGAGGTTTGGGAGTCTAGGGCATGTATCAGATGGAGGGTGTGATTGCTAGTAAGCTGGCCTAGTTCTGGAAGAGATCTATTGCATATGAACTAACAGTCAACCAAGAAAATCAAGCAACCAATGAAATGAGTGCATCCTAGGTAAAACAGAGTTTTGCATTAAAATGGCCTAAACTATGATGTATAGAAGGAAATGCTCGGAAATGTTGTAAGAAAAGAAAGCATGCAAAAGTAATATTGCAAATAAGGAAGTGAATATGATAAAGAAGATCTAAAGCAAAGCAAAACTGGACTATCAACCTACTAGAGAGCTACAAACACTAGAAGTCCAATGAATGAGGAAAATCTGTGTTTTTGGGGCAGAAAGAGAGTCTTTGCCTCAAATCAGGGTCCCAAAGGGAGGAAGAGAGGCCAAGGAACTATTTCTAGGCTTTTGAATCTTCTCTGATCACTGCTTAACCTACTACAAAAATCACAAATGGAAGAAAGCTACTAAATCATCAAAAGAAACCTATTCTTAACCATAAGAGAAATATATCTAACAACAAACTAATCTAAAAACTAAAGTAAAGCATACAAATACAAGTAAAGAGAAGCTTGGATGCTTGGATTGGGCCCTAACTCAGAAGCTTCAGCCCTTTGAGGTAACTCAGTGCTAGCTCAAAAAGGATTCCATCTTCATTATCAAACAATAGCAAGATTACATAAAATTGTCATAAAATAGTAAGCTCGAAATTTGAGCAGAGTTTACACAAGAAAAAAAAGTCAACCCTAGTGAGGACATAGGGCTTTCGACCTATACATCTGAAGCTACCAACGACTTCCTTAAAATCAGGGAGGCTTGGCTCCCAAAACTCGAGATAACTATCAATCATCTTCCACTTGATCGGCTGCCTTCTAGTGCATGATTCGGCTACTTGTACTCCGAGCTGAATGAAGGGGAATTCGAAGTGAGGAGCAATAAATCAGAGGTATTCCCTCCTATAAGTCCTCTCCTCTATCTACTTCGAGTTATTGCTACAGTTTGACCACTAGATCCTTGACTTTGACCTCGAAACCCATCAATAATCTGCATTAAATACATGTTAGACCACATGGCATAATAACTAACTCAACTCACCCTATAAGCATAAATATAATAAGAAAATCATACAATAAGCTAAGAGAATGGTTGATTTGACTAGATTAGGAGGTAAAATGAGCCCATATAATTACCCATTTATGAGGCTCATCATAATCTAACAACATGATCCACCTCAATACACAATCTCTGAGGTGATGATACCAAATATCAATATGCTTGGACTGATCATGAAAGACTGGATATTCAGAGAGTTTGAAAAAACTCTGATTATCACAGTAAATCACTATCGAATCCATCTATTGACCAAACAAACTAACTAGGATTTTCCCCATCCAGATAGCCTCACATGCTGCCTGACCTGCAGCCATGTACTATGCCTCAGCCAAATTGAATGCAACTGATCTTTGTTTCATGTTGTAGCAAGAAACTGTTGTTGACCCCATACTAAAGATCCCTCCTGATGTGCTCTTCCTGTTAGATGGACTCCTTGCCCAATATACATTTGTGAGGCCTTGAAGCTTCACTCCCTCTGCCTATCTATACCATAACACAAACTTAGTAGGGCCTCTGAGGTATCTCAATACATGCTTTACCACCTTCCAATATAGCTTGGTAGGCCTAACCATGGCTTGACTAAGCTGGTTAATTACATAGCACATATAAGGTTGTGTGTTCACCAAGTACATGAGTGAACCCCCTACTTGTAAATAGTAGCTTCCACTACTTCCCTTAGAGTAGCATCCTACTTCCTCCAATTACCAGCTAGAGGAGTCTCCATGAGTTTACTTCTCTCCATGTAGAATCTCCTCAGTATCTCGTTTGCATACTTGCCCTGAGATACAAACAACTACCCATCTCCTTGACATACCTCCATTCCAAGAAAGTAATGCATGAGCCCCATGTCCTTCATCTCAAACTCTCTTGCAAGGTCCTCCTTGCAATATTTGATGAGCTTCTCATCACCTGTCAATATAAGATCATCTGAATAAAGTACAATGATCAACAACTTACCTTCCACCATTCTTTTATACAAGTTCACATCCACTTCACTCTTCATGAAGCCTAACCCAGTGAAGTAGCTATCTATCTTAGTGTAGCAAGCACGTGGTGCTCGCTTCAGCCCATACAATGCTCTCTTGAGTGGGCACACATGTGACTCACGGTCCAAGGTTTCAAAACCTTTAGGATACTCTATGTACACCTCTTCCTCAATCATTCCATTGAGGAAGGTAGTCTTCACATCCATTTTATGGATCTTCCAGCCCATTTGTGTTGATAGTGCCAAAATAGATCTGGTTGACAAGTACCTTGCAACAGGAGAAAATGTCTCATCAGAGTCAATCCCCTCTACCTGTGAAGATCCACGGGCCACAAATCTAGCCTTATGCTTCTCGACACTACCATCTCCAACTTGCTTTACCTTGTAAATCCAATGGGAGCTCACAACTGACTTGTCCTCCAGTCTTGGGACCATATCCCAAACACTATTTCAAACTATGGAGTTATACTCCTCCACCATCGCATCAACCCAAATTGATTGCTGCACTACTTCTTGAAAGGAAGATGGCTTTGTCACAACACATGCACCCATAAGTTCATGTATCCAATGTACCTCCCTAATGACCTCCTCTGTCTGTGCTGAGAAGAGGGTGCTCCCACATTGTCCTATGCATCATCCAATAATCTATCAGCCTCTATAGTGCACTCTCCTCCCTCTCTAAAATAATATGCCTGAGTGGATGTCTCCACTATCTGAACCTCTACATGTAGCTGCTCCACATCAATGTGAGACCCCTCAACCTTAGGAGCTAAAATGTCATCATCCACATGTAGCTCAAGCTCCATCTCAGGGGATACTCACATGGCATTCTCCTCATCGAACCTAATATCCCTGTGAACCACTGTCATCTGACTAGTTAGCATGTACACCTGATAGTTGTGGGGTGTATCAGTGTACCACACAAATATACCCAACTCTGTTGTTGGCTCAAGCTTCTTTCGTGCATCTTTCCTCACATGGCAATAAACCAATGACCCAAAAATATTGAAGTGAACAACATCTAGCCTCTTACTGGAATAAGCCTCCTTTGCTGACTTCATCTCAAGTATCTGATGTGGGCTACGGTTCTGAACATAAACTGTTTTGTTGCATGCCTCAGCGCACAAGTGTGGTGGTAGAACCTGATCATGCAACATCACCCTTGTTTCCCCTACTATGTTCTTCTTCTTCCTCTCGGAAACCCCATTCTGTTGAGGGTTATGGGGTGCCACCAACTCTTGTTTAATCCCTTCCGCTGCACAGAAATTCTTAAAGTCATTGGAGACATACTCACCACTATTATCACTCCATAGATATTTAACTTTCTTCCAGACTCTTTCTCTACCATTGCGTTGAAATCACAAAACTTTGTGAAAGTTTGATCCTTTTTCTGCATAAAAAATACCCAAAATTTACGAGAATAGTCATCAACAAATATAACATAATACTTGTGTTTCGCCATGGATACTGTCGAGAATGGTCCACACACATCTAAATGGACTCTCTCCAAAATAGACTTTTCTCAACTATCTTTGTCTCCAAAGGAATACTTGGTGTAATTTCCCAAAGTAAAACCCTTGCATGTATCAACTTGCTCAAGCATACCTTTGGGAAGGTTGGTAGAGATTTGTTGCAATATCTTCAAATCCCCATGATGCAAGTGGCCCAATCACCCGTGCCACAACTCAATGACATCTTAACTCAACATCCTTTCTTCTTTTGAACTCAAAGAAACACAATCCTCTACCTCTATTTTATAGAGATTTTGAACGCGAATATCTATCTTCTTTACTTGACCTGTGGCTATGTGTCAAAGGAATGCCTTTCCTTTCAAAAATATCACATCATAGCCTCTATCCTCAAGCATGGCAATGGATACCATGTTATTCGTCAGTCCGGGTATATGCATAACATTCTTCAAGGTGAGTGGAGCCAGATGCTCCCTCTGAAAAGTAATAGTGCCCACACTAGTAACTCTATGCTTACCATCATCACCCATCTCGATAGGCATCTTGACATATTTCTCCTCCAGCTCACTGAATAACTCTTTGTCGCCAGTCATGTGGAAAGAAGCTCCACTGTCTAGGTACTAGACACTTCCCATCATTGAAAACACCATGCATGCAATGAGGGAAAAGTCCAATTCGAATTGGGAGGCAAAAGCCTCACTCGTCGCTCCTCCTGAGGACTTATCCTTGGACTTCTTCAATGGACAATTTCTAGCAAATTGGCCCATCTTGTGACAATGAAAGCATTTAATTTTCATCATGTCCTTCTTCTTACCTGCATGATAAGAATCTAAATTGGAACGTGAAAATTTACCTTTCCCCTTCCTTTCCTTAATCGCTAAGGCACATTTCTCTTCATCATCAGTCTTTGATGAAGAGCCATCCTTGGTGTTCCTCCAGATATTATCCTGCGTCAAATCTGACCATAACCATTCCCAATCTAACAACTTCTCCCGACCATTGATAGAGTCCTGATAACTATGCCAACTCCTTGGGAGTCAAAGAAGAGAAAGGCTCACCATATCCTCCTTGACAACCGTGATTCCAACACTTCCAGGTTCATCCTGACATTGAGTGAACTTGATCAAGTACTTTGGAATCGTCTCACCTTTATCCATCTTGATTTTACAAAGTTTATCCTTCAATGCCAACTTCATTTGATCATTTCTATTCTGATACAAGTTTGTCAATGTTTTCCACACAGAATGCGGATTTTCCTTGCCATGGAGACTCGAGACAATGTGGTCTCAAACTCCCTCAAGGCTTATTTTCCTTGCCTTCACCACACACTTCTTCCATTCGGCCAAGTTTTGTGCATCCGTAGCTATTGGCTTGGGAACTTCTTGATCAATGAATTCCTTGAAGCCATTATCTTCTAGCACATCCTCCATCCTGTCCCTTAAGGCTATAAAATTTGAGTTGCCTTCCAAGGCATACTCAAGTCTCAACCCATGGAATGCCATCTTCTGACCCTGAAGTATGTATGCAAATTCGAATTTCAACTGTAACCCAGAAACTCAAAACTTCAAAATCTCCTCTAGAGATCTGATTTTAAATCAATGTTATCTCCCTCATCTGAACTCCGATTCGACTGGTTATTTTTTTGAATTTGGGTATCTTTTCCCAAGGAATCTAGACCTGCAATGTGTTTCTGAATTTTTTTCACAGAAATTTTCAGATCTTCTCTACAAACTCTTTGCCAAAAAAGAATCTTGCTCCAATACCATGTAGAAAATTCTATAGATTCACAAGCTAATGCAATTTGCTAAAGCAAGAGACAAGAATCTACTTCTAGTATTTACAGCGGAAGGCCATAAACATCGAGAAAACAATAATTAATAGAGGAAGAGAATCAAAGGCATGTAATACAATAAATATACAGGGAAATCCACGTCTCAAAAACCCACTATTTGTTTTGTATTAATGCAGAAAATAAAGATGAAATTACAATGCTTGTTCTCTCTAGAACAATCCCATCACTCGGCAAATTCAATCTCAAACTCATAAGCGAGCTCAAGGCCAAAGCTTAGCCTCTTCACAAGCTCTCCAAGTCTCTATTCCAATGTGTAATTCCTATGGAGAATAACTTGTATTCAAAGGGAAATAAAGCCTCTAAAAATAGTGAAATCCTTCAAGGACCAGTTCCTGATTGCATGCACTATCAGTCAGAAAAATATAAAACAAATAGTACAATCTCCTTGTACTCTAGTCTCAACTGGGTATTTTTCAGAATCAACATGCATGAGCTTCTGATGATGAAATATTCAGTTAACTAGAGTAGCACTGGTGGAGTTCATAAACCATTGATTGTTAACTCACTATTAGTTCTCTCAATCAATTTGAGAACTAATTTAACTGAACTCATTCATGAAACTGAAACTTCTATTTTACAACTCACAATTAACTCACACTAGACTCCTACAAAGTAGGGAGAACATATACATGACTTCCAAAAGACTTCCAACTCGAATTTCCTAAGTTAAGTAAGTTTAATAAACTTAATTTAACTATTTTAAGTTGCTATGAGAATAGAATTCGAATTTAATTCAACAACAAATTAAACTACAATTTCTTGTTGCCATTTCTCATCACTCTCTATATATTTTAGGAAAAATTTAGTTAGATGTTGATGAGCGCCAGTATTGCAGAAAGAATGCTGCAACTCCTGGGGCTACCAACTTTACTTCATCAACATGGGGTTCATACAAACTTGGAGGTGACAGTGTTGTATACATAGTAGATGCAATGGTTTACTCTTGTCACTTTTCAACTCGGGCGATAGACTGATAGGGTTTCTCAAACCAGTCTTCTATTGACTAGAAGAAGTCTCACTATCAAATGGAGAACGGAAAACTGTCCTAGATGAAAGAAAAGGAATGTTGCCTACTTTAAGGAATGAAATACTGAATCGGAAGATGTTTTAAAGTGACATGAAATCATCTATCTACACACTTACACATTTTTCTTCCAAGCGAAACCTAGCATAACCTGGTTTATAACACGTGATGATCAAAACTAAATAAGCATGGAATCTAATATAGGAAGTATTATGGATGCTGCAGGAATGTGCTAATTTAGGAATTGTAGAAAAAACCATGTTTTGATGTTTGAATTTCATGAATGGGAATGCTAATTTTCACTTGTTCTTTGGTAGGGGAGACAGGTATGAAGGGAAAGGTATGGACTAGTCTCAAGGGTTTGAAAGCCAAGTAGAGGCCTAATCTAAGATCAAATGACAATTTTTGCTAGTTTCAGGCTTAAAATAGGTTGCTACAAGGTTTCATGTAGTACTACTATAGGATGTCCTAGTTCTACCACAGGATGCCCTGTTTTCATACAGGAAACAAGCCGAAAGCTTAGGAGATGGTAGGAAAGGGAGAATGAAGTGTGGTAAAGGTATCCAACAGAGAAATAAGGCATGGAGGAGATGAGCACTATCTAAGGCTTAGTCAGATGCTTCAAGATGGCTAAATTTGCTCAATGGAAATGATAATTTTGCTTACAAAACAAGAATTTAGATTTAGGGTTTAGTGGACTTTGGAAGCATGGGTGGATAGGACTTGGATGAGGTGACTGAGATGAGGTCTCCCTAAAAATTAGAAGCTTCCACAACAACATACACTCTTATCTTCCTTTATGCACAAATTCATCTATACATGGAAAATATTTATTAAATGGAAGAAAAATAGAGTTATTATTAGTTGATGGCTAAGGTCATGAATGGAAGTGCTTTGAAACCATAGAAAAACTTAAGACATCAAAATGGAAATTCCACATAATCCTAAGAAACTCAAAGACAATGACCTATTCATCAAGAAATTTTAGACCATGTAGTAAAACAAGAAATATGTTTTTGGGTTATGTGAATGAAACCCTGAAGTCATGATCCCCATGAGGGAGATGAGGTGAAAGCCACTCCCACAAGATTTTCTCAAGTGTTTAATGTCACTATGATACCACTGATATAACTATCCACAAATGGAAGAAAACTAATTAATCACCCAAATACTTGCAGATTAACAAAACGAAAATCACTTCAATAGCTAATTGTGAATGTAAGTTAAGCATACATGTACAAAAAGAGGGACCTCTGCTACTAGGGTTTGGCGCTAACCCACAAGCTTCAACCCTCTATGTCATCTCAGTGTTGGATCAAGGGAATGCTTCTCATTTTCATTAAAATATCAAAAATACATAAGAGTCATCAATCACAATGACTTAGCTCGAAAATGCCTCTTGACTACAACAAAAAATGTCCAATCCTAATGAGGCTCTAGGCCTTCTTATTTATACAACTGAAGCTACCAATAGCTTCCCTAAATTTAGGGAGGCTTGCCTCCCAACTCGAGATCAACTGGTCTTCAACTATCACTAGCTTGACTACCAATGACCTTAATGGCTCCACTGCTTGTAACTCTGAGCCGATGAGATCTGGTGGATGAATCTTTGAACGAATGAGGAGATAAGGAGGGAGATCCAATCTCCTAAAATCCCTCTTTCTTGTCTACTTCGAGTTCCTGCACCTTAATTAACCTAAATTTCCTCCAAAACCTACAATCGATGCACATTAGACCACAATACATGACATCTCATCTTTACCCTTCTCATTAAGATACAATATAACAAAACATGTAAAGAAATGTGAGAAAAGTGGATTTTAATAAGCTCGAGAGTGGAATTAAGGTACATATAATTTACCCATTTATGAAACTCATCATCACCCCCCTACTGAAGGTGTTTCTCATCCTTTGAGAAACTCAATCTATGTTTATGTCTTTCATTTCTTTGGTGACCTCCCTGACATTCTAGGTCTTTGTTGCAATATCCTCCTCTTGTACTTAAGATCCTGCATGCTTCTTTATTTCCTCCCACTGTTTTCTTTCTTCTTCTTCCTTTCTCCCTTTTAACATACCCAAGAGCAATGGTGGACTGAGTTTCAGGCCAATCCAGTTGACTTTGAGTCTCTATAGTGCCTTCTTATATAATGGGGTCCTTTCTAGTGCATCCCTCATTCTTTTAGGGGAGTGATACTCCCTGATTTAGGTTGTAGGGTAAGATGCTCCATCTCCTTTGGCATGCTTGTTGGCTTTCATCCCCTAGCAATCTCAAAGTGTCCCCAAAATGAGTGACTGCTTTCTCTTGTGTAGCTAGGTATCTTGGTGCAAGCTAGGGATCATTGGCGATGAGGTTGTGGGTGCTAATGATAGCCATGGATTTGATATGTTCTGCTCTGATTTAAAGGGCCTCTATTTCTTCTCTTTTTGATACCCTTTTTACTTCCTTATCCCTGGCCTCCTCATGACTTATCAATGATGTCAAGGCCATCAGTTTTAGGTACCCTAGCTTTGTACTGGGGTCCCACACATTCAAATATTTTAAGACCAAGTTATGTAGGTAGAATTCAAATATCTTGGCCTTGTCCTCTAGGTTTCTTTGGTCACAAAGCTCAATGAACTACCTATAGTCCTAGAAAGGCATAGTCCCTCATTGTGCTAGGCTTTTTATCTAAAACTACAACAATTGTTCTTTAAGGTACAAGGCTTATGATTTTTTTGGCATCCTGCACTAGAGTGCCTACATGGAGAGACTTTCCATAATTATAAATTGGCTCTCTTTTTCCTGTAGTTGCCTCCTCAACCATGTGTTCTTAGCCTCTAGTTGAGATTTCATCACTCTTTCCCTATCCCTTATCTAACTCAACTCTGTGCCCATATCTAGAAGATTTTCTTCCATATGGCCCACATCCTCGACACTTTTTGATTTAGCAATTTTCATCCAGCAATGTGTCCTTGTTCTCTCCTTTTAAATCTCAAGGAATAAAGGGATGGAAATTTTTTTTGGTATTGCTCTGCCTCCCTCAATGAATCTGTAATAGGAGCTAATATTTGGCTATAGTCTAGGTTCCTATAGTTCTTGGGACTATCCCTTTACTGTCTATGGAGTATTTGTCTCCCCATATACTTGTGTTTCTACTTCTTTTCCTTCCATTTTCCCATGTTTTCCTTCCTACTCCTATTTCTGTGTTTACTGTAGTTTTGACAGCATTTCTTGTAGGACTGTCTGTGTTTCTTGTAGGACTATCTGTGTTTCTTGTAGGAGGCATTTCCATTTTTGAAAAGGGGTCAAATTTTTTTTAATTTATTTTGCTAAGGTTGACCTAGTGATAGGCCTCCTCACACAGGTGATTGGTGACCTTAGGGAAGCTTGTTTTGATGTGCACTCTTCACCTCTCATTCCTAGAGGGACTAGCTTTTCTTGTTCTCTTGGTGAGTCCTCAATGATTATAGTAGCCTTGGTAGGTGTTTGAGGTCTCCCATGTTTTATCCTGGTTCTCTTCCTTGTTCTGAAGTAAAGGGGAGTTTGCCTCTACCTATTTCCTTTTGATTTTATAGGTGTACTTAGAGAAATCAAGGCAGCAATTGCCTCCTTTGTGGGCTCAGGAGAGACTCTTGGGATTCCTCTCCTTCCTTTCTATGTATTTTAGGACTTGATCCATCCTTTTGTGCTTCTTTCCTACTATCCTTTTCTTCCTCTATTTCATTTATCTATATCTCCTCTTCTTCCTCTGGTTTTTCTTCTTCTTCTCCATGCTCCTCTTCTTCAGACTCTTATTTCTCTTCTTTAGGCTCTTCTTCCTCTTCTTCAGGCTCTTCTTTCTCTTCTTCTTCTGTGTCTTCTTCCTCTTCCTCACCACTAGAAGTAGGTTCTCTCATACTGAATGGACTGAATTACATATTCTTTGTTCATGTATGCAAATGTTGACCACATAATAGGGATTCTTAATTGGCTAAGGGCATCTTTTAGTATGAGTTTGATTAGTCCATGATGTGCCAGTTGCTGATGCTTCCCTTCTTGTAGCTTGATTCTCATGTCGATCACTGATTACAATAAAAATTAGGGCACACTAAGTCTTCTATGAGGAGGTAGCTCTTCTCCAAATCTTAGCTCATGTAGGAGTCTAAACTGGTAACCATAGACTATATTGAGCCTTCCCTCATAAGAAATATACTTGAGAATGTGATAGCTTACTTCATCTGAAGGATATGGAATGCTCTCCCTTCTAATACCATTTTTGTCCTCCATTGGTTCCTCATCTTCCAAGAAAAGGTTCTTCTTGGAAAGAGTGATGTTAGGTTTATCCTCTTTTCTCCATTGTAACCCTAGAGGAAGTGTAGTAATTCTACTAATGCTTTCAGTGGTAATTGTTACTAATAATCCTCTCATTACAGCTGTGGCACTGCCTCTAGCTTGAAGTATGAGTGGAATTGCAAATTCCCTAGCTATATCATCATCATATCCCCTAAGCATCTCGAAGAATCCCAGACATTGATGCCTTGTAAAGATTTCTACCATAGGAGGATGTTGATGTATTCTAGTTGTTCTAGTGGGCTCCCTTCTGATGAAACCCCCTCTCATTTTCTCTCTCTATTAATCTAGTTGTATGAAGTTTTGGTGGCTATAGCTTATATCTTTCCTAAGTGATGAGGGTTTAGAGTTTAGGAGGGTGATGACTACAATTTTCCCTTTAATCTACACAATCCTCCACACAATTATGCATATCTCTATGCACACTGTAATCACTAAAAGAAATGAAAATTTCTTTTATTTTTCTCTTAACAAATGAAATCACAGAGGATATGGCACCTACCTTTCACTGAAATGTCTTGGTTGAGGAGAATTCTTCAATTGTTGGGCCCTAGGCACCCCATCACAACATTTTCTACAAATCTCATTGTTTCATGTAGTATTCTTGTAGGTGCCGATTGTAGGATGGCTGAGACTAGCCTTCCTCACTATTTCTTGTACTTTTCATGTGTTTCCTGTAGATGCTCACTGTAGGATGGACGAGACTAGCTTATCCTTCAATGGCTCCTCCAGGTGGTCCCAGCTCTCAAAATCTCGAAATGAATAATGTCTTGCATGAAAGCTAGAGAATCTTTCTATTTATGGTCAATTTCATTGAGCAATGTGTTGGCTATCTGAGTACGTATTTCTCCTTTTGGACCCTCGGTCCCACTATTATTTATCATGGAACCCTTCCTCATAATCATCACCCACTCTTGTACAATGTAACTCGACCACCTTTCTAATTCATTCCCTTTGATGTGACCTTGCCATGTGTTCAATTGACTAGCACTCTAACTTTTTGTTATCGGGCTAAGGGTGGCCAAGTTAACTAGCCACCTTCCTGATTCATTCCCTTTGATTTGACCTTGCCATGTGTTCAGTTGACTAACACCCTAACGTTTTTTTGTCGGGTAGAGGGTGGCCAAGTTAACTAGTCACCTTCCCAATTCATTCCCTTTGATGTGGCCTTGCCACGTGTTCATTTGTCTAGCACTCTAACTAATTGTTATTGGGCTGATGGTGGCCAAGTTAATTGGCCACCTTCACTTATAAATCCATTTTTTTTCATATTCCTACAATTTTAATCATATTTGTGCCTATGAGAGAGTGTGAATGAGGTGACATACCTGTGTTTCCTTTGCTTTGTTGATGCATGCTGGAGGGTGGCTCTATTGTGCTTCTTATGAGTCAGGTAGATCTTCTCTTCTCCTCTTTTTTTGTTGATTTTATTCTATTGATAGGTTGTATTCTTGTTGTGATGTGTAGGTGCTAGCTTATTCTATTGTTGCTGAGATTTTGGAGAGGCTCCATAGTGTGTGGAGTTGTGCTGCTCCTTTTCCAATGCATGATTGCTGAAGGTTGAGGTTGGAGCCTGTTGTTGTTTCAAAATAGGTTGCTACAAGGTTTCCTGTAGTACTATAGTAAATCTCGTAGCTACCTTTTTTTAATTTCTGTGGCCTTTCCTTTTCTTGGAGGGTGAATTGATGTTGGAGTGAGTGGAAGGTGTGGCCATGGAGTTGTAGGCGAGGTAGGCTACTGGTGGTATGCCCCTTTGATATTTCTTTGTTTCTTCTCTTTTTTTTTGTTTTCTTTTTCTCTTCTTCTAAGTATATTTTTTTGATGGACACAAAGGGTGACATAGTTATGAAGAGGTGTTGGTTCATATGTGGTGAAGTCAATGGATCATTTTTCTATCCAAAATAGGTTTGCATCATAAATTTTCCGTCGAACTCCCATTCGTGAAGATTTTTAGGACTTCTTGTAGTACTACAGGAAACTCAAATAATAACTACAAGAAATCTTGTAGAAGTCACATAATTGCCTGAAAATTCGAGTGTTCTATGGTTGGATATGAGTATGGATGAATGAACATGGGGCTCATGGAGGAGATGAAATGAATGAATAAAAACATGGGCTATTTCATGGCTTGTTTCCCTCTGATCTCTATGTCCATTATCTTCTTGAAAACATGCAAAGACCAGAATTGTTATGATTGGGTAGGTTTGAGATCCCTAACATTATTTTTGTGCTTTTTCCTTTTTTTTTTTTTGAAAGACAACCAGGTTGCCTCAAAGGAGGTTTTCATCCTAATTGCCTGCCCTAGGAACATCAAAGGAGTTTTTCACCCAAGAATCTTTTATTTTTCTCTTTTTCCCTTCTTTTTTTTTTAACTCTTGGGCTACCTCAAGGAGGTTTTCAACCCAAGAGTGGGCCTCAGGTGCCTCATGGAGGTTTTCACATGGGTCTCTTATTTCATTTTTTTCCCCAAAGATTTAATAGTCTTCAAGAGCTTGGTGAGGTGGAAGTCGAGACTCCTTCAATCACCATTACTACCTTACTGATACTACTGATGAACTCCTTATTTGACAAAGCCTTTTTGTAGACCTTCAATCTAAAAGAAAGGGGATACCTTCTTCATCAATGGTTCTTATCTAAATAGCCCCGTTTTCATGGAACTTTTCTATCACATATGGGCCCAGCCATCTGGTCCTCAACTTTCCTTTGAAATCCTTGAACTTGGAGTCATATAGCAGAGCCCGATCACCTTCTTGAAATAGTTTGTATCTGATATTATTGTCATGCCAGACCTTTGTTTGTACTTGAGTCACCTCTATGTGCAGGAGGGCCTGCATCCTGAATTCATCTAACCCATTGAGCTAGAGAAGACTCTCTTGATGTGTGCCCTTGTAACATCTAGATCCAACTGTGTTTCCATCCTTAAAGTGTTGTAATCAAACTCAATGGATAGAATAACCTTCCTCCCATGGACAAAATCATAAGGGGTGAAGCCATTGGTTGTCTTCCAAGTTGTATTATAGGCCGAAGTGGCCTCCACTAGTCTGTCATCCCAATCCTCCCTGTTGTTGCTCACTACTTTTGCCAGAATTATTTCCAATGCTCTGATGGTGACTTCTACTTGTACACTGGTTTGAGGGTCGTAAGGAGTGGACTTCCTATGCTTGATCCTATGCTGGCTTAAAAAATTCTCAATCTTGTGTGAGGTGATGATCCAGGAATCTTTTTCTTATATATGTAATAAAGAATCACATGTAGAAATTGCAGCTTAACCATAGAAATCTAATGTGCACATGAGAGAAGAAGAAGAAACACATAAAGCATGAGAAGAAGACAACAATACTTGATAATGGAGTTCATCCAACTTGGACTATGTCTTTGGGACCTGCTCAATCAATGGGGAGGCCTTCATTCATTAAATGGCATGAAAAAGAAGAATACCATCATCAGTTCCAACAAGGGAGTCTTACACCTCCATTCTGGAAAATGAATGAGAAATGGAGAACTCAAATGGAGAAATGGATAGCGCATTCCTCCCCTCTGCACTTTTCCATGTTCATCAGGTTTTATAACATTTCTTTGTTACAAGGCCACTTAAATCGAGAGTCTATTCATTTATAATAGCAGTCATCCGAATGGAAGGATCGGTGGGCACAACAAAACCTAAAAATACCCTTTTTCCATTCCAAACAATAATACACAGAAAACACTAAAAAACCCGACTAAAAAGCTTTAAGCCAAAACTCAAATTTCATTAAATTGGCCCTATTTTCCTGTTGGGTCCATGCCTATCGTAAATCGCAATGGCCCTGGGGTCTTTCCTTTGACTGTGCCAATAGCCAATATTTCGATCATCGATATCGCTGACCGTTGATCGTCGATATCATCAATATGATCCTTTTCGTTGATCTATTTTCTGATCCGACGACTAAGATTGCACATCGCTATCAGCATATTTCAATCACTGTCGGCATATCGCATATACAATGGCTCGGGGTTCTTCCATATGGCATACGCTGACGACGATATCAACGATCACTCCATTGCTTATCGCCTATCGCATGTCACCTAGTCCCAATATCACATGTCGCCTGCCCCCAATTGTGATTAGTCGGAGATCACTGATCAGGGGTTTCATCCGCCTACCTTAAGTTTGCCCTTTGAACCCCTCTGATTGTGATTTTCCTTTATAAGCCTTTTAAGCCCATTTTTAGAGGAAATTCCTCCTTTTTCAAAGGGATAAAGTCAAACTCTTTTCACGATAACTTCATCATCCAAAGTCCATTTTACCCCACTCAAGTTGCATTAGATTTAGAATGAAATGATCTATGCAACGAGACTATTTCTAGGAGCGTCCTTGGACTTTCATTTTCCTCTGTTTCCTGCAATTCAACCTAGAACTTTTACTATTTCTATCTCCTTCATTTGGACTCAGATTGGAGTGTCATTTGCACTGTTGGAATCAGGGCAACGAGCACTTCGATCTGATGTCAAGATAATTTCCTTTCTGCCACTTTGAATTTTGAGCTTTTCCCATGCCACTACGTCTAAAGATCCACCTGGATTAGGTGAATTGAGTGCCCTGATAGTGACTAGCTCTTTAGGGTATCCAAACATGTAAAACACATCCTCCCTCAAGAACTCAACAACTTTCTCTTCTATGGCTACCTTGATAACTTTGGTTTTAGCCCACTTTGTTAAGTAGTTAGTGCACATAATGATTTACTCTTTTTGTCCTGATGGAGGATCAATGGGCCCAATCCAATCGATGCCTCACTTGTCAAATAGCTCAAAAGTCACTAGTAGTTGCAAAGGAATTTCATCCCTAGGAGTAGGTTTCCCCATTCTTTGGCATTGATCACACTCGCTGGTATACCTTCTTGCATCTTGGTGGAGAGTGGGTTAGTAATAGCCAACTTGTAGTACCTTGAAGGTTGTCCTTTTGGCTGCAAAGTAACCTCTACAAGACTGATAATGACATGACAAAAGGATGTCAAAAACTTCCTCCTCCTTGACACATCTTCTCAGAATTTGATCTACACCCAACTTGAATAGATTTTCCCCAATCCAAGTGAATGGGGTGCTTTTCCTTATAATTCTTCTCTTTTCCTTGGAGGAAATATTTGGAGGGAATTTTTCAGCTACTAAGTAGTTGACTATGTCAGCAAACCATGGGGAGAGAATTGAAATGGAAAATAAATTCTCATATAGTAGCTGGTCATCGACCATTCCTTCCTCACCTACATGCAAATCCAATCTAGAAAAAAAATATGCAATTACATTTTCTGTTCCAAGCTTATCAATAATAGTTAGATCAAACTGTTGTAACAAAAGTAACCATCTAATAATTCAGGCATTCACATCAGGTTGGTTCATCAAATATTTAATAGCAACATGGTTAGTATGTACAAAGGTCTGGTAACCAGTAATGTAATGTCTAAATTTATTCAAGGAATGGACAACAACTAGGAGCTCCTTTTCAGTCACAATGTAGTTCAACTTAGTTTTGGATAGATTTTTTCTAATGAAGTAAATGGCATAAGGTAGCTTTTCATCTATCTGTTCCTATAACTTTGTCAGAGGCATCAACATGTATGTGAAAAGGAAGAGCCTAATTTGGGCCTTAGAGTATAGGTGCAATAGTCAACTTGTCCTTTAGGGTTTCTAGGGCCTCTTAGCACCTTTCTAACCATAACAATTCAGATTCCTTGACCAATAGTCGAATGCAAGGTGAGGATACCTTGTTGAAGTCATTTATGAATCTCCTATAGTATGCAGCTAAGCCTAAGAAACTTCTAACATCCCTCTACTTCTGAGGAGTAGGGGCCCCTTTAAGATAGTTATCTTATTTGGGTCTACTTGATGTCCTTCCTGGGATATTGAGTTACCTAGAACAGTCCCTACAGTAATCAAGAACTCACACTTCTCATGAATAAGGGATAAGTTCATTTCAATGCATTTGTTTAATACCTTTCCCAAGTTAGAGAGAGCCTCTAGGAAATCACACCCATAGGGGGCGAAATCATCCATATAAATTTCCATAGAGTCATGGACTAGCTCTGCAAAGATGTTCAGGATTGCCATATGGAAAGTGGTAGGGGCATTTCATAACCTAAAAGGAAGGACCCTATAAGAAAATGTACCCGAGGGATAAGTGAAGGTGGTTTTATCCTGGTCCTCTGGGCTGATCTAGATCTGATTGTAACCACCGAACCCATCTAGGAAAGAGAAAAAACTCCTTCCTGCTGTTGGGTTGTGTTATATTCTTTCCACGACTGCACAGTGGGGGGGTCACAGGGGGGCGGCAGCCCCCACTGTATGGGGGCTTTGAGGGGGGCAGTTAGCCCCTCTCTACGGGGTTCGGAGTAATGCCCCATGGAAAAAAAAAATTTGGACCCTATATTAGGTGGGCGGACCTACCTATGGTTTTGTGCATGGTTTTCGCACATGGTTTTGGGCGCGATGGTTTGCAGTCCACGTTATTGGATGCTTAGGCATGTATATATATGTATTGTAACATTGAAAGGAACATAATGAAAAATCAAGCTGGTAGTCTTGGTTTTGGGATCCTGTGGAAAATCTCTGTGTATATGTGTTTTATGTGTTATTCTATCGCATTGTTTATTTTCTGTGTTTTAGAATTCATATGCATGTAATTTCTGTATAGGGTTAAAACCTACATTTGGTATGAGAGTTGTTTTGGCTTCAAGGGGATTCCTTTGTTGCTAAGGGGTTTTTCTTGGGCCTGTGGTAGACCCTATTAAGTGGGAGATCTGTAGTGCCGATTCTGGTGGTGAAAGAAGATGGTGAGTATGGAAAGATAGGGATTGAGAAATTTAATGGTCAAAGTTTTGAGTTGTGGAAACTCAATATGGAGGATCTGTTGGTGTGTAAAGATCAGTGGATCATGGTAGATCTAGGTACTAAACCAACATGAGTTTCTGATGAATAATGGAAGAAGTTGGATCAGAAGGCAAAGAGAACAATACGATTGTGTGTCTCAGATTCAGTATTGCTGAATGTATCAGGGGAAGCTGCGGCTAAGGATTTGTGGGACAAGTTAGGAAATTTGTACCAATCTAAGTCTCTGGTGAATAAACTATTCCTACAGAAAAAGTTGTATAACATGAGGATGAAATATGGAGACTCAGTGACAGAGCATTTGAACGCATTTAATACTGTGGTAAGTCAGTTATTATCTATTGACATTAAAATTTCAGATGAAGATAACTGCATCAGTTTGTTGTGTTCTCTACAAGATTCATGGGATAGTTTGGTTATTGCAATAGGTAGCAATGCAACTGCCTTATAGTTTGATGAAATAGTCTCATCCTTACTGACGGAGGAGATGAGAGAAAAATATGGAGAGCCAGAATGGTGATTCCTTGTCTATACGAGGAATGTCCTAGAATAGAAACAAAAATAATTCATTGAGTGGGAGATCTAAATCTAGAGGGAGATTTAAATCTCCAAGAAAACCTATAAAGGTGTGCTGGAAATGTAGAAAGGAAGGGCACTACAAAAGGGACTGTAAATATAAATCTCCTGACAAAGGAAATGGATCTGATGATGCGCCTTCTGTAGAGGTGAAAACCACCTCAGATGAAGGTGGGGATGTGTACTTGGCTTCTTGAATTACACATGTAGATCATGAGGAATGGTTGATTGAATCAAGTGCATCCTTTCACTTCACTCCCCATAGAGAGTGGTTCTGCGAGTATGAGAAATATGGTGGTGGTGATGTCTTCTTGGGGGGATGACAGGAAGGCTAGAATCGTTGGTTACGGAAAAGTCAATTTGAAGTTGCAAGGTGGAAGGATTAGAACACTTCTGGGTGTTCTGCATATTCCTGCATTGGATAGAAATTTGATTTCTGTAAGCAAGCTGGATGATGTAGGTGTAAAAATAGTGTTCGAGAAGGATAACTGCAAGATGGTTTGGGGAGAACTGATATTGATGTGTTTAAACCTGTGAAGGTTCCATCACTGGGTAAGTCTATGTACTATGTATCATTTATAGATGACTTCTCAAGGAATACATGGATATATTTCCTTAAGAAGAAATCTGAAGTCTTTGTCAGGTTTAAAGAATTTAAGGCTCTGGTGGAAGACTAGACAGAGAAGAAGATAAAGGTGTTGAGGACTGATAATGGTGGAGAGTCTTGCAAGAAGGAATTTGAGGAATTCTGTAAGGAGTGTGGTATAGCACAGCAAAAGACTAATCCATACACAACTAAGAAAAATGGAGTTTCATAAAGAATGAACAAGATGTTGATGGAAAGTGCAAGAAGCATGCTCAGTGGTCCTAGATTAGGATATTTTGGGTAGAGGCGATGGAGACTGCATGTTACCTGGTCAACAGATCACCTTCATCAACGTTGGAGGATAAGACTCCACGAGAGGTATGGACTAGTAAGAAACCCTCTCTTTCACATCTGAGGGAATTTGGATGTGATGCATATGTACATGTTCCAAATGAGAAAAGAACAAAGTTGGATAGTAAATCTAAAAGGTGCATCTTTATTGGGTGTAAGGATGGTTTAAAGGGTTATAAGATTTGGAACCCAGTAACAAGGAAAGTTGTGTATAGCTGAGAAGTAGTGTTCAGAGAGGTGAAACATGTTATTAAACATGAAGTCCAACCAAAGGAACCTGAGAAGATAGAGTTTGAGCTCAAGGAGGAAGAATCAAACTCTACAGCATAAGAGGAATCAGAAGATGAAGAGCCACAAACTCCGATTGTGAGAAGATCAGGTCGAGAAAGAAGACAGCTAGAAAGGTATAGTCCATTTGCATTCTATTCAAATTTTGATTTATCTATTATTGATGATGATCCCAGAACTGTGAAGGAAGCAGTAGATTTATAGGATGGAAAACTATGGAAAGAGGCCATGGTTGATGAAATGGAATATTTACATAAAAATGAGGCTTTGGATCTGGGGGAGTTTCCAGCTGGAAGGAAACTCATTGGCAGCAAATGGGTGTTCAAGAAGAAGACAAATACAGAAGGAAAGGTGGAGAAATACAAAGCTCAGTTGGTAGCAAAAGGTTATTCCCAGGTGCAAGGAATTTATTTTGGTGACATTTTTTCTCCTGTTGCCAAGGTAGCTTCTATTAGATTACTTTTATCTGTTGCTGCTACTTTTTATTTTGAGGTAGAACAGATGGATGTGAAGACAAAATTTCTTCAGAAGATCTGGAAGAGGAGATCTACATAAAGCAACCTAAAGGTTTTGCGGTGAAGGGTAAGAAAGAACTGGTATGCAAGTTAAAAAAGTCTTTGTATGGGTTAAAACAGTCACCAAGGATGTGGTATCAGAAATTTGATACATTTATATGGGGACTTTGCTTCACCAAAAGCAAAGTAGATCATTGTGTGTAATTTAAATTAATTAGTGACTCTGTTATTTATTTGGTCTTATATGTGGATGATATATTGCTGGTTGGAAATGACAAAGAAATTATTCAGGATTTGAAGACCCTATTGTCCTCCAAATTCGACATGAAAGATCTTGGTGCTGCAAACTATATTTTGTGCATGGAAATTAAAAGAGATCGGGTAGAGAGGAAGCTCTGGTTAAACTAGAGGAAGTATGTCGAGACAATACTGCAGAGGTTTAACATGCAAGATAGTAAATCGGTGAAGGTTCCTATTCCTGTAGGTGTGAAGTTATCTACTGAATAGTGTCCCATGTCACAAGAAGAGGAAGAGGACATGTCCCATGTTCCATATGCAAGTGCAATCAATACCCTGATGTATGCGATGGTCTATACTAGACCATACATTTCACATGCAGTGGGAGCATTAAGCAGGTTTATGTCAAAATCGGGGAAGGAGCACTCGACAACAGTGAAGCGGGTTTCTGGTATTTGCGTGACACTAGTGATTATGGTTTGTGCTACAAAGGAAGACCAATATTGGACAGAATGTTGGATATTCATGGATGTTTTGATGCGGAATGGGTTGGAGATCTGGATCAGAGAAGATCTATGTAGAAATTTATCTATAGATCAGCTAGCTCTAATACCATGTAGAAATTCTCACTATAGATCACCTAATAATGCAATATACTAAAGCAAAATACTTGATCTAATTCTACAAAACAACTTTGCGGAAGCTTAATCAATTTGAGCAAGATCAATTGGAACACATATAACAGAGAAGAAGAAATCATACACATGAAATGCAGAAGAATACTTGGGGAAGGCCTCAGCTAAAAACCCTAATCTTTGTATTATCATACAAGTGGAAATATGTCCGGATTACACAAAGATTTAGCTCACAAGCTATCCAACTCTCAATACAATCCCTCTGCTACTCATAGACAATCAAAGGCTTCTCACAAACCTTCTCCTCTACCCTCCAAGCCTCCTATTTCCTTGCACAGTTTTTCCTAGGGTCCAATGTCGCCACCTATGTGAATTGGCCTTTCACACTACTCAATAAACTTAGAAGTAACTACGCAATCCTGAAGGAGATAATTCCTTCTGCATGGATGAGTTTCCTATATAGGAAAATTCCTCCAATTGATAGTACATTGTCCCTTCCTCTGATCTCAACTGGGTCTTTGACTGAACTGACATGCATGCGTTATTTATAAGAGAATACTTAGTTATCTGAAGTACAGAAGTTACATGCACGCATGCATTAACTAACTGAACTCACAATTAGTTCAACAAACTATTTGAAATACCCTAACTAGACTTAACTTAGTTAACTGAGCTAACTAATTACAACTCATCCTTATCTCTTTAACTAAGGGGTAATTGTTGCATGTCCTCACATAGTCTTTGTGTTTGATTTTCTCCAACTAATTAACTCAAGATGAATTAACTAATTATTTTTCAAACAGCTGTTGAGCTCAAATTCAGATTTTAATTCGCAATTTTAATTCAGGGACTAATTAAAATTGGAATTTGTCCCGAAATGCTATTTATAGCAATGCTATTTTTAGCATTTTTGTTTTATCATTCCTTGTTGCTATTTCAAACATTGGTACCTGAAATGCTATTTATAGCATTTTTTGTTGCTATTCTCAGCACTCCCTCTCAACGAGAAAGGAATTCAACTTGAACCTGAATCTGAACCTTTGGAATGTTTTGCATGCAACACTTCTCCCTAGTGTTGTTGCTATAGCAACTTTAGAAACAAAAAAATATCCAACCTGAATTAGAATGATGCCCCTATCATCAAAGTATCTGATTGTTATTGCCTCAGTTGACTGAAAAACTCTACACCTCTGTGCTCTTCAGTATCTAACTACTCTAGTCTCTATCACTTTGATCTCTAACTGCATCAATCACACTGATTTCTCCTGCTGCATATCAGCTGTTGCTGGTCTTGTCTCCCAGCATTGCATCTAGACTACACCTCCTCTCATCATTTTGCATCGTGTTGCCCACTACTGCACTGCAACTCAGTTACTGAGAAGTAAGTAACTGATCTCCCAACTAACCTCCCTGTTGGGCTAGAAACACCCTCTAATGCTGAAGCTCCCTCTGTCGCTGACAAGTGCTCCCTCTTTGACCTTTGTGCTGCTGCAACAACTCCCTGCATCTCACACCATTGCACACCTCTTTGTGCCATCCTGCACAGGTGCAACACTCTTGTGCCTCTTGCATTGCTACAACCTGCTAGCTTTGCATTGTCTTGGGACTCTTACACTGTAGCTCTCTCTGCCGCTCTATCCACATCCCTCTCTACCCACTCAGTTAGTCCTGCTACTCCTCGTCGGGGCTCCCATAGCAAGGTCTAATCGAAGAGGTTGGGTACCTCAATGATCCTACCCCCATTCCGGCCTTCTTAGGACTGTCACTCCACATCGCCCCACCTCCTATCTGGAGGTATGGATGTATGTGCTCCCTTTTCCCACTTGGCTCAAAATTTCCCCCTACTTGAGGTCTCTGCATGAGCGGATTCCTCCACTCGATCTCCTCTCGGCTTCTCCAGTTGCGGCTGCTCCAAAACCTCCTGAAGTTGCTTCACCAATTGTGGTTTCTCCACAATTGTCTGAGACTTCTTTTGGCACTGCATGTTGAGAGGTAATGTATTCTCCCTCTCAACCACCAAGTCTCCAACAGTTGCCTTGCTCCTTAAGGATTTGCATGCATCTTGAACCTCAAGAGCATACATTTTCTTGACTTGTGAACCAATCTGCTTCACCTGTCTCGTGGTGACGTGTCTAAGGAAAACCTTTCCCTTACTAAAGACTACATCATAGCCTTTGTCTTCCAACATTGCGATCGATACCAAGTTTTTCTTCAGTCTTGGCACATACTTCACATCAATTAAGGTAATGCGAACTCCACGCTCCCTCTAAAAAACAACTATGCCTACTCCTGAGACACTATACTTTTCATCATTACCCATCTCTATGAGTATTTAGAGATCTTTCTCCCCCAAGGTAGTGAACAAACTCTTATCGCCAATCATGTTGAATGAAGCTCCACTGTCAAGAAACCAACCACATCCCACCATGGATGAAACCATGCATGCAAAGAGGGTGAAATACAACTCGAACTATGAGGCCAATGCCTCACCTTCAGATCCTTCTTTGGATTTCTTCAATAGAAAATTTGTTGCAAAATGGACCACCTCATGACAATGAAAGCATCGTACTTTCGATTTGTCAAACTTCTTCCCACCATGGGAAGAACTCGATTTGGGATGAGAAACTGTCTGCTTCCCTTTCTTTTCCTTACTCGCTAAGGCACAATTTTCTTCATCCTCCTTGGATGAAGAACCATCTCTAGTGTTTCTTCTTATCTCCTACTGCATCAGATCCGACCAAAGTCGTTCCCAATCTGGCAATTTCTCTCTTCCATTTACCGAGTCTTGGTAGCTATGCCAGGTCTTAGGAAGACCGAGGAGAGAAAGACTCACCATGTCATCATTGGCTGTCATGATCCCTACACTTCCAAGCTCATCCCTATAGGTGGTGAGCTTGTTCAGATATGTAGAGATCCCGTTGCCCTTTTCACACTTGATTTTCTGAATCTTGTCTTTCGGCACCAGCATCCTCTGATCGTTGTAGTTCTGATATAGATCCTTCACTATTTTACACATTGAAAATGATGTCTCCTTCACATGGCGGATCGAGACAATGTGGTCTCCAACCCCCTTCAGGAGGATTCTCCTCCCTCTAGCCACACATTTCTTCCATTCCACCAATTCTGTAGCATTAGCAGCTGTGGGCTTAGGGACTTCTTGATCAATGAAGTCATTTAGACCATTTTCCTCTAAATTTACTGCTTCGATGTGATCCTTCCAAGCTATATAATTCGAGCTACCATCAAGGGCATACTAGAGTTTTAAACCACTGAATGACATTGGTGAAATTGAGATGTGATAAGAACTCGATTTCTATAATCAAGAACTTCAAACTTTGAACTTCTCCCTTCTTTGTATATTGTTCTTTGCTTTGATCACCTTTGCTCTGATACCATGTAGAAATTTCTTTATATATCAGCTAGCTTTGATATCATGTAGAAATTCTCATTGTAGATGAACTGATAATGCAATATACTAAAGCAAAATACTTGATCTACTTCTACAGAAAAAATTTGCGGAAGTTTAATCAATTTGAGCAAGATCAATTGGAACACATATAACAGAGAAGACTACTCTGGGGAAAGCCTCAGCTAAAAACCCCGATCTTTGTATTGTCATACAAGTGGAAATATGTCTGGATTACACAAGGCTTTAGCTCACAAGCTATCCAGCTCTCAGTATAATCCATCTGCCACTCATAGACAGTCAAAGGCTTCTCACAAACCTTCTCCTCTACCCTTCAAGCCTCCTATTTCCTTGCGCAGTTTCTCTTAAGGTCCAATGCTGCCACCTATGTGAATTGGCCTCTCACATTGCTCACTAAACGTAGAAGTAACTGCACAATCCTGAAGAAGATAATTCCTTCTACATGGATGAGTTTCCTATATAGGAAAATTCCTCCAACTGATAGTACACTGTCCCTTCCTCTGATCTCAACTAGGTCTCTGACTGAACTAACATGCATGAGTTATTTATGAGAGAATATTCAGTTATCTAAAGTGCAGCAGTTACATGCATGCGTGCATTAACTAACTGAACTCACAATTAGTTCAACAAACTATTTGAACTAGTCTAACTGGACTTAACTCAGTTAACTGAGCTAACTAATTACAACTCAAATTACAACTCATCCTTATCTCTTTAACTAAGGGATAACTTCCTCAATCAATGGGATAACTGTTTGGATGTCCCCACATAGACTTCATATTTGATTTTCTCCAACTAATTAACTCAATATAATTAATTAATTAATTTTCAAATAGTTTTTGAGCTCAAATTTGAATTTTAATTCGCAATTTTAATTTAGGGAGTAATTAAAATTGCAATCTATCCCGAAATGCTATTTATAGCAATGTTATTTTTAGCATTTCTATTTTATCATTCCTTGTTTCTATTTCCAACATTGGTATCTGAAATGCTATTTATAGAATTTCTTGTTGCTATTTTCAACAATCTACAAGTTGGAATGTGTTTAACCTATTTGGAGGTGCAGTCAGTTGGATGAGTGAGAAACAATCTATAGTGGCACTATCAACTACAGAGGCAGAATACGTGGCAGCAACTCATGCAAGCAAGGAAGAAGTTTGGTTGCAGAGATTGTGTTCAAGTATGGGGTAAGTATAGGGAGCTATAAGGACAGATTGTGATAACCGAAGTGCAATTTTCTTGGCAAATAACCCTGCTTATCATTCAAAGACAAAGCACATTGATGTTCAGTATCACTTTGTGAGGGATATGATAGAAGACAGAAAGGTGTTGCTGGTAAAGGTGGATACTTTGAAGAATACTGCATATGCATTGACAAAATGTGTGAGCTCTAAGAAGTTCTCTTGGTGTATAGAAACAATGGGCATTGCAGGGTTGGATAAATGACTAAGCTCTCCTACGGCCCCCTGTGGAAATAAAACAACAAGTGGGAGAATGTTGGGTTGTGTAATATTCCTTCTATGACTACACAACGAGGGGGTCAAAGTGAGTTTCAGGGGGGTGGATCAGCCCCCCTCTACGGGGTCCAGGGCAGCACCCTGGGGAATTTTTTTTTGACCCTATATTATGTGGGCAGACCTACCTATGGTTTTGTGCATGGTTTATGCACATGGTTTTGGGCGCGATGGTTTTTGGTTCATGGTATTGGATGCTTCGAAATGTATATATGTATTGTAACATTGAAAGGAACATAATGAAAAATCAAGCTGGTAGTCCTGGTTTTGGGATCCAGGGGAAAATCTTTGTGTATATGTGTTTTATGTGTTATTCTCTCGCATTGTTTATTTTCTATGTTTTAAAATTTGTATGCAGGTAATTTCTATATGGGGTTAAAACCTACACATGCTAGACCATCTAATACTTGGTCAATGAAAGGTAAAGGGAAATGTTCCTTTTTTCTGGCTTTGTTTAGCTCTCTGTGATCCACACAGATCCTCCACTTCCCATGTTTCTTTGGAACTAGAACTAGAGGAGACACCAACTCACTATCAGAGATGGGGTAAACAAACCTTGCATCCAACAACTTCTGCAGTTCTTCTTTGACTATATCCTTGAGGGATGGGTTCATTCTCCTCTAAGGTTGGCACACTAGCTTGCATACTTCCTTGATGTAAATGTGGTGAGTACACATCGAAGGGTGCACTCCCTTCATTTCCGTATAACTCTAGGCAAAGGAATCTAGATGCTTCCTTAGCATGTCACATAATTCCTCTTCCTTATTTACAAAGAGAGAGGGGTTGATTATCAATGTTCTTTCTGGTCCAAATTCTATCATCTTGACATGAGTAGGGATTGAGTTGGCTAGGAACATATCATTCCAAGGGTTATCTTTAGCTTTCTTCACTAACTCCTTAAGGGACATGGTATTGGGGGGGTGATTCTGGAGGATTTGCTCAATCATGTCATCTTCATTAGGTTTTCCCCCTCCTATAGTAACATCCACGGTACAGATTGGGGAAGAGTAGACTTCATCTTCTTCCTCCTCTTCTAACCATAAAGATAATTCATGCTCTAGAGATGGTTGAGAAGGAGGGTACAAGACCAATTGTTTGGACAAATGCTTATTTTTAATGGTCATATTCCCAGTGATGTAACTTATGTAAGCATCGACAATGGCTAACCATGGCCTCCCAAGGATGAGAGGATAACCATTGAACTTGGTCTTAGGTTGGAGAACTAAGAAGTTGGCAAGGTATTCCTAGAAATCAATGGAGACCATCACATCCTCAATAACCCCTTCAAGAGCTATTGTGGACCTGTCCGCAGGCGACAAGATTGTTGTGGTGTTTCTTAATGATCCTTGGAGATTTAGTTTAATTATAGTCTCCTTAGTCATCACATTAATGGCAGCCTGAAGATCAATCAAGGTATGGGGGACAATGATGCCATCAATGTGTACATCTACTACACAACTTCCAGGATCTAGATACTTTGGGTAAATCACCCACCCCAACATTAAGTCAGACAATTGTCCAATGACATTAATGGTGGGGCTGTCTTTCTTTCACCTTCCCAGATGTTCGAAACAATTCTACTTGATTAACTTGTTGTAGTTGTGGACATCCTTGATAGCTTGGAGAAGCGGGATTTTAAGACACATGTTTCTTAATTCAACCAGAAATTCAGTCTCTTTTAGGGTTTGTTTGACATGATGGGTTAATCTCTCAAGAAAAGTAGGTGGATTTCTTGAGGGACACTTTCCTCCTTTTCCTCTTCACACTCCTTCGGTGGAGGTTGATTATCTAGAAGCACTCTTCCAGACCTGAGGTTAATTTCTTGAATTTCCACAACATATGCAGGGTAGGATGCTTCTCCACTGTAGACATGTTGTGCCTGTCTATTATTTGGGTTTGGATTTTGTTGAGGAGGCATTTGAGTTTTCTTAGGTGGAGCAGGGAGCGTGAGATGTGGTTGAGGTGGAGGTGAAGGTAGTAAAGCTGAAGCTTGGTTGTATGGGGGCCTCCACCCCTAGGATGGTGCATTCCACTGAGGTTGTGTAAGAGAATATGGATGAAATGGTTGGTTGGGAGGTTGGGAATGATATTGAGGTGCAAAAGACCATGGAGAAGGTGTGGACCATGAAGGATGAGTAGGAGGGCACCAAGGGGGAATGGATGTATTCTCATTAGGATTGTAATATGAATAGGATGCCCCTTGCATGCCTTGCTGGTATGGACAAGGTCCTTGAGGTGTCCTTTGGTTGATGTAGCAAAGTTCTTTAGTCAACCCTTCAATTCCATGATACATAGCTTTTAATCCAGGCAGAGAAGGGCACTTGTCTGTGGATTGGTTTTCCTTATAGAATGAGAATATTTCTATAATATTTAATGGACATTCTTTCCTAGGGTACCTCCTAGTGCATCTAGAGCAGAAGACAGTTTAGGATCTCTCTGCTTCCTTTTGTTTCCTCTTGATCTGCATGGTGTCCATTTGCAGAGAAAGGGTATGCAATTTCACTCTTAAAGTCTTCCAAGATGTTCCCAATTTCACTTTTTATGGATGTGTTGGAGGAGAATGAACTTGCCAAAGCTTGAATAGTCCTACCCTTCTTTTTAGATGCCCTAGAATGATTTTTGAAAACTATCTTGATATCATCATAGGGTAACTGATAGATGTCCCCTCCTGATAGAAGGTTTAGGGTTTCTAGGAAATCTTCGATGATCCCTCTAAGAAGGACTAGCTTAAGCGATTTAGGTTCAAGGGTGCACCTGGCCCTTTTGTAGCTGAGTTGGAATCTTTCCTCACAATCCTCTAAAGATTCATCATATTCCAAGGTGATTCTAAAAATTTCCTCTTTGGTATCTTTGGACCTGCAGTAGTCCCTATACTTATTATTCAAGGCTTGTTGCATCTAAGCCCAGGTGGTGATATTGTCCCCATGTAAACCCATGAACCAGTACAAGGCTGCATCTTTAAGAGTAGATGGGAACAATTTCAACTTTTGGTAATCAAAGGTGTAATCATAAGTTCTTCATATGATAGCAAGCTCGAACAAAAAGGTATCCAGGTCTTCTAAGGTTAGGCCATGGAAGTGAGGAAGAGAAGAGGGGCTTATTTTTCTCATCCTAGCATCCCCATTAATTTCTATGATGAAAAAAGCACCCTCAACTTTATTCTCAGCTCCTTCTCTTTCTCCAATCCCATTTCTATTTTCTTCCATGGTGTAAGTAACTTGGTGGAATGGTCTCTTCTTCTTCCCCGATAGGCTCTTCAAAAATCTCTGGTTGTTAACCTAATGGGTCCTCTAACTCACAGCCACCAAAGAAGAGGGAAGTTTGGATGTTTGATGCAGTGGGGGTATTTGGAAAAAAATTCCCTAAGTTGTCTCTACTCCTATGAGGCATGAAAGAAATTTGTTTTTCCTTTTTAGGGTTTCTTTAGAACTACTTGCAGAATGGGAAGGAAGGAAAACCAAATTCCAACTACTTTCTAAATGGAACTACTTGTTGAATTGGAAAGAGAGAAAAAGATTGCAACTATTTGCTGAAGGGAACTATTTGCAGAATTAGAAAGAAATAAGTAAAGAAAGAAAGCATAATCACGTCTAATTAGACACCTCCCCAACAACGGTGCCAAAAAGTGATGGGCGCCAATATTGCTATAAGAATGCTGCAACTTCTGGGGCTACCAACTTTACTTCATCAACCTAGGGTTCATACAAACTTGGACGTGACAGTGTTGTATACACAATAGATGCAATGGCCTACTCTTGTGATTTTTCAACTGGGGCAATAGATTGCTAGGGTTTCTCAAACCAGTATTCTATTGACTAGAAGAAGTATGACTACCAATTGGAGAAGGGAAAAATATCCTAGATGAAATAAAAGGAATGTTGCCTACTTTAAGGACTGAAAGACCAAATTGGAAGATACTGTAAAGTGACATGAAATCATCTAGCTACACATCTACACATTTTGCTTGCAAAATAAACCTACCTTAACTTGGTTTATAACATGTGATGATCTAAACTAACTGAGCATGGAATCTGATCTAGGAAGTATTATGACTATTGGATGCATGTGCTAATTTAGGAATTGTAGAAAAATCCCTTTTTGATGTTTGAATTTTATGAATGTCAATGCTAATTTTCACTTGTTCTTTGGCACAGGAGACATGTATGGAGGGAAAGGTATGGACTAGTCTCAAGGGTATGGAAGCCGAGTGGAGGCCTAATCTAAGCTCAGATGACAATTTTTTCTAATTTAGGTCTTAAAACATGTTGCTACAGGGTTTCCTGTAGTACTACCATAGGACGTCGTAATTATACTACAAGATGCCCTATTTTACTATAGGAAATAGACCGAAAGCCTAGGAGATGGTAGGAAAAGGAAAATTAAGTGTGGGAAATAAGGAATGGAGGAGATGAGAATTATCAAAGGCTTAGTTAGATGCTTGGAGATGGTTGGATTTGCTGAATGGAAATGATAATTTTGCTTACAAAACAAGAATTCGGATTTAGGGTTTAGTGGACTTTGGCAACATGGGTGGATAGGACTTGGATGAGGTGAATGAGATGAGATATCCCTAAAAATTAGAATCTCCCACAACAACATACACTCTTGTCTTCATTTATGCACAAATTCATTTATACATGGAAAAGATTTATTGAATTGAAGAAAAACAGAGTTATTATTAGTTAATGGCTAAGGTCATGAATGGAAGTGCTTTGAAGCCATAACAAAACTAAAGAGATCAAAATGACAATTGCACATAATCCTAAGAAACTCAAAGATAATGACCTATTCATCAAGAAATCCTAGATCATGTAGTAAAACAAGAAATTTGTTTTTAGGCTATGTGAATGGAACCCTCAAGTCATGATCCCCATGAGGGAGATGAGGTGAAAGTCACTCCCACTAGATTTTCTCAAGTGTTTTCTATCACTGTGATACCAATGATCTAACTATCTATGAATCGAAGAAAACTAATTATTCACCCAAATACTTGCATATTAAAAAAACCAAAATCACTTCAACAACTAACTATGAATGTAAGCTAAGGATACGTGTGCAAAAAGAGGAACCTCTACTACTAGGGTTGTGCCCTAACTCATCAAATTCAGACCTCTGTGTCAACTTAGTGTTGGATCAAGGGAATGGTTCTCATTTTCATTAAAATATAAAAAATATATAAAAGTCATCAATCACAACGTCTTAGCTCGAAAATGCCTCTTGGCCACAACAAAAAAAGTCCAATCCTAATGAGGCTCTAGGCCTTCTTATTTATATAACTGAAGCTACCAACAAATTCCTTAAATTTAGGGAGGCTTGGATCCCAACTCGGGATCAACTCATCTTCAACTATCACTGGTTTGGTTGCTAATGACCTTAATGGCTCGGTTGCTTGTAACTCTGAGCTGATGAGATTTGGTGGAGGAATCTTTGAGTGAGTGAGGAGTTAAAGAGGGAGATTCAATGTCCTAAAATCCCTCTTTCTTGTCTACTTCAAGTTCCCACACCTTAATTAACCAAAATTTTCTCCAAAACCTACAATCAATGCACATTAGACCACAAGACATGACATCTCATCTTTACCCTCCTCATTAAGCAAAATATAACAAAACGTGTAAGGAAATGTGAGAAAAGTTGATTTTAATAAGATGGATAGTGGCATTAAGGTCCATATAATTGACCCATTGATGAGCCTCATCAGATGTATCTTTCCAGTAGTGGTTAAACACATTTTTCATTAGCACGCATTGAAAATAATTAAAATTATGGCATGATTATGAAAAAATTTGGTAGAATTTTTTGAGCTATCAAAATTCAAGATTTTGGGTGCCCCAGGGTTCTTAATGGTGTTGAATCCATTTCCACCATAAAAAAAAAAAAAAAAAAAAACTTTTCAAACACACCAACAATCTAATTTTTTGAATTTTTTTAACCACATTCTAGGAAGAAAAGTGTCGTCTAAATGAATTTGTGGCGTCAATAACCCAAAGAGAAAAAAATCCACTCCTATTTGGTTGTCTACCAATTTTCATTTATATGTTGTTTATTTTTTGCAATGGGTATACTTAATAACGATCAATCCATGTTTGTATGCAATTCCACCACCCAATGTATGATTTTGAAGACTGATATGAGCAGCGTGCGCACTACACACATGATTTCTTCCACTGGAATTGTTGTGCACAGGGGCCATGGATTATGCAATCTATTAATGTTGCATTGTTTAGAAACTTACAGAAACCCAACGTCTTTAGATGCTTAGGCATTTTGGAATCTCTGTAGCTATGGATTTCCTGAGGAGGGTTGTCTTCATGTTCCCCTGATTACGACCTTTCCTATCCCCTTCTTTTCCAATGGCGGAAGTGTAAGCATTATTGTTGCAATCATCTCTTGGTATGTTGCCCTTTCTTCAATGTTGTATACATTCCATTCTTCAATGTTGTATAGATTCGAGGGGTGGGTAGCTCCATATTTTGTGGTGAATGAGAATGGGAACATGGTTGTTTGATCTCATGGTTCTCAAACTCTTCCTTTATGAAGAAATAAACATGATGAAGGTTGTCAAGAAAGTGGTTGGGTCAAAATCTTTGGGAGGGCTGGGAATGTCAACACGACTTATAATTAGGTTTCTTGATGTCTTGAAGCACAGTGAAATTGGCCTTTGATTTTGCAATGAGGATGCAATTGTATGAGTCTTATTTTCAAGGGGTTTATTCTGTTAAATGCAATCAAGATCGATATGTTGTGGAGAACATTGTGAAGTTTAGGATTTCTCCAGTTTTACTCTTATGTAATTTTCTATAGTGGAAATCATGGTTTTTTGAATGAATATGGCATGTTGTGTGTGCACGTTGGTGTATTTAGTGTCTGTAACAACTCAAGGATGCACTACCTTTATATGCAATGGTGTTACTAGGAAATGGTCAGCTAGGCTTCATATGTGACAAGCCCATGATGTTAGTTAGTCTAGCAATATCAAAAGAACTTTTGTGATAATAGTTCATATATATATATATATATATATATAAATGAGATATTGTTACTTTTGTTTTGGTAATAGAAATTTGTTTTTTATAATAGAGGAGATTTCTGCTTCATGTTCATTTTTATCTGGTTCATCTCTATTTTGAAAATATTAACGTGAGTTATGAGTTGCTATTTTTAATAAAAAGCTTACTTGAATAGAGCTTTTCATGGGATTTTTTTCCCAATTATGTGACGCATGCTAGATCTAAGAAGTTACATTAAAAAAAAATTACCACATTTTTAAACTATCCAAAATCTCTTAAACTAAAATATTATATGAAAAAAAATGGCAATCTCAAAATTGTCTTTTTGTTCTACATATCGTGAGAAATTTTAGGATATTATAATTTAAAAGTGTAAGGATGAGACTGGTACAATGCAACTAGTGAGAAAATCATTAAATAAGTAAAGGCATTCAACCTAGACAAATAAGAAATTCATTTTTTATATCTTCCAATAATTTATCTGAAATATGGCTTTTAACAGAATCTGTGCAAGTATTGTGATATTGCTGCAATCATAAGTTTTGTTATGTAAGTTACGCATAAGGGAACACAGATAATTAAATAAGATTTTTGACATGGAGTCAACTATATTTAAAATTTCTATAGACATAGTGCATATTTTGTGAAAAATATTAGACAAAATAATTATTTTGATAATTATAGTTAATTATGGTTAATGTTCTTTTTCATGAACTATAAACTAAAACAGTCACATTATTAACATTAAATATCATTATTCACTTAACACAATCACATTAATAACATTAAATATCATCTATATATACAAATTATAAAATTTATATAAATTACCAATAAACATATAAATATGCTAATTTAAGTACATCAACCATATCTACTCTAAGCAATATCAAAATTACAACTTCTCTACCTAAAATTATTCCTTTCAAATGAACACATTGCTTCAGTTTACCCCATATCTGGGCAAAACTATGTAACTAAAATCCATGAAGCATAAAACCTAGCACTCCAACGAGGGATATCATTTTCCACCTTGCCAATGTAGAATACACTAGTGATTGATCACCCATTCTATGTGAACACCCTTGTATGTGAGGTACTGCTCATTGCTTGAAAGAGGGGTGAGCGATGCATGCATGTTAATCATTCCACGAGATAACGCAATTACATTAATTATTTAAATGGTTTATTCATGGTGAAATGGGGTATGGTGTTCAACCCCTTTTAAGAAAATTAAATTTACTCTTGTTGTAATTTCATGGTATGGGAAGCTTCATTAATTTCACTCTTCATGCAATATGGCATTTTATATTTGTCTCTATTCTTGGTTCCATCTTGCTTCTTTTATTGGCTATATTGTCTACATTTTCACTCAAAAAACTCGATATAACTCAAATTATTTTCATTCATCTTAGTTATATTTTTTGTTAAATTATTTTATTTTTTTAGTTCAGTGATTATGATTTTTTTAGCAATAATTGATTTATTTATATAAATTAAATAGTTAGTAAACACTAATAAAACATAAACATAAATTTATGATAAACATCCAAACATTTATTTATGATATATTTCACATTATTAAATTACAATAAATCATAAAAATTAATTAAATTTAAATTATTATTATTATCAAATATTTATACATTTAAAAAAATTATGTAACAATATTCTTAACTATGGAGATTCACCCTCACGTTCTAGGCTTTGTTACAATACCATGGATAAATATCATGGCTTATCAATACTATATGTCCAATAAACGAAGAGATATTGATTCACCTCACTTTATAGCCTTTGTTACATTACCATGGATAAATTTCGTGGCTTATCAATATTATATGTCCAATAAACCAGGAGTCATTTCATATGACACTTGTTCATATGACATTTTTTTAATTAATCGGCTTAATTAAAAATGCAAAAAAGGGCATAACTTTTTTGGATTAAATCTTAGCATTTGATTTTTGTATACAATTGAAAATATTTTAAAATATTTTGTGGAGGTTAAATTAACCTAATAATTATTGATAATTAAATTAAAATATGGAATCCAAATTACAAAATAGGCATGAAATGTCTTTGTGTTGTTTTGTATTGATTAACCTCAATGTCGAAAAAAAATAAATGCTTCAAACTAATAATTATGTGGTAAGGTGTTTCCCTCCAAGAAGAACTCCCATATTTTCTTAGGGCATTTCCCTTTGAGAAGAACTCCCCTATGTCCCATCATGTATTGTCTTGCATCATTGATTTGATGTGTTAGACGTTTAATTTTTTTTTTGGTACTGGATCATCATAAGCGGTTACAACAAATGTTGCATTGGGAGTTCGTTACAGTAACAACCCATGACGCTCTGAATCCCGAGAATCGGTAAAGAGGCAAGAAGGGATGCTTCCCCTAGCTTGTTGAGGTGTTGTGGAGTCTCCCCATAATAACTCCCTTTGTATCTATGGCTTGCCTGGGGAGGGCTCTCTTCTAGTTCCGATTTTTCTCAAACCCTTGCTTTCTAATGGTGACGATGTAGGCATTGTTACTGTGCCCGTCTCTTGCTTTTTTTCCCATTCTTCTATGTTGTATAGATTCGAGGGTTGGGTAGCTCTGTTTTTTGTGGTGAATTATAATGGCAACATGGTTGTTCGACCTCATGGTTATGGAACTCTTCCTGCTAAAGAAATCAATGTGATGAAGCTCATCAAGAAGGTGGTTGGTTCGAAATATTTGGGAGGGTTGGGAATGTCAGTGCCGCTTATTATTAGGTTTCCTGTTGTACTAAAGAAGAATATTTTTCCATCAATTCAATCAATCTAGCCATGAAAATCCCTTTCTATGGTTTTATTTTTTTCTCAAATCCTAAACCTATGGCCGAAATATGTGAAAAAGCAAGGTGGGCTTCAGAAAGTAAACAGTCAAGTGTCTCTCTCCTAGCAACAAAGAAGAAATTCTCTATCGGTTCCAAAACATCAAATAAGCATGGCCACCTGATTGAGTACCATAATTGAGAGCACATACTAGGATTTCGTGGAGTTACTACCTGGTCTGACATGGTATCAAAGCACAGGTCCCAAGTTCCTAAAATTAGTTGTAACTCCTTGTATCAGTTTTCTACCATATTTTCTCTATGGGCTCTCTGCGCTCCCTGGGCTGGGCATAATTGTCCCCTCTTCTCTTCTCTGACCAGTTTTTTTATTCACAATCACATGCATATAATGCTGCATTGCCTTGACATATAATCCTGATTCATATAATCCACTACCCTGATATATAATCCTGATTCATATAATCCGCTGCCCTGACATATAATCCTGATTCATATAATTTGTTGTCCTGACAATGGTATAATCTGCTGCTCAAGGTGCCAGATGGCATATCGATCTCGGGAGGAAGCGAGGAGAACGTTTCGGCAACGGTAAAACCTAGAAGAAAAGAACTCGAAGAGCGGTTGGCGAAGGATTGTTCCTAGAGAGCGCCGAAGTGGAAGAGTGTGGTGCCATCTCTTCTCCCCATCTGCACTTGCCAAAATATATTACAAGGTAGACTAAATCCCGAGCAGCAAGAGCGAGAATATCTGCGCAAGAAACAGTGGCATTGCAAAACTCTCGAGGGCTGTCTTGATAGCATCGATGACCTCAAACCCTCTGGCTGAATTAAGATTAGGAAGAGCACCCTTCTCTCCTGTAATAGTATACTACTTTCCGTTTTGATATATATTTATATGCGCTCTATTATTCTGCTTCAAGGTTGGTGGGTCGTGTTACATTGGTTGAACGTTGTTACATACCGCCCATAATATATATATATATATATCACTTCATGTCATTGTGGTGCCACTGCGATTTTTCTTCTGTATTTTACATTAACACCTGCCTTTCTTATAAAGTTGTGAAATTCCATTGGATGTTCCTCAGTGGTAATCATGTTATAGAAAACGAATTTCAAAAGCCATTTTTGTTATTTATTGGCATGGCATGTCAGTATGCCTGTGACATCTAAGGCCTTGTAAACGTTTTTAACCCACGGGTGTTGGCGTGGCTGATGACTCTTTGGTGAACTAGCTGCCCTAACGTCTCAAATAAAAAATCTGATATCGTGGACTACTTCAAGGGTCCTATATAAGGAGGCTTGGGATTCCCTCTATGCACCTTTTCTAGGTCGTTGAAAATCAAAATCAGTTTAAGTGGAACTTTGTGTATGATATTTCTGGTGTACGTTTCTTTACATTGAGATACAACCCATATATATATCGCTTGATATCATTGTAAACATTCAGCACATTTTGCCAGCAGAAGTTTTCTTTTGGTTACAATATGCATTCAATCATATCTATTGTGGGAATAGTTCTCATTGGTAAGGAGAACTATCCTACGTGGTCTTGGATGATTAAACACACCCTCATTTTCAATGAGTTGTGAAAAGGAGTGTGTATTAGAGACAGAACAAAGAACCAGAACAGCCTACGTCAGAAAAAGAGCTCACCATTCAAGAAAATAAGAATAGCAAAGCCTATGCATTAACTGCAGCATCTGTAAATGAAGAGCTGAGTCGCCATATTTCGCCATTTTCAACTCCTTTTGAAGCCTTACAAAAGCCAAAAGAACTCTTTGACTCACATTCTGCACTTGAAGTTGTTCAACTCATGGTTAAACTATTCACTCCTGAATTACAAAATAATGATCCTCTTGCTCTTGCATCCGAAGTAAAATATATAATGCATGATATCAAATCCACTAAGTTTGAATTGGATATTCCTCTTATCGCTTTTCCCAAGTCACATTATCCTACTTACTCCAATTATCTTGAGTCATTGCAAGCAAATGGAAATCTCAAAGATATTACCTTTGACTCTCTTGTGAAAAAATTTGTTGAAAGAGAGAAAGCTTTTGGAAAGAAGACAACCCCTGAATCTTTTGAAGAGGCTATGTGCCTTGCTCATAAAGAAAAGAATCCTACTAGAGATTCTTCCAAAGGAAGTGGTGGTCGAAGAGGAAGAGGAAGATATTTCAGAGGCGGGGGGGCAGACACTCTCAAGGAGAAAAGGTAGATTTGCACTGCATATGCTGCAAAAGAAATGGATCACATGATGCCTCTACATGAAAGTTACCATGGGACAAAATTAAGCAGCAAAGAAACCAACAGAAAGGTAAAAATAATGACACAGACAAAGGTAAAGCACCTGAATCTGCTCACTATGTTGTGGCACAATGTAATATTGGAGTAAATGAAGATTTATTTAATGCTTTACTTGCTTCTTGGAAAAATGATTGGTTTCTTGATTCAGAAGCAACTTGCCACATGACTCATAGAAAAGTTTTTTTTGAAGAATTTACTGAGAATTTTGATGGAGTAGTATACTTTGCAGACCAATCAAAAATCAAGCCATTAGGGCTTGGCACAATCAAGCTTAAATTGCTTGGTCTTCCAGACTTTCTTCTGCATCATGTTCTATATCTCCCACAGTTGAAGAGAAACTTGTTGTCCTTGGTCCACATCCGCAAGAAAGGTCACTTCATTCATATGTTTGATGGCAAGCTTGAGGTGAGAAAAGCATCTAACCACTCACTTTTCATGAGGGGAATAGAGGAAGAAAGGCTTCTCAAGCTACAAGGTACTTCTGCTTGTGCACAACATTTCTCATACAATTCTCATTATGAAGAAGGTACACTTCCATCAAGTTTATTATGGCATGCTAGATTTGGACATTTGAACTATGACAACCTCCGCTTGTTGAAGAAAAATGGTGTTGCTGGTTTGCCTACAATTCCTAGGAAATTTGAGCAATGTGATGCTTGCATTCTAGGAAAGCATAGCAAACAGTCTTTTCATCATTCACATTCAAGATCACATAGAAAACTGGAACTCATTCATTCAGATTTATGTGGTCCAATCCATGTTCCTTCTACAAATGGAAATAAATATATGATGACATTTATTGACGACTAAAACAGAATGTGTTGGGTTTATTTATTGAAGAACAAATCTGATGCTTTTCAAACGTTCAAGAACTTTCATAAATGGATTGAAAATGATGCACAATCTCATATTGGGTCTATTTGCACCGATAATGGAAAAGAATACACATCCAATGAATTTGAAAACTATCTTCGCCAACATGGGATCACACATCAAACAACTGTGCCTTATAATCCGCAACAGAATGGTGTAGCTAAAAGAATGAATAGGACAATCTTAAATATGGTATGCTCCATGCTCTTCTTCAAAAATGTAAAAATAATGTTTTGGGCTGACGTTGTTCTATGTGCTGCATATATAAAAAATAGATGTCCATCTAATGCTATTAGAAACAAGACTCCATATGAAATGTGGTATGGGCACATTCCTTCGTTAAAGCATCTCGGGGTCTTTGGTTCCACCTATTATGCCTTGATACCAAAGGTACATAGATACAAACTTGGTGCAAGAAGTCATAAGTGTATCTTCCTAGGGTATTCAAACACCTCCAAAGCATATTGTCTCTATCATGAAGTCAATAAAAAGTTTGTTGTATCTAGAGATGTAATTTTTTTTTAATCATCCAAAACTGACAATGTTGTTGAGTGGCAACTTGATCACTTGGATAGATTCGCAAATACAAAAACATATTAAGAATTTGATAATCAGATTCCACATCTTGAAGGGGGGAATTCCTATACTATCTCAACATGTGGAATCTTCTTCTAAAGAACTCTCTCCCCCGCATGAAACTCCAACAACAGATGATGCTTTAAGTGATGTGATTGATAGAATTGGGAGACTCAATCTTGATTCAGTCCCAACTCAATCAATGAAGCAGTCTGGACCATCTGAGAAAGGTCCCCCAAAGTGGCTGACTAAGACACTTGAAAGTTTTCCTCCTGATGAGGTTGGAAAGACAGGAACTAGAAATTCAAACCGGCAAAATGGAGGTGATGTAGATGACTCTAATTCACCTGTTGATATGGATGTTTCTTATGATTTTGAATTGAACTTCTCTACCAACTTCCTTCAAAGAAGCTTCTTCTCATGATGAATGGAAATAAGTGATGTAAAAGGAGTATGATTCCCTCATAAATAATGGCACTTGGAAGCTAGTTGATCCTCCATTAGCAACCAAACCAATTGGCTCCAAGTGGGTCTACAAGAACAAGTATAAAGCTGATGGCTCACTTGAAAAGCACAAAGCTAGGCTTGTGGCAAAAGGATTTGCATAGAAGGAAGATGTCGATTATGAGAAGACTTTTCCCCCCCAACAAAATGGGCTACCATCCGGACACTCTTTGCCCTAGCAGCTCAGAACAGTTGGAAATTCCATCAAATGGATGTAAAAACTACTTTCTTGAATGGAGATCTAAAAGAAAATGTTTGTATGTCCCAACCTAAAGGATTTTCTATGAAAGGACATGAACAAAAAGTATGCAAACTTGTGAAATCCTTGTATGGCCTAAAACAAGCATCGCGAGCCTAGTATGAAAAACTAACTAAGCATCTTCTAAAACTCAATTTCAAACATTATGATCTTGATGATGCAACTTTATTTGTCAAGAAAGTTGGAAAAATAGTTGTATATCTTGTGGTATATGTAGATGATCTTTTGATGACAGGGAAAAATGAAAGCTACATTGCATCCATGAAGAAGGAATTGGGGAAAATTTTTGAAATGACTGATTTGGGCTATGTTCATTACTATCTTGGTATTGAAGTAACTCAACATCCGAAGTCCATATTTCTTTCTCAAAAGAAGTACATTGGAGATCTATTGAACAGGTTTGGCATGAGAGAATGCAATCCTCTTACTACTCCAATGGAACAAAACTTAAATCTCACATCTATTGAAGGAAAAGAATTTAAGGATGCAACAAAGTATAGACAACTTGTAGGAAGTCTCAACTACCTAACTACTACCAGACTAGACATTTCGTTTGCTGTTGGAATCCTCTCTAGGTTTATGCAAAAACCTTGTGAAGGACATTGGTCTGCTGCAAGAAGATTTCTAAGGTACTTGAAGGGAACTCAAGACTTTGGAATCAAGTACACATAGGTGGATGACTTCAGTTTGATTGGATACTCTGATTCAGACTTCGATGGAGACAAAGAAACTAGGGTATCTACTTCAGGATATGCTATGAGTCTTGGATTAGGAGCTATCTCCTGGAGATCATGCAAACAATCAGTTCTAGCAGATTCAACAACAGAAGCAAAATATGTGGCAGTAGCTGAGGCAACAAAAGAAATTGTGTGGCTCAAGAAAATTCTTGAAGATTTGTAGGTAAAACAAATACAATCAACTCCACTCATGATTGACAATACCTCTGCAATAAAGTTGGCAAAGAAGCCAAAGTTTCATGATCGAACAAAGCACATCAATACTAAATATCATCTGATTTGACATCATGTTGACACCAAAACAATCCATCTTCGTTATTGTTCCACTAATTAGCAAATTGTAGACATATTCACCAAAGCGCTTGGAAGAGAAAAGCTTGAACAATACAGAATGATGCTTGGACTCATCAACATCCCTTCAGATTAAGGGGGGGAATGTTGACACTTAATCATCAGGATTGGGTGAATAAATATAATTGATGTAAATAAATAATAAGAAATATGAATAGTCATCAGGATATGAAGTGAACAGTCTCCCTCATGTATATAATAAAGAAGAACCTGAAGGAATAATATGAATTGCTTTCATGGAGTTACTACCTGGTTTGACAGGGCCCATGATCAGAAGGGAAAATATTGTGAATTGACTTGTGAACTGACTTCTAATAATGATGATTTCCCTATCTACAAGTTAGAAAACTTGTTATTGTACTAATCAAATTCCATTATTGTTTGCTCATAAATCAACCCAAATAATGTTATTCTCTGATTCCACCAGAGATGCAATATTCAATAATATGTAAACCAATGAGAGAATGGGAAGTGGTGTCCAACCACATTAATAAAACACTGTGCTTACACTGCACATCATTCCCCTTCAACCAATATCCTTATGCCCAGAAATTCGTTATGTACAACACATCTCCACAAATGCTACAAATAATATTCCATATCCATAGTTTCAAAATTCCTTCCCTAACTGCATTCCCTAGCATAGCTACCATTCACGAAAAAAATGTAGCCAACTCCAATGTTGTGGATATGAACTCTACAACAATGAAGTGAATACAAATAACCATGGGCCCGATACTGATACATGACTACCAAGCATTAGATTATATAAGTCTAATGACAAATGATGTGGCCTGGCCTTTATTTTCTCTCCCATATTTTTATAGACCTATTGAATTTCCCTAGGATAGAAGAGTGGCTTTGTATTCTCAAGGGGATGTCCCTAGGGGTTGTATGTTGTTCTCAAACGATTCAATTCCATCCATCACAAGAAACATGGATAATGACAAAATCCAGCCCAATAGCTAAGGGGAGTGTAGAACAGTACATTAACTTATCATGTTTTCCAAGGTAATATTAAAAGATAAGACACCTTAGTCCAACAAGTTATGTGGCTAATGCTTGTAGGTTCTTTGGTTTCAAATCCATATAAATACTTATATGCATATACAGACTCCATATGATGAAGGTTCAAATACGATGTAAATTTCTTAGGTTTATAAACTCAAATCTGCCATTGCAATCCTAAATAACTCATGATAGGTTATACGGTGAAATTTAAATAATTGTTAATAGGAGGTTAGAAATAAGTAGGCCTAACAAACCCAAAGTTCCATCCATTATGTCCACTAATATTGGATGAGGGGAGAGGTTGGAGTAGAGAAACTTGTATGATGAAGTTCACACATCACCATGAAGGTCAAGTATTTGATGTTTGAAAGAGAGAGGATGCAAGTAGTCTAGTAGCCTTGGGATCGTTGGTGTTGAAGCCTGCAATGAAAAAAAACTTCAACCTACTACATTGAAAGATGAGGAAAGCTCACAGGGTTTCAATAAGCTTAACATTTTGGAGAACTATATGACAACATAGAAAATTGAGGTTGAATATCTACATACAATGTTTGTGGGGCATGTTATAGATAAAAGAATTAGTTCCATTGTGGCTCATGATCAAAAGGGAAAAGTTCATGAACTGATTGCTTAAAGTAACTAAATACTTGTTATAAACTTGAGAATGACTATTTACCTATCTACAAACTAGAAAACATGTTACGGCACTAATCAAATGCCACTATTGTTTGCTCATAAATAAACCCAAATAAGGTTCTTCCTTGATTCAGCTAGAGATGGAATATTCAATAATATTAACACCAAGGAAACAATGGGAAGTATTTTTGAACCACTTCAAGAAAACACTTTGTTTACACCGCACATCATTCCCCTTTAGCCAATATCCATATGCACAAAAAATGCTTTATGTACAACACATCTTTAGGAACAAGAATTTTTTAGAATATATTTTTCCCATTTGGGTACTAAAATATTCTACTTGGGTATTATCAGGGACTCTGAAGACATACTTTCCTCTACATGGAATGGGCTCTCTTTTCATCAAATGTCAGATAGACATTCTCTGCCATCTTCTGAGCCTAATAGAATGGCCCCTCACAATGGTTTCACTATGGGGGTTGTAGGGGATTGCATGGCTCCCAATTATACAATACCTTCAGAGATTGAATGCTTTCTGCAGCCTACTGAGAAGATTGGTGTGGATATGCTTCAATGGCCTAGGATGTTTATCCCATTGTGTACTTTGATGTAGATGCTAAGAGGTTTGAAGGCCATGGAGAGCCAAGAAATTGATTAATATTGATTTGTATTCCAACAAAAACATAATATTTGATTTGCATTAGAGGGTAATCTAATGGATTTTAGGAGTCATGGACAAAGTTATATGTAAACTACATCCCATATGAAATTATGCTTGCTGGTTGATAGCCTTGTTACAAGAACTTAGGTCATAATGAGCTTAGATCACCAGGAACTATGAAAGTTTGGTATTATAACAAACCTCGTAAGTCATGTAGGAAACTACCTTATTGATTACTTTGATGCAAAATATAATAGGTTTGAAGGACATGTAGAGCCAAGAGACTGATTTGGATTGATTTGTTGTCATGATAATTGCACCAATCTATAATGAGCTACTGATTGAAACATGACCATTTTTAATACGGAAGATGTGGAGCTTGACATGTCTTTGCATCTTTAAGACTGAAAAATTTATATTCTGTGACATCTGAAATCTGAAACATAGGTGTCCAACAGAAATTTAATTTAGGGGAATTGTTTGTATAATCACTTACATTTACCTTAAGTATTGACCTTTTCTTTTTGATTGATTTGTTGATAACAAAATTAGAGGATCCTCCATTTTGTGTAATTTGTTGGATAAATTCAATACAGAGATAAGTGTGCAACATGTTGTTCAAGACATAACTACTAAGGTGTTGATTATGTGGCACTTCATTAATTAATAATGAAGAGACAAACCATATTATTTTTTTCTTTATATGTTGCATTGATTTAATATTGGAGATGTTGAGGAGGAAATGAGGAGAATATAAGCATCACCAAATCCATTTATGATCATGCCCTCACAACGACATCACAAATAATAGAAAGTTTTTGTGTTGTACCATCACCCTACCAGTGTAATCCATTCTCAATTTTCAATTAGAGTGGAGGAAAATGTTTGTTTTCATAGAATGGTTCGGTAATATATTTAACAAACAACCTAGGGGACAGGTTGTACCTTCACTTGTTTCCAGAGAATCCTTATGGTTTTTAGGAAGGGAGGGTTTTTCTCTTAGTGAAACTTTAATAAATATTTCTTGGTTAATAGTGACAAGCTCATCACAACCTACCTATATGAGGCCATGGATAGAGTCACAATGAATCTAGCCCAACACTTTGCGAAAGACCAGATAAGGAGAGAAATCTCACGTACATCATGGGATTTTCTTCATGATATATGGAACAATATGCTCCATCACCCACTTCATACAAGAGGGGCCATTATCAACCACACATTGCTATACTTTTGTAAATTTAACTACTATAGTGAGACTATGGCTCGATTCTTTACTTGTGTGCGAATGATCATTCCAGATCCAAGGGTACATGTGGCCATACAAATTTTGAAGATGTATAAGAGATTTGTGAGATTAGATGGCTATGATATTGTAGTTGAAGGAGAATTGCAATGTCAAATAAGCAATTTCTTGTAAATTTCATATTTGTAAAGATTCAAATATCAATTTCAAAGTTCAAACTTCACATTTGGAATTTCATTAATTTAATTTATTTCGTTGATTGGAAATACTTTATAAATTAAAACTTAATAATTGTTAAATGGAATGGGGATCTCCATTCATGAGGCATGCGTAAACCTGTTGTAAATTTAAATTTATTTATTTCCTATTCTTAGTAAGTAATTTATGTTGCAAAGGAAACAAGTCCAAACTAGGAACCATTTAGATAACATAGCATATCATATGTTTTTCATCTATGCTATTATTCCATATGCTATAGCCTTACGGCGTTTCCTTTGCAACATGCGGTGCAATTGCTAGTATAATTTCTACCAACATTCCTTCTTACACTTCATGCTAGGTGATTACTCATTAGTATACATAGTCTATTTCCTTTTCCAAAAGGTAGAAAAATATTATCTTTGATCATCTAAACCTCTAAACATTTTCTTAGTTTATCACTTGTCATTCCCCACATATTATGAGTGTTCAAAACTTCCTATCTTTACAATTTTAATGTTATACACCTTAAAAAATTGTATGAGCTTTAATTAGCTACTCCAATCCTAAAATTTTATTTTATTTTATTCATATTAGAACCCTACTTGACTATCACTAATGTTGGACTTACTATGAAATACTACCTTTATACTGAAGCATTTTCTCTTTTTCCAATTGTAAAATCTTCCCATTATATATTTTTATCTTCTTTATTCCCACCATACAAACATTCATGTATTTATTACCACTATAATATAATCTTTCCATTCTTCCAACCATTCCCCAAAATGACCTTCATGATAGGCATCATCCTTATTTAGACTTTATAATAATCCTTATGCTATTCTTATATGAAAATACATCTATAATTTTCCAACCATTTTCCACAAGATTAATTATTTATAGATACATCAAGAGTACTATGTTATTTAACGATGATTCTTTCCTCAAATCCAAACACTTACATCCTATTCAAAAATAAGCTATTACTTCTAGTTAATATTACACTAATTTGTGAAACTTCCACTTACTCCCCTTCAATATCAATTTATTGCTCTTTTATTTTCATCTAATCATTCTAATCTCAAAAATACCAGTTAAATTCTTTATTAATAATTAATTTATATCTAAACTGTTAACAACTCAAATACCGCAACTTTCATAAATAATAAACTTACAGATTCCAAACAAAATACTCTAATAACAATTAAACAAATTTAAACTTTATTATTCAACTTATAAATGCTAGGAATTCATGAAACCACATGTAATAAGTTTTTTCACATAACCTACAACCATATATAAATAAATGCTAGGAATTCATGAAACCACATGTAATAAGTTTTTTCACATAACCTACAACCATATATAATAAATTGTATTGCCGATTCTTAACTCAACTTTTCTTTTCCATGACATACCTTGTATTAACGTTCCACCTAATATAAAAATAAAAATCTTCATTACTATTAATGCTTAAACTAATTCTTACTCTTTTTTTTTAATAAAATAGAAATATTAAGGAATTTAGACTTCTGTGATCCATAACATTGTTTAGTAATCTTCGGCAAAATCACATAATCAATCTTATGTCGACGCGTTTCGAACCAACCAGTGTGGTTCATCGTCAGGACAAGATGAAGAACTAATCTGGCCTAGCTCGATTAAATAGGGTGTGCAGAGACTCCAACGGCTATATTGCAACGGCTAATTTTGACTTGATGACCAAAGTCAAACTAATAATTTTATTGTTAATAGAGACATATTATTATTAGTTAATTGAATAATACAATAAATTTATTGTTTTAAATATAATGGTCATTAAATCCACATATTTATTAAAAACCTATATTTTTTATTTATTCGTAAATTATTTAATTACAAATAAATAGTATTAAATTACTATCTGTGTATTTATTTAATAATAATTGTTTATATCTAGGGACCCAATGGTAAACTAGATATAATGGTCAATAATAAATTATGGTAAATTAATAAAGGTAAACTAAATATAATGGTCATTAATCAATTATATCTTCATAAAACCTATATTTATTATTATTCAAATTATTTAAATACGATTAAAAAGGTAAAAATTTAAATCCAAAAAATCATTTTAATTTAATATTTAAATGTAAAGGTCCATTCGAAATTAAAATAATAAGTTCTATACAATAATCTATATTTTCTTCATAATTTATAGTTCTAATATTATTAAAAACAATAAATAGTATTCTAGTTAAACCATTAATATTCCTACAATATAGTTACATTAGGTAAAATAAAAGTACAAGTTTATTAAAAGTATATCCATTATCTCATGTTATCATATATATTTATTAATTTCTTGTTTACCATTTAACCTAAGGGTCATTTGGTAAAACTAGATCACCTTTTATCATTAATTTAATAATTATATTCAATAATTATTTTTATTAACTATGTTATTAGTTAATTTTACGCCGAAGTAATATAAACTAATTCTTACTCTTTTTTTTTAATAAAACAAAAATAATTTTACGCCAAAGTAATATACATTTTGAAAACAAAACTTTTTGGAACTTTACACATAATGCTTTATTCTCTACACTAATTTTCTTTATTATTAACCATAGCTTAGTTTAATTAGACTATTTTTTTTAACTGAAAATTATGGAAATTTCGGTCATATTTCTATAAAATCTGACAAGAATTTTTCTAAATTCAAGTTATAGTTATCCAACTTCAATATTTTGGGTGTTATTGAGGTTTTTGATGGTACTGAATTCATGTCCGCTATTAAAAATAAGATTCAAACATTGTTACTACAAGAATTTTTGAAATTATTTTACCCAAATTCCAACCACTTTTAACCGTCCAAACAATTCCTCCACCTCCATAAACGACTCTTTAATAATATACATAACAACAACCAACCTTAAATGACTTTTAACAATATACATGATAACAAAGAACATCACAGATTGAAGGTCATATCGAAATTTAGCACACCATTATAAACATGGATTAAGTTTTCCTATATAGACGGGAATATATAGAAATTGATATTTTGATAGTTAAAGTTCTTTATTTTTATGATTTTATATATATTTTTAATAAAGTTGAGAAATAATCCATAATCTCCACTTATTTCAGAATATAGAGTGTGCAGTACCAGAGGTATCGTTTTGCAGGTTCTTCTTTTGCTAGAACTGAGCTTCATGTGCCTTTTCAACCTTCAATTGTGTTGTCCCTTGCTGCTGGTGCTGGACTTCAATGGGATCAATTGCTACAGGAATTCCTACAGGAGCTCCTGTAGTTGCTTCTCCCCTTGAAACTTCATCTATTTCCCTATGCTTGGAGCTTGAGAGTGATGCCAAAGGTGGAGATGAATTATGGAGGGATAATAGGTAAGCTTCAGGTAAAGTTAATGGTGCCTTTTCCTCCTTTTATTTTTGTTTTCTTTTCAAAACTAAAAAACTATTTTTCTGTGTTTTTTCTTGGAAAGGGAAATAATAATAATAATAATAATGATGCTTGGAGTGTGATGCAGGCTTGGAAATGATTTCAAGGAGGGTTGAAGATGGTAAGAGGGATTATAGGTTCCTCATGAAGCTTTTCTTGTCCCTCAAACTGCCTCTTGTAGACACTTTTGGCTCTTTGTAATTCCTACAGGACCCTCCTGTAGAAAAAACAGAGCCTCCTCTAGAAAGAAAAGTTTTGGAAGAAGAGGTACAGTGGGGTGAAAGATATGCCAAAAATGATGGAGGAAGGTGTGGAGAAGATGAGATGGATGATGGTATGAATGTCAGGGTCCCCTTGGCACCTTCTTCTGCTCCCTGTAGTCCTCCTGCAAACCTGCAATGCAATAAAAATTCATATTTTCTTTCTCTTTTTTTTTTTAAAAACAACTAGGGCGCCTCAAAGAGGTTTTCACCTTAATTTCCTGCCCTGGGTGCCTCCAAGGGACGTTTTCACCTAGGGATCTTATTCTTTTCCCCTTTTTTTATGACATCACTGGGCCACCTCAGAAGAGGTTTTCAATCCAATGATGGGACTCAAGCACCTCATCGAGGTTTTCACTTGAGTCCTTATTTTTTATCTTTTTTCTTCAGTGAGTTGGTGAAGTGGAAGATCAGACATGCTCCACTACCATTATTTTTTATTCAAATATTTAATAAACTCTCGCTTGGAGAGGGGTTTCTTGTATACTTTCAATCGATGTCCATTGAGAAGCATGGAGATGGCTTCATCAACAATGGTTCTGATTAGAATTGAACCATTTTCATTACATTTCTCCACAGTGTAGGGTCCCAGCCATCTTATCCTCAACTTGCCTTTGAAATCCTTGTATCTTGAATCATAGAGTAGTGCCCAATCTCCCTCTTGGAATAACTTCTCCCTGATATTTTTGTCATGCCATATATTTCTCTGAAGCTAAACTACCTCTGTATGGAGAAGGGCTTGCAATTTGTATTCATCCAATCCATTGAGTTGAAGTAATCTCTCCTTCTATGCATGGTTGAGTTCTAGGTCCAGTTGAGCTTCCATCCTTAGGGTATTGAATCCAAACACTATTGACAGCAAAGCCTTATTCCCATAGACCATTTCATAGGTTGTGAACCCGGTGGTGGTCTTTCAAGTTTTCTAAAGTAGTGGGGGTGCTGGGCAAAATTTTTCCTAAGTTATCTCTACTCCTACAAGGCATGAAAGGAAATGTTTTTGGTTGGTTTTTTGTTTCTTTTTCCCCACACTGAAAGTACCTGCAGAAACTGAAGTTGTGATTGAACAAAACAAATTGCAACTAACTGAAATGAACTTGCTGAATGGAAATTTGAAAAATTGAAAACAAAAGCAAGGAAATGCAGAACTGAAAGAAAAGAAATGGATAGTCTACATTTGCCGAAGTAAACTATTAGCAGAATGTTGCAATAGGAAATAGAAGAAATCAGTGATCGCAGAATACTCTGCTTCCTCGACAACGGTGCCAAAAAAGTGGTGAGCACCAGTATCACAGCAAGAATGCTGCAACTGCTAGGCTACCAACTTTACTTTTATCAACCGAATAGTTCGTAATAACTTGGAAGCCTCAGTGCTATATGCACAAGTACTAGTTCTCACTGAAGGTTGTCACTTGGTCAGCCGATGCGAGATCACTAGGAGCTCAAGCCAACTTCTATAGATTTCAGAAGAAGCTCTACGTGTGATGAAAGGAAATAAAGATTACTCTACAGATGTTATTCTAACTGCAGAAAGGAGAAAGATTGGAATGTAAAGCAAAACCTAGTAAACCCTAATTAACAAGCTAATTCTATTTTTGTGAAAAACACTATGAAAACCATGAAAGAAATGCCATTACCTACTCAAGGAAGTAAACAACATCTAACCATAATATTTATAGAATTAAATAAGTAAAAAACATATTTTTGGATTTTTATGTGTTTTTATGTGAATTTAACATGCATCTAATTTATTGTGTGTGAGTGTGGTAGCAAACAGGTGGTGTTAGAGGGTGGTTTTGGAGCTTGGAAGGATGTAGGATGGTGTGGATGGGTCGTAGGAGGTCTAAGGTGGCCTTCTGGAGTTTTTTCCCACACTCGTCCTTCAATGGAAAGCCTACAGGAAAAAACTACAGGAGGACACATGAAAACTACAGGAGAAAAATAGGGAAACTACAAGAGACCTACAGGAGGAGGCTGAGAGAAATTTTTGTTGTTTTGAGGGTGTGAGAGTCAATGGAAAAGGTGGATGAAGGTTGGAATGAGGTGTTAGGGTTCCTAAGGTCTACCATGAATCACCAAGAGAGAGAAAGATGATTGGGTTTGCTCAAGGAGAGAGGAAGAAGTTCTATGAAAAATGAAGGAAACTAGGGCAGAATTGAGGTGAGGTTTAGGAGACCTATAGGGCATGGATCAAATGGAGGGTGTGATTACTAGTAATATGGCCTACTTTTGGAAGAGATCTGTTGCATAGAAACTGACAGTCAACCAAGAAAATCAAGCAACCAATCAAATGAGTGCATCCTAGGAAAAATAGAGTTTTGCATTAAAATGGCCTAAACAATGACGTATAGAAGGAAATGTTGGGAAATGTCGTAAGAAAGGAAAGCATCCAAAAGGACTATTACAAATCAGGAAGTGAACATGATAAAGAAGATCTAAAGCAAAGAAAAATTCGACTATCAACCTACTAGAGAGTTGCAAACACTAGAGGTCCTATGAATGAGGAAACTTTGTGTTTTTGGGGCAGCAAGAGAGTCTTTGCCTCAAATCATGGTCCCAGAGGGAGGAAGAGGGGTGAAGACATTGTTTCTAGCCTTTTGAATCTTCTCTAATCACTAGTTAACCTGCTACAGAAAGCACAAATGGATGCAAGCTACTAAATCATAAAAATCAACCTATTCTTAACCATAAGAGAAATAAATCTAACAACAAACTAATCTACAAACTGAACTAAAGCATACAAATACAAGTAAAGAGAAGCTTGGCTTCCTGGACTGGGCCCTAACCCAAGAGCTTCAGCCCCCTTAGGTAACTCAGTGCTAGGTTAAAAAGGATTCCATCTTCATTATCAAAAAATAGCAAGATTACATAAAACTGTCATAAAATAGTAAGCTCGAAATTTGAGCAGAGTTTACACAAGAAAAATGTCAACCCTAGTGAGGCCCTAGGCTTCTCCACTTATAGATCTAAAGCTACCAAAAACTTCCTTAAAATTAGGGAGGCTTGGCTCACAAAACTTGAGATAACTATCAATCTTCTTCCACTTGCTCGGCTGCCTTCTAGTGCATGATTTGACTGCTTGTACTCCGAGCTGAAGGAAGGGGAAATTGAAGTGAGGAGCAATAAATGAGGGGGATTCCCTCCTATAAGTCCTCTCCTCTTTCTACTTCGACATATTGTTGCAGTTTGGCCACTAGATCCTTGACTTTGACCTTGAAATCCATCAACAATCTGCATTAAATACATGTTAGACCACATGGCATAATGACTAATTCAACTCACCCTATAAGCATAAATATAATCATAAGATCATACAATAAGCTAAGAGAATGATTGATTTGACTAGGTTAGGAGGTAAAATGAGCCCATATGATTACCCATTTATGAGGCTCATCATAAAGTTTGAGGTTAACCAACTTACAGTTTGGGAAGCTAAGGACATTGAAGGATAATGAGCTAATTTGATAGTGAAGCAATGCTTCCCCAAATCATGAATGCAAAGCCTCAATGCACTGGTTTTCAAAAGTGGGGATAAGAGAATTCCCACTAATTATGGGATTTGTGGATGATTTTGGTCCCAAAAATATTTTACAGAATGAGGTGGGGAAATTTTTCCTCTACCTTATTCCTAAAATACCAATTTTATTTTATTGAAAGTTTTCCCTTAAACCTAATTTTCAAAAAATCATGTCGCTTCTATCTTGTATTTTTGGACCTCTTCTACAAAATTGTATCCTCTACTTTGGCATTGGTGCTAAGTCCTCTATCAAAGGCAGGACAATCTCATATTCCTCATCTAACATAGAATGATCATAGAGTTTGAGATTTTCCACATTCACTAATGAATAAATGCCCATGTATGGGGGTATACTAAGTTTGTATGCATGATATCCCACCTTTTTCAATATCTAGAAAGCACCATGGCACAAAGCCTTGATATTCATACTAGGAGCTCGTAGTCTTTCCTAAATCAACTATGTTAATCATGTCTAGCCTTGCACTTTTCCTATCACTTCTTCAATTTCTCCTATAGTTTCAAATAGATTTGTTTAATTGTATTAAGCATTTTTTCTTCTCTTCATGCATTCCTTGTGAGATCCTTTCTCGCTCCTCCTTATTTTCAATATACAACATCTAAAGGTGAATGTGGAGAATATCCAAATATGTTCCATATACAACATCCAAAGTTGAATGTGGACAATATCCAAAACAAGTTTCAAATGGGAACTTGCTAGTAGAAGTGTGGACGACTTTGTTATAAGATTGTTGTATGTAAACTATATTTTCATCCCAGGTATTTGGACACTTTTTATTATAATCCATCAAAAGCTATACCAAAGTCCTATCGACTACTATTTTCCCATCTATCTATAGATGGAATCTTGTATACCTCTTTAACTTTATGTCCATTTTATCCCATAATGTAGTCTAAAATGCATTGAGAAATATGGTGCCTGTCTGAAATGATAGTCCTTGGCATTTCATAGTGCACCCATACCTGTTTAAAGAATAAGGTTGTTGCTTCTTCCCTTATGATGATATTTTTATAAGACATGAGAGTGCATGCCTTGGTAAACCTATTAACTACAAAAAACATATAGTCATGTTCCTTCATGTTTGTTGGTAAAGCAATTACAAATCCACATAAATACTTTCGAAAGGATGAGTGGGTATATATAAGGGATGGTATAGACCCTATTTCCTATTATTGGGATTTTTGTTACAACAAAGTATATATCCCCTAATGAACCCTGCTACATCTTCTTGCATTTGGACCAGCATGAATACTTTTGAAACTTGGAAATTATATTCCCAACACCAAAATTCCCTACAACATTGGAGGTATGAACCTCTCCAATAAGTTCTAGTTCCTCACCTTAAGTAGCACAAAGCCTAGCCAACCTATATAATAACCCATTATGGATATGATACTAAACTATATTTTCATTATCGTCTACATGACTCTATCCATGTAGCTTCTAAAAAACTTCCTCGAAGTCATAATATTTTTCTTATGCTCCTATGTATGGATAATGGTTGAAATGTTTCATGATCATCATATTTTTTAAAGATATAATTTTTCATGTGGATGGACTTGAAAGCATGTTAACCATGTTTTTTGTACTATCATTCTTGTACTTGATGACTACATGAAATTGCTATAAAAATCCCATATAATTTTATTGATTGGTTTGTTATACCTTAATATGGTCTTATCGGTACTATACTGGTTAGTGATCTATGTGGATAATCCATAAACTATAAATTTGTTGTGTGTTCTTGTATTGGTGTGTTTGTTTACTATGGGTCCCAAAACACCTTCATTGCAGTTTTCTATTACCTACAAGGAGCATACAAACAATTGGATGATGTTAGTTTTTGAACAAGAACCAACAGAGCATTGAAATTAATGGAAACAATTCATGAACAAAACTAAATTAAAACTAAACTAAATAACACACGAATAAGCTTGTGAAGAAAAAAAAATCAACAAAGGTATAGGAAAATTATTCTCTTTATTTATTTCTGGTGTTGGAAGAGTTATAATAGAATTATCAAAAAGACTTGAAGAGATTTGTTTGAGCAATGGTGCTCAAAAGATCTCAATAAGGATTTCCCTTCCTCACTCTCTTTTGCAAGCTCTTTCTCTCTCAAAGAGTCATAGAAGAATCTCTACAATGATGGAATTATCCTCACAATTGTATTCCATCTTGGTTGGGAGAAATTTTCGAAGCATAGCAATGCACTACTTCTTCTTATTTTTGGTTCTCCATCAACTTGTATTTATAGAATTTTTGGACACTTCTTCCCTCCTTTGGCTCATCAATATCATTGTTTGCCTTATAAATGAGATGAGAGCTACCATCTTCATGCCATCAAGGCTTCTTGGGGATCAAGGCTTGACTGGTCATCCCATCATTTCAAGAGGGAGAATTTCTTAAGCAAGTTTGTGGCCTGAGGTACTGACTTGGTTTTTCGCAATATGTACAACTATTGAAGAAAAGGTCATTTGATCATTAATTTCTAGAAATGGTACACCCAAGTTAGTCAATTCTTTAATTGAACCTTAGAAAATATTTTGATTTTTTGGTGTTCATGATGCTTTTAGCTAAACTGTAACCTCTTTGTGTGTTGATCACTAACTCTGAGTGTCTTCTACTGTGTAGAGATCAGTGTATGATTTTCTCATGATAAAAGCTGCCCCCTTATGTGTGAGGTTAGGAGAAAGAGTATAACAAAAATACATCATGTTTTCGCTAATATGATTGAGATTCGTGCTAACTTCTTAAGCGATAGAGAAACTTACTGTAAAGATTATTAGGGAAATATCCTTGATTGAGAACTAAAGAAAACCATGCTCCGAAGAAATAGTGATACGAAAGTGTGTGTATGAGGTGGGTATATCCCATGCTCATTATGATGACATGACTAAGTATTACAATCATATAGGAAATGGTCTAGTTGATACAACATTATTGTGGTTGACATGTTGGTCATTGAAGAAGATAACTACTTTCACCCTCATGGGTGTCATTGCAAAATAGACTGGACTGGGTGCCTCTATGCATCAAATGTAAAGAACTATTGAATGAGGTGTTATGAGATGCATGGGTCTTCGACTAAATGAGAAAATTTCAGTGCTCACAAAATACGATACTACTCTAACATGAAAAGGTTATGCTAGTGTTGAATTTCAGAGACCAATGACATCAATAGGTGATAATGATTCCTATTATGCCACCCAAGGTTGTCCCTAAAAGGGAGGAGAAACAAAGATACTACTTTGATCATGGAAGATGTGTTGATGTTGACATGAAAGGAGCATAAATCACCCAAGAAACTGATTCAGGGAATATTTGTGAAACTTGAAGTAGATAGTTGTAATATGATGGGTCAAAAATACATGATAGTGATAATTGATGGTATGAGTGGATACATAGAACTTCCGCAAGGTTTGAACTGTAATGCGAGTTATAGCAGTCAAAACAATTTTTTTGTGGGTAAATGCCCCTGGAGTCAATTGGATGTCCAATGTGGGTATGGTTATGTTATGATTGTTATGGTAGGTAATGAGTGAATAATGAGAAATGATGTTGGGGACAAAAGCGAGATCCAACTAAGAGAGATTAAGGACTTTTGTTGGGTAACTAACACAAAAATATGCGTGAGAATTCTTTTCCTTAAAAATTTCCTGTACACTTACTAAAAGAATGTAAATGTTTTATCGGATGTATAAACATGGAGACAGGTGCCCTAAGAAAATCGTGGCCTGTATGATGATGCAAGTGGCTTTTTGCATGTTGAAGGTGGGGGAGCCATTGGTTGGCCTCACTGTGAGGTTGATGACACAGATGAAGTGACACAGATGGTATATTGCTAAGAATGGTGGATCAGGAGTGGGGTTGGAAGGCAATGAGCAAAGAAGAGAAGTATGAGGTTGATCTTCTAGACATACATATAAAATGGCTCCTGGGACTAGGGGAATGATCATGCATACAAATAGTGTGAGGGGAAGTATGGAATGGAGTAATCTATGTAGGAGACATGTTATCGACCAATGTGGATGCTTACCATGTGCAGATAGAAGGTGATGGTAAATGTGGTTGAGATGTTGGACCATATTGTTTATTTCAAATAAATGATGTCGGGATATGAAATTTTTTTGACGAAATCTATCATGCAAAGTGAAGAATGATACCTTAATTGTCGATTGGCACCAGGGAATCGAGTTTACTATGAATTTGTTGAGAACCTTCAATGTCAAAATCTAATACCCCAAGCGAAAGCATCTTGATGAAATAATGTGCAAATTGAAATGTGTTGAATAAGATGTACGAAAGAACATGGAAACACGAACCTGATGGGTACTCTGAAATTTGCAATGGGTCCAAAAATGAGTATGTTGATGAAATGAAATGGAGGGTACCTGGATGTATGTGGGATGTCCTAATACCAACATCACTAATGATTTTGTGAAAGGAGGTCATGAGCTCTTGACGATCGTCTGGAAAAATGATAAAAGGGGCAATATATAAGGTTATGGGTACCAAATTTCCATCTCATTTGTACTTGTTGACGTGCACTCTAGAGTGGAGCCCATAAGCTATTTCATTTGTAGCAGTCAACTAGTTCACTTAGGTAGCACATGAGGAGAGACAAGTGACAGGCATTGACCCCCCCTCATGAATTTAGTAGTATAGGATAGGTAGGTCATAGAGGGTGGCCTATACCTACCATTTTAGGAAAAAAGGTAGAAAAATGTGTAGGCGACTATCTGATAGTTGCACGAGGTCATGCACATTTGTGGCTCATAGACACACACGGAATGTGGTTAGGGGGATCACAGTTGTGGGAGTGGTGTGACTATAGGGAAGACAAACACAAGACCCCAGGATAACATGGTTAAATAAAAATTGCATAGTGGTATCAAAGGTGTTGTTATAAGTGAGCATGACTTCCACCCACTTGGTAAAGTAATCGAATACAACCATGATGTACTTATGCTTGCCTTGATACTATGGGTTGTAGATCATGAAGTCTATTCTCCACTTGCAGAAGGGGATTGCAACAATTACCGTATGAAAAGGATCTGGTGGTGCTTGGGCTTTATGGGCACAACGTTGGCGTCGCTCACACTGCTTCATGGTGATAATGCAATCATGGAAGAGAGTAGGCCAAAAGTAACCAATGCAGAGGATCTTTTGGGAAATGGCTATTCCTGAGAAGTGGCCACCGCAGGCTCTGTTATGGTAGTCATTGAGGACTTGCTCGGCTTCGTTAATTGTGAGGCAGTGTTGTAATATGGTGTCCACTGTGAGGTGATATAAAACATCTCATATGAGGATATAATGACAGGCTTGGTCGTGAATTCTCTGTCAATCTTCGTGCCAAAGGTTTGGGTTGAACTTCTGAGTTCATAGAAATAGGAGGATATCACTGTACCAAGGGTCGTTTGTGGATATGGTGAGTAGATATTATTTAGGGAAAGCATCATTGATAAGAGACCCTTGAGAATCTAAAGGGAGGTCTGTAATGCATTATACAAGAATGAGAGCTTTCTTGCTTTGGGGGAAGCAAATTCTAATTTAAACTCTTTCAAAATGACTACCCATCAGGCATACTTATGGTTCACCATATGGCGAGTGAGAAAGTATATCATGGGTTAATTATTGCAATCATTGTGGTGGTTGGCAATATGATGTAATGTCGAAGCTTCTGCATTGAGTGTACAAGGGCTAAGGCAATTTTTTCTATTGGCTCATAGCTCAAAGAATGCCTAGAGAGGTTCTTACTTATGTAATAGATGACATGTTCCTATTATCATTTCCTTCTTGGACTAATACCCCCATCATGGCTACCTCTGATGATGATAGGTAGATGGTATAGTCCTTGGTGTGGTCATAGGGGATAACCAGTGGTGCTTATGATAATATATCTTTCAAGGCCTCAAATGAATTTTGAGTTTCTCCATCCCAATAGAAGGGAATGTGTTGATGAACAAGGCACAAGAAACCATTCACAAAAGTTACATAATCAGGGACGAAGTGACATAATAAGTTGGCCTTAGCTCGAAAGCTTTGTAACTACTTCAAAGTTCTTAGCAGTGGGATTTCTTGGATGGATTGGACCTTCAGAGGGTTGACCTAATGCCTTGTTGGGAAAAATGAATCATAGTAGTCATCCTCCGTTGATGCTAAAGACACACTTGAGGGCATTTAAGTGTATGTTATATTGCCAACATCTTTGAAAAACTGGGTGGAGATCTTCCAGATGGTCTGAGTGATTTTTGGATCATACTGTGAGGTCATCCAAACATGATAGTATTAGATGAGCCAATTCATGGAAGACATAATTCATGGCCTGCTTGAATGTGGTGCCAACATTTTTAAGGCCAAAGGGTTTGACATGGTAGGAAAATGTACCCCATGTGGTTGTAAAGGTTGTTTTGTACTAGTTTGTATGTTGTATATAAATTTGGTTATATTCCGAGATGTCGTCCATAAAGGATAACACTTTATGTCTGGTGCAAGTATCTATTACTTAATTGATGAAAAGTGTAGGGTAATTGTCTTTGGGACATGGCTTGTTTAGATCTTTGAATTGAATACAAAACCGAAAGGCACCTTGTTTCTTCATGATGGGTACAGAGCTAGAATCCTAAGATGTGTAAATGATAGGCTAGATGAAACCGACGTTATGAAGTTTGTCAATTTCTTATCTAATTGATTCTACCTTGGGAGGGTGAATTTTTCATTGATTTTACATAATTGGGTAAGCATTAGGCCATGTGTCAATGTGGTGCTCCATGATTGTAGTACTAATGCCTGGAATTTATGAATAAGACCACACAAAAATGCCCCTATATTCCTAAAATAGGGCTTTGTAAGAGACCACTTCTTCTGGAGAGCAAGTTGCCCCTAGTGAGACTTCTTTGATTATGCCGGGATTGGTGGAAATATCTACCTTAACTATAGGTGAGATATTGGACATGTCACCTTCCTCAAATAATTCTTGTGTCAGGATGGTATTTTTAAACCAATCTACTTATCCTAGTGGTAGGAATTTCTTTGTGTATACTATACAAATATTGTGGCATGGTGCTTCTGTAGATGAAATTGATTTTTCAGGTAAAAAGAAAGAGCGATGATGCATGGCATCCCAAGGGTATTTTAGTTCTATCATAGCCTCTAGAATATATTCATTTGAGTGAAAAATATTGTCTAATGGTGCTAGAGGTTGTAGGAGGCCATGAGGCTAGGATTAGGACCCAGTAGTATTGGTTGACACACAAGAAAATGACTCAGTGGTTTTTATCGTGGAACCTAATGATGTTGATAATTCACATACATCATGTGACTATACATTCAAAGGTGGTTCCACCTTTATAATGGGATAAATGATCTCGACATCGAAAAATGACGAGAAGATGACATGAATTAAGGTTCCTATGGATGAAAAACTAAATTGTATGTCCTGTTTTGTGTCATCGGCACTAGGTTGTGGGGGTATCTCTCTTATGGTTACAGGTTGGGAATTTGTTGAAGGTGCATCCAAAATGTTACCTATGAGAGAAGGGTTGGAGGTCCCAACATCACTTTATAGCAAGTATTATATTTTTGCTCAAAATCGAGAAAGCTATGTGTAGTTTCGTATATGGTGGACTTAGGAACAAATGCAACAATAGTTGCGGTTATGTCTAGCCTTTTTTGAGTGAACAGGCTGAGGCAAGTGGACCAATGAGAGGAAAAGATATTTGAGCTTTCTCAACTCACGGAATTGATTAATCAAATTCCCCATTTTTTCACATAAGGCACATGAGTGAGTAAGTGTTGGCGAGGTTGTTTTAGGTAACTTCACCATCCTGGATGGTAGGGGGATTGTGTGTGAGTTTGAGTGGAGATAATCAAAAGGGTGTTCCTTGCAAGAGGTTTCTTCCACAAAGACATAATAAATAGTATGAGACACATCGTCTGACAGTAGGGTACTGGGAAGTGATGGTCTCACAGTATTAGCTTGGGCAAGAGCTCCCGTTGCAGCTTGATAGTAAGGAAGTTCTTAACAATGGTGCATGTAGTGTCTATACTTTGTGCATATAGCACATTGATGATTGGTACGTAATGCTTTATTACATGTTAGTGTTTCCTTATCTCCTAAAGGTGGAGGTGGGGCCATTGGTGAGTGTGGGGCATGCAGAAGATATTTTAACTCCTCTAGTTCTGGGCACTTGGTGGGTTGCCCCAATGTCTCACATAATGCACATGGAGGAGGTACCCTGAAAGAGGAAGTGGCTAGAGTTTCACTCTTCTTACCCTTTTATTTGTCCCTTTTCCAATACATGTTGGTGTTGGTGGAAGTATTACTCGTTGTGGGGCGATTTCCTGAAGGGTGGCTAGAGGAATGATGCTTGTCAAGGTAATACATGATTTTTCTGATATGGTCTATGGGGCCAAGTACCAGATAGGTAACATGAGAGCCATGTTTGGAAATGTAAGCATTTTCATAACTTTGTGCCACACAAAACTAGGGTGGGGATACAAGAAATGTGTCTAAGTGATTGTGTAGGGTAGGAATGATGACTCGATAGTCATAACATTAAGGGTGTATGGAACTGGTTATTGAGATTGTGGTGTGTTTAATGAACTCATCATGAATACTAGTGTTGTGGGATCTGGTGTGGAGATCTAAGGATCTACTGGACACATTTCAAGGAGTGATGATTCCTTGAACATACTTGGGCCGACATCAATTAAGGATGGGACAACTTCTTTATGAGACCCAACATATGGTAGCACTCCATCAAGGGATTGTGATGCTTGTGTCTCTTAATGTTTGAGTTTCTCTATGGTGACTATCTTCCCATTGTGTGGGAACATCATGATGTGAAATAACGATGATGCTACTGCTCTGATGGAATACATATTGATATGACCCAACAGGGAATTATAATATAGTTGGACATTGAGGACTTTGATATCAATGAGAACCGTTTTTATGGCAAGCTCTACTAGGACATTGTGAAAGAGTCCCATGGGGGTCGAGGGGTGGTTGTTCCATGCCTTGATCATGATGAGTGAAGCAGTTAGCTTAGGGGATCCTAGTTTTAGTCAAAATGAATTGGACATGATACAGGTATATTCCCCCTCATAAATGATGCAACGATGTATGGTGATATTCTGAATAGCGATCAAAATCTAGAAGGTTACTGTCGATGATAGCCATGGTTGTGCATTGTCCAAATAAAAGGCCACCAACCACAAGTTAGATGGTTTGATTTCACCTAAAGTGGAAAGGATAAATTTTTACTACATTGGACAAGTCTGCAAGACCTTTAATGCTGACATGGTAGAAGCTGACTGTGTTAAGTCATCAACAATGTTATAGCTGTGAGCTATCTTTGAATTATGACCTACATGACATAGGGGCATTTTTATCATCCATGGGATGGTTTCGACAGGGGATCAAGACAACGTCAAAGGTGTCTTGGTTGTACCATTAGTTGATGTGGAAGGATTTGTTTCTAGTGGGGTTCCATAGTTGCAGTTCTGAGCCTGTAAAAGGACATCGGAGCCTACCATATAAATTTCATGGTTTGCTGCATCATTGGGATTGCCATAATTTTGGTTTTGATAAGGTGGAGGGGCAACCTCATGTTGCATGGCCACCTCTCACTGGTGAGGAAAAGGGTTTCGCATAACTACAGGTTGTTGGTTTGTTCCTCCCTGTCCCTTGGTTTCTCTCATTCTCTTCAACTCAAGGAGTTGAGGGTAATGATGAGTGTAATTCCCATACTCACCACAAATAGAACAAGCATGATATTTTCTTAGACTAGGGTTCTTGTTTGGCTTTTGTGGTTACTATTATTTTTACCTTGCTTCTGGTTTCAGCTATGGGGATTGCACGTAGTGGTGCCTGTGGAGGTTGTCATTAGTTGTTGCCCATCTACCCAGGTTCCCCTTTTTGTTTGTTCTTTCATTTCTTCTTGTTGTAATTTCAAGGGTATGTCATGTTCAACTATTCAAATGATTTTTATTGTTGTGGGAAGGAAGGCTACACAAAATTAACCCCGACATCCAGATGAGCCATAGGGTTGGTCTGTTGGGGTGCTCGAAAAGGGTAGTAGGGGTTCCATTGTCCTAGGTTAGTATAAGGGGTTTGGGAGGTGCACAATACCTCTACAACACATGGAGGGTATTGGCCACCCTACATGGGAGATACTAGTTACCCTCAATGTTAGGGTACTGGTTACTCTACATGATAGGAATTTGAGAGGGTGTAGGTTGATTGGGATAATATCCTATGTTGGGTGGAATTTGAGTTACAGGTGGATCACCATATGATTGTAAATGGTTTTGTTTATTATACATGTTTCAAGACTATTGTAAAGTGTTTTCGAGTTGATTTTGGGTGATGGTTCCTATTACCCACTACTTTGTGGGTGATATCCATAGGGGAATTTGTTTTCCTAGACGATCCCTAGCCAACAGCTAGCATCCACCAGATAGCTCGATGTGCCATTTTATCCACCACCTGAGCCAACCATTTGGTCCCTTACCCATTTGGTATGATCATATATTTGAAGGAGGTCCTTCTAACCCTGAAGGTATCACTTTTCATTATGTAGTTTGGTGCTTTTGTTTACTTATCATGGACACTTTTGGGCATGGATTCATGGGGGATTCGATGGAAAGAGTGGGATTGGTTTGTACTCTTGTCTCCTTTGTCCAATTTTATTGTTAGCCTCGTATCCTAGTCATGTGGTATTTCCTTTATGGGTTGCTAGCTTTAGGGATGATACTACTTGGTAAATCTAGTTTTGGTTGTGTGGTCCCACTTCTTGACACCATATGCATTTCTTCCCTCCACTCATTATAACCCGATTCACCACATTTCCCATTTGGGTACACATTTTTCCATTGGCTCCACAAGGAGTTAGCCTCCCCTTCCCCTTGTCGACACTTTGGTTTGGTCCTAGAACGATGTGTCGAAGTTTGATGCAGCTAAAAGAAAAGAAAAATCATATTTTGGTCATTCTGAACAAGAAATGTACCACAAAATTCCAAATATGGTTGGGACATACACCTTTAACATGTGGGTAAAGGCCAAATGTGAGCTCTACCCCTATCATTATGGCCATCATCCTGGTTACTAGGGTCCATCATAATGACCCCTTTCATGGTTAAGGAACCCATGATTGTTCAAACCCCTAGTGGGAAATGAAATGCCCCACCTCAAAGGGGGTATCCACTACTATATCTTACACATCATGCTCTAATCCCCTCGAGCCCTAAGCAATTACAAAATAGAAATCAATAAAATGAAAAAGGCATATGAAGAAGGGTGGAAAAACAAAGGCTAGAGTAAGTCATGTATCATGATTTCTCCCTCCTACATTTATACACCCAAGTGTGGGCTTCCCTTATTATGGCTACACTTGTATTGTGGCATGCTCCTTGGAGCCTTCCCTTGATGCCCCATTTTGTTCTATCATTATATCACATGCCACCTATCATTTTATGGATGTACCATAGACATGTCACGCCTTTTGAGGTTAAAACCATCTAATAGGGTCCTTGGTTAACCTTCTTTTTTATCTTGGAGACACTTTTATGTTCTAAAACCCACTATTGAATGGCACTCCACCATGAACCGTCCACTTGGTTCCATGTTTTGTAATCTTATTTACACATTTGCACTAGCGATCTATTGAAATAGAAGGTTAGGGAATGCATTAGATCTTATAAAAGATTGTAGATGGTGATGAGCCCCATCATTGGGTAATTATATGGGCCTTAATTCACCTCCTAGCTTAGTCAAACCAACTTTTCTCACAACTTATTACATAACTTTGATTATATTTTGTTTATGAGATGAGTTAGAGTTGGATATTATGCCTACTGGACTAATATGCATTGAATGCAAGATTGAAGGAGAAAATCAAGGAATTTTGGCAAATACTAAGGTTAAAACTCGATTTGGACAAGGGAGAGGGATTGTAGGAGGTAAATCCTCCTCATTTACTTCTCCCCCATTTGAATATTCCTCCATCCATCAGACCAGCTCGGAGTGCAAGCAGCCAAGCCATGAGGATTAGAAGGCAGCCGAGCAAGTGAGAGACAAAGAGCTAGTTTATCTCAAGTTCAGGAGCTGAGCCTCCCTGATTTTAGGGAAGTCATTGGGGACTTCAGTTGTATAAGTAGAGAGGCCTAGAGCCTCATTCGGATTCGAATTTTTGTTGTATAACTCTAAGCTATTTTCGAGCTCCATACCTGTGAAAGTTTTATTGATGTAATCTTTTGTTTTAGTAATAAGAATGAGTTTTGTTTTGAGCCAGCACTAAGTTAACTTAGAGGGCTGAAGCTCTTGGGTTAGGGCCCAACCCTAACAGTGAAGGCTCCTCTTTTCTTATTTTGTATGTTTAGCTTAGCCTCACAACTTCATTGTTAATTTGCTTTTAGATGTGTTTTCATTGCAAGTAGTGTAGATTGGATTGGTTGTTTATTAGTTTGATACCATTTGTGCCTTACTTCAATAGCAGATTAGTAGGGATAAAAGGAGTACCCCAAGGTTGTAAGTGGATGTCTTGGCCTCATTTCCTCCCTTTGGGATCATGGTTTGAGGAAGGGACCTTTATGCAGCCCCAAAAACACAGATTTCTATTTCTTGCATATTCTTTAGAGGTTACTGTATTTATGTTAGCATTTGATCCATTTTGAAAAGTAGGATTTCATTGCCATCTCTTCTATCTTCACTCTTGTAGTAGATCTCATCCATGCTTTCATTCCTTTCAGCAACTTTCCTCATGCATCATGTAGGCAGTTAGTTCATTAATTCTGCTTTTTTAGCTTATGAGAATGCTTCTTGTTTACATCACTTTTTGGGAATTATACATGTTTTATGTAGAGAAAGTGATTTAGGAGGAGACAAAGACTTGATAGCTAGCAACCACCTCCCACTCGATCCACCATAGTCATTCCTTATTTTCACCATTTCCTTCACTGGTTTTCATTATTTTTCATAGAAATTCTTCCAAGCACATTGAGCGAACCCAACCATCCTCTATATTTGGTAATGACTTCTAAGTGATCCTAGACCATTTCTCACTTCATTCCACCAATCTACCACCTTCTGTAAGCCTTCCATCACCTCCAACACCTTCATTTTTCTCTCGGCTATATCCTGTAGGTTTACAGGGAATCCTATAAGTTTCTAGTACATCCTATAGGTTTTCTTGAAATGGCTTGTTTTGAGGCCGAATTGAGGGAAAACGTCTAGGAAGTCACCAAAATATCCCCAAGGGTCTCCCACACCATCCAACCATCTCCTAACCCTTCCATCCATCCTCCAACATCCTTAATTCACCCTCCACATCACCAAAAGAAATTAGTTTCCATACTTGATTTTGCATGAAAAGACAAAAAGACAAAAAGCATATTTATTTCAGTCCCTTTACTTGCACATTAGTGTTGTTTGATGCTTCTTACTTCCATGCTTGGATAGTAGCATTTTGTTCATCCTAATTTAGAATTACTGCAAAGCATAGTTTCTTGGCAATTCATTAGGAAATGGTGTGATTTAGCATTGAATTCCGGTCTTTTCCATTATTTCAGTAGAGTAGCTCTCCCTTAGAGTAGATTTCCATTTCTTCCATCAAGAAACCAAGCTTCTTCTGACTCCATAGAAGTCTAGCTTGAAAACCGCAGTGGTCTCTCGCCAGCTGAACTGTGACAAAAGGCAGAACCATCACTATTACTTGTGCATACAGCACTGTCACCTCCAAGTTTTTACGAACCCCAGGTTGACAAAGTAAAGCTGGTAGCCCATGAGTTGCAGCATTCTTGCTGCAATACTGGTGCTCTTCACCTTTTGGTGTTGTTGCCAGGGAGATGTCTGAGTAATATGTGAATACTGCTTCGTTCTTCTATTTTCTTATCTCTAATATTTTTCCATTAGTTTATTTCTGCAAAAGTAATCTAGTTTCTTCCATTTTCATTCTACATTTTCTGCTTTCTTTTCCATTTTTCAAGAAAGATTTCAATTCACCAAGTAGTTTTTCACTCAATCAGTAGTTTTCATTTAATCATAAATTTCAATTCTGCAAAGTACTTTCCAGGTTTGAAAAAAACACAAAACTAACCCAAAAACATTTCCTTTCATGCCTCATAGGAATAGGGATAACTTAGAGAAAATTTTCCCAAATACCCCCACTGCATCAAATAGCCAACCTTCCCTCTTCTTCAGTGGTTGTGAACTGGAGGAACCCTTAGGTAAGAAGCTTGACATATTTGAAGAACCTATAGGGGAAGAAGAAGAAGAAGAAGAACCCATTCCTACTGAACCAATGGCTGAAAACAAAAATGATAGAAAGAGACTTGAGGGTGCCTTCCTCATCAGGGAAACCAATGGGGACACTAATATGAAAAATATAAGCCCCTCTACCCTACCTCATTTCCATGGCTTGAACATAGAAGACCCCAACGCTTTCCTATTTAAGTTTGTTGTTATATGTCGAACCTATGACTATACAAATGATGAGAAGAAGTTAAAACTATTTCCATCTACCCTCAAGGATGCAACATTGCATTGGTTCATGGGTTTACTCGAGGATAGCATCACAACTTGGGCTCAGATGCAGCAAGCCTTTAACAACAAGTATCAAGATTACTGTCGGTCAAAGGATACTAAAGCAAAAATTTTTAGGATGACCATAGGCAATGATGAATCCATAGAGGATTACAAAGAAAGATTCCAACTTAGTTACAAAAGGGCCAGGTGCACACTTAACCCTAAGTCACTAAAGTTGTTATTGCTTAGGGGAGTAAGGGAAGATCTTCTAGATACCCTATACTTGTTAGCATGAGGAGATATCTACAAATTAGCCTATCAGGATATCAAGACTGTCTTTAGAACCCATTCTAAGGCAGTTAGGAAAAAGGGTAGGGGTAGTCAACCTATGGTCAGTACTTTCTCTTCCAACTCATCCATCAAGGGTGAAATTGGAAACATGCTGGAAGATTTCAAAAGTGGGATGTTGCAAACCCTTGCCTTCAAAATGGACACTATGCACAATAAGAGAAAACAGGAGGAAGCAGAGAGAGAGCCTTGGGCATTTTTTGTCCTAGATGCACCAGGAGGCATCCTAGGAATGAATTTCCATTGAATTCTATTGAAAATTTCTCATTCTGTGAAGAAAACCACTCCATAGACAAATGCCCTTCCTTGCCTGGAGTCAAAGATGTATATCAAGGAGCTGAAGGGGTCACTCATTAGCCCTGATACATAAACCAAGGGAGACCTCATGGGCCTAGACCATACCCAAAAGGTATGAAAGGGTCATCCCATGCATATTACAACCCCAACCAAACCACAACCATACATTGTTGGGGACCCCCGACTCATCCTTCCTGGTCTACACCCCCTCCTTGGTCCTTTGCATCTCAGTATCACTCCTAGCCAGCCAGCTAGTCATTTCAACCATATGCTCTGCCACAACCGCAGTGGAATGCACTGCCCTAGGGGTAGAGGCCCCAATACAAAAATTCTCCTGCTTTATTGCCTCCACCACCTACCCAACCACAGTTGTTACATTTTGCTCCACCCAAGCAACCCAGATTCCTACCCAGCCAAATCCAAACCTGAGCAACAGACAGGATCAGTAAGTATATGGTGGAGAGACATCATATCCAGCTTATGCTGTGGAAATCAAAGAGATTAAGCTGAGATCTGGGACGGTTCTCCCAGATAAACAACCTCAACCTCCACCTAGGGAGGTTGAGGAAGAAAGAGAGGAAATCATTCTTAAAGTGAATCCACCCTTTCTGAGAGATTAACCCAACCACTCCACCCTACCCCAGAAGAAATTGAACTTCTGGGAGAATTGAAAAATCTATGTGTAAAGATTCCACTTCTCCAAGCAATAAAAGATGTTCCTATTTACAATAAGTTGATTAAGGAGAAGTGATTCAAGAATCTAGGGAGGCAAAGAAGAGATGCCCCTACAATTAATGTCATTAGACAACTATTCAACTTAATGCTGGGACGGGTAATCTGTCCAAAGTACTTGGACCCTGGAAGCCTTGTAGTAGATATGCACATCAATGGAACCATTGACCCAAAACAAGCATCGCGAGCCTAGTATGAAAAACTAACTGAGCATCTTCTAAAACTCAATTTCAAACATTATGATCTTGATGATGCAACTTTATTTGTCAAGAAAGTTGGCAAAATAGTTGTATATCTTGTGGTATATGTAGATGATCTTTTGATGACAGGGAACAATGAAAGCTACATTGCATCCATGAAGAAGGAATTGGGGAAAATTTTTGAAATGACTGATTTGGGCTATGTTCATTACTATCTTGGTATTGAAGTAACTCAACATCCGAAGTCCATATTTCTTTCTCAAAAGAAGTACATTGGAGATCTATTGAACAGGTTTGGCATGAGAGAATGCAATCCTCTTACTACTCCAATGGAACAAAACTTAAATCTCACATCTATTGAAGGAAAAGAATTTAAGGATGCAACAAAGTATAGACAACTTGTAGGAAGTCTCAACTACCTAACTACTACTAGACTAGACATTTCGTTTGCTATTGGAATCCTCTCTAGGTTTATGCAAAAACCTTGTGAAGGACATTGGTCTGCTGCAAGAAGATTTCTAAGGTACTTGAAGGGAACTCAAGACTTTGGAATCAAGTACACATAGGTGGATGACTTCAGTTTGATTGGATACTCTGATTCAGACTTCGATGGAGACAAAGAAACTAGGGTATCTACTTCAGGATATGCTATGAGTCTTGGATTAGGAGCTATCTCCTGGAGATCATGCAAACAATCAGTTCTAGCAGATTCCACAACAGAAGCAAAATATGTGGCAGTAGCTGAGGCAACAAAAGAAATTGTGTGGCTCAAGAAAATTCTTGAAGATTTGTAGGTAAAACAAATACAATCAACTCCACTCATGATTGACAATACCTCTGCAATAAAGTTGGAAAAGAACCCAAAGTTCCATGATCGAACAAAGCACATCAATACTAAGTATCATCTGATTTGACATCATGTTGACACCAAAACAATCCATCTCCGTTATTGTTCCACTAATTAGCAAATTGTAGACATATTCACCAAAGCGCTTGGAAGAGAAAATCTTGAACAATACAGAATGATGCTTGGACTCATCAGGATTGGGTGAATAAATATAATTGATGTAAATAAATAATAAGAAATATGAACAGTCATCAGGATATGAAGTGAACAGTCTCCCTCATGTATATAATAAAGAAGAACCTGAAGGAATAATATGAATTGCTTTCATGGAGTTACTACCTGGTTTGACAGGGCCCATGATCAGAAGGGAAAATATTGTGAACTGACTTGTGAACTGACTTCTAATAATGATGATTTCCCTATCTACAAGTTAGAAAACTTGTTATTGTACTAATCAAATTCCATTATTGTTTGCTCATAAATCAACCCAAATAATGTTATTCTCTGATTCCACCATAGATGCAATATTCAATAATATTTAAACCAATGAGAGAATGGGAAGTGGTGTCCAACCACATTAATAAAACACTGTGCTTACACTGCACATCATTCCCCTTCAACCAATATCCTTATGCCCAGAAATTCTTTATGTACAACACATCTCCACAAATGCTACAAATAATATTCCATATCCATAGTTTCAAAATTCCTTCCCTAACTGCATTCCCTAGTTCACGAAATAAAATGTAGCCAACTCCAATGTTGTGGATATGAACTCTACAACAATGAAGTGAATACAAATAGCCATGGGCCCAAGACTGATACATGACTACCAAGCATTAGATTATATAAGTCTAATGACAAATGATGTGGCCTGGCCTTTATTTTCTCTCCCATATTTTTATAGACCTATTGAATTTCCCTAGGATGGAAGAGTGGCTTTGTATTCTCAAGGGGATGTCCCTAGGGGTTGTATGTTGTTCTCAAACGAGTCAGTTCCATCCATCACAAGAAAAATGGATAATGAAAAAATGCAGCCCAATAGCTAAGGGGAGTGTAGAACAGTACATTAACTTATCATGTTTTCCAAGGTAATATTAAAAGATAAGACACCCTAGTCCAACAAGTTATGTGGCTAATGCTTGTAGGTTCTTTGGTTTCAAATCCATATAAATACTTCTATGCATATACAGACTCCATATGATGAAGGTTCAAATACGATGTAAATTTCTTAGGTTTATAAAATCAAATCTGCCATTGCAATCCTAAATAACTCATGATAGGTTATACGGTGAAATTTAAATAATTGTTAATAGGAGGTTAGAAATAAGTAGGCCTAACAAACCCAAAGTTCCATCCATTATGTCCACTAATATTGGATGAGGGGAGAGGTTGGAGTAGAGAAACTTGTATGATGAAGTTCACACATCACCATGAAGGTCAAGTATTTGATGTTTGAAAGAGAGAGGATGCAAGTAGTCTAGTAGCCTTGGGATCGTTGGTGTTGAAGCCTGCAATGAAAAAAAACTTCAACCTACTACATTGAAAGATGAGGAAAGCTCACAGGGTTTCAATAAGCTTAACATTTTGGAGAACTATATGACAACATAGAAAATTGAGGTTGAATATCTACATACAATGTTTGTGGGGCATGTTATAGATAAAAGAATTAGTTCCATTGTGGCTCATGATCAAAAGGGAAAAGTTCATGAACTGATTTCTTAAAGTAACTAAATACTTGTTATAAACTTGAGAATGACTATTTACCTATCTACAAACTAGAAAACATGTTACGACACTAATCAAATGCCACTATTGTTTGCTCATAAATAAACCCAAATAAGGTTCTTCCTTGATTCAGCTAGAGATGGAATATTCAATAATATTAAGACGAAGGAAACAATGGGAAGTATTTTTGAACCACTTCAAGAAAAAACTTTGTTTACACCGCACATCATTCCCCTTTAGCCAATATCCATATGCACAAAAAATGCTTTATGTACAACACATCTTTAGGAACAAGAATTTTTTAGAATATATTTTTCCCATTTGGGTACTAAAATATTCTACTTGGGTATTGTCAGGGACTCTGAAGACATACTTTCCTCTACATGGAATGGGCTCTCTTTTCATCAAATGTCAGATAGACATTCTCTGCCATCTTCTGAGCCTGATAGAATGGCCCCTCACAATGGTTTCACTATTGGGGTTGTAGGGGATTGCATGGCTCCCAATTACGCAATACCTTCAGAGATTGAATGCTTTCTGCAGCCTACTGAGAAGATTGGTGTGGATATGCTTCAATGGCCTAGGATATTTATCCCATTGTGTACTTTGATGTAGATGCTAAGAGGTATGAAGGCCATGGAGAGCCAAGAAATTGATTAATATTGATTTGTATTCCAACAAAAACATAATATTTTATTTGCATTAGAGGGTAATCTAATGGATTTTAGGAGTCATGGACAAAGTTATATGTAAACTATATCCCATATGAAATTATGCTTGCTGGTTGATAGCCTTGTTACAAGAACTTAGGTCATAATGAGCTTAGATCACTAGGAACTATGAAAGATTGGTATTATAACAAACCTTGTAAATCATGTAGGAAACTACCTTATTGATTACTTTGATGCAAAATATAATAGGTTTGAAGGACATGTAGAGCCAAGAGACTGATTTGGATTGATTTGTTGTCATGATAATTGCACCAATCTATAATGAGCTACTGATTGAAACATGACCATTTTTAATACGGAAGATGTGGAGCTTGACATGTCTTTGCGTCTTTAAGACTGAAAAATTTATATTCTGTGACATCTAAAATCTGAAACATAGGTGTCCAACAGAAATTTAATTTAGGGGAATTGTTTGTATAATCACTTACATTTACCTTAAGTATTGACCTTTTCTTTTTGATTGATTTGTTGATAACAAAATTAGAGGATCCTCCATTTTGTGTAATTTGTTGGATAAATTCAATACAGAGATAAGTGTGCAACATGTTGTTCAAGACATAACTACTAAGGTGTTGATTATGTGGCACTTCATTAATTAATAATGAAGAGACAAACCATATTATTTTTTTCTTTATATGTTGCATTGATTTAATATTGGAGATGTTGAGGAGGAAATGAGGAGAATATAAGCATCACCAAATCCATTTATGATCATGCCCTCACAACGAAATCACAAATAATAGAAAGTTTTTGTGTTGTACCATCACCCTACCAGTGTAATCCATTCTCAATTTTCAATTAGAGTGGAGGAAAATGTTCGTTTTCATAGAATGGTTCGGTAATATATTTAACAAAAAACCTAGGGGACAGGTTGTACCTTCACTTGTTTCTAGAGAATCCTTATGGTTTTTAGGAAGGGAGGGTTTTTCTCTTAGTGAAACTTTAATAAATATTTCTTGGTTAATAGTGAGAAGCTCATCACAACCTACCTATATGAGGCCATGGATAGAGTCACAATGAATCTAGCCCAATACTTTGTGAAAGACCAGATAAGGAGAGAAATCTCACGTACATCATGGGATTTTCTTCATGATATATGGAACAATATGCTCCATCACCCACTTCATACAAGAGGGGCCATTATCAACCACACATTGCTATACTTTTGTAAATTTAACTACTATAGTGAGACTATGGCTCGATTCTTTACTTGTGTGCGAATGATCATTCCAGATCCAAGGGTACATGTGGCCATACAAATTTTGAAGATGTATAAGAGAGTTGTGAGATTAGATGGCTATGATATTGTAGTTGAAGGAGAATTGCAATGTCAAATAAGCAATTTCTTGTAAATTTCATATTTGTAAAGATTCAAATATCAATTTCAAAGTTCAAACTTCACATTTGGAATTTCATTAATTTAATTTATTGCGTTGATTGGAAATACTTTATAAATTAAAACTTAATAATTGTTAAATGGAATGGGGATCTCCATTCATGAGGCATGCGTAAACCTGTTGTAAATTTAAATTTATTTATTTCCTATTCTTAGTAAGTAATTTATGTTGCAAAGGAAACAAGTCCAAACTAGGAACCATCTAGATAACATAGCATATCATATGTTTTTCATCTATGCTATTATTCCATATGCTATAGCCTTACGGCGTTTCCTTTGCAACATGCGGTGCAATTGCTAGTATAATTTCTACCAACATTCCTTCTTACACTTCATGCTAGGTGATTACTCATTAGTATACATAGTCTATTTCCTTTTCCAAAAGGTAGAAAAATATTATCTTTGATCATCTAAACCTCTAAACATTTTCTTAGTTTATCACTTGTCATTCCCCACATATTATGAGTGTTCAGAACTTCCTATCTTTACAATTTTAATGTTATACACCTTAAAAAATTGTATGAGCTTTAATTAGCTACTCCAATCCTAAAATTTTATTTTATTTTATTCATATTAGAACCCTACTTGACTATCACTAATGTTGGACTTACTATGAAATACTACCTTTATACTGAAGCATTTTCTCTTTTTCCAATTGTAAAATCTTCCCATTATATATTTTTATCTTCTTTATTCCCACCATACAAACATTCATGTATTTATTACCACTATAATATAATCTTTCCATTCTTCCAACCATTCCCCAAAATGACCTTCATGATAGGCATCATCCTTATTTAGACTTTATAATAATCCTTATGCTATTCTTATATGAAAATACATCTATAATTTTCCAACCATTTTCCACAAGATTAATTATTTATAGATACATCAAAAGTACTATGTTATTTAACGATGATTCTTTCCTCAAATCCAAACACTTACATCCTATACAAAAATAAGCTATTACTTCTAGTTAATATTACACTAATTTATGAAACTTCCACTTACTCCCCTTCAATATCAATTTATTGCTCTTTTATTTTCATCTAATCATTCTAATCTCAAAAATACCAGTTAAATTCTTTATTAATAATTAATTTATATCTAAACTGCTACCAACTCAAATACCGTAATACCGTAACTTTAATAAATAATAAACTTACAGATTCCAAACAAAATACTCTAATAACAATTAAACAAATTTAAACTTTATTATTCAACTTATAAATGCTAGGAATTCATGAAACCACATGTAATAAGTTTTTTCACATAACCTACAACCATATATAAATGCTAGGAATTCATGAAACCACATGTAATAAGTTTTTTCACATAACCTACAACCATATATAATAAATTGTATTGCCGATTCTTAACTCAACTTTTCTTTTCCATGACATACCTTGTATTAAGGTTCCACCTAATATAAAAATAAAAATCTTCATTACTATTAATGCTTAAACTAATTCTTACTTTTTTTTAATAAAACAAAAATAATTTTACGCCGAAGTAATATAAACTAATTCTTACTCTTTTTTTTAATAAAACTAAAATAATTTTACGCCGAAGTAATATACATTTTGAAAACAAAACTTTTTGGAACTTTACACATCATGCTTTATTCTCTACACTAATTTTCTTTATTATTAACCATAGCTTAGTTTAATTAGACTATTTTTTTAAACTGAAAATTATGGAAATTCTGGTCATATTTCTATAAAATCTGACAGGAATTTTTCTAAATTCAAGTTATAGTTATCCAACTTCAATATTTTGGGTGTTATTGGGGTTTTTGATGGTACTGAATTCATGTCCGCTATTAAAAATAAGATTCAAACATTGTTACTACAAGAATTTTTGAAATTATTTTACCCAAATTCCAACCACTTTTAACCGTCCAAACAATTCCTCCACCTCCATAAATTCTTTAATAATATACATAACAACAACCAACCTTAAATGACTTTTAACAATATACATGATAACAAGGAACATCACAGATTGAAGGTCATATCGAAATTTAGCACACCATTATAAACATGGATTAAGTTTTCCTATATAGACGGGAATATATAGAAATTGATATTTTGATAGTTAAAGTTCTTTATTTTTATGATTTTATATATATTTTTAATAAAGTTGAGAAATAATCCATAATCTCCACTTATTTCAGAATATAGAGTGTGCAGTACCAGAGGTATCGTTTTGTTAAAGATTAAAAACGGAACGTTATTTTCTATTTATTATGAGCCGAGAAGAATTAGCAAAAATGAAGTTGATACGCAAACACAATTAATGAAAATTTTATTTTGGTTTTAGAATAAGGTTTTCAAGAATTATAACGAATTTATTTTGGTTTTAGAATAACAAGAATTATAACGAATACGATTGAGAATATGAATATAATTTATGTTAATATAAAAAATAAAAATAAAATAAAATAAAAATGTTGTTGGAAATAGAGCGGCTTTATACGCTGACACAATGCTTGAACCCGCAGAAAAGTTTAGAAAACTTTGGACTTCAAAGGTCAATGTGGAGATAAAATTGGATGATGCGCGGTTTGGAGAACAGTTTGGTTTTGAGAATAATTCAAAGAAAGGAACCAAAACCAGCAAACAAGCTTCCGATGAGAAAATTTTAAATTTGTTAGGGCTTTCATTTATAAACTATTTTTCAAACTTAGTGTTTTGGTATTGCATGCTTGTATGTGTTCCACCAGTTCATATACAAGAATTATTATGATTATAAATCTATATTATTTATGTTTATATATTTTTAATGGTTTTTGATGTGGAAAGTCCATAAAATCTAAGAGATAGAATTTGAGTATTGATATTATACATAGAATTTGAGTATTGATATAATATATAAAATCTGAGTTTTGATGTAATATATAATGGGATAGACATAAACCATAATTAAATACTAAAAAATATTTATAAAATTTCAAGCTTATTAATTATTAATATAAGGAAATTTTCAATTAATTAGTATAAGAATAATAAGTGTAAGAACTTATTTTTCCAACTAGGAATTAGCTAGCTTATTTATAATTTTAGAGTTGTTTCCCTATTTTCATTTAGTTGACTGCCATTAATGTTTTGGGGAGGATTTTACTATGTCTTCTTATAGTTCTTATAGTTGACCACTTTTTAGTCCTGAATAAGTTACCTTTGTTAGTGAATCTCTCCTCTCCTATATTTTTTCTAGGAAAGGAATGTCTCAAATCCCCGTACTCATCCACTATGTCTTTCTACAGCAGACCACCCACTAGCCCTCAATCAGTTACCATTGCTAGTGAATCTCTCTTATCCTAGATTTTTTCTAGCAAAAGAATGGTCACATCCTCGTTCTCACCCATTAAATAGATCATTTTATTCCAAAAATGTAAACATAATCTTCATGCATATATTTCATGTGTCATCATGCAAATTGCTAAATTTTTGTCTTACGTTTTCGTTAGCTTTTTCGATAATTGACTCTCACTTATTTTATTGTTTTACTTTCTATTAACTCGATTTTATTTTTACCTTTTTTTTTTACTTTCCTTTATTTATTTATTTGGAAATTCACTTTAGTATTTATTATTTATTAATATTCTCACTTTTATCGTCTATTATTATTAATATTATTATTATTTAATAATACAAGGCATTACAATAACCCTCGCTAGTCATATACATTTAACCATAACTCTAAACTTTTCTATACACAAAATCTCCATGAAAGAAATTTCTGATAATTAAAGTCACTTGTTTTTTCAAAAATTAAAGTTGATCTCTCCTTAAAGAATTTAAATAGCTATTTAATCCTTCTATCTTATAAGGACAACATCAAAGGCCTCTACCATAATTTTACACCCCTTTATACTTACAATAACAAGTTGTCTATTGAGGTGCTATATAAAAGGAATAATAAAGCTACCAACCCTTGATATGATAATGAATGTAAATTTTTTAGAAAGAGCAATTGTGACACCTTTTTAAATTTGAACCTAAGAATTTTTGGAGAAAATTTCTAATGCATAATAATAAATATAATAATTTGATGCTCTTGAGGACTCGACTCCCTACCTTAAAAATATTTATGAATCCCATAATACCATGGACAACATTTTGAACATTCCTATCAAAGGTGAAATATTTTCTCTAAAAGATATAAAGTGGTGAGCACCAGTATCGCAACAAGAATGCTGCAACTCCTGGGCTACCAACTTTACTTTTATCAACCCGGTAGTTCGTATCAAACTTGGAAGCGTCAGTGCTATATGCACAAGTACTAGTTCTCATTGCAAGTTGTCACTTGGTCAGTTGGCGCGAGATCACTAGGAGCTCAAGCCAACTTCTATAGATTTCAGAAGAAGCTTTATGTGTGATGAAAGGAAATAAAGATTACTCTATAGATTCTATTCTAACTGCAGAAAGGAAAAAGACTGGAATGTAAAGCAAAACCTAGTAAACCTTAATTAACAAGCTAATTCTACTTTTGTGAAAATCGCTATGAAAACCTTGAAAGAAATGACATTACCTACTCAAGGAAGTAAACAACATCTAACCATGCTATTTCTGGAAGTAAATAGGCAAAAAACATATTTTTGGATTTTTATGTGTTTTTATTTTTCCACAGGAAAAAGCGGTAACCTTTTATTAAAAAATGAAAAGTTACACAAAGCATATGCATTGAAGCATTTCCATAAGATGCCCATTGGGCTCGAGTGCTTTCGCACACAATGCAACGTAGTGAAGCTACCGTGCATTAGGAAAGAATGGAAGAAAGGAAAAGAGAAAGGAGCAAAGGACAAAAAAACTGGTTCCCGGTAGTGAGTATGAGGACTCACACCTCAAGTTTTCCTCCCCTTCTTCTTTTTGAACTTGCGCCACTCTCCTTGAGTGGGCTCGATCGAAGCTAGAACTAACTATGTTTCTGCTTTCTGTGGAGCTGTGTCCTTGTCTGAGTCTGAGGTATCTGAGGGGTGATGCCGTTTGATCCCTCCCATACTCAGATCCTCGCTTGTCTTCTCTGCCTGATTTGAATGGAGCTGTGAAACCTTATTGGCTGCTATGTTTTCCTTTTGGGTCTCCTTTCCTTGGGAAGGCTCAGAATTCTCTGTGGGGGTAACTTCCTCCTCTGCTTCTGATTCGTCGTCCTCTGATTCAGGAGGGGGAAATTACCATCCTTTCCTCTGCTTCCCTTTTTACTTCTTCTTGATGTTTTCTTTCTTGGCTTTCGGGCATGTACTTTGCAAGTGGCCTGTCAGCCTACAGATCCTGCATCTGAAAGCAGTGTTTTCGTAATCTAGTCCTTGCAGCCAGTTTTGTTGTTTGTATACCAGCCTTATGCTTTCCGACAGTCCTTTACTTAGATCTACTTCCACACAAATGTGTGCGAAGGTGAAGATCCTCTCATCAGTCCTTTCCAAATCTATTTTGATATATTTCCCTATGTTGTTCCCAATTCCTTCCAGGACTCGTTCACTCCAAAAGTGAAGTGGAAGGTTATATAGACGGACCTAGACTGGTATTTTGGAGACATTCATTTTGTTTGGATCAAAATCTGGAAACCATGGGGTCATAAAGAGACCCAATGTTCCCCAAAACCAAGGCCCAGCTCTGATGATTATATCTCTGACTTCCGTGAATGCAAATCTAACAATGAAAAACCCCTTGGAGCATAAATGTATATCACATTCCATGGTCCAATTGGTGAAGATCCAGTGAAATACATCCATTGGCTTTGGCCAAAAACTGTTGAATCGGCAGATTAAGGCCTGTGTTTCATATGACTTAACAAAATCTTCAAGTCATGTAGAATCAAAGTTGAGGGTTGGGGTTTGCCCTAGCTGATCTACTATGTATGGCCTGGGTGTATATCCACCTTGATCTGGAGGGGACCCTGGATCTCTGTTACCCTATAAAATGTTTTTGTAAGGGAGCCTCCCTTGGATTGATGCTGAGATTCTGTCTTTTTCCCCTTCTCTCCTCCTGAGGAGCTTGGATTTCCCTGGGGCAGAGCCCCTCCTCTCAACCTAAGGTTTAAAGCAATGGTTGTTTCTGGGCTAATAGCTTTTCAGGGTTATACTATCCTAAAGGGACCACCTACCACTGACCAAATGTTGGATCTGAACAGGGTATCCCATCAAAGCCCATATTTTCTGTTTCAACTGCATTATGGTGCTTTCTGCATGTACCCATACTAGACTGGTTTTCCCCACAGGGGTTTTAATCAAAATCTGAAAATGAGTTGATGTTACCTGTTGCGTAGATTCTGGCTGTGGCCAATAGCACAGAACTTTTCTTCTTGTAAGCCCTGTCTTCGCAAGAACGATGCCTTGAAGTCTACGTGCTCTGGCCTCGTCGGCGGTCAAGTTTCCCTCCTGCCACACGACCGCTGTAGAGATCTGGAAACTCAGATCTGGGCTGATCTCTTGGCTGGTCTCCTTAATGGCTGTCGTCCGGTTCATGCAGCTGACAGAGTCGGTTTGGCGAGGGTCAATAGGGAAGGCTGAATCAGCTAAGCCACTACCAACCGATCTACCAATCCCCTTTCCGTCACGGCTTCCAGCTATCATAAGACCATATTCATTGCTGGGCCGCTTGGCCGCAGAGGCAAGGGCCGCAACTGCGGATCTGTTCCTATAGGTTTTGTGGCCTACAGAATCGAAAAATGAAGAAACGTCGGCCCACGCAGTCTGATCGCCAGCCAGAAAAGAGGTTAAGCAGTTGGTTTCTTGCTCGGCCATGGCTTTAGCGGTCGCTAAGTGCAGGTACTCCAGAGCTTCCTCAGTAAATTCTTTTAATAATCCTAAGTTCATTTTTATGTGTTTTTATGTGAATTTAACATGCATCTAATTTATTGTGTGTGATTGTGGCAGCGAACAGGTGGCATTAGAGGTCAGTTTTGGAGCTTGGGAGGATGTAGGATGGTGTGGATGGGTCCTAGGAGGTCTTAGGTGCCATTCTGGAGGATTTTCCCACACTCAGCCTTCAAAAGAAAGCCTACAAGAAAAAACTACAGGAGGACATGGGAAAACTACAGGAGGAAAACAGGGAAACTACAGGAGGCCTATAGGAGGAGGTCGAGAGTAATTTTCCCTATTTTGAAGGTGTGAGAGTGGGTGGAAAAGGTGGATGAAGGTTGGAATGAGGTGTTAGGGTGCCTAAAGTCTACCATGAATCACCAAGAGAGAAAAAGATGATTGGGTTTGCTTAAGGAGAGAGGAATAAGTTCTATGAAAAATCATGGAAACTAGGACAGAATTGTGGTGAGGTTTGGGAGACCTATAGGGCATGGATCAAATGGAGGGTGTGATTGCTGGTAAGCTGGCCTACTATTGGAAGAGATCTACTGCATAGAAACTGACAATTAACCAAGAAAATCAAGCACCCAATGAAATGAGTGCATCCTAGGAAAAACAGAGTTTTGCATTAAAATGGCCTAAACTATGATGTATAGAAGGAAATGCTGGGAAATGTTGTAAGAAAGGAAAGCATGGAAAATGACTATTGCAAATCAAGAAGTGAACATGATAAAGAAGATCTAAAGCAAAGAAAAATTGGACTATCAACCTACTAGAGAGCTACAAACACTAGAAGTCCTAAGAATGAGGAAAATCTATGTTTTTGGGGCAGCAAGAGAGTCTTGGCCTCAAATCATGGTCCAAGAGGGAGGAAGAGAGGCCAAGACATTGTTGCTAGCATTTTGAATCTTCTCTGATCACTGCTTAACCTACTATAGAAAGCACAAATGGAAGCAAGCTACTAAATCATCAAAAGAACCCTATTCTTAACCATAAGAGGAATACATCTAACAATAAACTAATCTACAAACTGAAGTAAAGCATACAAATACAAGTAAATAGAATCTCGCCTGCTTGGATTGGGCCCTAACTTAAGATATTTAGCCTTCTGAGGTAAATCAATGCTAGCTCAAAAAGGATTCCATCTTCATTATCAAAAAATAGCAAGATTACATAGAATTGTCATAAAATAGTAAGCTCGAAATTTGAGCAGAGTTTACACAAGCAAAAAATTCGACCCTAGTGACGCCCTAGGCCTCTCTACTTATACATCTGAAGCTACCAATAGCTTCCTTAAAATCATGGAGGCTTGACTCCCAAAACTCGAGATAACTATCAATCATCTTCCACTTGCTCGGCCCCCTTCTAGTGCATGATTCAGTTGCTTGTACTCTGAGCTGAATGAAGGGGAATTCAAAGTGAGGAGCAATAAATGAGGGGGATTCCCTCCTATAAGTCCCCTCCTATATCTACTTCGAGTTATTGTTGCAGTTTGACCACTATATCCTTGACTTTGACCTCGAAATCCATCAATAATCTGCATTAAATACATGTTAGACCACATGCCATAATAACTAACTCAACTCACCCTATAAGTAAAAATATAATCAAAAAATCATACAATAAGCTAAGAGAATGGTTGATTTGACTAGGTTAGGAGGTAAAATGAGCCCATATAATTACCCGTTTATGAGGCTCATCATCACCCCCTACTAAAGGTGTTGCTCATCTTCTGAGCAACCTAGTCAATCTCTTGGTCTTTCATGGCCCTGGTGGCCTCCCTAGCATTCCAAGCTTCTGATGTGGTCTACTCCTATTCTCCATAAAATCTTGCCTTTTTCTCTATGTCCTTCCAATGCTCCTTCTCTTCTTCTTCTCTTATGCCTTCTAGCATGCCTAATATGAGTGGAGGACTCAGTTTGAGGCCAATCCATTTAACCTTCAGCTTTTTCATGGAGCACCTGTACATTGGAACTCTTTTCAATGCCTACTTCATCTTCATGGGGGAATGGTAATCTCTGATCTGCAAGCTGTGGGGTAGGGTGTTCCATCTTCTCATGCATGCATGCACATAGTCATCCGCAAGTGGCCTGAGCATATCTTCAAAGTGTGCAATGGCTTGTTCCTGATTGGCTAGATATTTAGGGGCAATCTAACGGTCATTGGCAAGCAAGTTGTGCGTGTTAATGAGTTCCATAGGATCTAATGGCTCAACTCTTATCATCAATGGTTCATTCTGCCCTTTTATTAACAATCTTTTGATTTTTGCTACCCTCAATTCTTCATGGTTCATTCATCATGCCATGGCCATTAATTGCAAATCCCCTAGCTTGGCATTGGGGTCCCACACATTCAGGTTTTTGAGGGCCATGTTGTGTAGATATAACTCTGCTATCTTTTCTTTGTCCTCAGAGAGAGCAAATTCATGGGCAATTTTGTTACCAAACCCTCTAAACTTCTCAAAGAAATTCATCCAGTTTGCCCTCGTAAATATTTCCACCACTTGAGGATGTGCATGGAGTCTAGTGGAGTTAATGGGATCTTTTCTCATAAACCCCCCTGTCATACTACCTGTACTTCTTTTGAAAAACTAGATATGGAGGTGGAGACAAAGAATTTTGAGTGAAATAGAAAAACAGAGGGGATTGTGTGTTTTTTTTTTAAACAAATTTATTTATTTTTTATTTTTTATGTATTTCACATTTTGATATTCAATAAAGGGTATTCATGAACCACGCCTTTTTAGATTGAAATTCGTGCCAAAAATCACGTTTTAACCCTTCAAAATGACTCACTACCCCTCCTGTAGAACCCGTTATCCCTCCTGTAGATTTCTTGTAGGTGCTCCTATAGTAAACCTATAGGGCTCCTGTAGAAGATGTCAAGAGCAAAAGTATCGAGGTAATCTATGGAGGATGGTGGATAGGAGGCTGTGCGGGCATAAGAAAATTGTTGTGTGGATGAGTTACGAGGAGAAACTGAAGAAAAAGTGGTGAGAAAGTGCGGGGAGGATTGCTCATTACCTTTTATCACTGTTTTCGGTTATGAGTGTTGCGCTGGCAAGGTGTACGTTGCCCAGATTAGGACTGTTGGTCCCACCTGCTTGGTCATCATGACCCCCCTCATAATCATCGCCTCGTCACTACATCGAAGTTAACTCTTCCTCCCACTACCTGTCCTTCACATCTTTTGCTTGAGTTGACTATGTGCACGTGTGGGTGATATCGCGGTTAAGTAGAGTCAACTAAATGAAGGTTGCGAAGTTAACTGGCCACCTTTCCCTCTTCCAATTTCAACCATCTCATTGCCTTCGTATGATTCCTAATTACACAAATGCAGATAAAGGAGTGACTTAGATCCTTACTTGTAATCCATGTGTATTGGCAAACATCGACTGTGAGGTGTTGTGGTTTTCTCTATTGCATGCCTTCACTTTCCTTCATGCATGATGTCTCTGCTTGCTGACGTGTTTTTGTGTGTTTTTGCAGGTTCTTCTTTTGCTAGAACTGAGCTGCATGTGCCTTTTCAACCTTCAATTGTGCTGTCCCTTGCTGCTGGTGTTGGACTTCTATGGGATCAATTGCTACACGAATTCCTACAGGAGCTCCTGTAGTTGCTTCTCCCCTTGAAACTTCATCTATTTCCCTATGCTTGGAGCTTGAGAGTGATGCCAAAGGTGGAGATGAATGATGGAGGGATAGTAGGTAAGCTTCAGGTAAAGTTAATGGTGCCTTTTTCTCCTTTTATTTTTGTTTTCTTTTCAGAACTAAAAAACTATTTTTCTGTGTTTTTTCTTGGAAAGGGAAATAATAATAATAATAATAATGATGCTTGGAGTGTGATGCAGGCTTGGAAATGATTTCAAGGAGGGTTGAAGATGGTAAGAGGGATTATAGGTTCCTCATGAAGCTTTTCTTGTCCCTCAAACTGCCTCTTGTAGACACTTTTGGCTCTTTGTAATTCCTACAGGAGCCTCCTGTAGAAAAAATAGAGCCTCCTGTAGAAAACAAAGTTTTGGAAGAAGAGGTACAGTGGGGTGAAAGATATGCCAAAAATGATGGAGGAAGGTGTGGAGAAGATGAGATGGATGCTGGTATGAATGTCAGGGTCCCCTTGGCACCTTCTTCTGCTCCCTGTAGTCCTCCTGCAAACCTGCAATGCAATAAAAATTCATTTTTTCTTTCTCTTTTTTTTTTTGAAAACAACTAGGGCGCCTCAAAGAGGTTTTCACCTTAATTTCCTGCCCTGGGTGCCTCCAAGGGAGGTTTTCACCCAGGGATCTTATTCTTTCCCCTTTTTTATGACATCACTAGGCCACCTCAGAAGAGGTTTTCAATCCAATGGTGGGACTCAAGCACCTCATCGAGGTTTTCACTTGAGTCCTTATTTTTTATCTTTTTTCTTTTGTGAGTGGGTGAAGTGGAAGCTAAGACATGCTCCACTACCATTATTTTTTTATTCAAATCTTCAATAAACTCTCGCTTGGAGAGGGGTTTCTTGTATACTTTCAACCGATGTCCATTGACAAGCATGGAGATAGCTTCATCAACAATGGTTCTGATCAGAACTGAACCATTTTCATTACATTTCTCCACAGTGTAGGGTCCCAGCCATCTTGTCCTCAACTTGCCTGTGAAATCCTTGTATCTTGAATCATAGAGTAGTGCCCAATCTCCCTCTTGGAATAACTTCTCCCTGATATTTTTGTCATGCCATATATTTCTCTGAAGCTAAACTACCTCTGTATGGAGAAGGGCTTGCAATTTGTATTCATCCAATCCATTGAGTTGAAGTAATCTCTCCTTCTATGCATGGTTGAGGTCTAGGTCCAGCTGAGCTTCCATCCTTAGGGTATTGAATTCAAACACTATTGACAGCAAAGCCTTATTCCCATAGACTAGTTCATAGGTTGTGAACCCGGTGGTGGTCTTTCAAGTTGTCTAAAGTAGTGGGGGTGCTGGGCAAAAATTTTCCTAAGTTATCTCTACTCCTGCAAGGCATGAAAGGAAATGTTTTTGGTTGGTTTTTTGTTTCTTTTTCCCCACACTGAAAGTACCTGCAGAAACAGAAATTGTCATTGAACAAAACAAATTGCAACTAACTGAAATGAACTTGCTGAATGGAAATTTGAAAATTTGAAAACAAAAGCAAGGAAATGCAGAACTGAAAGAAAAGAAATGGATAGTCTACATTTGCCGAAGTAAACTATTAGCAGAATGTCGCAATAGGAAATAGAAGAAATCAGTGATCGTAGAATACTCTGCTTCCTCGACAACGGTGCCAAAAAAGTGGTGAGCACCAATATCACAACAAGAATGCTGCAACTGCTAGGCTACCAACTTTACTTTTATCAACTGAATAGTTTGTAATAACTTGGAAGCCTCAGTGCTATATGCACAAGTACTAGTTCTCACTACAGGTTGTCACTTGGTCATCCGATGCGAGATCACTAGGAGCTCAAGCCAACTTCTATAGATTTCAGAAGAAGCTCTATGTGTGATGAAAGGAAATAAAGATTACTCTACAGATGTTATTCTAACTGTAGAAAGGAGAAAGACTGGAATGTAAAGCAAAACCTAGTAAACCCTAATTAACAAGCTAATTCTATTTTTGTGAAAAACACTATGAAAACCATGAAAGAAATGCCATTACCTACTCAAGGAAGTAAACAACATCTAACCATAATATTTATAGAATTAAATAAGTAAAAAACATATTTTTGGATTTTTATGTGTTTTTATGTGAATTTAACATGCATCTAATTTATTGTGTGTGAGTGTGGCAGCAAACAGGTGGTGTTAGAGGGTGGTTTTGGAGCTTGGAAGGATGTAGGATGGTGTGGATGGGTCCTAGGAGGTCTAAGGTGGCCTTCTGGAATTTTTTCCCACACTCGTCCTTCAATGGAAAGCCTACAGGAAAAAACTACAGGAGGACACATGAAAACTACAGGAGAAAAATAGGGAAACTACAAGAGACCTACAAGAGGAGGCTGAGAGAAATTTTTGTTGTTTTGAGGGTTTGAGAGTCGGTGGAAAAGGTGGATGAAGGTTGGAATGAGGTGTTAGGGTTCCTAAGGTCTACCATGAATCACTAGGAGAGATAAAGATGATTGGGTTTGCTCAAGGAGAGAGGAAGAAATTCTATGAAAAATGAAGGAAACTAGGGCAGAATTGAGGTGAGGTTTAGGAGACCTATAGGGAATGGATCAAATGGAGGGTGTGATTACTGGTAATATGGCCTACTATTGGAAGAGATCTGCTGCATATAAACTGACAGTCAACCAAGAAAATCAAGCAACCAATCAAATGAGTGCATCTTAGGAAAAACAGAGTTTTGCATTAAAATGGCCTAAACAATGACGTATAGAAGGAAATGTTGGGAAATGTCGTAAGAAAGGAAAGCATCCAAAAGGACTATTACAAATCAGGAAGTGAACATGATAAAGAATATCTAAAGCAAAGAAAAATTCGACTATCAACCTACTAGAGAGTTGCAAACACTAGAGGTCCTAAGAATGAGGAAAATTTGTGTTTTTGGGGTAGCAAGAGAGTCTTTGCCTCAAATCATGGTCCCAGAGGGAGGAAGAGGGGTGAAGACACTGTTTCTAGCCTTTTGAATCTTCTCTAATCGCTAGTTAACCTGCTACAGAAAGCACAAATGGATGCAAGCTACTAAATCATCAAAATCAACCTATTCTTAACCATAAGAGAAATAAATCTAACAACAAACTAATCTACAAACTGAAGTAAAGCATACAAATACAAGTAAAGAGAAGCTTGGCTGCCTGGACTGGGCGTAACCCAAGAGCTTCAGCCCCCTTAGGTAACTCAGTGCTAGGTTAAAAAGGATTCCATCTTCATTATCAAAAAATAGCAAGATTACATAAAACTGTCATAAAATAGTAAGCTCAAAATTTGAGCAGAGTTTACACAAGAAAAATGTCAACCCTAGTGAGGTGCTAGGCTTCTCCACTTATACATCTAAAGCTACCAAAAACTTCCTTAAAATTAGGGAGGCTTGGCTCACAAAACTTGAGATAACTATCAATCTTCTTCCACTTGCTCAGTTGCCTTCTAGTGCATGATTTGACTGCTTGTACTCTGAGCTGAAGGAAGGGGAAATTGAAGTGAGGAGCAATAAATGAGGGGGATTCCCTCCTATAAGTCCTCTCCTCTGTCTACTTCGACATATTGTTGCAGTTTGGCCACTAGATCCTTGACTTTGACCTCGAAATCCATCAATAATCTGCATTAAATACATGTTAGACCACATGGCATAATAACTTACTCAACTCACCCTATAAGCATAAATATAATCATAAGATCATACAATAAGCTAAGAGAATGATTGATTTGACTAGGTTAGGAGGTAAAATGAGCCCATATAATTACCCATTTATGAGGCTCATCATAAAGTTTGAGGTTAACCAACTCACAGTTTGGGAATCTAAGGACATTGAAGGATACTGAGGTAATTTGGTAGTGAAGCAATGCTTCCCCAAATCATGAATGCAAAGGCTCAATGCACCGATTTTCAAAAGTGGGGATAAGTGCATTCCCGCTAATTATGGGATTTGTGGAGGATTTTGGTCCCAAAAATATTTTATAGAATGAGATGGGGAAATTTTTCCTCTACCTTATTCCTAAAATACCAATTTTATTTTATTAAAAGTTTTCCCTTAAACCTAATTTTCAAAAAATCATGTTGCTTCTATCTTGTATTTTTGGACCTCTTCTAAAAAATTGTATCATCTACTTTGGCATTGCTGCTATGTCCTCTATCAAAGGCAGGACCATCTCATATTCCTCATCCAACATAAAATGATCATAGAGTTTGAGATTTTGCACATTCACTAATGAATAAATGCCCATGTATGGGGGTATACTAAGTTTGTATGCATGATATCCACCTTTTTCAATATCTAGAAAGCACCATGGCACAAAGCCTTGATATTCATACTAGGAGCTTGTAGTCTTTCCTAAATCAACTATGTTAATCATGTCTAGCCTTGCACTTTTCCTATCACTTCTTCAATTTCTCCTATACTTTCAAATACATTTTTTTAATTTTATTAAGCATTTTTTCTTCTCTTCATGCATTCCTTGTGAGATCCTTTCTCACTCATCCTTATTTTCAATATACAATATCTAAAGGTGAATGTGGAGAATATCCAAATATGTTCCATATACAACATCCAAAGTTGAATGTGGACAATATCCAAAACAAGTTTCAAATGGGAACTTGCTAGTAGAAGTGTGGATGATTTTATTATAATATTGTTGTATGTAAACTATATTTTCATCCCAGGTATTTGGATGCTTTTTATTATAATCCATCAAAAGCTATACCAAAGTCTTATCGACTACTATTTTCCCATCTATCTATAGATGGAATCTTGTATACCTCTTTAACTTTATGTCCATGTTATCCCATAATGTAGTCTAAAATGCATTGAGAAATATGGTGCCTGTCTGAAATGATAGTCCTTGGTATTTCATAGTGCACCCATACCTGTTTAAAGAATAAGGTTGTTGCTTCTTCCCTTATGATGATATTTTTATAAGACATGAGAGTGCATGCCTTGGTAAACCTATTAACTACAAAAAACATATAGTCATGTTCCTTCATGTTTGTTGGTAAAGCACTTACAAAATCCACATAAATATTTTCCAAAGGATGAGTGGGTATAGATAAGGGATGGTATAGGCCCTATTTCCTATTATTGGGCTTTTTGTTACAACAAAGTTTATATCCCCTAATGAACCTTGCTACATCTTCTTGCATTTTGGGCCAGCATGAATACTTTTGAAACTTGGAAATTATATTCCCAACACCAAAACTCCCTACAACCTTGGAGGTGTGAACCTCTCTAATAAGTTCTAGTTCCTCACCTTAAGTAGCACAAAGCCTAGCCAACCTATATAATAACCCATTATGGATATGATACTAAACTATATTTTCATTATCGTCTACATGACTCTATCCTTGTAGCTTCTAAAAAACTTCCTCGAAGTCCTAATCTTTTCCTATGCTCCTATGTATGGATAATGGTTGAAATGTTTCATGATCATCATATTTTTTAAAGATATAATTTTCATGTGGATGTACTCGGAAGCATGTTAACCATGTTTTTTGTACTATCATTCTTGTACTTGATGACTAGATGAAATTGCTATAAAAATCCCATATACTTTTATTGATTGGTTTGTTATACCTTAATATGGTCTTATAGGTACTATACTGGTTATTGATCTATGTGGATAATCCATAAACTATCATGGATATTCACCTAGATAGTTTACCATAATAGATATTTAAAAAAATTACAAAAAACTAAAATATATGCCATGAGGATTAATTTTTCCTTCAGTTTATTTAATTATAAATTTGTTGCTTGTTGTTGTATTGGTGTGTTTGTTTACTATGGGTCCCAAAACACCTTCCTTGTAGTTTTCTATTACCTACAAGGAGCATACAAACAATTGGATGATGTTAGATTTTGAATAAGAACCAACAGAGCATTAAAAGTAATGGAAACAATGCATGAACAAAACTAAATTAAAACTAAACTAAATAACACACAAATAAGCTTGTGAAGAAAAAAAAAATCAACAAAGGTATACAAAAATTATTCTCTTTATTTATTTCTGGTGGTGGAATAGTTATAATAGAATTATCAAAAAGACTTGAAGAGATTTGTTTGAGCAATGGTGCTCAAAAGATCTCAATAAGGATTTCCCTTCCTCACTCTCTTTTGCAACCTCTTTCTCTCTCAAAGAGTAATGGAAGAATCTCTATAATGATGGAATTATCCTCACAATTGTATACCATCTTGGTTGGGAGAAATTTTGGCAGCATAACAATGCACTACTTCTTCTTATTTTTGGTTCTCCATGAACTTGTATTTATAGAATTTTTGGACACTTCTTCCCTCCTTTGGCTCATCAATGTCATTGTTTGCCTTATAAATGAGATGAGAGCTACCATATTCATGCCATTAAGGCTTCTTGGGGATCAAGGCTCAACTGGTCATCCCATCATTTCAAGAGGGAGAATTTCTTAAGCAAGTTTGAGGCCTGAGGTGCTGACTGGGTTTTTCGCAATCTATATAGATATTGAAGAAAATGTCATTTGGTCGTTAATTTCTAGAAATGGTACACCCAAGTTAGTCAATTCTTTCATTGAACCTTAGAAAATATTTTGATTTTTTGGTCTTCATGATGCTTTTAGCTAAAACTATAACCACTTTTTGTGTTGATCACTGACTCAGAGTGTCTTCTACTGCGTAGAGATCAATGTATGATTTTCTCATGATAATAGTTGCCCCCTTATGTGTGATGTTAGGAGAAAGAGTATAAAAAAAATACATCATGTTTTTTCTGATATGATTAAGAGTCATGCTAACTTCTTAACCGATAGAGAAACTTACTGTAAAGATTATTAGGGAAATATCCTTGATTGAGAACTAAGGAAAACCATGCTCTGAAGAAATAGTGATACAAAAGTGTGTGTATGAGATGGGTATATCCCATGCTCATTATGATGACATGACTAAGTATTACAATCATACAGGAAATGGTCTAATCGATACAACATTGTTGTGGTTGACATGTTGGTCATTGAAGAAGATAACTGCTTTCACCCTCATGGGTGTCCTTGAAAAATAGACTGGACTGGGTGCCTCTATGCATCAAATGTAAAGTACTATTGAATGAGGTGTTATGGGATGCATGGGTCTTCGACTAAATGAGAAAATTTCAGCGGTCACAAAATATGATACTACTCTAACATGAAAAGGTTATGCTAGTGTTGAATTTCAGGGAGACCAATGACAACAATAGGTGATAATGATTCCTATTATGCCACCCAAGGTTGTCCCTAAAAGGGGGGAGAAACAAAGGTACTACTTTGATCATGGAAGATGTGTTAATATCGACAGGAAAGGAGCATCGATCGCCCAAGAATCTGATTCAGGGAATATTTGTGCAACTTGAAGTAGATAGTTGTAATATGATGGGTCAAAAATATATGATAGTGAGAATTGATGGTATGAGTGGACACAGAGAACTTCTCAAGGAATACATGGATATATTTCCTTAAGAAGAAATCTGAATTCTTTGTTAGGTTTAAAGAATTTAAGGCTCTGGTGGAAAACTAGACAGAGAAGAGGATAAAGGTGTTGAGGACTGATAATGGTGGAGAGTCTTGCAAGAAGGAATTTGAGGAATTCTGTAAGAAGTGTGGTATAGCACAGCAAAATACTAATCCATACACAATTAAGAAAAATGGATTTTCATAAAGAATGAACAAGACATTGATGGAAAGTGCAAGAAGCATGCTCAGTGCTCCTAGATTAGGATATTTTGGGCAGAGGCGATGGAGACTGCATGTTACCTGGTCAACAGATCACCTTCATCAGCGTTGGAGGATAAGACTCCACAAGAGGTATGGACTAGTAAGAAACCCTCTCTTTCACATCTGAGGGAATTTAGACGTGATGCATATGTACATGTTCCAAATGAGAAAAGAACAAATTTGGATAGTAAATCTAAAAAGTGCATCTTTATTAGGTGTAAGGATGGTTTAAAGGGTTATAAGTTTTGGAACCCAGTAACAAGGAAGATTATGTATAGCTGAGATGTGGTGTTCAGAGAGGTGAAACATGTTATTAAACACGAAGTCCAGCCAAAGGAACCTGAGAAGATAGAGTTTGAGCTTAAGGAGGAAGAATCAGACTCTACAGCATATGAGGAATCAGAGGATGAAGAGCCACAAACTCCGGTTGTGAGAAGATCAGTTCGAGAAAGAAGACAGCCAGAAAGGTATAATCCATCTGCTTTCTATTCAAATTTTGATTTATCTATTATTGATGATGATCCCAGAACTATGAAGGAAGTACTAGATTCAGAGGATGGAAAACTATGGAAAGAGGCCATGCTTGATGAAATGGCATATTTGCATAAAAATGAGGCTTGGGATCTGGGGGAGTTGCCAGCTGGAAGGAAACCCATTGGCAGCAAATGGGTGTTCAAGAAGAAGACAAATGCAGAAGGAAAGGTGGAGAAATACAAAACTCAGTTGGTAGCAAAAGGTTATTCGTAGGTACCAGGAATTTATTTTGGTGACATTTTTTCTCCTGTTGCCAAGGTAGCTCCTATTAGATTACTTTTATCTATTGCTGCTACTTTTGATTTTGAGGTAGAACATATGGATGTGAAGACAACATTTCTTCACAAGATCTGGAAGAGGAGATCTACATGAAGCAACCTGAAGGCTTTGCGGTGAAGGGTGAGAAAGAACTGGTATGCAAGTTAAAAAAGTCTTTGTATGGGTTAAAAAAGTGACCAAGGATGTGGTATCATAAATTTGATACATTTATATGGGGACTTGGCTTCACCAAAAGCAAAGTAGATCATTGTGTGTAATTTAATTAATTAGTTACTGTGTTATTTATTTTGTCTTATATGTGGATGATATATTGCTGGTTGGAAATGACAAAGAAATTATCCAGGATTTGAAGACCCTATTGTCCTCCAAATTTGACATGAAAGATCTTGGTGCTGCAAACTATATTTTGTGCATGGAAATTAAAATATATCAGGCAAAGAGGAAGCTCTAGTTAAACTAGACGAAGTATGTCGAGACAATACTGTAGAGGTTTAATATGCAAGATGGTAAACCGACGAAGGTTCCTATTCCTGTAGGTGTGAAGTTATCTACTGAACAGTGTCCCATGTCACAAGAAGAGGAAGAGGACATGTCCCATGTTCCATATGCAAGTGCAATCAATATCTTGATGTATGCGATGGTCTATACTAGACCATACATCGCACATGCAGTGGGAGCATTGAGCAAGTTTATGTCAAAATCGGGGAAGGAGCACTCGACAACAGTGAAGCAAGTTTTCCGGTATTTGCGTGACACTAGTGATTATGGTTTGTGCTACCAAGGAAGGCCAGGATTGGACAGAATGTTGGATATTCATGGACGTTTTGATGCAGAATGGGTTGGAGATCTGGATCAGAGAAGATCTATGTAGAAATTTCTCTATAGATCAGCTAGCTCTGATACCATGTAGAAATTCTCACTATAGATCACTTAACAATGCAATATACTAAAGCAAAATACTTGATCTACTTCTACAAAAAAACCTTGCAGAAGCTTAATCAATTTGAGCAAGATCAATCGGAACACATATAATAGAGAAGAAGAAATCATACACATGACACGCAGAAGAATACTCTGGGGAAAGCCTCAGCTAAAAAACCATCTTTGTATTATCATACAAGTGGAAGTATGTCTATATTGTTTCCATTACTTTTAGCTCACAAGCTATCCAGCTCTCAATAGAATCCCTCTGCTACTCATAAACAATCAAAGGCTTCTCACAAACATTCTCCTCTACCCTCCAAGCCTATTATTTCCTTGCGCAGATTTTCCTGGGGTCCAATGCTGCCACCTATGTGAATTAGCCTTTCACACTACTCACTAGACTCAGAAGTAACTGTGCCATCCTGAAGGAGATAATTCCTTCTGCATGGATGAGTTTCCTATATAGGAAAATTCCTCCAATTGATAGTACATTGTCCCTTCCTCTGATCTCAACTGGTTCTCTGACTGAACTGACTTGCATGCGTTACTTATGAGAGAATATTTAGTTATCTGAAGTGCAGCAGTTACATGAATGCATGCATTAACTAACTGAACTCACAGTTAGTTCAACAAACTATTTGAAATAATCTAACTAGACTTAGCTTCGTTAACTGAGCTAACTAATTACAACTCATCCTTATCTCTTTAACTAAGGGATAACTTCCTCAATCAATGGGATAATTGTTGCATGTCCTCACATAGACTTTGTGTTTGATTTTCTCCAACTAATTAACTCAAGATGAATTAATTAATTATTTTTCAAACAGCTGTTGAGCTCAAATTCAGATTTTAATTCACAATTTTAATTCAGGGACTAATTAAAATTGGAATTTGTCCTGAAATGCTATTTATAGCAATGCTATTTTTAGCATTTCTATTTTATCATTCCTTGTTGCTATTTCCAACATTGGTACCTAAAATGCTATTTATAGCATTTCTTGTTGCTATTCTTAACACTCCCTCTCAACGAGAAAGGCATTCAACTCGAACCTGATCCTAATCCTTTGGAATGTTTTGCATGCAACACTTCTCCCTAGTGTTGTTGCTCTAGTAACTCTAGAAACAAAAAGATATCCAACCTGAATTAGAATGATGCCCCTATCATCAAAGTCTCTGACTTTTATTGCCTCTGTCGACTGAAAAACTCTACACCTTTGTGCTCTTTAGTATCTAGCTACTCTACTCTCTATCACTTTGATCTCTAACTGCATCAATCACACTGATTCCTCCTATTGCGTCTCTGCTGTTGCTGGTCCTGTATCCCAACACTACATCCACAATACACCTCCTCTCATAATTTTGCACCGTGTTGCCCACTGCTGCACTGCAACTCAGTTACTGAGAAGTAAGTAACTGATCTCCCAACTGACCTCCCTGTTGGGCTAGAAACAGCCTCTGATGTTGAAGCTCCCTCTGCCACTGACAAGTGCTCCCTCTTTAACCTTTGCGCTGCTGCAACAAGTCCCTACATCTCACACCATTTCACACCTCTTTGTGCCATCCTGCACAGGTGCAACACTCTTATGCCTCTTGCATTGCTGCAACACTCTAGCTCTACGTTGTCTTGGGACTCTTGCACTGTAGCTCTCTCTGCCACTCCATCCACATCCCTCTCTACCCACTCATCCAGTCCTGCTACTCCTCGTTGGGGCTCCCGTAGCAAGGTCTAATCAAAGAGGTTGGGTACCTCAATGATCCTGCCCCCATTGCATCCTTCTTAGGACTGTCACTCCACATCGCCCCACCTCCTACCTGGAGGTATGGATGCATGTGCTCCCTTTTCCCACTTGGCTCGAAATTTCCCCCTATTGGAGGTCTCTGCATCAGTGGATGCCTCCACTTGATCTCCTCTCGGCTTCTCCAGTTGTGGCTGCTCCACAACCTCCTGAAGCTACTTCACCAATTGTGGCTTCTCCACAATTTTCTGAGACTTCTTTTGGCACTACATGTTGAGAGGTAATGTATTCTCCCTCTCAACCACCAAGTCTCCAACAGTTTCCTTGCTCCTTAAGGATTTGCATGCATCTTGAACCTCAAGAGCATACATGTTCTTGACTCGTGAACCAATCTGCTTCACCTGTCTTGTGGTGACGTGTCTAAGGAAAACCTTTCCCTTACTAAAGACTACATCATAGCCTTTGTCTTCTAGCATTGCGATCGATACCAAGTTTTTCTTCAGTCCTGGCACATACTTCACATCAGTCAAGGTAATGCGAGCTCCACACTCCCTCTAAAAAACAACTGTGCCTATTCCTAAGACACTATACTTTTCATCATTACCCATCGCTATGAGTATTTAGTGATCTTTCTCCTCCAAGGTAGTGAACAAACTCTTATCGCCAGTCATGTTGAATGAAGCTCCACTATAAAGAAACCAACCACATCCCACCATGGATGAAACCATACATGCAAAGAGGGTGAAATCCAACTCAAACTGTGAGGCCAATGCCTCACCTTCAGATCCTTCCTTGGATTTCTTCAATGGAAAATTTGTTGCAAAATGGACCACCTCATGACAATGAAAGCATCACACTTTCGATTCGTCAAACTTCTTCCCACCATGGGAAGAACTCGATTTGGGATGAGAAACCGTGTACTCCCCTTTCTTTGCCTTCCTCGCTAAGGCACAATTTTCTTCATCCTCCTTGGATGAAGAACCATATCTAGTGTTTCTTCTTATCTCCTCCTGCATCAGATCCGACCAAAGTCGTTCCCAATATGGCAATTTCTCTCTTCCATTTACCGAGTCTTGGTAGCTATGCCAAGTCTTAGGAAGACCGAGGAGAGAAAGGCTCACCATGTCATCATTGGCTGTCGTGATCCCTACACTTCCAAGCTCATCCCTACAGGTGGTGAGTTTGTTCAGATATGTAGAGATTGTGTCACCCTTTTCACACTTGATTTTCCGAAGCTTGTCTTTCGGCACCACCTTCCTCTGATCGTTGTAGTTCTGATATAGATCCTTCACTATTTTCCACATTGAAAATGATGTCTCCTTCCCATGGCGGCTCGAGACAATGTGGTCTCCAACCGCCTCGAGGAGGATTCTCCTCCCTCTAGCCACACATTTCTTCCATTCCGCCAATTCTGTAGCATTAGCCACTGTGGGCTTGGGGACTTCTTGATCAATGAAGTCATTTAGACCATTTTCCTCTAATACTGCTTCGATGTGATCCTTCCAAGCTATATAATTCGAGCTACCATCAAGGGCATACTCAAGTTTTAAACCACTAAATGCCATTGGTGAAATTGAGATGTGATAAGAACTGGATTTCTATAATCAGGAACTTCAAACTTTGAACTTCTCCCTTCTTTGTATATTTTTCTTTGCTTTGATAACCTTTGCTCTGATACCATGTAGAAATTTCTCTATAGATCAGCTAGCTCTGATATCATGTAGAAATCCTTACTGTAGATGAATTGATAATGCAATATACTAAAGCAAAATACTTGATCTACTTCTACAAACAAATTTTTTGGAAGCTTAATAAATTTGAGCAAGATCAATCGGAACATATATAACAGAGAAGAAGAAATCATACACATGAAACACAGAAGAATACTCTGGGGAAAGCCTCAACTAAAAACCCCGATCTTTGTATTGTCATACAAGTGGAATTATGTCTGGATTACACAAAGATTTAGCTCACAAGCTATCCAGATCTCAGTATAATCCCTTTGCCACTCATAGACATTCAAAGGCTTCTCACAAACCTTCTCCTCTACCCTCCAAGCCTCCTATTTCCTTGCGCAGTTTCTCCTGGGGTCCAATGCTGCCACCTATGTGAATTGGCCTCTCACACTGCTCACTAAACTTAGAAGTAACTACACAATCCTAAAGAAGATAATTCCTTCTGCATGGATTAGTTTCCTATATAAGAAAATTCCTCCAACTGATAGTACACTGTCCCTTCCTCTGATCTCAACTAGGTCTCTGACTGAACTAACATGCATGAGTTATTTATGAGAGAATATTCAGTTATCTGAAGTGCAGCAGTTACATGCATTCATTAACTAGCTGAACTCACAATTAGTTCAACAAACTATTTGAACTAATCTAACTGGACTTAACTCAGTTAACTGAGCTAACTAATTACAACTCAAATTACAACTCATCCTTATCTCTTTAACTAAGGGATAACTTCCTCAATTAATGGGATAATTGTTGCATGTCCTCACATAGACTTCATATTTGATTTTCTCCAACTAATTAACTCGAGATAAATTAATTAATTAATTTACAAACAATTTCTGAGATCAATTTTGAATTTTAATTCACAATTTTAATTTAGGGACTAATTAAAATTGGAATCTATCCCGAAATGTTATTTATAGCAATGTTATTTTTATAATTTCTATTTTATCATTCCTTATTTCTATTTCCAACATTGGTATCTGAAATGCTATTTATAGCATTTCTATTTTTAGCATTTCTTGTTGCTATTTTGAACAATCTACAAGTTGGAATGTGTTTAACCTATTTGGAGGTGCAGTCAATTGGATGAGTAAGAAACAATCTATAGTGGCACTATCAACTACAGAGGCACAATACATGGCAGCCACTCATGGAAGCAAGGAAGAAGTTTGGTTGCAGAGATTGTGTTCAAGTATGGGGTTAGTATAGGGAGCTATAAGAATAGACTGTGATAACCAAAGTGTAATTTTCTTGGCAAAGAACCCTGCTTATCATTCAAAGATAAAGCACATTGATGTTCAGTATCACTTTGTGAGGGATATGATAGAAGACAGAAAGGTGTTGCTGGTAAAGGTGGATGCTTTGAAGAATACTGCATATGCATTGACAAAATGTGTGAGCTCTAAGAAGTTCTCTTGGTGTAGAGAAACATTGGGTGTTGCAGGGTTGGATAAATGACTAAGCTCTCCTATGGCCCCCTATGGAAATAAAACAACAAGTGGGAGAATGTTGGGTTGTGTTATATTCCTTCTACGACTACGCAACGAGGGGGTCAAAGTGGGTTTGAGGGGGGTGGATCAGTCCCCCTCTACGGGGTCCAGGGTAGCACCCTGGGGAATTTTTTTTTTGACCCTATATTAGGTGGGCAAACCTACCTATGGTTTTGTGCATGGTTTACGCACATGGTTTTGAGCGTGATGGTTTTCGGTCCATGGTATTGGATGCTTCGAAATGTATATATGTATTGTAACATTGAAAGGAACATAATGAAAAATCAAGCTGGTATTCCTAGTTTTGGGATTCAGGGGAAAATGTTTGTGTATATGTGTTTTATGTGTTATTCTCTCGCATTGTTTATTTTCTATGTTTTAGAATTCGTATGCAGGTAATTTCTATATGGGGTTAAAACCTACACATGCTAGACCATCTAATACTTGGTAAATGAAAGGTAAAGGGAAATGTTCCTTTTATTTGGCTTTGTTTAGCTCTATGTGATCCACACAGATCCTCCACTTCCCATTTTTCTTTGGAATTAGAACTAGAGGATACACCAACTCACTATCGGAGATGGGGTAAACAAACATTGCATCCAACAAATTCTGCAATTCTTCTTTGACTATATCCTTGAGGGATGGGTTCATTCTCCTATAAGGTTGGCACACTAGCTTGCATACTTCCTTTATGTAAATGTGGTGAGTACACATCAAAGGGTGCACTCCCTTCATGTCCTTGTAACTCCAGGCAAAGGAATCTGGATGCTTCCTTAGCATGTCACATAATTCCTCTTCCTTATGTACAATGAGGGAGGGGTTGATTATCAATGTTCTTTCTGGTCCAAATTCTATCATCTTGACATGAGTAGAGATTGAGTTGGCTAGGAACATATCATTCCAAGGGTTATCTTTAGCTTTCTTCACTAACTCCTTAAGAGACATGGTATTGGGGGGGTGATTCTGGAGGATTTGCTGAATCATGTCATCTTCATCAGGTTTTGCCCCTCCTACAGTAGCATCTAGGGTATAGATTGGGGAAGATTAGACTTCATCTTCTTCCTCCTCTTCTAACCATAAAGATAATTCATGCTCTAGAGATGGTTGAGAAGGAGGGTACAAGACCAATTGTTTGGACAAATGCTTATTTTTAATGGTCATATTCCTAGCCATGTAACTTATGTAAGCATCGACAATAGCTAACCATGGCCTCCCAAGGATGAGAGGATAACCATTGAACTTGGTCTTATGTTGGAGAACTAAGAAGTCGGCAAGGTATTCCCAGAAATCAATGGAGACCATCACATCCTCAATAACCCCTTCAATAGCTATTGTGGACCTATCCGCAGGATACAAGATTGTTGTGGTCTTTCTTAATGATCCTTGGAGATTTAGTTTAATCATATTCTCCTTAGTCATCACATTAATGGCAGCCCGAAGATCAATCAAGGTATGGGGGACAATGATGCCATTAATGTGTACATCTACTACAAGACTTCTAGGATCTAGATACTTTGGGTAAATCACCCATCCCAACATTAATTCAGACAATTGTCCAATGACATTAATGGTGGGGTTGTCTTTCTTTCACCTTCCCGGATGTTTGAAACAATTCTACTTGATTAACTTGTTGTAGTTGGGACATCCTTCGTAGCTTGGAGAAGCAGGATTTTAAGACACAGGTTTCTTAATTCAACCAGAAGTTCAGTCTCTTTTAGGGTGTGTTTGACATGATGGGTTAATCTCTCAAGAAAAGTAGGTGGATTTTCTTGAGGGACACTTTCCTCCTTTTCCTCTTCACACTCCTCTGGTGGAGGTTGATTATCTAGAAGCACTCTTCCAGACCTGAGGTTAATTTCTTGAATTTCCACAACATATGCACGGTAGGATGCTTCTCCACTATAGACATGTTGTGCTTGTCTATTGTTCGGGTTTGGATTTGGTTGAGGAGGCATTTGAGGTTTCTTAGGTGGAGTGTGAGATGTGGTTGAGGTATAGGTGGAGGTAGTAAAGCTGAAGCTTGGTTGTATGGGGGCCTCCACCCCTAGGATGGTGCATTCCACTGAGGTTGTGTAAGAGAATATGGATGAAATGGTTGGTTAGGAGGTTGGGAATGATATTGACGTGCAAAAGACCAGGGAGAAGGTGTGGACCATGAAGGATGAGTAGGAGGGCACCAAGGGGGAATGGATTTATTCTTGTTAGGATTGTAATATGAATAGGATGCCCCTTGAATGCCTTGCTGGTATGGCCAAGGTCCTTGAGGCGTCCTTTGGTTGATGTAGTAGAGTTCTTTAGTCAACCCTTCAATTCCCTGATACATAGCTTTTAATCCAAGCAGAGAAGGGCACTTGTCTGTGGATTGGTTTTCCTCACAGAATGAGAATATTTCTATAAGAATTAATGGACATTATTTCCTAGGGTGCGTCCTAGTGCATCTAGAGTAGAAGACAGTTAAGGATCTCTCTGCTTCCTCTTGTTTCCTCTTGATCTGCATGGTGTCCATTTGCAGAGAAAGGGTATACAACATTTCACTCTTAAAGTCTTCCAAGATGTTCCCAATTTCACTTTTTATGGATGTGTTGGAGGAGAATGAACTTGCCAAAGCTTGAATAGTCCTACCCTTCTTTTTAGATGCCCTAGAATGATTTTTGAAAACTATCTTGATATCATCAAAGGGTAACTGATAGATGTCCCCTCCTGATAGAAGGTTTAGGGTTTCTAGGAAATCTTCGATGATCCCTTTAAGAAGGACTAGCTTAAGCGATTTAGGTTCAAAGGTGCACCTGACACTTTTGTAGCTGAGTTGGAATCTTTCTTCATAATCTTCTAAAGATTCATCATATTCCAAGGTGATTCTAAAAATTTCCTCTTTGGTATCTTTGAACCTGCAGTAGTCCCTATACTTATTATTGAAGGCTTGTTGCATCTAAGCCCAGGTGGTGATATTGTCCCCATGTAAACCCATGAGCCAATACAAGGCTGCATCTTTAAGAGTAGATGGGAACAATTTCAAATTTTGGTCATCAAAGGTGTAATCATAAGTTCTTCATATGATAGTAAGCTTGAACAAAAAGGTATCTGGGTCTTCTAAGGTGAGGCCATGGAAGTGAGGAAGAGAAGAGGGGCTTATGTTTCTCATCCTAGCATCCCCATTAGTTTCTATGATGGAAAAATCACCCTCAACTTTATTCTTAGTTCCTTCTCTATCTCCAATCCCATTTCTATTTTATTCCATGGTGTAAGTAACTTGGTGGAATGGTCTCTTCTTCTTCCCCGATAGGCTCTTCAAAAATTTCTGGTTGTTCACCTAATGGGTCCTCTAACTCACAGCCACCAAAGAAGAGGGAAGTTTGGATGTTTGATGCAGTGGTGGTATTTGGAAAAAAATTCCCTAAGTTGTCTCTACTCCTATGAGGCATGTAAGTAATTTGTTTTTCCTTTTTAGGGTTTTTTAGAACTACTTGCAGAATGGAAAGGAAGGAAAACCAAATTGCAACTACTTTCTAAATGGAACTACTTGCCGAATTGGAAAGAAAGAAAAAGATTGCAACTATTTGCTAAAGGGAACTATTTGCAGAATTAGAAAGAAATAACGAAAGAAATAAAGCATAATCACGTCTAGTTAGACACCTCCCCAACAATGGTGCCAAAAAGTGATGAGCGCTAATATTGCTATAAGAATGTTGCAACTCGTAGGGCTACCAACTTTACTTCATCAACCTGGGGTTCGTACAAACTTGGATGTGATAGTGTTGTATACATAGTAGATGCAATGGTCTACTCTTGTGATTTTTCAACTGGAGCAATAGATTGCTAGGGTTTCTCAAACCAATATTCTATTGACTAGAAGAAGTATGACTACCAATTGGAGAAGGGAAAACTATCCTAGATGAAATAAAAGGAATGTTGCCTACTTTAAGGATTGAAAGACCAAATTGGAAGATACTGTAAAGTGACATGAAATCATCTAGCTACACATTTACACATTTTGCTTGCAAAATAAACCTACCTTAACTTGGTTTATAACATGTGATTATCTAAACTAACTGAGCATGGAATCTGATCTAGGAAGTATTATGACTGTTGGATGCATGTGTTAATTTAGGAATTGTAGAAAAATTTGTTTTCAATGTTTGAATTTTATGAATGTTAATGCTAATTTTCACTTGTTCTTTGGCACAGGAGACATGTATGGAGGGAAAGGTATGGAGTAGTCTCAAGGGTATGGAAGCCAAGTGGAGGCCTAATCTAAGCTCATATGACAATTTTTTCTAATTTAGGTCTTAAAACATGCTGCTACAAGGTTTCCTATAGTACTACCATAGGATGTCCTAATTCTACTACAAGATGCCCTATTTTACTACAGGAAATAGACTGAAAGCCTAGGAGATGGTAGGAAAGGGAAAATTAAGTGTGGGAAAGGTATTTGATGGAGAAATAAGGAATGGAGGAGATGAGAATTATCAAAGGCTCAGTTAGATTCTTGAAGATGGTTGGATTTGCTGAATGGAAATGATAATTTTGCTTAGAAAACAAGAATTCAGATTTAGGGTTTAGTGGAATTTGGCAACGTGGGTGGATAGGACTTGGATGAGGTGAATGAGATGAGGTCTCCCTAAAAATTAGAATCTCCCACAACAACATACACTCTTGTCTTCATTTATGCACAAATTCATTTATACATGGAAAAGATTTATTGAATTGAAGAAAAATAGAGTTATTATTAGTTAATGGCTAAGGTCATGAATGGAAGTGCTTTGAAACCATAACAAAACTTAAGAGATCAAAATGACAATTGCACATAATCCTAAGAAACTCAAAGATAATGACCTATTCATCAAGAAACCCTAGATCATGTAGTAAAACAAGAAATTTGTTTTTGGGCTATGTGAATGGAACCCTCAAGTCATGATCCCCATGAGGGAGATGAGGTGAAAGACACTCCAACAACATTTTCTCAAGTGTTTTCTATCACTATGATACCACTGATCTAACTATCCATGAATGGAAGCAAACTAATTATTCATGCAAATACTTGCATATTAACAAAACCAAAATCACTTCAACAACTAACTATGAATGTAAGCTAAGGATACGTGTGCAAAAAGAGGAACCTATACTACTAGGGTTGTGCCCTAACTGATTAGCTTTAGACCTCTGAGTCAACTTAGTTTTGGATCAAGGGAATGGTTCTCATTTTCATTAAAATATAAAAAATACATAAAAGTCATCAATCACAATGTCTTAGCTCAAAAATGCCTCTTGGCCACAATAAAAAAAAGTCCAATCCTAATGAGGCTCTAGGCTTTCTTATTTATGTAATTGAAGCTACCAACAACTTCCTTAAATATAGGGAGGCTTGGATCCCAACTCGAGATCAACTCATCTTCAACTATCACTGGTTTGGTTGCTAATGACCTTAATGGCTCGACTGCTTGTAACTCTGAGCTGATGAGATTTGGTGGAGGAATCTTTGAGTGAGTGAGGAGTTAAAGAGGGAGATCTAATTTCCTAAAATCCCTCTTACTTGTCTACTTCAAGTTCACACACCTTAATTAACCAAAATTTTCTCCAAAACCTGCAATCAATGCACATTAGACGACAAGACATGACATCTCATCTTTACCCTCCTCATTAAGCAAAATATAACAAAACGTGTAAGGAAATGTGAGAAAAGTTGATTTTAATAAGATGGATAGTGGCATTAAGGTCCATATAATCTACCCATTGATGAGCCTCATCAGATGTATCTTTCCAGTAGTGTTTAAACACATTTTGCATTAGCATGCATTGAAAATAATTAAAATTATGGCAAGATTATGACAAAATCTGGTAGAATTTTTTGAGCTGTCAAAATTCAAGATTTTGGGTGCCCCAGGGTTCTTAATGGTGTTGAATCCATTTCCACCATAAAAAAAAACTTTTCAAACACACCAAAAATCTAATTTTTTGAATTTTTTTAACCACATTCTAGGAAGAAAAGTGTCATCTATGTGAATTTGTGGTGTCAGTAACCCAAAGAGAAAAAAATCCACTCTTATTTGGTTTTCTACCAATTTTCATTTATATGTTGTTTATTTTTTGCAATGGGTATACTTAATAACGATCAATCCATGTTTGTATGTAATTCCACCACCCAATGTATGATTTTGAAGACTGATATGAGCAGCATGTGCACTACACACATGATTTCTTCCACTGGAATTGTTGTGCACAGGGGCCATGGATTATGCAATCTATTAATGTTGCATTGTTTAGAAACTTACAGAAACCCAACGTCTTTATATGCTTAGGCATTTTGGAATCTTTGTAGCTATGGATTTCCCGAGTAGGGTTGTCTTCGTGTTCTCCTGATTACGAACTTTCCTATCCCTTTCTTTTCCAATGGCAGAAGCGTAAGCATTACTGCTGCATCCATCTCCTGGTCTATTGCCCTTTCTTCAATGTTGTATACATTCCATTCTTCAATGATGTATAGATTCGAGGGGTGGGTAGCTCCATATTTTGTGGTGAATGAGAATGGGAACATGGTTGTTCGATCTCATGGTTCTCAAACTCTTCCTTTATGAAGAAATAAACGTGATGAAGGTTGTCAAGGAAGTGGTTTGGTCCAGATCTTTGGGAGGGTTGGGAATGTCAACACGACTTATAATTAGGTTTCCTGATGTCTTGAAGCACAGTGAAATTGGCCTTTGATTTTGCAATGAGGATGCAATTGTATGAGTCTTATTTTCAACGGGTTTATTCTATTAAATGCAATCAAGATCGATATGTTGTGGAGAGCATTGTGAAGTTTAGGATTTCTCCAGTTTTACTCTTATGTAATTTTCTATAGTGGAAATCATGGTTTTTTCACTGAATATGGCATGTTGTGTGTGCATGTTGGTGTATTTAGTGTCTGTAACAACTCAAGGATGCACTACCTTTAGATGCAATGGTGTTACTAGGAAATGGTTAGCTAGGCTTCATATGTGACAAGCCCATGATGTTAGTTAGTCTAGCAAAGTCTAGCAATGTCGAAAGAACTTTTGTGATAATAGTTCATATATATATATATGAGATATTGTTACTCCTGTTTTGGTAATAGAAATTTGTTTTTTTATAATAGAGGCTTCATGTTCATTTTTATGTGGTTCATCTCTATTTTGAAAATATTAGCGTGAGTTATGAGTTGTTGTTTTTAATAAAAAGCTTACTTGAATAAAGCTTTTCATGGGGATTTTTCCCGAATTATGTGATGCATGCTAGATCTAAGAAGTTATATGAAAAAAAAATTACCACATTTTTAAACTATCCAAAATCTCTTAAACTAAAATATTATATGAAATCCAAAATCTCTTAAACTAAAATATTATATGAAAAAAATGGCAATCTCAAAATTGTCTTTTTGTTCTACATATCGTGAGAAAATTTAGGATATTATAATTTAAAGGTGTAAGGATGAGACTGGTACAATGCAACAAGTGAGAAAATCATTAAATAAGTAAAGGCATTCAACCTAGACAAATAAGAAATTCATTTTTTATATCTTCCAATAATTTATCTGAAATATAGCTTTTAACAGAATCTGTGCGAATCTGTGCGAGTATTGTGATATTGCTGCAATCATAGGTTTTGTTATGTAAGTTACGCATAAGGGAACACAGATAATTAAATAAGATTTTTGACATGGGAGTCAAGTATATTTAAAATTTCTATAAACATAGTGCATATTTTGTGAAAAATATTAAACAAAATAATTATTTTGATAATTATAGTTAATTATGGTTAATATTTTTTTTCATGAACTATAAACTAAAACAGTCACATTATTAACATTAAATATCATTCTTCACTTAACACAATCACATTAATAACATTAAATATCATCTATATATACAAATTAGAAAATTTATATAAATTACCCATAAACATATAAATATGCTAATTTAAGTACATCAACCATATCTACTCTAAGCAATATCAAAATTACAACTTCTCTACCTAAAATTATTCCTTTCAAATGAACACATTGCTTCAGTTTACCCCATATTTGGGCAAAACTATGTAACTAAAATCCCTGAAGCATAAAACCTAGCACTCCAACGAGGGATATCATTTTCCACCTTGCCAGATGTAGAATACACTAGTGATTGATCACCCATTCTATGTGAACACCCTTGTATGTGAGGTACTGCTCATTGCTTCAAAGAGGGGTGAGCGATGCATGCATGTTAATCACTCCACGAGATAACGCAATTACATTAATTATTTCAATGGTTTATTCATGGTGAAATGCGGTATGGTGTTCAACCCCGATTAAGAAAATTAAATTTACTCTTGGTGTAATTTCATGGTATGGGAAGCTTCATTAATTTCACTCTTCATGCAATATGGCATTTTATATTTGTCTCTATTCTTGGTTCCATCTTGCTTCTTTTATTGGTTATATTGTATGCATTTTCACTCAATATAACTCAAATTATTTTCATTAATCTTAATTATATTTTTTTGTTAAATTATTTTGTTTTTTGGTTAAGTGATTATGATTTTTTAGCAAAAATTAATTTATTAATATAAATTAAATAGTTAGTAAACACTAATAACACATAAACATAAATTTATGATAAACATCAAAACATTTATTTATGATATAATTCACATTATTAAATTACAATAAATCATAAAAATTAATTGAATTTAAATTATTATTATTATCAAATATTTATACATTTAAAAAAATTATGTAACAATATTCTTAACCATGGAGATTCACCCTCACGTTCCAGGCTTTGTTACAATACCATGGAGATCCACCCTCACGTTCTAGGCTTTGTTACAATACCATGGATAAATATCATGGCTTATCAATATTATATGTCCAATAAACCAAGAGATATTGATTCACCCTCACTTTATAGCGTTTGTTACATTACCATGGATAAATGTCGTGGCTTATCAATATTATATGTCCAATAAACCATGAGTCATTTCATATGACACTTGTTCATATGACATTTTTTTAATTAATCGGTTTAATTAAAAATGCAAAAAAAAGGGCATAACTACTTTGGATATAAATTTTAACATTTGATTTTTGTATACAATTAAAAATATTTTAAAATATTTTGTGGAGGTTAAATTAACCTAATAATTATTGATAATTAAATTAAAATATGGAATCCAAATTACAAAATAGGCATGAAATGCCTTTGTGTTGTTTTGTATTGATTAACCTCAATGTCGAAAAAAAACAAATGCTTCAAACTAATAATTATGTTGTAAGGTGTTTCCCTCTAAGAAGAACTCCCCTATTTTCTTAGGGCATTTCCCTTTGAGAAGAACTCCCCTATGTCCCATCGTGTATTGTCTTGCATCATTGATTTGATGTGTTAGACGTTTAACTTTTTTTTTGGTATTGGATCATCATAAGCGGTTACAATAAATGTTGCGTTGGGAGTTCGTTACAGTAACAACCCATGACGCTCTGAATCCTGAGAATCGGTAAAGAGGCAAGAAGGGATGCTTCCCCTAGCTTGCTGAGGTGTTGTGGAGTCTCCCTATAATAACCCCCTTTGTATCTATGGCTTTCCTATGGAGGGCTCTCTTCTTGTTCTTCTGGTTCCGATTTTTCTCAACCCCTTGTTTTCCAATGGCGACAATGTAGGCATTGTTACTGTGCCCGTCTCTTGGTTTTTTGCCCATTATTCTATGTTGTATAGATTCGAGGGGTGGGTAGCTCTGTTTTTTGTGGTGAATTATAATGGCAACATGGTTGTTTGACCTCATGGTAATGGAACTCTTCCTGCTAAAGAAATCAATGTGATGAAGCTCATCAAGAAGGTGGTTGGTTCCAAATATTTGGGAGGGTTGGGAATGTCAGTGCTGCTTATTATTAGGTTTCGTGTTGTACTAAAGAACAATACTTTTCCATCAATTCAATCAATCTAGCCATGAAAATCCCTTTCTAGGGTTTTATTTTTTTCTCAAATCCTAAACCTATGGCCGAAATATGTGAAAAAGCAAGGTGGGCTTCAGAAAGTAAACAGTCAAGTGTCTCTCTCCTAACAACAAAGAAGAATTTCTCTATTGGTTCCAAAACATCAAATAAGAATGGCCACCTAATTGAGTAGCATAGTTGAGAGCACATACTAGGATTTCATAAGCGTGTTGAATTAAGCTTGCAAAAGAAGTAGTTTGCAACACTCTAATGAGCCCTGAGCATAGAGGCAGAATGGATTAATACTCTGGATGGAGTGGTACAACTCATCAGACCCTCCCTCTCATCTTTATGCATTGATATGTTAACTTAATAAACATTCCCCAACCTAATCGCATCTTATATAATAATTTCTTTTCCCCTCTCCCCATGGAAGTCGAGTGAGATACCATATCGAAAGTTCAATTAATCACTACGGCATAAGTAAGTGTAGAAGGTCAAGTGATTGATTTTATTTATAGCCAGTTGAGACAGGTGGTCGAAAGGAAAGAACTCACATAATATACCAAAGCGGGTGCAGTTGAAGAGCAATATCGAGACGTAGTTTTCTGAGATGGCCCCTTAGATTTTTATCATCAGTTTTAGCAGTTTACCCTTAATCCATTAAGGTTCATTGGCCCAGTGAATTAGTCAGCACCCCAATCTCAAAAGGATTCTATGCATTTGGAATTCGTAACATGTGTTTCAAATATATTTAGCTACATAAGATTGTCTAAAGTGGACTTCATGTCATCGATGCAACCTGACCAATATGAGTCACTGTAGCCAATCAATTCTGGATTGAACCATTAATGGGTGCATTGGAAGATTAAACATGGTCAGAGTAGAACATCTCCTCCTTCTCCCTCCTTCAGTATCATTTTGGGTTTATTCATTGGTATATTTATTTTGATATTGTATCAATTTATAAGTTGGATATTTTGTTTCACTTCTATCTTTTTTCTTAAAGATTCAACATGAATTTTTGAATTCACCTTTGTGATGATTTTTCTATTTTCTTTTGCATCTATGCTTGTTAAGTGGACCAACTCCAGACAACTAAACCCTCTGTGGATCTTTTTTTTACTGTTTTTTTTCTAGTCTCAGGGGGATGTCCCTAGGGTTGTATGATGTTCTTGTCCACTAAGATTGGATGAGGGGAGAGTTTGGAGTAGAGAAACTTGTATGTTGAAGTTTACCCATCACCATGAAGCTCAAGTATTTCATGTTTGAATGAGAGAGGATGCAAGTAGTCTAGGAGGCTTGGGAGCTTTGGTGTTAAGATCTGCAATGACAAAAATATTCAACCTACTGAACATGAGGAAAGCTCATAGGGTTTTAATAAGATTAACATTTTGGAGAACTATATGAAAAAATAGAGAATTGTGATTGAATATCTACATAAAATGTGTCTAGGGCATGTTAGAGGTAAAAGAATAAGCTCCATTAGGGTCTGTTGATACCTAATCATCAGGATTGGGTGAATAAATATAATTGATGAAAATAAATAATAAGAAATATGAACAGTCATTAGGAGATGAAGTGAACAGTATCCATCATGTATATAATAAAGACCAACCTGAAGGGATAATATGAATTGATTTCGTGGAGTTACTACTTGGTCTGACATGGTATCAAAGTACAGGTCCCAAGTTCCTAAAATCAGTTGTAACCCCTTATATCAGTTTTTCTACCATATTTTCTCTTTGGGATCTCTGCGCTACCTGGGCTGGGTGTAATTGTCCCCTCTTCTCTTCTCTGAACGATTTTTTTATTCACAATCACATGCATATAATGCTTCATTGCCCTGACATATAATCCTGATTCATATAATCCACTACCCTGATATATAATCCTGATTCATATAACCCGCTGCCCTAATATATAATCTTGATTCATATAATTTGTTGTCCTGACAATGGTATAATCTGTTGCTCAAGGTGCCAGATGGCGTATCGATCTCAGGAGGAAGCGAAGAGAACGTTTTGGCAATGGCAAAACCTAGAAGAAAACAACTCGAAGAGCGGTTGGCGAAGGATTGTTCCTGGAGAGAACCGAAGTGGAAGAGTGTGGTGCCATCTTTTCTCCCCATCTACACTTGCCAAAATATATTACAAGGTAGAATAAATCCCGAGCAGCAAGAGCGAGAATACTTGTGCAAGAAACAGTGGCGTTGCAAAACTCTCGAGGGCTATCTTGATAGCATCGATGACCTCAAACCCTCTAGCTGAATTAAGATTAGGAAGAGCACCCTTCTCTCCTGTAATGGTATACTACTTTCCGTTCTGATATATATTTATATGCGTTCTATTATTCTGCTCCAAGGTTGGTGGGTCGTATTACATTGGTTGAACGTTGTTACATACCACCCATAATATATATATCACTTCATATCATTGTGGTGCCACTGCGATTTCGCTTCTGTTTTTTACATTGACACCTGCCTTTCTTACAGAGTTGTGAAATTCCGCTGGATGTTCCTCAGTGGTAATCATGTTATGGCCAATGAATTTCAAAAGCCATTTTTGTTATTTATCGGGCATGGCATGTCGGCATGCCTGTGACATCTAAGGCCTTGTAAATGTTTTTAACCCATGGGTGTTGGCGTGGCCGATGACTCTTTGGTGAACTGGCTACCCTAACGTCTCAAATAAAAAATCTGATATCGTGGACTACTTCAAGGGTCCTATCTAAGGAGGCCTGGTCTTCCCTCTATGCACCTTTTCTGGGTCGTTGAAAATCAAAATCAGTTTGAGTGGAACTTTGTGTATGATATTTCTAGTGTATGTTTCTTTACATTGAGATACCGCCCACATATATATCGCTTGATATCGTTGTAAACATTCAGCACATTTTGCCGGTAGAAGTTTTTTTTTGTTACAATATGCATTCAATAATATCTATTGTGGGATTAGTTCTCATTGGCAAGGAGAAATATCCTACATGGTCTCGGATGATAAAACACACCCTCATTTTCAATGAGTTTTGGAAAGGAGTGTGTATTGGAGACAGAGACAAAGAACCAAAACAGCCTATGTCAGACAAAGAGCTCGCCATTCAGGAAAATAAGAATAGCAAAGCCTATGAATTAACTACAACATCTGTAAATGAATAGGTGAGTCGCCATAATTCGCCATTTTCAACTACTTTTGAAGCCCTACAAAAGATTAAAGAACTCTATGACTCACATTCTGCACTTGAAGTTGTTCAACTCATGATTAAACTCTTCACTCTTGAATTACAAAATAATGATCCTCTTGCTCTTGCATCCAAAGTAAAATCTATAACGCATGATATCAAATCCACTATGGTTGAATTGGATATTCCTCTTATCGCTTTTCTCAAGTCACTTTATCCTACTTACTCCAATTATCTTGAGTCATTACAAGCAAATGGAAATCTCAAAGATATTACCTTTGACTCTCTTGTGAAAAAAATTGTTGAAAGAGAGAAAGCTTTTGGAAAGAAGACAACCCCTGAATCTTTTGAAGAGGTTGTGTGCCTTCCTCATAAAGAAAATAATCCTACTTGAGATTCTTCCAAAGGAAGAGGTGGTCGAAGAGGAAGAGGAAGATATTTCAGAGGGGGGGGGGGGGGCAGACACTGTCAAGGAGAAAAGGCAGATTTGCACTTCATATGCTACAAATGAAATGGATCACATGATGCCTCTACATGCAAGTTACCATGGGAAAAAATTGAGCAGCAAAGAAACCAACAAAAAGGTAAAAATAATGACACAGAAAAAGGTAAAGCACCTGAATCTGCTCACTATGTTGTGGCACAATGTAATATTTGAATAAATGAAGATTTATTTAATGCTTCACTTGCTTCTTAGAAAAATGATTGGCTGCTTGATTCAGAAGCAACTTGCCACATGACTCATAGAAAAGTTTTTTTTTTTAAGAATTTACTGACAATGTTGATGGAGTAGGATACTTTGCAGACCAATCAAAAATCAAGCCATGAGGGCTTGGCACAATCAGGCTTAAATTGCCTAGTCTTCCAGACTTTCTTCTGCATCATGTTCTATATCTCCCACAGTTGAAGAGAAACTTGTTGTCCTTGGTCCACATCCGCCATCAAGGTCACTCCATTCATATGTTTGATGGCAAGCTTGAGGTGAGAAAAGCATCTAACCACTCACTTGTCATGAGGGGAATAGAAGAAGAAAGGCTTCTCAAGCTACAAGGTACTTTGTCTCGTGCACAACATTTCTCATAAAATTCTCATTATGAAGAAGGTACACTTCCATCAAGTTTATTATGGCATGCTAGATTTGGACATTTGAACGATGAAAACCTCCACTTGTTGAAGAAAAATGGTGTTGCTGGTTTGCCTACAATTCCTAGGAAATTTAAGCAATGTGATGCTTGCATTCTAGGAAAGCATAGCAAACAGTCTTTTCATCATTCACATTCAAGAGAACATAGAAAACTTGAACTCATTCATTTAGATATATGTGGTTTAATCCCTGTTCCTTCTACAAATGGAAATAAATATATGATGACATTTATTGATGACTACAACAGAATGTGTTGGGTTTATTTATTGAAGAACAAATCTGATGCTTTTCAAACGTTCAAGAACTTTCATAAATGGATTGAAAATTATGCACAATCTCATATTGGGTCTATTCGCACTGATAATGGAAAAGAGTACACATCCAATGAATTTGAAAACTATCTTCGCTGACATGGGATCACACATCAAACAACTGTGACTTATAATCCCCAACAGAATGGTGTAGCTGAAAGAATGAATAGGACAATCTTAAATATGGTACGCTCCATGCTCTTCTTCAAAAATGTAAAAATAATGTTTTGGGCTGATGTTGTTCTATGTGCTGCATATATAAAAAATAGATGTCCATCTAATGCTATTAGAAACAAGACTCCATATGAAATGTGGTAGGGGCACGTTCCTTCGGTAAAGCATCTCAGGGTCTTTGGTTCCACCTGTTATGCCTTGATACCGAAGGTACATAGATACAAACTTGGTGCAAGAAGTAGTAAGTGTATCTTCCTGGGGTATTCAAACACCTCCAAAGCATATTGTCTCTATCATGAAGTCAATAAAAAGTTTGTTGTATCTAGAGATATAATTTTTCTTGAATCATCCCAAATTGACAATGTTGTTGAGTGGCAACTTGATCACTTGGATAGATTCGCAAATGCAAAATCATTTCAAGAATTTGATAATCAGATTCCACATCTTGAAGGGGGGATTCCTATACTAGATCAACATGTGGAATCTTCTTCTAAAGAACTCTCTCCCCCACATGAAACTCCAACAACAGATGATGATTTAAGTGATGTGATTGATAGAATTCGGAGACTCAATCTTGATTCAATCCCAACTCAATCAATGAAGCAGTCTAGACCATCTGAGAAAGGTCCCCCAAAGTGGCTGACAAAGACACTTGAAAGTGTTCCTCTTGATGAGGTTGGAAAGACAGGAACTAGAAATTCAAACCAGGAAAATGGAGGTGATGTAGATGACTCTAATTCACCTGTTGATATGGATGTTTCTTATGATTGTGAATTGAACTTGTCTACCAACTTCCTTCAAAGAAGCTGCTTCTCATGATGAATGGAAATAAGCGATGTAAAAGGAGTATGATTCCCTCATAAAGAATGGCACTTGGAAGCTGGTTGATCCTCCATTAGGAACCAAACCAATTGGTTGCAAGTGGGTCTACAAGAACAAGTATAAAGCTGATGGCTCACTTGAAAAGAACAAAGCCAGGCTTGTGGCAAAAGGTTTTGCATAGAAGGAAGATGTCGATTATGAGGAGACTTTTGCCCCCACAACAAAATGGGCTACCATCCGGACACTTTTTTCCCTAGCAGCTCAGAACGGTTGGAAAGTCCATCAAATGGATGTAAAACTACTTTCTTGAATGGAGATCTAAAAGAAAATGTTTTTATGTACCAACCTGAAGGATTTGCTATGAAAGGACATGAACAAAAAGTATGCAAACTTGTGAAATCCTTGTATGGCCCCAAACAAGCACCACGAGCCTGGTATGAAAAACTAACTAAGCATCTTCTGAAACTCAATTTCAAACATTATGATCTTGATGATGCAACTTTATTTGTCAAGAAAGTTGGCAAAATAGTTGTATATCTTGTGGTATATGTAGATGATCTTTTGATTACAGGGAACAATGAAAGCTACATTGCATCCATGAAGAAGGAATTAGGGAAAATTTTTGAAATGACTGATTTGGTTTATGTTCATTACTATCTTGGTATTGAAGTAACTCAACATCCAAAGTCCATATTTCTTTCTCAAAAGAAGTACATTGGAGATCTATTGAACAGGTTTGGCATGAGAGAATGCAATCCTCTTACTACTCCAATGGAACAAAACTTAAATCTCACATCTATTGAAGGAAAAGAATTTAAGGATGCAACAAAGTATAGACAAATTGTAGGAAGTCTCAACTACCTAACTACTACCAGACCAGACATTTTGTTTGCTGTTGGAATCCTCTCTAGGTTTATGCAAAAGCCCTGTGAAGGGCATTGGTTTGCTGCAAAAAGATTTCTAAGGTACTTGAAGGGAACTCAAGACTTTGGAATCAAGTACACATAGGTGATGACTTCAGTTTGATTGGATACTCTGATTTAGACTTTGATGGAGAAAAAGAAACTAGGGTATCTACTTTAGGATATGCTATGAGTCTTAGATCAGGAGCTGTCTCCTGGAGATCATGCAAACAATCAGTTCCAACAGATTCCACAACAGAAGAAAAATATGTGTCAGTAGCTGAGGCAACAAAAGAAATTGTGTGGCTCAAGAAAATTCTTGAAGATTTGTAGGTAAAACAAATACAATCAACTCCACTCATGATTAACAATACCTCTGCAATAAAGTTGGCAAAGAACCCAAAGTTCCATGATCGAACGAAGCACATCAATACTAAATATCATCTAATTCGACATCATGTCGAGGCCAAAACAATCCATATCTATTATTGTTCCACTAATGAGCAAATTGTAGACATCTTCACCAAAGCGCTTGGAAGAGAAAAGCTTGAGAAATTCAGAATGATGCTTGGACTCACCAACATCCCTTCAGATTAAGGGGGGGGAATGTTGAAACTTAATCATCAGGATTGGGTGAATAAATATAATTGATGTAAATAAATAATATGAAATATGAACAGTCATCAGGAGATGAAGTGAATAGTCTCCCTCATGTATATAATAAAGACGAACCTGAAGGAATAATATGAATTGATTTCATGGAGTTACTACCTGGTTTGACAGGGCCCATGATCAGAAGGGAAAATATTGTGAACTGAATTTTGAAAGTACTTAACTACTTGTTAGAAACTTGATAATGATGATTTCCCTATATACAAGTTAGAAAACTTGTTATTTTACTAATCAAATTCCATTATTGTTTGCTCATAAATCAACCCAAATAATGTTATTCTCTGATTCCACTGGAGATGCAATATTCAATAATATTTAAACCAATGAGAGAATGGGAAGTGGTGTCCAACCACATTAATAAAACACTTTGTTTACACTGCACATCATTCCCCTTCAACCAATATCCTTATGCCCAGAAATTCTTTATGTACAACACATCTCCACAAATGCTACAAATAATATTCCATATCCATAGTTTCAAAATTCCTTCCCTAACTGCATTCGCTAGCATAGCTACCATTCAGGAAATAAAATGTAGCCAACTCCAATGTTGTGGATATGAACTCTACAACAATGAAGTGAATACAAATAGCCATGGGCCCAAGACTGATACATGACTACCAAGCATTAGATTATATAAGTCTAATGACAAATGATGTGGCCTGGCCTTTATTTTCTCTCCCATATTTTTATAAACCTATTGAATTTCCCTAGGATGGAAGAGTGGCTTTGTATTCTCAAGGGGATGTCTCTAGGGGTTGTATGTTGTTCTCAAATGAGTCAGTTCCATCCATCACCAGAAACATGGATAATGAAAAATGCAGCCCAATAGCTAAGGGGAGTGCAGCACAGTACATTAACTTATCATGTTTTCCAAGGTAATATTAAAAGATAAGACACCCTAGTCCAACACGTTATGTGGCTAATGCTTGCAGGTTCTTTGCTATCAAATCCATATAAATACTTCTATGCATATACAGAGTCCATATGATGAAGGTTCAAATACAATGTAAATTTCTTAGGTTTATAAACTCAAATCTGCCATTGCAATCCTAAATAACTCATGATAGGTTATACAGTGAAATTTAAATAATTGTTAATAGGAGGTTAGAAATAAGTAGGCCTAACAAACCCAAAGTTCCATCCATTATGTCCACTAATATTGGATGAGGGGAGAGGTTGGAGTAGAGAAACTTGTATGATGAAGTTCACACATCACCATGAAGGTCAGGTATTTGATGTTTGAAGGAGAGAGGATGCAAGTAGTCTAGTAGCCTTGGGATCGTTGGTGTTGAAGCCTACAATGAAAAAAAACTTCAACCTACTACATTGAAAGATGAGGAAAGCTCACAGGGTTTCAATAAGCTTAACATTTTGGAGAACTATATGACAACATAGAAAATTGAGGTTGAATATCTACATACAATGTTTGTGGGGCATGTTAGAGATAAAAGAATTAGTTCCATTGTGGCTCATGATCAAAAGGGAAAAGATCATGAACTGATTGCTTAAAGTAATTAAATACCTGTTATAAACTTGAGAATGACTATTTACCTATCTACAAATTAGAAAACATGCTACGGCACTAATCAAATGCCACTATTGTTTGCTCATAAATAAACCCAAATAAGGTTCTTCCTTGATTCAGCCAGAGATGGAATATTCAATAATATTAACACCAAGGAAATAATGGGAAGTATTTTCGAACCACTTCAAGAAAACACTTTGCTTACACCGCAAATCATTCCCCTTTAGCCAATATCCATATGCACAAAAAATGCTTTATGTACAACACATCTTTAGGCACAAGAATTTTTTAGAATATATCTTTCCCATTTGGGTACTAAAATCTTCTACTTGGGTATTGTCAGGGACTCTCAAAACATACTTTCCTCTACATGGAATGGGCTCTCTTTTCATCAAATGTCAGATAGACATTCTCTGCCATCTTCTGAGCCTGATAGAATGGCCCCTCACAATGGTTTCACTATTGGGGTTGTAGGGGATTGCATGGCTCCCAATTACGCAATACCTTCAGAGATTGAATGCTTTCTGCAGCCTACTGAGAAGATTGGTGTGGATATGCTTCAATGGCCTAGGATATTTATCCCATTGTGTACTTTGATGTAGATGCTAAGAGGTTTGAAGGCCATGGAGAGCCAAGAAATTGATTAAGATTGATTTGTATTCCAACAAAAACATAATATTTGATTTGCATTAGAGGGTAATCTAATGGATTTTAGGAGTCATGGACAAAGTTATATGTAAACTACATCCCATATGAAATTATGCTTGCTGGTTAATAACCTTGTTACAAGAACTTAGGTCATAATGAGCTTAGATCACCAGGAACTATGAAAGATTGGTACTTTAACAAACCTCGTAGATCAGGTAGGAAACTACCTTATTGAGTACTTTGATGCAAAATATAATAGGTTTGAAGGACATGTAGAGCCAAGAGACTGATTTGGATTGATTTGTTGTCATGATAATTGCACCAATCTATAATGAGCTACTAATTGAAACATGACCATTTTTAACACAGAAGATGTGGAGCTTGACTTGTCTTTGCATCTTTAAGACTGAAAAATTTATATTTTATGACATCTGAAATCTGAAACATAGGTGTCCAACAGAAATGTAATTTAGGGGAATTGTTTGTATAATCACTTACATTTACCTTAAGTATTGACCTTTTCTTTTTGAGTGTTGATTTGTTGATAACAAAATTAGAGGATGCTCCATTGTGTGTAATTTGTTGGATAAATTCAATAGAGAGATAAGTGTGCAACATGTTGTTCAAGACATAACTACTAAGGTGTTGATTATGTGGCACTTCATTAATTAATAATGAAGAGACAAACCATATTACTTTTTTCTTTATATGTTGCATTGATTTAATATTGGAGATGTTGAGGAGGAAATGAGGAGAATATAAGCATCACCAAATCCATTTATGATCATGCCCTCACAATGAAATCACAGATAATAGAAAGTTTTTGTGTTGTACCATCACCCTACCAGTGTCAATCCATTCTCAATTATCAATTAGAGTGGAGGAAAATGTTTGTTTTTATAGAATGGTATGCTAATATATTTAACAAAAAACCTAGGGGACAGGTTGTACCTTCACTTGTTTCCAGAGAATCCTTATGGGTTTTAGGAAGGGAGGGTTTTTCTCTTAGTGAAACTTTAATAAATATTTCTTGGTTAATAGTGACAAGCCCATCACAACCTACCTATATGAGGCCATGGATAGAGTCATAATGAATCTAGCCCAACACTTTGTGAAAGACCAGATAAGGAGAGAAATCTCACGTACACCATGGGATTTTCTTCATGATATATGGAACAATATGCTCCATCACCCACTTCATACAAGAGGGGCCATTATCAACCAGACATTGCTTTACTTTTGTAAATTTAACTACTATAGTGACACTATGGCTCGATTCTTTACTTGTGTGCGAATGATCATTCCAGATCCAAGGGTACATGTGGCCATGCAAATTTTGAAGATGTATAAGAGAGTTGTGAGATTAGATGGCTATGATATAGTAGTTGAAGGAGAATTGCAATGTCAAATAAGCAATTTCTTGTAAATTTCATATTTGTAAAGATTCAATTATCAATTTCAAAGTTCAAACTTCACATTTGAAATTTCATTAATTTAATTTATTTCCTTTTCCAAAAGGTAGAAAAATATTATCTTTGATCATCTAAACCTCTAAACATTTTCTTAGTTTATCACTTGTCATTCCCCGCATATTATGAGTGTTCACAACTTCCTATCTTTACAATTTTAATGTTATACACCTTAAAAAATTGTATGAGCTTTAATTAGCTACTCCAATCCTAAAATTTTATTTTATTTTATTCATATTAGAACCCTACTTGACTATCACTAATGTTGGACTTACTATGAAATACTACCTTTATACTGAAGCATTTTCTCTTTTTCCAATTGTAAAATCTTCCCATTATATATATTTATCTTCTTTATTCCCACCATACAAACATTCATGTATTTATTACCACTATAATATAATCTTTCCATTCTTCCAACCATTCCCCAAAATGACCTTCATGATAAGCATTGTCCTTATTTAGACTTTATAATAGCCAAAAATACTTCTATAATTTTCCAACCATTTTCCACAAGATTAATTATTTATAGATACATCAAGAGTACTATGTTATTTAACCATGATTCATTCCTCAAATCCAAACACTTACATCCTATTCAAAAATAAACTATTACTTCTTGTTAATATTACACTAATTTGTGAAACTTCCACTTACTTCCCTTCAATATCAATTTATTGCTCTTTTATTTTCATCTAATCATTCTAATCTCAAAAATCTAATTAATAAATTCTTTATTAATAATTAATTTATATCTAAACTTCTACCAACTCAAATACCGCACTTTTAATAAATAATAAACTTACAGATTCCAAACAAAATACTCTAATAACAATTAAAAAAATTTAAACTTTATTATTCAACTTATAAATGCTAGGAATTCATGAAACGACATGTAATAAGTTTTTTCACATAACCTACAACCATATATAATAAATTGTATTGCCGATTCTTAACTCAACTTTTCTTTTCCATGACATACCTTGTATTAATGTTCCACCTAATATAAAAATAAAAATCTTCATTACTATTAATGCTTAAACTAATTCTTACTCCTTTTTTTAATAAAACAAAAATAATTTTACGCCGAAGTAATATACATTTTGAAAACAAAACTTTTTGAACTTTACACATAATGCTTTATTCTCTACACTAATTTTCTTTATTATTAACCATAGCTTAGTCTAATTAAACTATTTTTTTAAACTGAAAATCATGGAAATTTCGGTCATATTTCTATAAAATCTGACAGGAATTTTTCTAAATTCAAGTTATAGTTATCCAACTTCAATATTTTGGGTGCTTTTAAGGTTTTTGATGGTACTGAATTCATGTCCACTATTAAAAATAAGATTCAAACATTGTTACTACAAAATTTTTTGAAATTATTTTACCCAAATTCCAACCACTTTTAACCGTCCAAACAATTCCTCCACCTTCATAAACAACTCTTTAATAATATAAATAACAACAACCAATCTTAAATGACTTTTAACAATATACATGATAACAAGGAACATCACAGATTGAAGGTCATATCGAAATTTAAGAGACCATTATAAACATGGATTAAGTTTTTCATAAAAATGGATTAAGTTTTCCTATATAGACGGGAATATATAGAAATTGATATTTTGATAGTTAAAGTTCTTTATTTTTATGATTTTATATATATTTTTAATAAAGTTGAGAAATAATCCAGAGGTATCGTTTTGTTAAGATTAAAAAAAATATTATTTTCTATTTATTATGAGCCGAGAAGAATTAGCAAAAATGAAGTTGATACGCAAACACAATTAATGAAAATTTTATTTTGGTTTTAGAATAAGGTTTTCAAGAATTATAACGAATAAAATGGAAAATAGGAATATAATTTATGTTAATATAAAAAATAAAATAAAATAAAATAAAAATGTTGGAAATAGAGCGGCTTTATACGCTGACACCCGCAGAAAAGTTTAGAGAACTTTGGACTTCAAAGGTCAATGTGGAGATAAAATTGGATGATGCGCTGTTTGGAGAACAGTTTGGTTTTGACAATAATTCAAAGAAAGGAACCAAAACCAGCAAACAAGCTTCCAATTTGTTAGGGCTTTCTTTTATAAACTATTTTTCAAAACTTAGTGTTTTGGTATTGCATCCTTCTATGTGTTCCACCACTTCATATACAAGAATTATTATGATTATAAATCTATTATTTATGTTTATATATTTTTAATGGTTTTTGATGTGGAAAGTCCATAAAATCTAAGAGATAGAATTTGAGTTTTGATATAATATATAAGTTTTGATATAATATATAATGGGATAGACATAAATCATAATTAAATATTATAAAATATTTATAAAATTTCAAGCTTATTAATTATTAATATAAGGAAACTTTCAATTAATTAGTATAAGAATAATAAGCTGTGAGAACTTATTTTTTCAACTAGGAATTAGCTTATTTATAATTTTAGAGTTGTTTCATTATTTTCATTTAGTTGACTGCCACTAATGTTTTGGGGAGGATTTCACTATGTCTTCTTATAGTTGACCACTTTTTAGCTCTGAATAAGTTACCTTTGTTAGTGAATCTCTCCTCTCCTATATTTTTTCTAGGAAAGGAATGTCTCAAATCCTCGTACTCATCCACTATGTCTTTCTACAGCTCACCACCCACTAGCCCTCAATCAGTTACCATTGCTAGTGAATCTCTCTTATCCTAGATTTTTTCTAGCAAAAGAATGGTCACATCCTCGTTCTCATCCATTAAATAGAACATTTTATTCCAAAAATGTAAACATAATCTTCATGCATATATTTCATGTGTCATCATGCAAATTGCTAAATTTTTGTCTTATGCTTTCGTTAGCTTTTTCCATAACTGACTCTCACTTATTTTATTCTTTTACTTTCTATTAAATCGATTTTATTCTTACCTTTTTTTTTTACTTTCCTTTATTTATTTATTTGGAAATTCACTTTAGTATTTATTATTTATTATTTATTAATTTATTTATTAATATTCTCACTTTTATGGTCTATTATTATTATTTAATAATACAAGGCATTACAATAACCCTCGCTAGTCATATACATTTAACCATAACTCTAAACTTTTCTATACACAAAATCTCCATGAAAGAAATTTCTGATAATTAAAATCACTTCTTTTTTCAAAAATTAAAGTTGATCTCTTCTTAAAGAATTTAAATGGTTATTTAATCCTTCTATCTTATAAGGACAACATCAAAGGACTCTACCATAATTTTACAACCCTTTATACTTACAATAACAAGTTGTCTATTGAGGTGCTATATAAAAGGAATAATAAAGCTACCAACCCTTGATATGATAATGAATGTAAATTTTTTAGAAAGAGCAATTGTGACACCTTTTTAAATTTGAACCTAAGAATTTTTGGAGAGAATTTCTAATTCATAATAATAAATATAATAATTTGATGCTCTTGAGGACTAGACTCCCTACCTTAAAAATATTTATGAATCCCATAATACCATGGACAACATTTTGAACATTCCTATCGAAGGTGAAATATTTTCTCTAGAAGATATAAAGTGGTGAGCGCCAGTATCGCAACAAGAATGCTGCAACTCCTGGGCTACCAACTTTACTTTTATCAACCCGGTAGTTCGTATCAAACTTGGAAGCGTCAGTGCTATATGCACAAGTACTAGTTCTCATTGCAGGTTGTCACTTGGTCAGTTGGTGCGAGATCAGTAGGAGCTGAAGCCAACTTCTATAGATCTATTCTAACTGCAGAAAGAAGAAAGACTGGAATGTAAAGCAAAACCTAGTAAACCTTAATTAACAAGCTAATTCTACTTTTGCGAAAAACACTATGAAAAGCATGAAAGAAATGACATTACCTATTCAAGGAAGTAAACAACAACTAACCATACTATTTCTGGAAGTAAATAGGCAAAAAACATATTTTTGGATTTTTATGTGTTTTTATGTGAATTTAACATGCATCTAATTTATTGTCTGTGATTGTGGCAGCGAACAGGTGGCATTAGAGGGCAGTTTTGGAGCTTGGGAGGATGTAGGATGGTGTGGATGGGTCCTAGGAGGTCTTAGGTGCCCTTCTGGACGCTTTTCCCACACTCGGACTTCAAAAGAAAGCCTACAAGAAAAAACTACAGGAGGACATGGGAAAACTACAGGAAAACTACAGGAAGCGTATAAGAGGAGGCCGAGAGCAATTTTCGCTGTTTTGAAGGTGTGAGAGTAGGTGGAAAAGGTGGATGAAGGTTGGAATGAGGTGTTAGGGTGCCTAAAGTCTACCATGAATCACCAAGAGAGAAAAAGATGATTGGGTTTGCTTAAGGAGAGAGGAATAAGTTCTATGAAAAATCAAGGAAACTAGGACAAAATTGTGGTGAGGTTTGGGAGACCTATAGGGCATGGATCAGATGGAGGGTGTGATTGCTGGTAAGCTGGCCTACTATTGGAAGAGATCTACTACATAGAAACTGACAATCAACCAAGAAAATCAAGCAACCAATGAAATGAGTGCATCCTAGGAAAAACAGAGTTTTGCATTAAAATGGCCTAAACTATGATGTATAGAAGGAAATGTTGGGAAATGTTGTAAGAAAGAAAAGCATGGAAAAGGACTATTGCAAATAAGGAAGTGAACATGATGAAGAAGATCTAAAGCAAAGAAAAACTGGACTATCAACCTACTAGAGAGCTACAAACACTAGAAGTCCTAAGAATGAGGAAAATCTATGTTTCTGGGGTAGCAAGAGAGTCTTTGCCTCAAATCATGGTCCAAGAGGGAGGAAGAGAGGCCAAGACACTATTGCTAGCCTTTTGAATCTCCTTTGATCACTTCTTAACCTGCTATAGAAAGCACAAATGGAAGAAAGCTACTAAATCATCAAAAGAAACCTATGCTTAACCATAAGAGAAATACATCTAACAACAAACTAATCTACAAATTGAAGTAAAGCATACAAATATAAGTAAATAGAATCTCGCCTGCTTGGATTGGGCCCTAACCTAAGATATTTAGCCTTTTGAGGTAAATCAGTGTTAGCTCAAAAAGGATTCCATCTTCATTATCAAAAAATAGCAAAATTACATAGAACTGTCATAAAATAGTAAGCTCGAAATTTGAGTAGAGTTTACACAAGAAAAAAATTCAACCCTAGTGAGGCCCTAGGCCTCTCTACTTATACATCTGAAGCTACCAATAGCTTCCTTAAAATCAGGGAGGCTTGACTCCCAAAACTCGAGATAACTATCAATCATCTTCCACTTGCTCGACCGCCTTCTAGTGCATGATTCTGTTGCTTGTACTCCGAGTTGAATGAAGGGAATTCGAAGTCAGGAGCAATAAACGAGGGGGATTCCCTCCTATAAGTCCCCTCCTCTATCTACTTCGAGTTATTGTTGCAGTTTGACCACTATATCCTTGACTTTGACCTCGAAATCCATCATTAATCTGCATTAAATACATGTTAGACCACATGGCATAATAACTAACTCAACTCACCCTATAAGCATAAATATAATCAGAAAATCATACAATAAGCTAAGAGAATGGTTGATTTGACTAGGTTAGGAGGTAAAATGAGCCCATATAATTACCCATTTATGAGGCTCATCATCACCCCCTAATGAAGGTGTTTCTCATCCTCTGAGCAACCTAGTCAATCTCTTGGTCTTTCATGGCCCTGGTGGCCTCCCTAGCATTCCAAGCTTCTGATGTGGTCTACTCATGTTCTCCATAAAATCTTGCCTTTTTGTCTATGTCCTTCCACTGCTCCTTCTCTTCTTCTTCTCTTCTGCCTTCCAGCATGCCTAATATGAGTGGAGGACTTAGTTTGAGGCCAATCCATTTGACCTTCAGCTTTTGCATGGAGCACCTATACATTGGCACTCTTTTCAATGCCTGCTTCATCTTCATGGAGGAATGGTAATCTATGATCTGCAAGCTGTGGGGTAGGGTGTTCCATCTTCTCATGCATGCATGCACATAGTCATCGGTAAGTAGCCCAAGCATATCTTCAAAGTGTGGAATGGCTTGTTCCTGATTGGCTAGATATTTAGGGGCAATCTAAGGGTCATTGGCAAGCAGGTTGTGTGTGTTGATGAGTGCCATAGGATCTAATGGCTCAGCTCCTATCATCAATGGTTCATTCTGCCCTTTTATTAACAATCTTTTCATTTATGCTACCCTCAATTCTTCATGGTTCATCCATCACGCCATGGCCATTAATTGCAAATCCCCTAGGTTGGCATTGGGGTCCCACACATTCAGGTTTGTGACGGCCATGTTGTGTAGATATAACTCTGCCATCTTTGCTTTGACCTCGGAGAGAGAAAATTCATGGGCAATTTCATTATCAAACCCTCTAAACGTCTCAAAGAAATTCAACCAGTTTGCCCTTGTAAATATTTCCACCACTTGAGGATGTGCATGGAGTCTAGTGGAGTTAATGGGCTCTTTTCTCATAAACCCCCCTGTCATACTACCTGTACTTCTTTTGAAAAACCAGATATGGAGGTGGAGAGAAAGAATTTTGAGTGAAATAGAAAAACAGAGGGGACTGTGTTTTTTCTTTCTTAACAATTTTTTAATTTTAATTTTATTTTTTATTTTTTTATGTATTTCTACCCTCTTAAAGACTCACTTTATCTTCAATTTGAGAATAACTCTTTCACATTTTGATATTCAAAACAGAGGGAATTCATGAACCATACCTTTTCAAACTGAAATTCGTGCCAAAAATCACGTTTCTTCCCTTCAAAATGACTCACTACCCCTCCTATAGAAGCCCGCTATCCCTCCTGTAGATTTCTTGTAGGTGCTCCTATAGAAAACCTATAGGGCTCCTGTAGAAGATGTCAAGAGCAAAAATATGGAGGTAATCTATGGAGGATGGTGGATAGGAGGCTGTGGGGGCCTAATAAAACTGTTGTGTGGATGAGTTACGAGGAGAAACTGAAGAAAAGGTGGTGAGAATGTGCGGGGAGGAGTGCTCATTACCTTTTATCACTATTTTCGGTTATGAGTGTTGTGCTGGCAAGGTGTACGTTGCCCAAATTAAGACTGTTGGTCCCCACCTACTTGGTCATCATGACCCCCCTCATAATCATCGCCTCATCACTGCATCAGAGTTAACTCTTCCTCCCACTACCTGTCCTTCGCATCTTTTGCTTGAGTTGACTGTGCGCACATGTGGATGATATCACGGTTAAGTAGAGTCAACTAAATGAAGGTGGCTAAGTTAACTGGCCACCTTTCCCTCTTCCAATTTCAACCATCTCATTTCCTTCGTATGATTCCTAATTACAAAAATGTAGATAAAGGCATGACTTAGCTACTTACTTGTAATCCAAGTGTATTGGCAGACATCAACTGTGAGGTGTTGTGGCTTTCTCTATTGCATGCCTTCATTTTCCTTCATGCATGCTTTCTCTGCTTGCTGACGTGTTGTTGTGTGTTTTTGTAGGTTCTTATTTTGCTAGAGCAGAGCTGCATGTGCCTTTTCAACCTTCATTTTTGATGTCCCTTGTTGTTGGTGTTGGACTTCTATGGGATCAACTGCTACAGGAATTCCTACAGGAACTCCTGTAGTTGCTTCTCCCCTTGAAACTTCATCTATTTCCCTGTGCTTGGAGATCGAGAATGATGCTAGAGGTGGAGATGAATGATGGAGGGATAGTAGGTAAGCTTCAGGTAAAGTTAATGGTGCATTTTCCTCCTTTTATTTTTGTTTTCTTTTCAAAATTGAAAAACTTTTTTTCTGTGTTTTTTCTTAGAAAGGGAAATAATAATAATAATAATAATGATGCTTGGAGTGTGATGCAGGCTTGGAAATGATTGCAAGGAGGTTTGAAGATGGTAAGAGGGATTATAGGTTCCTCATGAATCTTTTCTTGTCCCTCAAACTGCCTCTTGTAGACACTTTTGGCTCTTTGTAATTCCTTCAGGAGCCTCCTATAGAAAAAATAGAGCCTCCTGTAGAAAACACAGTTTTGGAAGAAGAGGTACAGTGGGGTGAAAGAGATGCCAAAAATGATGGAGGAAGGTGTGGAGAAGATGAGATGGATGCTGGTATGAATGTTAGGGTCCCCTTGGCACCTTCTTCTACTCCCTGTAGTCCTCCTACAAACCTGCAATGCAATAAAAATTCATTTTTCTTTCTCTTTTTTTTTTTGAAAACAACGACGGCGCCTTAGAGAGGTTTTCACCTTAATTTCCTACCCTAGGTGCCTCCAAGGGAGGTTTTCACCCAGGGATCTTATTCTTTTCCCCTTTTTTATGACATCACTGGGCCGCCTCATAAGAGGTTTCCAACCCAATGATGGGACTCAAGTGCCTCATCGAGGTTTTCACTTGAGTCCTTATTTTTTTATCTTTTTTCTTCAGTGAGTGGGTGAAGTGGAAGCTAAGACATGCTCCACTACCATTATTGTTTTATTCAAACTTCAATAAACTCTCGCTTGGAGAGGGGTTTCTTGTATACTTTCAACCGATGTCCATTGACAAGCATGGAGATGGCTTCATCATCAATGGTTCTGATCAGAACTGAACCATTGTCATTACATTTCTCCACAGTGTAGGGTCCCAACCATCTTGTCCTCAAATTGCCTTTGAAATCCTTGTATCCTGAATCATAGAGTAGTTCTCAATCTCCCTCTTGGAATTACTTCTCCATGATATTTCTGTCATGCCATATCTTTCTCTGAAGCTAAACTACCTCTGTATGGATAAGGGCTTGCAATCTGTATTCATCCAATCCATTGAGATGAAGTAATCTCTCCTTCTATGCATGGTTGAGGTCTAGGTCCAGCTGAGCTTCCATCCTTAGGGTATTGAATTTAAACACTATTGACAGCAAAGTGTTATTCCCATAGACCAGTTCATAGGGTGTGAACCCAGTGGTGGTCTTTCATGTTGTCTGAAGTAGTGGTGGTGTTGGGCAAAATTTTTCCTAAGTTATCTCTACTCCTACAAGGCATGAAAGGAAATATTTTTGGTTGGTTTTTTGTTTCTTTTTCCCCACACTGAAAGTACCTATAGAAACTGAAATTGTGATTCAACAAAACAAATTGCAACTAACTGAAATGAAATTTCTGAATGGAAATTTGCAAAATTGAAAACAAAAGCAAGGAAATGTAGAATTGAAAGAAAAGAAATGGATAGTCTACATTTGCCAAAGTAAACTATTAGTAGAATGTTGCAATAAGAAATAGAAGAAATCAGTAATCATAGAATACTCTGCCGCTTCCCAATAACGGTGCCAAAAAAAGTGGTGAGTGCTAGTATCGCAGCAAGAATGTTGCAACTCCTAGGCTACCAACTTTACTTTTATCAACCCAATAGTTCGTAATAACTTGGAAGCGTTAGTGCTATATGCACAAGTACTAGTTCTCACTGCAGGTTGTCACTTGGTCAGCCGGCGCGAGATCACTAGGAGCTCAAGCCAACTTCTATAGATTTCAGAAGAAGCTCTATGTGTGATGAAAGGAAAGAAAGATTACTCTACAGATGCTATTCTAACTGCAGAAAGGAGAAAGACTGGAATGTAAAGCAAAACCTAGTAAACACTAATTAACAAGCTAATTCTACTTTTGTGAAAAACACTATGAAAACCATGAAAGAAATGCCATTACCTACTCAAGGAAGTAAACAACATCTAACCATGCTATTTCTAGAATTAAATAAGCAAAAAACATATTTTTGGATTTTTATGTGTTTTTATGTGAATTTAACATGCATCTAATTTATTGTGTGTGAGTTTGGCAGCAAACAGGTGGCGTTAGAGGGTGGTTTTGGAGCTTGGAAGGATGTAGGATGGTGTGGATGGGTCCTAGGAGGTCTTAGGTGGCCTTCTGGAGTTTTTTCCCACACTCGGCCTTCAAAGGAAAGCCTACAGGAAAAAACTACAGAAGGACACAGGAAAACTACAAGAGAAAAATAGGGAAACTACAAGAGACCTACAAGAGGAGGATGAGAGCAATTTTCGCTATTTTAAGGGTGTGAGAGTCAGTGGAAAAGGTGGATGAAGGTTGGAATGAGGTGTTAGGGTGCCTAAGGTCTACCATGAATCACCAGGAGAGAGAAAGATTATTGGGTTTGCTCAAGGAGAGAGGAAGAAGTTCTATGAAAAATGAAGGAAACTAGGGCAGAATTGAGGTGAGGTTTGGGAAACCTATAGGGCATGGATCAAATGGAGGGTGTGATTACTAGTAATATGGCCTGCACTGGAAGAGATCTGCTGCATAGAAATTGACAGTCAACCAAGAAAATCAAGCAACCAATGAAATGAGTGCATCCTAGGAAAAACAGAGTTTTGCATTAAAATGGCCTAAACTATGATGTATAGAAGGAAATGTTGGGAAATGTTGTAAAAAAGGAAAGCACACAAAAGGACTATTACAAATCAGGAAGTGAATATGATAAAGAAGATCTAAAGCAAAGAAAAATTGGACTATCAACTGACTAGAGATTTGCAAACACTAGAAGTCCTAAGAATGAGGAAAATCTGTGTTTTTGGGGCAGCAAGAGAGTCTTTGCCTCAAATCATGGTCTCGGAGGGAGGAAGAGGGGCCAAGGCACTATTTCCAGCCTTTTGAATCTTCTCTAATCACTAGTTAACCTGCTACAGAAAACACAAATGGATGCAATCTACTAAATCAACAAAAGCAATCTATTCTTAACCATAAGAGAAATACATCTAACAAAAAACTAATCTACAAACTGAAGTAAAGCATAAAAATACAAGTAAAGAGAAGCATGGCTACTTGGATTGGGCCCTAACCCAAGAGCTTCAACCCCCTGAGGTAACTCAGTGCTAGCTCAAAAAGGATTCCATATTCATTATCAAAAAATAGCAAGATTACATAAAACTATCATAAAATAGTAAGCTCGAAATTTGAGCAGAGTTTGCACAAGAAAAAAAGTCGACCCTAGTGAGGCCCTAGGCTTCTCTACTTATACATCTGAAGCTACCAAAAAACTTCCTTAAAATTAGGGAGGCTTGGCTCACAAAACGCGATATAACTATCAATCTTCTTCCACTTGCTCGGCTGCCTTCTAGTGCATGATTCGGCTGCTTGTACTCCGAGCTGAATGAAGGGGAAATCGAAGTGAGGAGCAATAAATGAGGGGGATTCCCTCCTATAAGTTCTCTCCTCTATCTACTTTGAGTTATTTCTATAGTTTTACCACTAGATCCTTGACTTTGACCTTGAAAGCCATCAATAATCTGCGTTAAATACATGTTAGACCACATGGCATAATGACTAACTCAACTCACCCTATAAGCATAAATATAATCATAAGATCATACAATAAGCTAAGATAATGATTGATTTGACTAGGTTAGGAGGTAAAATGAGCCCATATGATTACCCATTTATGAGGCTCATCATAAAGTTTGAGGTTAACCAACTCACAGTTTGGGAAGCTAAGGACACTGAAGGATACTGAGCTAATTTGATAGTGAAGCAATGCTTCCCCAAATCATGAATGCAAAGCCTCAATGCACTGATTTTCAAAAGTGGGGATAAGAGAATTCCCACTAATTATGGGATTTGTGGAGGATTTTGGTCCCAAAAATATTTTACAGAATGAGGTGGGGAAATTTTTCGTCTACCTTATTCCTAAAATACCAATTTTATTTTATTGAAAGTTTTCCCTTAAACCTAATTTTCAAAAAATCATGTCGCTTCTATCTTGTATTTTTGGACCTCTTCTACAAAATTGTATCCTCTACTTTGGCATTGGTGCTAAGTCCTCTATCAAAGGCAGGACCATCTCATATTCCTCATCTAACATAGAATGATCATAGAGTTTGAGATTTTCCACATTCACTAATGAATAAATGCCCATGTATGGGGGTATACTAAGTTTGTATGCATGATATCCCACCTTTTTCAATATCTAGAAAGCACCATGGCACAAAGCCTTGATATTCATACTAGGAGCTCGTAGTCTTTCCTAAATCAACTATGTTAATCATGTCTAGCCTTGCACTTTTCCTATCACTTCTTCAATTTCTCCTATAGTTTCAAATAGATTTGTTTAATTGTATTAAGCATTTTTTCTTCTCTTCATGCATTCCTTGTGAGATCCTTTCTCGCTCCTCCTTATTTTCAATATACAACATCTAAAGGTGAATGTGGAGAATATCCAAATATGTTCCATATACAACATCCAAAGTTGAATGTGGACAATATCCAAAACAAGTTTCAAATGGGAACTTGCTAGTAGAAGTGTGGACGACTTTGTTATAAGATTGTTGTATGTAAACTATATTTTCATCCCAAGTATTTGGACACTTTTTATTATAATCCATTAAAAGCTATACCAAAGTCCTATCGACTACTATTTTCCCATCTATCTATAGATGGAATCTTGTATACCTCTTTAACTTTATGTCCATTTTATCCCATAATGTAGTCTAAAATGCATTGAGAAATATGGTGCCTGTCTGAAATGATAGTCCTTGGTATTTCATAGTGCACCCATACCTGTTTAAAGAATAAGGTTGTTGCTTCTTCCCTTATGATGATATTTTTATAAGACATGAGAGTCCATGCCTTGGTAAACCTATTAACTACAAAAAACATATAGTCATGTTCCTTCATGTTTGTTGGTAAAGCACTTACAAAATCCACATAAATACTTTCCAAAGGATGAGTGGGTATATATAAGGGATGGTATAGACCCTATTTCCTATTATTGGGATTTTTGTTACAACAAAGTATATATCCCCTAATGAACCCTGCTACATCTTCTTGCATTTGGACCAGCATGAATACTTTTGAAACTTGGAAATTATATTCCCAACACCAAAATTCCCTACAACCTTGGAGGTATGAACCTCTCTAATAAGTTCTAGTTCCTCACCTTAAGTAGCACAAAGCCTAGCCAACCTATATAATAACCCATTATGGATATGATACTAAACTATATTTTCATTATCGTCTACATGACTCTATCCTTGTAGCTTCTAAAAAACTTCCTCGAAGTCATAATATTTTTCTTATGCTCCTATGTATGGATAATGGTTGAAATGTTTCATGATCATCATATTTTTTAAAGATATAATTTTTCATGTGGATGGACTTGAAAGCATGTTAACCATGTTTTTTGTACTATCATTCTTGTAATTGATGACTACATGAAATTGCTATAAAAATCCCATATAATTTTATTGATTGGTTTGTTATACCTTAATATGGTCTTATCGGTACTATACTGGTTAGTGATCTATGTGGATAATCCATAAACTATCATGGATATTAACCTAGATAGTTTACCATAATAGATATTTAAAAAAATTACAAAAAGCTAAAATATATGCCATTAGGATTAATTTTTCCTTTAGTTTTTTTAATTATAAATTTGTTGCGTGTTGTTGTATTGGTGTGTTTGTTTACTATGGGTCCCAAAACACCTTCCTTGCAGTTTTCTATTACCTACAAGGAGCATACAAACAATTGGATGATGTTAGTTTTTGAACAAGAACCAACAGAGCATTGAAATTAATGGAAACAATGCATGAACAAAACTAAATTAAAACTAAACTAAATAACAGACGAATAAGCTTGTGAAGAAAAAAAAATCAACAAAGGTATAGGAAAATTATTCTCTTTATTTATTTCTGGTGTTGGAAGAGTTATAATAGAATTATCAAAAAGACTTGAAGAGATTTGTTTGAGCAACGGTGCTCAAAAGATCTCAATAAGGATTTCCCTTCCTCACTCTCTTTTGCAAGCTCTTTCTCTCTCAAAGAGTCATAGAAGAATCTCTACAATGATGGAATTATCCTCACAATTGTATTCCATCTTGGTTGGGAGAAATTTTCGAAGCATAACAATGCACTACTTCTTCTTATTTTTGGTTCTCCATCAACTTGTATTTATAGAATTTTTGGACACTTCTTCCCTCCTTTGGCTCATCAATGTCATTGTTTGCCTTATAAATGAGATGAGAGCCACCATCTTCATGCCATTAAGGCTTCTTGGGGATCAAGGCTTGACTGGTCATCCCATCATTTCAAGAGGGAGAATTTCTTAAGCAAGTTTGTGGCCTGAGGTGCTGACTTGGTTTTTCGCAATCTGTACAACTATTGAAGAAAAGGTCATTTGATCATTAATTTCTAGAAATGGTACACCCAAGTTAGTCGATTCTTTAATTGAACCTTAGAAAATATTTTGATTTTTTGGTCTTCATGATGCTTTTAGCTAAACTGTAACCTCTTTGTGTGTTGATCACTGACTCTGAGTGTCTTCTACTGTGTAGAGATCAGTGTATGATTTTCTCATGATAAAAGCTGCCCCTTATGTGTGAGGTTAGGAGAAAGAGTATAACAAAAATACATCATGTTTTCGCTGATATGATTGAGAGTCGTGCTAACTTCTTAAGCGATAGAGAAACTTACTGTAAAGATTATTAGGGAAATATGCTTGATTGAGAACTAAAGAAAACCATGCTTTGAAGAAATAGTGATACAAAAGTGTGTGTATGAGGTGGGTATATCCCATGCTCATTATGATGACATGACTAAGTATTACAATCATACAGGAAATGGTCTAGTAGATACAACATTATTGTGGTTGACATGTTGGTCATTGAAGAAGATAACTGCTTTCACCCTCATGGGTGTCATTGAAAATAGACTGGACTGGGTGCCTCTATGCATCAAATGTAAAGAACTATTGAATGAGGTGTTATGGGATGCATGGGTCTTCGACTAAATGAGAAAATTTCAGTGCTCACAAAATACGATACTACTCTAACATGAAAAGGTTATGCTAGTGTTGAATTTCAGAGACCAATGACATCAATAGGTGATAATGATTCCTATTATGCCACCCAAGGTTTTCCCTAAAAGGGAGGAGAAACAAAGATACTACTTTGATCATGGAAGATGTGTTGATGTTGACATGAAAGGAGCATCAATCACCCAAGAAACTGATTCAGGGAATATTTGTGAAACTTGAAGTAGATAGTAGTAATATGATGGCTCAAAAATACATGATAGTGATAATCGATGGTATGAGTGGATACATAGAACTTCCGCAAGGTTTGAACTGTAATGCGAGTTATAGCAGTCAAAACAATTTTTTTGGGGTAAATGCCCCTGGAGTCAATTGGATGTCCAATGTGGGTATGGTTATGTTATGATTGTTATGGTAGGTAATGAGTGAATAATGAGAAATGATGTGGGGGACAAAAGCAAGATCCAACCAAGAGAGATTAAGGACTTTCGTTGGGTAACTAACACAAAAATATGTGTGAGAATTCTTTTCCTTAAAAAATTCCTGTACACTTGCTAAAAGAATGTAAATGTTTTATCGGATGTATAAACATGGAGACAGGTGCCCTAAGAAAATCGTGGCCTGTATGATGATGCAGGTGGCTTTTTGCATGTTGAAGGTGGGGGAGCCATTGGTTGGCCTCACTGTGAGGTTGATGACACAGATGAAGTGACACAAATGGTATATTGCTAAGAATGGTGGATCAGGAGTGGGGTTGGAAGGCAATGAGCAAAGAAGAGAAGTATGAGGTTGATCTTCTAGACATACATATAAAATGGCTCCTGTGCCTAGGGGAATGATCATGGATACAAACAGTGTGAGGGGAAGTATGGAATGGAGTAATCTATGTAGGGGACATGTTATCAACCAATGTGGATGCTTACCATGTGCAGCTAGAAGGTGACGGTAAATGTGGTTGAGATGTTGGACCATATTGTTTATTTCAAATAAATGATGTCGGGATATGAAATTTTTTTGACGAAATCTATCAAGCAAAGTGAAGAATGATACCTTAATTGTCGATTGGCACCAGGGAATCGAGTTTACTATGAATTTGTTGAGAACCTTCAATGTCAAAATCTAATACCCCAAGCGAAAGCATCTTGATGAAATAATGTGCAAACTGAAATGTGTTGAATAAGATGTACGAAAAAACATGGAAACACGCACCTGATGGGTACTCTGAAATTTGCAATGGGTCCAAAAATGAGTATGTTGATGAAATGAAATGGAGCGTACCTGGATGTATGTGAGGATGTCCTAATACCAACATCACTAATGATTTTGTGAAAGGAGGTCATGAGCTCTTGAACGACCGTCTGGAAAAATGATAAAAGGGGCAATATATAAGGTTATGGGTACCAAAGTTCCATCTCATTTGTACTTGTTGACGTGGAATCTAGAGTGGAGCCCATAAGCTATTTCATTTGCAGCAGTCAACTAGTTCACTTAGGTAGCACATGAGGAGAGACAGGTGACAGGCATTGACCCCCCCCTCATGAATTTAGTAGTATAGGATAGGTAGGTCATAGAGGGTGGCCTATTTGATAGTTGCACGAGGTGATGCACATTTGTGGCTCATAGACACACACGGAATGTGGTTAGGGGGATCACAGTTGTGGGAGTGGTGTGACTATAGGGAAGACAAACACAAGACCCCAGGATAACATGGTTAAATAAAAATTGCATAGTGGTATCAAAGGTGTTGTTATAAGTGAGCATGAATTCCACCCACTTGGTAAAGTAATCGAATACAACCATGATGTACTTATGCTTTCCTTGATACTATGGGTTGTAGATCATGAAGTCTATTCTCCACTTGCAGAAGGGGATTGCAACAATTACCGTATGAAAAGGATCTGGTGGTGCTTGGGCTTTATGGGCACAACGTTGGCATCGCTCACACTGCTTCATGGTGATAATGCAATCATGGAAGAGAGTAGGCCAAAAGTAACCAATGCAGAGGATCTTTTGGGAAATGGCTATTCCTGAGAAGTGGCCACTGCAGGCTCCATTATGGTAGTCATTGAGGACTTGCTCGGCTTCGTTAATTGTGAGGCAGTGTTGTAATATGGTGTCCACTGTGAGGTGATATAAAACATCTCATATGAGGATATAATGACAGGCTTGGTGGTGAATTCTCTGTCGATCGTCGTGCCAAAGGTTTGGGTTGAACTTTTGAGTTCATAGAAATAGGAGGATATCACTGTACCAAGGGTCGTTTGTGGATATGGTGAGTAGATATTATTTAGGGAAAGCATCATTGATAAGAGACCCTTGAGAATCTAAAGGGAGTTCTGTAATGCATTCTACAAGAATGAGAGCTTTCTTGCTTTGGGGGAAGCAAATTCTAATTTAAACTCTTTCAAAATGACTACCCATCAGGCATACTTATGGTTCACCATATGGCGAGTGAGAAAGTATATCATGGGTTAATTATTGCAATCATTGTGGTGGTTGGAAATATGATGTAATGTCGAAGCTTCTGCACTGAGTGTACAAGGGCTAAGGCAATTTTTTCTGTTGGCTCATAGTTCAAAGAATGCCTAGAGAGGTTCTTACTTATGTAATAGATGACATGTTCCTATTATCATTTCCTTCTTGGACTAATACCCCCATCATGGCTACCTCTGATGATGATAGGTAGATGGTATAGTCCTTGGTGCGGTCATAGGGGATAACCAGTGGTGCCTATGATAATATATCTTTCAAGGCCTCAAATGAATTTTGAGTTTCTCCATCCCAATAGAAGGGAATGTCCTGATGAACAAGGCAAAATAAACCATTCACAAAAGTTACATAATCAGGGACGAAGTGACATAATAAGTTGGCCTTAGCTTGAAAGCTTTGTAACTACTTCAAAGTTCTTAGCAGTGGGATTTCTTGGATGGATTGGACCTTCAGAGGGTTGACCTAATGCCTTGTTGGGAAAAATGAATCATAGTAGTCATCCTCTGTTGATGCTAAAGACACACTTGAGGGCATTTAAGTGTATGTTATATTGCCAACATCTTTGAAAAACTGGGTGGAGATCTTCCAGATGGTCTGAGTGATTTTTGGATCATACTGTGAGGTCATCCAAACATGATAGTATTAGATGAGCCAATTCATGGAAGACATAATTCATGGCCTGCTCGAATGTGGTGCCAACATTTTTAAGACCAAAGGGTTTGACATGGTAGGAAAATGTACCCCATGTGGTTGTAAAGGTTGTTTTGTACTAGTTTGTATGTTGTATATAAATTTGGTTATATTCCGAGATGTCATCCATAAAGGATAACACTTCATGTCTGGTGCAAGTATCTATTACTTAATTGATGAAAAGTGTAGGGTAATTGTCTTTGGGACATGGCTTGTTTAGATCTTTGAATTCAATACAAAACCGAAAGGCACCTTGTTTCTTCATGATGGGTACAGAGCTAGAATCCTAAGATGTGTAAACGATAGGCTAGATGAAACCGACATTATGAAGTTTGTCAATTTCTTATCTAATTGATTCTACCTTGGGAGGGTGAATTTTTCATTGATTTTACATAATTGGGTAAGCATTAGGCCATGTGTCAATGTGGTGCTCCATGATTGTAGTACTAATGCCTGGAATTTATGAATAAGACCACACAAAAATGCCCCTATATTCCTAAAATAGGGCTTTGTAAGAGACCACTTCTTCTGGAGAGCAAGTTGCCCCTAGTGAGACTTCTTTGATTATGCAAGGATTGGTGGAAATATCTACCTTAACTATAGGTGAGATATTGGACATGTCGCCTTCCTCAAATAAGTCTTGTGTCAGGATGGTATTTTTAAACCAATCTACTTATCCTAGTGGTAGGAATTTCTTTGTCTATACTATACAAATATTGTGGCATGGTGCTTCTGTAGATGAAATTGATTTTTCAGGTAAAAAGAAAGAGCGATGATGGATGGCATCCCAAGGGTATTTTAGTTCTATCATAGCCTCTAGAATATATTCATTTGAGTGAAAAATATTGTCTAATGGTGGTAAAGGTTGTAGGAGGCCATGAGGCTAGGATTAGGACCCAGTAGTATTGGTTGACACACAAGAAAATGACTCAGTGGTTTTTATCGTGGAACCTAATGATGTTGATAATGCACATACATCATGTGACTATACATTCAAAGGTGGTTCCACCTTTATAATGGGATAAATGATCTCGACATCGAAAAATGACGAGAAGATGACATGAATTAAGGTTCCTATGGATGAGAAACTAAATTGTATGTGCTGTTTTGTGTCATCGGCACTAGGTTGTGGGGGTATCTCTCTTATGGTTACAGGTTGGGAATTTGTTGAAGGTGCATCCAACCCGTTACCTATGAGAGAAGGGTTGGAGGTCCCAACATCACTTTATAGCAAGTATTATATTTTCACTCAAAATCAAGAAAGCTATGTGTAGTTTCTTGTATGGTGGACTTAGGAACAAATGCAACAATCGTTGCGATTATGTCTAGCTTTTTTTGAGTGAACAGACTGAGGCAAGTGGACCAATGAGAGGAAAAGATATTTGAGCTTTCTCAACTCACGGAATTGATTAATCAAATTCCCCAGTTTGTCACATAAGGCACATGAGTGAGTAAGTGTTGGCGAGGTTGTTTTAGGTAGCTTCACCATCCTGGATGGTAGGGGGCTTGTGTGTGAGTTTGAGTGGAAATAATCAAAAGGGTGTTCCTTTCAAGAGGTTTCTTCCACAAAGACATAATAAATAGTATGAGACACATCGTCCAACACTAGGGTACTAGGAAGTGATGGTCTCACAGTATTAGCTTGGGCAAGAGCTCTCGTTGCAGCTTGATAGTAAGGAAGTTCTTAACAATGGTGCATGTAGTGTTTATACTTTGTGCATATAGCACATTGATGATTGGTATGTAATGCTTTATTACATGTTAGTGTTTCCTTATCTCCTAAAGGTGGAGGTGGGGCCATTTGTGAGTGTGGGACATGCAGAAGATATTTTAACTCCTCTAGTTCTGGGCACTTGGTGGGTTGCCCCAATGTCTCACATAATGCACATGGAGGAGGTACCCTGAAAGAGGAAGTGGCTAGAGTTTCACTCTTCTTACCCTTTTGTTTGTCCCTTTTCCAATACATGTTGGTGTTGGTGGAAGTATTACTCCTTGTGGGGCGATTTCCTGAAGGGTGGCCAGAGGAATGATGCTTGTCAAGGTAATACATGATTTTTCTGATATGGTCTGTGGAGCCAAGTACCAGATAGGTAACATGAGAGCCATGTTTGGAAATGTAAGTGTTTTCATAACTTTGTGCCACACAAAACTAGGGTGGGGATACAAGAAATGTGTCTAAGTGATTGTGTAGGGTAGGAATGATGACTCAGTAGTCATAACATTAAGGGTGTATGGAAATGGTTATTGAGATTGTGGTGTGTTTAATGAACTCATCATGAATACTAGTGTTGTGGGATCTGGTGTGGAGATCTAAGGATCTACTGGACACATTTCAAGGAGTGATGATTCCTTGAACATACTTGGGCCGACATCAATTAAGGATGGGACAACTTCTTTATGAGACCCAACATATGGTAGCACTCCATCAAGGGATTGTGATGCCTGTGTCTCTTAATGTTTGAGTTTCTCTATGGTGACTATCTTCCCGTTGTGTGGGAACATCATGATGTGAAATAACGATGATGCTACTGCTCTGATGGAATACATATTGATATGACCCAACAGGGAATTATAATATAGTTGGACATTGAGGACTTTGATATCAATGAGAACCGTTTTTATGGCAAGCTCTACTAGGACATTGTGAAAGAGTCCCATGGGGGTCGAGGGGTGGTTGTTCCATGCCTTGATCATGATGAGTGAAGCAGTTAGCTTAGGGGATCCTAGTTTTAGTCAAAATGAATTGGACATGATACAGGTATATTCCCCCTCATAAATGATGCAACGATGTATGGTGATATTTTGAATAGCGATCAAAATCTAGAAGGTTACTATCGATGATAGCCATGGTTGTGCATGGTCCAAATCAAAGGCCACCAACCACAAGTCAGATGGTTTGATTTCACCTAAAGTGGAAAGGATAAATTTTTACTGCATTGGACAAGTCTGCAGGACCTTTAATGCTGACATGGTAGAAGCTGACTGTGTTAAGTCATCAACAATGTTATAGCTGTGAGCTATCTTTGAATTATGACCTACATGACATAGGGGAATTTTTATCATCCATGGGATGGTTTCGACAGGGGATCAAGACAACGTCAAAGGTGTCTTGGTTGTACCATTAGTTGATGTGGAAGGATTTGTTTCTAGTGGGGTTCCATAGTTGCAGTTCTGAGCTTGTAAAAGGACATCAGAGCTTGCCATATAAATTTCATGGTTTGCTGCATCATTGGGATTTCCATAATTTTGGTTTTGATAAGGTGGAGGGGCAACCTCATGTTGCATGGCCACCTCTCCCTGGTGAGGAAAAGGGTTTCGCATAACCGCAGGTTGTTGGTTTGTTCCTCCCTGTCCCTTGGTTTCTCTCATTCTCTTCAACTCAAGGAGTTGAGGGTAATGATGAGTGTAATTCCCATACTCACCACAAATAGAACAAGCATGATATTTTCTTAGACTAGGGTTCTTGTTTGGCTTTTGTGGTTACTATTATTTTTACCTTGCTTCTGGTTTCAGCTATGGGGATTGCACGTAGTGGTGCCTGTGGAGGTTGTCATTAGTTGTTGCCCATCTGCCCAGGTTCCCCTTTTTGTTTGTTCTTTCATTTCTTCTTGTTATAATTTCAAGGGTATGTCATGTTCAACTGTTCAAATGATTTTTATTGTTGTGGGAAGGAAGGCTACACAAAATTAACCCCGACATCCAACTGAGCCATAGGGTTGGTCTGTTGGGGTGCTCGAAAAGGGTAGTAGGGGTTCCATTGTCCTAGGTTAGTATAAGGGGTTTGGGAGGTGCACAGTACCTCTACAACACATGGAGGGTATTGGCCACCCTACATGGGAGATACTAGTTACCCTTAATGTTAGGGTACTGGTTACTCTACATGATAGGAATTTGAGAGGGTGTAGGTTGATTGGGATAATATACTATGTTGGGTGGAATTTGAGTTACAGGTGGATCACCATATGATTGTAAATGGTTTTGTTTATTATACATGTTTCAAGACTATTGTAAAGTGTTTTCGAGTTGATTTTGGGTGATGGTTCCTATTACCCACCACTTTGTGGGTGATATCCATAGGGGAATTTGTTTTCCTAGACGATCCCTAGCCAACAGCTAGCATCCACCAGATAGCTCGATGTGCCATTTTATCCACCACCTGAGCCAACCATTTGGTCCCTTACCCATTTGGTATGATCATATATTTGAAGGAGGTCCTTCTAACCCTGAAGGTATCACTTTTCATTATGTAGTTTGGTGCTTTTGTTTACTTGTCATGGACACTTTTGGGCATGGATTCATGGGGGATTCGGTGGAAAGAGTGGGATTGGTTTGTACTCTTGTCTCCTTTGTCCAATTTTATTGTTAGCCTCGTATCCTAGTCATGTGGTATTTCCTTTATGGGTTGCTAGCTTTAGGGATGATACTACTTGGTAAATCTAGTTTTGGTTGTGTGGTCCCACTTCTTGACACCATATGCATTTCTTCCCTCCACTCATTATAACCTGATTCACCACATTTCCCATTTGGGTACACATTTTTCCATTGGCTCCACAAGGAGTTAGCCTCCCCTTCCCCTTGTAGACACTTTGGTTTGGGCCTAGAACGATGTGTCGAAGTTTGATGCAGCTAAAAGAAAAGAAAAATCATATTTTGGTCATTTTGAACACGAAATGTACCACAAAATTCCAAATATGGTTGGGACATACACCTTTAACGTGTGGGTAAAGGCCAAATGTGAGCTCTACCCCTATCATTATGGCCATCATCCTGGTTACTAGGGTCCATCATAATGACCCCTTTCATGGTTAAGGAACCCATGATTGTTCAAACCCCTAGTGGGAAATGAAATGCCCCACCTCAAAGGGGGTATCCACTACTATATCTTACACATCATGCTCTAATCCCCTCGAGCCCTAAGCAATTACAAAATAGAAATCAATAAAATGAAAAAGGCATATGAAGAAGGGTGGAAAAACAAAGGCTAGAGTAAGTCATGTATCATGATTTCTCCCTCCTACATTTATACACCCAAGTGTGGGCTTCCCTTATTATGGCTACACTTTTATTGTGGCATGCTCCTTGGAGCCTTCCCTTGATGCCCCATTTTGTTCTATCATTATATCACATGCCATATGTCATTTTATGGATGTACCATAGACATGTCACGCCTTTTGAGGTTAAAACCACCTAATAGGGTCCTTGGTTAACATTCTTTTTTATCTTGGAGACACTTTTATGTTCTAAAACCCACTATCGAATGGCACTCCACCATGAACTGTCCACTTGGTTCCATGTTTTGTAATCTTATTTACACAATTGCACTAGTGATCTATTGAAATAGAAGGTTAGGGAATGCATTAGATCTTATAAAAGATTGTAGATGGTGATGAGCCCCATCATTGGGTAATTATATGGGCCTTAATTCACCTCCTAGCTTAGTCAAACCAACTTTTCTCACAACTTATTACATAACTTTGATTATATTTTGTTTATGAGATGAGTTAGAGTTGGATATTATGCTTACTGGACTAATATGCACTGAATGCAGGATTGAAGGAGAAAATCAAGGAATTTTGGAAAATACTAAGGTTAAAACTCGATTTGGACAAGGGAAAGGGATTGTAGGAGGTAAATCCTCCTCATTTACTTCTCCCCCATTTGAATATTCCTCCATCCATCACACCAGCTCAGAGTGCAAGCAGCCAAGCCATGAGGATTAGAAGGTAGCCGAGCAAGTGAGAGACAAAGAGATAGTTTATCTAAAGTTCAGGAGCTGAGCCTCCCTGATTTTAAGGAAGTCATTGGGGACTTCAGTTCTATAAGTAGAGAGGCCTAGAGCCTCATTCGGATTCGAATTTTTGTTCTATAACTCTAAGCTATTTTCGAGCTCCATACCTGTGAAAGTTGTATTGATGTAATCTTTTGTTTTAGTAATAAGAATGAGTTTTATTTTGAGCCAGCACTAAGTTAACTTAGAAGGCTGAAGCTCTTGGGTTAGGGCCCAACCCTAGCAGTGAAGGCTCCTCTTTTCTTGTTCTGTATGTTTAGCTTAGCCTCACAACTTCATTGTTAATTTGCTTTTAGATGTGTTTTCATTGCAAGTAGTGTAGATTGGATTGGTTGTTTATTAGTTTGATTCCATTTGTGCCTTACTTCAGTAGCAGATTAGTAGGGATAAAAGGAGTACCCCAAGGTTGTAAGTGGATGTCTTGGCCTCATTTCCTCCCTTTGGGATCATGGTTTGAGGAAGGGACCTTTATGCAGCCCCAAAAACGCAGATTTCTATTTCTTGCATATTCTTTAGAGGTTACTGTATTTATGTTAGCATTTGATCCATTTTGAAAAGTAGGATTTCATTCCCATCTCTTCTATCTTCACTCTTGTAGTAGATCTCATCCATGCTTTCATTCCTTTCAGCAACTTTCCTCATGCATCATGTAGGTAGTTAGTTCATTAATTCTGATTTTCTAGATTATGAGAATGATTCTTGTTTACATCACTTTTTGGGAATTATACATGTTTTATGTAGATAAAGTGCTTTAGGAGGAGACAAAGACTTCATAGCTAGCAACCACCTCCCACTCGATCCACCATAGTCATGCCTTATTTTCACCATTTCCTTCACTGGTTTTCATTATTTTTCATAGAAATTCTTCCAAGCACATTGAGCAAACCCAACCATCCTCTATCTTTGGTAATGACTTCTGAGTGATCCTAGACCATTTCTCACTTCATTCCACCCATCTACCACCTTCTGTAAGCCTTCCATCACCTCCAACACCTTCCATTTTCTCTCTGCTATATCCTGTAGGTTTACAGGGAATCCTATAAGTTTCTAGTACATCCTATAGGTTTTCTTGAAATGGCTTGTTTTGAGGCCGAATTGAGGGAAAACGTCTAGGAAGTCACCAAAATATCCCCAAGGGTCTCCCACACCATCCAACCATCTCCTAACCCTTCCAACCATCCTCCAACATCCTTAATTCACCCTCCACATCACCAAAAGAAATTAGTTTCCATACTTGATTTTGCATGAAAAGACAAAAAGACAAAAAGCATATTTATTTCAGTCCCTTTACTTGCACATTAGTGATGTTTGATGCTTCTTACTTCCATGCTTGGATAGTAGCATTTTGTTCATCATAATTTAGAATTACTGCAAAGCATAGTTTCTTGGCAATTCATTAGGAAATGGTGTGATTTAGCATTGAATTCCGGTCTTTTCCATTATTTCAGTAGAGTAGCTCTCCCTTAGAGTAGATTTCCATTTCTTCCATCAAGAAACCAAGCTTCTTCTGACTCCATAGAAGTCTGGCTTGAAAACCGCAGTGGTCTATCGCCAGCTGAACTGTGACAAAAGGCAGAACCATCACTATTACTTGTGCATACAGCACTGTCACCTCCAAGTTTTTACGAACGCCAGGTTGACAAAGTAAAGCTGGTAGCCCATGAGTTGCAGCATTCTTCCTGCAATACTGGTGCTCTTCACCTTTTGGTGTTGTTGCCAGGGAGATGTCTGAGTAATATGTGAATACTGCTTCGTTCTTCTATTTTCTTATCTCTAATATTTTTCCATTAGTTTATTTCTGCAAAAGTAATCTAGTTTCTTCCATTTTCATTCTACATTTTCTGCTTTCTTTTCCATTTTTCAAGAAAGATTTCAATTCACCAAGCAGTTTTTCACTCAATCAGTAGTTTTCATTTAATCAGAAATTTCAATTCTGCAAAGTACTTTCCAGGTTTGAAAAAAACACAAAACCAACCCAAAAACATTTCCTTTCATGCCTCATAGGAATAGGGATAACTTAGAGAAAATTTTCCCAAATACCCCCACTGCATCAAATAGCCAACCTTCCCTCTTCTACAGTGGTTGTGAACTGGAGGAACCCTTAGGTGAGAAGCTTGACATATTTGAAGAACCTACAGGGGAAGAAGAAGAAGAAGAACCCATTCCTACTGAACCAATGGCTGAAAACAAAAATGATAGAAAGAGACTTGAGGGTGCCTTCCTCATCAGGGAAACCAATGGGGACACTAATATGAAAAATATAAGCCCCTCTACCCTACCTCATTTCCATGGCTTGAACACAGAAGACCCCAACGCTTTCCTATTTAAGTTTGTTGTTATATGTCGAACCTATGACTATACAAATGATGAGAAGAAGTTAAAACTATTTCCATCTACCCTCAAGGATGCAACATTGCATTGGTTCATGGGTTTACCCGAGGATAGCATCACAACTTGGGCTCAGATGCAGCAAGCCTTTAACAACAAGTATCAAGATTACTGTCGGTCAAAGGATACTAAAGCAGAAATTTTTAGGATGACCATAGGCAATGATGAATCCATAGAGGATTACAAAGAAAGATTCCAACTTAGTTACAAAAGGGCCAGGTGCACACTTAACCCTAAGTCACTAAAGTTGTTATTGCTTAGGGGAGTAAGGGAAGATCTTCTAGATACCCTATACTTGTTAGCATGAGGAGATATCTACAAATTACCCTATCAGGATATCAAGACTGTCTTTAGAAACCATTCTAGGGCAGTTAGGAAAAAGGGTAGGGGTAGTCAACCTATGGTCAGTACTTTCTCTTCCAACTCATCCATCAAGGGTGAAATTGGAAACATGCTGGAAGATTTCAAAAGTGGGATGTTGCAAACCCTTGCCTTGCAAATGGACACTATGCACAATAAGAGAAAACAGGAGGAAGCAGAGAGAGAGCCTTGGGCATTTTTTGTCCTAGATGCACCAGGAGGCATCCTAGGAATGAATGTCCATTGAATTCTATTGAAAATTGCTCATTCTGTGAAGAAAACCACTCCATAGACAAATGCCCTTCCTTGCCTGGAGTCAAAGATGTATATCAAGGAGCTGAAGGGGTCACTCATTAGCCCTGATACATAAACCAAGGGAGACCTCATGAGCCTAGACCATACCCAAAAGGTATGAAAGGGTCATCCCATGCATATTACAACCCCAACCAAACCACAACCATACCTTCTTGGGGACCCCCGACTCATCCTTCCTAGTCTACACCCCCTCCTTGCTCCTTTGCATCTCAGTATCACTCCCAGCCAGCCAGCTAGTCATTTCAACCATATGCTCTGCCACAACCGCAGTGGAATGCACTGCCCTAGGGGTAGAGGCCCCAATACAACAATTCTCTTGATTTATTTCCTCCACCACCTACCCAACCACAGTTGTTACATTTTGCTCCACCCAAGCAACCCAGATTCCTACCCAGCCAAATCCAAACCTGAGCAACAGATAGGATCAGTAAGTATATGGTGGAGAGACATCATATCCAGCTTATGCTGTGGAAATCAAAGAGATTAAGCTAAGATCTGGGACGGTTCTCCCAGATAACCAACCTCAACCTCCACCTAGGGAGGTTGAGGAAGAAAGAGAGGAAATCATTCTTAAAGTGAATCCACCCTTTTCTGAGAGATTAACCCAACCACTCCACCCTACCCCAGAAGAAATTGAACTTCTAGGAGAATTGAAAAATCTATGTGTAAAGATTCCACTTCTCCAAGCAATAAAAGATGTTCCTATTTACAATAAGTTGATTAAGGAGAAGTGATTCAAGAATCTAGGGAGGCAAAGAAGAGATGCCCCTACAATTAATGTCATTGGACAACTATTCGACTTAATGCTGGGACGGGTGATATGTCCAAAGTACTTGGACCCTGGAAGCCCTGTAGTAGATATGCACATCAATGGAACCATTGTCCCAAACACTTTGATCAATCTTGGGGATGCCATTAATGTGATGACCAAGGATACCATGCTCAAGCTCAACCTCTAAGGTTCATTGAGGAAGACCATAATAGTTTTGCAACTTGTAGACCACTCCACGGTGACCCCTCAGGGGATTGTGGAGCATGTGATGGTCTCCATTGATTCTTGGGAGTACCCTACAGATTTCCTAGTTCTCTAGCCTAAGGCTAAGCTTACGGGTTACCCTCTCATCCTTGGGAGACCCTGGTTGACCACTACCGATGCTTACATTAGCTGTAGAGCTGGGAATATGACCATCAAGAATGGGCATATGTCCAAGCAGTCAGTCCTATACCCTCTTTCTCAGCCATCTCTAGAGAATAATTTACCTTTATTGTGGGATGAGGAGGAATAATATAAATTTTATTCTGCCCAACTTTATACTTTAGAAACAACCATGGGAGGAGGACAGCAGGATGAAGATGATTTGATTGAACACCTACTCCAAAGTCCAACTCCCAGTACATTTCCCTTTGAAGGTGTAGTAAAGGGAACCCAGAACAATCATGCAATTAACCTATGTCTGGCCAATTCCAACCCCCTCCATGTCAAAACCATAGAATTCAACCCTAAGAGAACCTTGAAAATCAATCCATCTCTTTCTACTCTCCAAGAAGATAAGTTATGCAACATGCTAAAGGAACATTTAGATGCCTTCACTTAGAGTTACAAAGAAATGAAGGGAGTACACCCCTTAGTGTGTACTCACCACATATACATCAAAGACGGTTGCAATCCAGTTTGACAGCCCCAAAGGAGGATGAATCTAGCTCTTAAAGAGATAGTCAAAGAAGAACTGCAAAAACTGCTAGATGCAATATTCATTTACCCTATCTCCAACAATGAGTGGGTCTCCCCTTCGGAGTTAGTTCCAAAGAAAAATGGTAAGTGGAGGATTTTTGTCGATTACAGGGAGTTGAACAAAGCCATAAAGAAGGACAATTTCCCTCTTCCCTTCATTGACCAAGTGCCAGATGGCTTGGCTGGGAAATTTTTTTCTCTTTCCTAGATGGATACAGCGGGTACAACCAAATCCAGATCAGCCTGGAAGACCACGATAAAACCACCTTCACTTGTCCTTGGGGTACTTTTACCTATAGGGTCATTCCTTTTGGCCTATGCAATGCTCCTGCCACTTTCTAGAGAGCAGTCCTGAGTATTTTCTTTGAGTTAGTCCATTATGCGGTGATAATGTATATGGATGATTTTACACCTTATGGTTGTGATTTTAAAGAGGCTCTATCCAACCTAGGTAAAGTACTACATAGATGCATTGAAATGAAATTGTCTCTCAGTCCCGAAAAATGTGAATTCTTGATGACTGCAAGGACCGTGCTAGGTCATTAAATATCTCAGCAAGGACTCTAGGTGGACCCAAACAAAATAGCTATCATCCAAAGGGTCCCACCTCCTCAAAAGTAGAGAGATTTCAGAAGTTTCCTAGGGTTAGATGGATACTACCAAAGGTTCATAAAGGACTTCAGCAAGTTGGCCTCCTTTATTTGGTTTGTTGGCCAAGGACTCTGAGTTTATATGGTCAAAAAGCTATCAAAAGGCCTTAAACACCCTAAAGAACAAGTTAACCACTGCACCAATTCTCCGAGGCCAAAATTGGGCCCTTCCCTTTCATATTCATGTTGATGCCTCACACAAAGACAAAAGAGAAACCCTAGGTTAGATAGATGAAAACTTGCCTTATGCTATCTACTTTACCAGTAAGAATTTTTCAGAGGTTGAACTAAATTACATAGTGGCGAAAAAGGAACTCCTCGTTGTTATGCATGAATTGAAAAAATTTAGGCATTATATTACAGGCTATCAAACATTTCTGCATACTGACCATGCTGCAATCAAATATTTAATGAATAAACCAGATGTGAATGCTCAAATTATAAGATGGTTACTTTTATTACAGTAGTTTGATCTAACTATTCTTGATAAACCAGGTAAGGAAAATGTTGTTGCAGAATTTTTGTCCATATTAAATTTGTCTGTAGGTGAATAAGGAATGGTTGATGACTAGTTACCAGATGAGCACTAATTTTCTATTTCAGTTCTGTCTCCATGGTTTGCTGATATAGCAAAATATTTGGTATTTGCACAATTCCCACCAAACTTGTCCTCCAAAGAGAAGAGCAAGATAGTGAGGAAGAGTGCCCCCTTCACTTGGATTGGGGGAAATCTCTTCAAACTTGGCCCAGATCAAATCTTGAGAAGGTGTGTTAGGGAGGAGGAAGTCTTTGACATCCTTCTATCCTGTCATGATGGGCCTTATGGAGGTCACTTTGTAGCAAAGAGGATAGCATTCAAAGTGTTACAAGCAAGCTATTATTGGCCCACTCTTCATCAAAATGTGAAAGTATACACTAGTCAATGTGATCGTTGCCAAAGGATGGGAAGGGCTACTCCAAGAAATGAAATGCCTTTGCTACCTCAGGTGACTTTTGAGACATTTGACAAGTGGGGCATGGATTTCATTGGACCTATTGACCCTCCTTCCAAACAAAAGCAGTACATCATTGTGTGCATTGGCTATCTGACTAAGTGGGCTGAAACCAACGCAATTAAGGAAGCAACAGAAGAGAAGGTAGCTGAGTTTCTAAGGGAAAATGTATTTTACAAATTTGGGTACCCTAGAGAGCTAGTCACAGACCAAGGCAACCAGTTTACCTCCAACATGATTGAAGACTTGCTCAACCAGCACAAGATCAAGCATAGAACCTCCACTCCCTATCATCCACAAGCTAATGGACAAGTAGAGGTGACCAATAGAGCATTGGAGGGCATCCTGACCAAAGTGGTAAGCAACAACAAGAAGGATTGGGCAGATAGACTAGTTGAGGCCTCCTGGGCCTATAATACCACCTAGAAGACCACCACTGGATTCACACTCTATGAGCTGGTCTATGGGAAAAAGTCCTTGTTGTCCATTGAATTTGAGTATAACACATTAAGGATGGCATCCCAACTAGATCTAGATCTCAGTAGTCCACAAAAAGAGAGATTTTTGTAGTTGAACGGTTTGGATGAGTTCTGAATGCAGGTCCTCCTACATACAGAGGTAATTCAACTTCAGAGGAAGATCTGGCATGATAAGAACATCAAGGAAAAGAAATTTCAAGAAGTTGAATGGGCTTTGTTATATGATTCTAGGTATAAAGACTTCAAGGGAAGGTTAAGGACAAGATGGCTAGGACCTTATGTTGTACAAATATGCCATGATAATGGTTCAGTATAGAACATAATGATAGATGAAGAAGACATTCCTTTACATGTTAATGGACACTGACTGAAAATTTACAAGAGACCATTTTCAAAACAAGAATTCATTGATTATATCAATAAAGCAATGATGGTTGTGGAGAAAGTTTCAGCTCCGACTTCATCAAATCACTGAGAGAAAAAATGAAAAAGAATAAGGACTCAGGTGAAAACATCCATGAGGTGCCTGAGTCCCACTATCGACTTGAAATCGTCTTGGGGCGGCCCAATGGTGTCAATATAGAAAAAAAGAAGAGAGAGAGAGAGAGAAAATATGAGAATAAAAAGATCCCTAGGTGAAAACCTCCCTTGAGGTGCCCAGGGCAAACAGCTAGGATGAAAACCTCTCAGAGGCAGCCTAGTTGTTTTCAAAAAAAAAAGAAAAAAAAGAGAAAAATCATGAAAAATTCTATTTTGCAGGTTAGCAAGAAGGACGATCAGAGAGCAAAGGAGGATCACGAAGAGACCTATTTTACTCACATTTTATTTCTCCAAACATTTTCATTCATCACTCTACCATTTCTCTCATTTTTTCCACTCATTTCCTTCAGTTTGCAAGGGGGCTGTGTTTTCTACAGGATCCCCTGTAAACCTACAGGATCCCATGAAAACTTATAGGATGAACTTGTAGGAATCACAGTGAGTCAAAAATCCTACAGGAAGTGACCCTAAAGGAAACAATGAAATTCTATGTCAATAAAATAGAACCCCTACATCATCATTCCATGAACATACTTATATCTACCTTCAGCACCCCTGCATTCAGCCTTAAAAAAAAAATATCAGTTTCAAAAATTTATAGTCTTTGAAAAAGAAGGAAACAGAGAGCAATAGGGAGAATCACCTGAGTATTCCTCATCCTCCACACTCCTAGTCTCCTCCTCCATCCATGTCACCATCCTCAAACTCCCAGCAGAAGGTATGATTAAGATTTTTGAGGGAGAAGCAGCTACAGGATATCCTATAGGAAATCTTGTCGCAACCTATCCCACAGAATACAAATCATAACAACAACAAGCTTCCAGCATTATGATCCAAGAGCATAAGGGACTCTAAAGAAGCAGTAGCACCATCTTCTTCAACACCAGGTACATACACCACAAAAATTCATTAGAGAACGACAAGAAAAAGGGAAGAAGACTAGCATGCAACTAATACACACAACAAGCACCTCCGGTCTTCAACCACTGCAGCAAGGTATTAAGAACCATAGTAAGTATCCCGCTCACTCTATCATGTGTAGAATGTAGTCAAAAGATGTAAAGGTTACAGGTAAGTTTGTTTATAAGTGAAAGGTGGCCAGTTCACTTGGCCACCTTCAATCAGTCAACAAAGACAAAACAATTTGTCCTCTCACACGTGGCAGCAGTCAACTCAAAAAAAAGGAGAAGGAAAAAAGAAGTTAAGGCTATGGAAGCATGAAGTGGGAGTTGATTACGGGGAAGTTTGGAATGCTGATGTGGTAGTGGGGACCAACGGTCCAAAAATGGAAACCATACCTCTGCTGCCAGCACACCACCTCACCCCAAATGACCATAAGAGGAAATAATCGTCATCCCCATGCATTCATGCATTCAGTTCCTTGAGGCTCACTCTCATAAGTCGCTCTCATACCCAAGAAACCTACGTCGAGGAAGACACCATCATTTTTCTTCACAGGAATTCCTATAGGATTGCATAAGAAATCCTACAGGATACTCAAAGACAGTCTACAGGATAGGCCGAGAGGAGTTTCAGAGGGGAAAAATGGGGATTTACCACAGAAAACATTATGAAGAGGTATGCTTTGTAATTACATTCCTCTTTCCAAGTATATTGAACAAAAATTTCCTCTAGTTTGAGTGAATTTGGAAATTGTGTAAGAGAATTGTCCACATAGTCATCTCAGCTTTTTACTTCTGCATTTGAAAATTGTATGAACCATCTCATCTCCTCAAAACCTCACCAACCAAAGATGATAGGAGGGTTTAATAAGAGGGAGCCCACTAACACTATGAGAATCCAACAACACCCTCAAGTACTAGAAATCTTCACAAGTCATAATTGGATAGGGTTTTATGAAAAATTAAGGGGGTATGATGATGAGGTGGCCGGAGATTTTTCTCTCTCCCTCATTCCACTCACCAGAGTCCATGCTACTATTGTGTTAAGAGGCCTCTCCATAGAACTCACCCCTGAAATCATCAACAGAGTTACTGCACTTCCTAGGAGTACCATGGAGGAAGGAAGACAAAGGAGATAGCCAAGTTGCCAAAAGGAAATTCTTTTTAGAAGGTGAGGAACCCACTAAGGACAAAATGGAGTAAGGAGAGCAATTCTACTATATCCCTAGAATGAGGTAAGCTACCAAATTATCAAATACATTTCATGTGAGGGTAGGTATAGTGTGGCCTATGGCTATCATTTTAGGCTTCTTGAAGAATTGAGATTTGGAGCAGAAATACCCCCTCACCATAGCCTCAGCATACCATACTTCCTGTTGCAATCACTAATAGACTCAAGCATCAAAGTGCAAGAGGGAAATTCCCAACAGTTATCTCACCATGGGCTAATTAGAATCCTTATAGAAGATGTGCTCCAAAACCTCGTAATTCCTATACAATGGTCAGATTTTAGAGACATGCACGGAAAGGAAGACATCAAAGTTCTCACATATGATGTTAATCCTATTGTCAGTGAAGAGGAAGAGGAAGAGACTGAAGGAAAGGAAGAAGAAGTAGAGCAGGAAGAAGAATAAATAGAAGGAGATGAAGATGAGATGGATGAATAAGAAGATGAAATAAATGAAGATGAGATGGATGAAGAAGAAGATGAAACATAAGAAAATGAGGAAGATAAATAAGAAGAGGAGAAAGATAAGGAGGATGATGAAGAAACAGAGGGATATTTTTAGGAGGGGAATGATAAGGATGATAGTGATCTACAAGACGAAGAAGAAAGGAAAGACATAGGTGAAGAAAGAAATGGGAAAGAGGGGGCAGAAGAGAGGGAGGATTCACCTAGGGTGTCTCCATAACCCACTGAGAGAGAGGTAGCAGCTGCCCTCACTGCTCTTAGTACCCCTGTCAAGAAAAAAGGAAAAAGATAGCGATAGACCCCCTTATATTTTAGGACAAGGAAAAGCACAAGAATAAGGCAAGGGAGACCCCAAACACCAACCAAAATTCCCATTGTGATTGAAGACTCTCCTAAAAAAAGGAGAAAATTCCTTACCCTAAGTCTCCTATCACCTACGTGAGAAGGCCTATGACTAGATCAACCTCCTCCATGGGAAAAGAAATCCTACAGGATACATAGTAGAATCTATAGGAAGCAGAAGCAGTCCTACAGGATACTCTACTGAACCTACAGGAGACACAAAAATTGGAAAAGGAGGTAGGACAATAGCAAGGAACTAAAGAAGAGGACCCAAAGTCAAAAGAACCTAGCCCCCAACCTAACCTTGACTTCTACTACACGTTTATTGAAGGAGGCAGGGTTATACCTCAAAAATTTGTTATTCCACTGTTGTTCGATCTTGAGAAGTAGAGATCTAGAACACACATATTGATGCACATCGCTAAATCCAAGGGGTGGAAGACATTGGGCACATGCAGGAGAAGCTCAAGGAGATGGGAAGAGAGCTAAGTAGCTTGAGAGATAGAGAAGCCATAATGAAAAATCGAATAGAAATAAAGAATGCATGGTTGAGAGGACAACTGCAAGAAAGAGAGAATCAATTGGTAGGTATGGTCAGTCTCTCTTTGGAGGCAATCCAGTGTAGGATTCCAGCTAAATCTTACGCCCTATACCTCAAGGAATAGTGGTTGTAGTTCCAAATCAAGAGCCTAGCACAGAGAGGCACCATGCCATTTCAGGACTACAGGTAGTTCATTGATCTTTGTGATCATGACACACTAGAAGATAGGGCCAAGATGCCTGAGTTTTATTTGCACAACATGGCCTTACTAGACATGAATGTATGGGACCCTAATGCTAAGCTAGGAAATTTACAGTTGATGGCTTTGGCATCATGGATGAACCATGAGAAATCAAGGGCTGCAAAGATGAAGAAGATATTGGCAAGAGAGAAAATTGAACCTCTTATGATCAAAGTTGAACAGTTAGATCCCATGGCCCATATCAGTACCCATAATTTGATTGCAAATGATCCTAATCTTGCACATAGATATGTTGCTGCTCAAGAGCAAGCAATTTCATATTTTGAGGACATGTTCAGGTTGTTAGGGGATGATAGCATACATTCTTTCCTAAGGAGATGGAACACATTGAAATACAACTTAAAGATAAGAGAGTACCAATCTCCTCAAATATTGAGAGAAGCACTAAACACGACACCCATGTACAAGCAACCTATGCAAAAGCTAAAAGTCAATTGAATTGGCCTGAAACTCAGTCCACCATTACTCTTAGGAATGCTAGAAGGAAGGAAGGAAGAAGAAGAAAAGAGGCAGCGGGAGGAGGTAGAAAGGAAAGCAGGCTTCTATGAACAAGAAGAGGAAACCACAATAGAGGCATGGGATCTCAGAGAGGCCACTAGAGCTATGAAGGATATGGATATTGATTGAGTTGCTCAAAGGATGAGAAACACTTTCAATAGGGGGGTGATGATGAGCCTCATCATTGGGTAATTATATGGGCCTTAATTCACCTCCTAGCTTAGTCAAACCAACTTTTCTCTCAACTTATTACATGTTTTTTATTATATTTTGTTTATGGGATGAGCTAGAGTTGGATATTATGCCTAGTGGAATAATATGCATTGAATGTAGGATTAAAGGAGAAAATCAAGGAATTTTGGCAAAAACTAAGATTAAAACTCAAATGGGACAAGGGAGAGGGATTGTAGGAGGTAAATCCTCCTCATTTAATTCTCCCCCATTCGAATATTCCTCCATCCATCACACTAGCTAGGAGTGCAAGAAGCCAAACCATGAGGATTAGAAGGAAGTCGAGCAAGTGAGAGACACAGAGCTAGCTTATCTCAATTTTGGGAGCCGAGCTTCCTTGATTTTAAGGAAGTCGTTGGGGACTTGAGTTGTATAAGTAGAGAGGCCTAGAGCCTCATTAGGATTCAAGTTTTTGTTGTAAAACTCTAAGCTATTTTTGATCTCGAGACTTGTGAAAGTTTTATTGATGTAATTTTTTGTTTTGGTAATAAGAATGAGTTTTGTTTTGAGCACTGATTTAACTCAGAGGGCTAAAGCTATTGGGTTAGGGGCCAACCCTAGCAGTGAAGTCTCCTCTTTCTTGTATATGTATGTTTAGATTATCCTCATAGCTTCATTATTAATTTGCTTTTAGATGTGTTTTCATTGCAAGTAGTGTAGATTGGATTGGTTGTCTATTAGTTTTCTTCCATTTGTACCTTACTTCAGTAGCAGGTTAGCAGGATACAAGGAGTACGACAAGGTTTTCAGTGGGTTTCTTGGCCTCATTTCCTCCCTTTGGGATCATGATTTGATGAAGGGACCTTTATGCAGCCCCAAAAACACAGATTTCTATTTCTTGCATAAGCTTTAGAGGTTACTGTATTTAACGCATTTGATCAATTTTGCAAAGTAGGATTTCATTTCCATCTCTTCTATCTTCAATCTTGTAGTAGATCTCATCCATGTTTTCATTCCTTTCAACGACTTTCCTCATGCATCATGTAGGCAGTTAGTTCATTAATTCTACTTTTCTAGCTTATGAGAATGCTTCTTGTTTACATCAAATTTTTGGAATTATACATGTTTTATGTAGAGCAGGTGCTTTAGGAGGAGACAATGACTTCATAGCCAACAACCACCTTCCACTCCATCCACCATAGTCATTCCTTGTTTTCACCATTGTGTTCACTAGTTTTCAGCATTTTTCATAGAAAGTCCTCCAAGCAAATTGAGCGAATCCAACCATCCTCTATCTTTGTTATTGACTTCTGAGTGATCCTAGACCTTTTCTCACTTCATTCCACCCCTCTGCCACCTTCCCTAAGACTTCCATCACTTCAAACACCTTCCATTTTTCTCTCGGCTATATCTTGTAGGTTTACAGGGAATCCTGTAGGTTTCTAGTACATCCTATAGGCTTTCTTGAAATGGCCTGTTTTGAGGCCGAATTGAGGGAAAACGTCTAGGAAGTCGCCAAAATATCTCCAAGGGTTTCCCACACCATCCAACCATGTCATAACTCTTCCAGCCATCCTCCAACATCCTTAATTCACCTTCCACATCACCAAAAGAAATTAGTTTCCATACTTGATTTTGCATGAAAAGACAAAAAGACAAAAAGCATATTTATTTCAGTCCCTTTACTTGCACATTTGTGATGTTTGATGCTTCTTACTTCCATGCTTAGATAATAGCATTTTGTTCATGATATTTTAGCATTATTTCAAGGCATAGTTTCTTGGCAGTTAATTAGGAAATGGTGTGATTTATCATTGAATTCTGGTCTTTTCCATTATTGCAGTAGAGTAGCTCTCCATTAGAGAAGATTTCCCTTTCTTCCATCAAGAAACCAAGCTTCTTCTGACTCCATAGAAATATGACTTGGGGACCCCAATGGTCTCTCGCGAGCTGAACCGTGACAAAAGGCAAAATCATCATTATTAAATGTGTATACAACATTGTCACCTCCAAGTTTGTACAAACCTCGGTTTGACAAAGTAAAGTTGGTAGCCTAAGAGTTGCAGAATTCTTGTTGCAATATTGTTGCTCATCAGGTGGGTCTCCATTTAGGGTTTGGTCTCCCTATACGGGGTCCAAGCCTTGTAAAGGGTCATATTGGCACTTGTAGGGTGAGCATTGAGAGCCATGGGTCTCCACCATAGCAGAGAGAAGATTTCACTTCATGGATTCCTTGACACCATTCATTGATTGCTCGTGTTCCATATTTTGGATGAGGATGATGTACCTAGACCACCATGACCATCTGGCTTCACACTTGCACCACACACTTGGTAGATGTTCCAGGGCCCAAATGAGGATGTGTCTCATCATTGAGAGATAGAAGGAGGGTTTATGTCCTTATTCTAGCCCTTACAAATTGTATGCAAGCATTATCGATCCAGTTGGAGACACATGAGGATGTCATTGTGTCCCAAGACCCACTTGGGGACACCCCATTTGATTTTCTTGGATATAAGGGCCACCCACTTGATCACTATGTTTGGAGCCTATTCTCTCACCTTGCCACACTTTGGACTCCTCTAGGCATATTCAATGGCCCAACGACTCATTGTATATATTATTTTTCCCTTTTGAGATGCTTATCTTTGTATTATGGAGCTATTTGGCAGGCTTTTCACCAAGTCATATAATTATTGTACATTATTTTATTATGTGGGGCTTAATTAGGGCTAATTAGGAAAATATAACTCTTTAGGAAGGATATAAATTGATGAGAGGTCATTTGAATCTCATCATCACTTAGATTTGGATCATTTTTTTCTTCTGGAAATTTCATTAAGCCTTTTGATGAATTAAATGGATATTTAAAGCATTTTGATGTTTGGAAGAGCCTAAACATTGTCTCAGAGCTTCAATTTTCTTGCCTCTTTATCATTGGAATAATTTCGCTATACTTGTGAGTAATCTTTTCATGTTTATCTTGTATTTTGTCAATGAAATATTTTTTTTCATGAAGCTAGTTTGGTTTCCTTTATGCTTATGCCAAGTTCCTGGTCTACTCCTTGTGAAGGATTTTCATATGCTCATTTTGAATTATGGTGAATTATTTTCCTAGGGGTACATGATTATTCATTATTTTCCTTCATAAGTCGTCATTTACAACATAAAAGAAGTGTAATTTCCCTTTCAAACCTAGTTGTTTCTTGGGCCATATGAAGTTGTTGGGGAACTCCTTTATTGGAATTAAGCCTATCTAGGCATAAATTTAATTATACTCAATTCTCCCAATTGGTTAGGCATTGGTCTAGTCCTAAGGTGATCACAAAAGAACATTCTTCTCACCTTCCTTCCTTCTTTCTAATCCCTAACCTAGTAGACCTCCTAGGGAATTATCTAAAATCATTTTAGCCATTGAAAATCCTTGAGAACTGGTCAACTATGGCATTGGAGTGATTTTAAGAGGTCCTCCGAATTTCAGGTTGATCTTGTGTTGCAATCTCAAAATATTTCAAACCCTAGCTTGGAGACCATTCTCATCCCTATGTTCTCTTTCGTTGGTGGCTTCGTTAGGATCATTGTACTCAAATTCCAAGAGAAATTCAATTCCTTTGATCCTATTATTCTCCTTATCTTGGTAAATATCATCCATTTGTTTCTCTAATCCAAATCCTTGACCTCGTTTAGGCCAACTTGGGTTTATTTGTGGTCCCACTACATTCTAGCTTTCAATTTCACAAAGATCACTTTTGAAATCCTAGTCTTCTATAATTCCTTGATCTTAGGAACTTCTTTTCAAGTAACACTCCTTAAACCCTAGGTTTAGGCATCCTCTTAGCCCTTCTACGAGATACATCCATCTTGCTTCTATAACAAGTAAACCTTTTATCTGGGCCTTTCTTATGAATAGGCTTTAGGAATCACTCCACATCCTATCATTGATCCATCTATTATTGTAATTCGTCTCATACCAAGACTACTCCCATCGGTGAAATTTTGTAAAGAGATGGGAGCTTTATCTGAGGTGATAGTGGGGTATTTCTCCATTTTGAATACTTGACCTAGTAGTGGATCTATATGATCCCCTCCTAGGACTCCTGCTAGTTTGAGTGGTAACAATTCCAACTGAACCATATGCAACATTTGATTCTCCCAGTTTATCTTGTCCAAATGACTGTAATCGAGGGGCATCGGGTAGAGCATAGTAAAGATACCCTGACTAAGTATAAATTAGTTCATGCTGTTGATATTTGTTGATAGTATCTTCTTTTGTTTGTGGCATGGTTGTATCCACATCTTTTGCTATTGCTGGCACAAGAGATTTTAGAAAAAAAGTCTAGGGATAGGTCCTCTATTATGTTCACTTTACATAGGATGTGATGCTTTCTCCACTCATGGACATGGTCTCAAATATGTATGGATTTTTTTTTTCCAAAATTACGTGAGTATCTCTAACCCGGTATCAGGGTGAACTAGCAGCTGAAAAAAGGTAAGGAATGAGTGAGAGAGGGATTCAAATATGTGATGAGAACCAACTATCTCACTCACATACCACTTCGCTTCAAGGCCTATGAGGATGTGTTGAAATATCCTCAGACAAACTTAGCCCTCAATGGTGTTGTTAGAGGAACACCATAAGTGAAATGCCATGATGTGGTTGTGTTATAAAACTAGCTCACAAAAATATAGAAAAGATAGATCAATGCCTTAAGACTTAGCCTCTTCAAGGGGGCAACCTCCTTTACATTACACAAATGAACAATTCTTGGATGATTCAAGTGACAAAACCTCATTTCTATATATATCTATATATATATATATATATATATATATATATATAAGTCTAAGGGGTCACAATATAACCAAGCCAACCTAACAATAATAATATAAAGGCACAAAAATAACAATAGAGGGATTCTATGGGGCACAATAATAATAGTATGGGGACAATTGGGGCACAACAATAAAAATAAGGGATACAACGACAATAGTAATGGGGGAATCACTAATATTATAGGGATCTAACATGCCCCTCTCCTTCAAAAATTTGTTGTCCTGACACTTGAGTAGTTCTGGATGCTTCTGTATAAAATTCTCATCCTCCATTTTGAAATCTTCAACGAGTAAGCTCTTCTACTTGATGAGATACTTTGAAACTGATCAATTTCGTACTTGTCGAGTTCTTGTTTCTTTGACTGCTTCAGGTTCCAATATGAATTTTCATTCCTCATCAAGTTCTGGCAATATTATTTGAACTGGAACCTTGTCACCCATAACTTCTTTAAGCATGAAACATGGAAAACTGGGTGCACTCGGGAAGCTGTAGGAAGCTCCAATTTCTATGCCATAGTACCTATCTTTTGCAACACCTTGTACGGACCATAATACTTTGGTGATAATTTGTTATCCTTCTTAGCTTGCTTGAGGGACATTTGTTTATATGGTTGTAGCTGTAGAAATACCCAATCACCTACATCAAAACTTCTTTTGCTGCGATGTTGATCTGCCTACTGTTCCATTCTATTTTGCACCAAGGTGAGGTTATCCTTTAAGAGTTGGAGAACTTGTTGCTAATGCTCGATGTGATCTTCCACTGATTGAACCTTAGAATTTTCTCTTAAATATGATATGATGGATGGTGGATGATATCCATAAAGTGCCATAAATGGGGTAATTTTTGTTGCAGTATGGAAGGAAGTGTTATACCATCATTTAGCCAGAGGCAACCATTTGACCCATTGTGCATGTTTATCAAATACAAAGCAACGAAGATATCCTTCCAAACATTTGTTTACTATCTTAGTTTTCCCATCAGATTGAGGATGATAAGATGAGCTATGAGCTAACTGAGTACCAAGACAAGAAAATAATTTTGTCCAAAAATTCCCTGTGAAAATGGGATCTCTGTCACTTACAATAATCTTTGGGTTTCCATGTAGCTTTTGAATTGTTTCCATAAATGCAGTACAAACTGTACTCACTTTAAATGGATGAGATAATGCACAAAAGTGTACATACTTGGTAAGTATATCAACTACCATTATGATAACACTCTTTCCTTTGGACTTGGGTAAACCTATGATGAAATCCACTGAAACCTCCTATTAGTGCCTAAATCTACCTCAGGCTAAAGGAAGGCAGGTCTAGGGTAACATCAAACCACGCTCAACCTAGTAGCTAGCCCTACCAGGTCGGGAGAGGGCTCTCTCCTTGTCAATCTCAATTAGAATATGGAAACTAGGGCTTGAGATGACTGAAAATAATTGCTGATTTTAGATTAGGTATATTAGGTCAAAGGATTTTGTTTGATTTTGATGGTTGGTTGTTGGATCAAATGAAAAAGGCAGTTTTGGGTCCGAGAAATCAACAGATTTGCAAGAGGTTCTGTGGGGCAAGGTAGGTAAGTGTTTTGGCACTTTGAATTGGGTGTGATGGTAAGTCTAAGACCAGTGAGGATTTGGAGAGGGCATGCAAAGTTCATGGGTCCTCTTCAAACATCAAAAAACATTAAAAACTAAATCTATCCTCAAGGCAGAGCACTGAATATCAATGGATTCCACCTATTTATCTTGATTCATTTAGTTATGAAGAAAGAAATAGATGGTGTCACATATACACATAAGAGAAACTAAATAACAAAGGAAGAAACAATGCCAAGACACATTACCACAAGAATCCCATAAAATGATGCATTACCCTAATTCATTTCCTTGCCAAACTACAGAAGTGATTTACAATGAAAACTCAAAGCATCCAGAAGAGTCCAACCTTGACAAATGACTTTGGAAGTACATAATATGGGCATCAAACCACCTATTCTAGCCATCAGGGGTTGAATCCATGAGTCAAGGAGTTGTTTCAGTAATATCTAAACTAGGAACTAGAAAATAGGCAGTGGAACAGCTTGCCTCTAAAACTATGGAAACTGATTCATTCATCCTCAAACTACCACTAATTGATGTATCTACCCCCTCAAGTCATTTTTTCATCAAATTTACATCATATTACATCATTTACCATCAAAAATTTACCAAGGAGAAAAGAAAAAGTCAACTGATAGTCAAACTGGGCGAAATTCTGGAAAATCAGGCAAAACTCGCAAATTTCCTCCTATGCGCAGCGCCACTGATCCTATGCGCAACAATTTTTCTAGGCCACTTTTGTAAGGCTTCCTGAAGTACAAATCAGGTGTAGGATAGCTCATTAGAAATCTTGGTGAGTCTACTTTTTGGAACAACTTGAATTTTTGAATTTGGAGTCCATTTGACTCTCCAAAGATTGATTCTCCCAAGACTACTTCCTGTGTGGAAAAAAAGTGGCATAGAGGGCACTTTTTGGGTGTTTTTTTTCCATTTTGGAGACCTAGAACTTGTCCAAAATTCTCAGCCATTTTTGAGCATGCATATTTTTCCCTTCCGATCCCAAAAATATAAACTTTTTTGCAAATGGATGCCCCCAACAAAACCCTGTTTTTCACATTAAAAATTTCAAAAATGACAAAAATTGCTCCAAATTTCTTGAAATTTGGCATGAGTGATCCTTGTTAGGTGTTTTGATGGGCTAATGATGCTTTAGCCAATATCGTTGAGTTTATCATGCTCTTTTTTCTTTCTTAATGCTTTTGGTAATATGATGGGTCATGAAGTTTGTAATGAAAACAGATGAGTATGAAGATATTTTGAAATATAAAGTAAGTGAAATGTAAGGTGAGGGTGAATGTTTGAAGGAATTAGGGTAAAGTATTTATGAAGGAATGGGGGAAATGAGGGAGGGAGTAGGGTTTTCAAATGTGAGATTAGGGTTTGTTAATGAAGTAGATGTAATGAATATGTAGGATTTGGGAGTTAGGGTTTGGGAATAGGGAATTAGGGCTAGGGGTTGATGTAGAAATTAGGGTTTAATGGAATGAAGTTTGATGAGTGATGGATAGTGAGGAAGAGTTGATAAAACAAGTGTAAATGGAGGAGAAAGGCAGCCAATGGCCATTAGTGGCTTATGAGGGTAGATTAGCTTATTTAGGGTTTATGAGATAAATCACAATGCCAATAGGGTTTGCTATGAAATGATGCCAAACACACTAAAGAAATCAAGAAAACTTCTTTCTTAGTGAGGAGGAATGGTAAACTTACTTGGCACCATCATTAAATAGCTTTGGAGGTGTTTTGATAGCAATTTTGAGGTGTTTTCAATAGGTGCACAACGCTAGTGTAATTTTACACTGGAAACCTGCCATAAGTGCGCAACGCCTTTTTTTCAGACCAATTGTGGAGGCATTAATAGAGTCCACATTGGGCATGTAATGGCCTGTTGGAAATATTATCGAGCCTACTTTCCATAACATCTTGAATTTTCCAATTTGGAGGTCATGTGCCCTGCTAAAACTCCAATCACCCAATATTGGTCAAAATGTGAAAAATGAGGCTGCCTAAATGCAAAGTGTTGTTGCAGTCAACTTTTGAAGGTCTTCCTCAACTCCAAATTGATCTCATGATAGCTCATTGGAAATCTCTCTCCGTCTATATATCATTTAAATCATCAAGCAAGTCATTTGGTTAACCAATCTAGGATAAATCTTGATTTTCCCAAGGCCACTCTAGAGGTGCAGCAACCCTCCTGAGGCAACTTTATTTTTGACATTTCTCTAAAACCATGATAGCTATGTAAAAAATGAAAGAGAATTTTCTTCTTGGGTCACTGAGGGACAAAAATCTCTCTCAATTTTTCCAAATTCATCGTTTCTTGCTAAGAAACATCATTTGAGTAAAACCTATCCCGATGTGTGGAATAAGGGATTTGTCGAAATGAAGTGAAATGAAGGGGATAAGGGGCTTCTAAATTCTTGAGAAAATTTTGGGAAGTAGGGAGCGATGTTAGGAAATAGGGGAAAGTATAATTTCAAATATTGAGTGAGGGGAAGGGGTCCAAAAGGGAAAAACACAGGCTTAGCCTAGAAAATTGTCAAATTGTACCAAGAAACTAGGGTTTGTGGGAAAATGAGGAATTTGAGGGATATCATTGATGGGAAGTGTTTAATAAGGTATATTAGGGATAGGGGAAGGTTTATGAGCATCAGGATGCAATCTTTGTTGATGATTTTACCATACAAGAGAAATTACCTTCAAAACCCTAGGAGAGGGAAATGAATCTTGCCCAAGTACAACTGAAGCACGAACAAGGTGTAAAATGACCCATGGGAAACTAAAATGATGATGACAACTCTTTGAATGATGGTACACTCAGCTGAATGGTGACATGGACCGAAATTTGGACAACCTTGAAAGAAGTGAAAAAAAATCCTAAACCTAATACCTAATGACCAAATTTTACTTCAAAACTCAAAGAAATGACAAAATTTGACTTTGACACTCTGAGACCACTTTGTAAGAGCATATTTGATCATTGGATGAAGGCTTCAAATATTGACACTAACACCTCCTACCAACATTGGATTGGAATGGATAAAGGTTGTAATAGTATTGGGGTATTAATTGTTCCAACTTTATTTTGTTGGCAAACCAAACATTCCACCACAAACATTTGAATATCTGATTTAATGCCATCCCAAAAAAAATCCTTCTTAACCATGTGGTAGGTTTTTAGATATTCTAACTACCCTCCTAAGGGAGAGGTGTGCAATTCCCTAAGAATATTTTGTTTGAGTTGGGAATTCTTACATAGGTATAACCGATCCTTGTACCATAACGAATCATTTTTCCAGCTAAATGTATCAGATGTTATGGAATCTTGTTGTATCTTTTGAACGAGTGCCCACACTTCCTTGTCATTCTTCCATTCATCCCTTGCTTTGTTTATCCAATCTGGTTGGATAATATAAATGACGCAAATAAATGCTTCCACATCCTCATCCTTTATTGAGAGTGCATCTGCCACAACATTTTACTTCACTTTTTTGTGGATGATTTCAAAGTCACAACCCAACATCTTTGTGACCCATTTTTTCTTCTATTCTAAAGATATTCTTTTTTCTAAAATGTATTTAAGACTATCATGATCTCTTTTAACCTTGAAGTGTCTTCCCATTAGGTAGGGTCACCACTTCTTAAGTGAATGTAGTATTGCCAATATTTCCTTCTCATATATAGGTTTGTGTAAATACTTTCCTATGATTGGACGACTTTCGAAAGAAATGGGTCTTTCTTCTTGCATTAAAACAACACCAATTCCATTTCCTGAGGCATCACATTCCACAATAAAGGTTTTTATGAATTCTGTTGTAGCTAAGACTGGTGCTTGGCACATTTCCTCTTTAAGATGTTCAAAGGCCTTTGTTTCTTCTCGAGTCCATGAAAATGCATCTTTCTTCAATAATGTTGTTAGAGGTGCTGCTATCCTCCCATAATCCCTAACAAACTTGCGATAATACCTTGTCAACCCAAGAAATCCTCGTAGATGCTTTATGGATGTGGATATTTTCGATTCCTTAATTGTTTTAATTTTTCTAGGGTCTACCTTAACACCTTCATGAGATACAATATGACACAGATATTCCACCTCTTGTACTCCAAAAAAACATTTGGAGATTTTTGCATATAATTGTTTCTCGTCCAATAGTTTGAGCACCATGTCAACTTGGACATGATCCTTCCAAGACTTGCTGTAGATTAGTATACAATCAAAAAATACTAACAAAAATTTTCTAAGGAAGGGTTTGAAAATGGAATTGATCAAACCTTGAAATGTAGAAGGTGCATTAGTAAGGCCAAAAGTCATGACCAAAAATTCATAATGACCCTCATGAGTTCTAAATGTTGTTTTTGGAATGTCTTCAATCTTCATTCTGACTTGATGATATCTTGAATGAAGATCCAACTTGGTGAAGTAAATTGATCCATGCAATTCATCCAATAATTCATCAATGACAGGAATGGGAAATTTATCTTTAATAGTGAGCTTGTTGAGCTCCCTATAATCTAGACACATGTGCCATGATCCATCCTTCTTGTGAACCAATACTATTGGAGCAGAGAAAGAACTTTGACTAGGTTGAATTATACCAGCCTCTAGCATTTCTGCAACCATACGTTCAATTTCACTCTTTTGGACACAGGGATATCTGTAAGGCCTGATGTTTGGAGGAACACTTCTTAGAATCAAATTAATAGCATGATCATGATCACAAATAGGTGGGAGGCCTTTGGGATTCTCAAATACCTTGGAATGATTGTCCAAGACTTTTTGGATATCTGGAGAAATGGATGATTTCGATATGGGAACCTTTAGTGAACACAATTACGCAATTATGCCTCCTTGTTCTTTCTTTAGAATCTTTGTCATTTCGTTAGAGTTGATTATCTTTCTCGGTTTCCCGATGATACCCCTTAATTAAACTTCCTTTCCTTCTGAAGAGACTTTCATGAAAAGTTCTTGAAAATTAAAAGCTATTGTACCCAAGGATTGTATCCACTGGACTCCTAGTACAACATCAGCACCACCCATTGGAATGGAAAGCATTGGGCTATTCAATACATATTCTCCCATGGATAGCTTGATATTATGGCAATTTCCTGAGAAATTTGTTTTTCCTCCACTTGCAACCATCACTTGACACTCTGGTGCTAGATATAGGAAGCAATTAAATTCCTTGGCTATCTTATAATGAATAAAATTATGGGTACTTCTCGAATCAATTAAGAGTTGGAGTGTTTCTTAAGCAAGTTTGTGGCATGAGGTGTTGATTGTAATTTTCATGATTTGCATGACTATCAATGAAAAAGTTACGTGGTTGTTAATTTCCAACAATGGTACACCCAAAAGAGTCAATTTTCTTATTGAACCTTAGGAAATATTTTAAATTTTTGGTCTTAATGATTGTTTTTAACTGAAAATGTAACCTCTGTGTGTGTTGATCACTGACTCTAAGTGTCTTCTCATGCATACAGATGAGTGTATGATTTTCTCATGATAATAGTTGTGTATGAATGCAAATATAAAAGTGAAGAATTAAAGAGAAAATAGAAAAATATCTCATAAAATCACAATAACGCAAGATATGAGTTGGGAAATCCTTTCAAGAGAAAACCTAGATGGAAAGTGAGCCTTCTTTGGTCTCACTTTCTCTAAAGTGAAATGTTGCAAATACAAAGGAATGAGACCTATATCCTATGGAATATTAAAAATAACAAACCATTAATTTTTTATCTTTTTCTACCCTATGTTAGCTACTCTACACATCTATGCAATAAAATGCACTTGAATAGAATGGAACCCTTTTTCCTCATAGTGTCATAGTTATAACACAACTCACTAAGCTACTATCATTCATTTGAATTTTCCAACTCTTAAGTAGAGTTATAATATTGACCCTTTTAAATTATTCTTCATATTGTTCATGTCTCTATCCCCTTTTCCATGAGTAATGGGCCTGACATGGCATCCTCTTGAATCAAGGTGGTCAAAATAGCGAAGTCAACTTCTATGTGGCATACATTTTGTAGAAGAAATCTGTTTTAGGTCTTTCTTACACTATTGTAAAGGTGTATGAGTGTAAAATAATTCTGTGACATCTAGCACAACTGATAATTTTTTAATCCCAAAAAACTCTAGAAAATTCCTCTAATTTCCTACGTAATTTTTAAAACCCCAATTTTCCAATATGGGGCCCATTAATGAAAATGGTCCTATGACTTTATTCCTCCAAATTTTTCTTTCTAAAAGTGTCAGTATGGATTATTAGTAATATAATGATCCAATATTAATCATAAATACCAATTTTGAGAGGATTTTGGTCCCCTAAATATTTTACTAAATGAGGTGAGGACAATTTTCCGATACTTTCTCACTAGATTACCAATTTTAATCTTCACCTTTAAATATTGCATATGGGCAAAAGGAGGAGTAGGGGAGGACATTACAAGCGATCAATTAAGGGAATTTTTTTTTTGAATACTGGGAAGATTAACGTACATATATATATGAGATGTTATAGAATTCATAGTGGAAAATATGAGGCTAGGCATGATCAACACATCATAGAGAAGCCATTAAGAGTGGGCGACATAATGTGGATACGGTTGAATAAGGAGAACCTACAGGGTGTTGGCTACAAGGTCTCTATGATATGTTCCCTTTGAGATACTGGAAAAGGTGGGAGATAACACCTATAAACTTAATATACTCACATACATTCACATTTGCTCAATAATGAATGTAGACAATCTAAAGCTCTATGATCCTCGCATGTTATATCGAGAGAAGAAGAGGCTACTATATTTTATAGAGGATTTAGTTCCAAATGCTCAGAAAACTTGATAGAGGATAACATTTTGTATAATAGGTCCAAAACAATAAGACATGGGTATCATGGCCTTTGGTAGATTGAGTTGAATGGACAACTTCTAGGAAAGGCCAAATGGTACTAAAAGGAGATGTTAAAGGAAAAATTTACTCACCCCATTGTAAAATATACTGGGGACCAAAATCCTCCATAAACTAGTGAGGTATGATGTGGACTAGACCAATATATTATTTTTCGTCCATCCTGATGCCCTTAGAGTAAAAAATTTGGAGGAATCATATTGTAGCGTCATTTTCTAATGATAATCAGAGTTTGGAAAATTTTGGTTGAAAAAATTATGGAACCATTTAGAGGCTTTAAGTGACCAATTTGCATTTTCTTGACCTTGTTATGTACCTAGGTTCCATAATATACCCACAGTCATTTTTATAATGATGAAAGAATGCCTCAATTAGAGCTTGTAGGAGAAATTTATGCCTCCCAGAAGTTGACCTATCGAAGTTGACCACCATGATTCAAATGAATGCTATGTTATCCCCTATTTCTCAGAGAAAATGGGATAACCATGTGAGAAATATGAATAAGTGTTATAGACATATTTTGGCACTACAAACCCAATCACATATGTCAGTTGATTACATCATAAAGGAACAAGGTCAGCTGATTACATCATCTCCCAGAAGTTCTTTATGAAAAACTACTCAGAACTGGTCAAAATTGGACCATACAGACTGCTCCATGCATAGGGTGTGATGCATCTCACCTATTACACACGGGGGGTGTGATGCATACTAGAAATCCCTTCTGTAGGGTGTGATGAGCGAGAGTAGACAAATGGCAGAAGCAGTGTGCTAGGTGGAAACCTAGAGAATCTTCTAGAAACTGCTCATATGACACTTGCCTCTCTGAATTCACCCAGGGATGAGTAAGAGATCTGAAATCTCCAATTGGAACCAAGAACTATCAATGAAATGACACTAATCAAAATCCAGAAGCTGACTTAGTCTCCTGTAAACATCTATATATGGATCCCTCATCAAAGAGATCTAGAGGCTGGAATTTTGTAATTTGCAAGGAAGTGCTATTGGTTTCTCTTTGAACACATTGTTGGGTGATCTCGCTTTGTATGAGATGAAGAGGGCTTTCATGTTGGGAGGATGATGCTGGATTAGACAGCCTAGTTGTAATCCTCTCTTCTACTACTTCTATCAATAAAGCTATTTGAGTTTTCCTCCATATGCTTGTATATCTCTGAATCTTGTATTTGTATATGCATCTATATGGTTAATGTATATCTAATCCTACATTATTTATGGTTATAGATCTATATTCTTTGATGGTATTTTGTTGCCTTGACTCTATAGGTGTTCTTTGAAGTAGGCAAGCAAGAAAGGAGTGGTGAAAGATCTATCAAAGGAGAGAGGAAACAAGCAAGGAGACTAGCGAAACACTAAGGTTGGTACTCTCTGATTCTCTCTTATCTATATCTCATAAAGGAAAAGGCAAGTAACTTTAGTTTGTTTGGTTCTAAGATAGCTACTCGTCTTAGTGGGACTAGCAGCTCAGAATGGACACTAGTTTTCCTAATAACAAAATGGTGACTTCGCTGGGGAGCGAATAGTTTGTTTGTTTTGTTACTGTTGTTTGCTTTATAAACCACAGACGGAGCCTGAAGTTAAGCCAGCTAACCTTCGAATTGCTTTTGCTATGCAACTGCAAAGTAGATGAACACTGCTTCAGTCAATCTCCGGGTTGGTTTATGAAGTGAACATCTAGCTTGCAAACATCCTAAGTGCCCTTGTGGTAGCTCAAATAACCTCATTTGATCATCCCCTATACTTTGTGTTTACTGACAATCATTAGCTCGGCCTAAATCCTGAACTTAGCCACAAACTATGAGTAAAAACAAAGCACAGTCTCGTCCCTAGACCATCGCACTATCTCTTCTAGGAAATTTGGATGCATCGCACCTCCCATGTGTTGCAGGTGAGATGCATCCCTATTTCCCTATGTTACAAGTGCGATGATTGAATGATACTATTTCTGCCTCCAGATTTTGGTTTCTTTTTCATTGTCTTCAGCTTTATTCAATAGTTTTGCTATCTATGATCAGTATATCTCTATTGAAACCATCTTCCTTTGCTTTATTCAGCCTCCATTAGAAGGAATTTTGAATGTTTTTTTATGTATTTTTCATCATTTATAGTTCTCCTTTGCAAATAGTAGCTTAATCGAACTATTGTCTTTTGATTTGAAAGTGTCGCAAGTGTCGTTTTCAGTCAAGAAAAAGAGTGTCACAAAGCATTCCTCTTTTAGATAGTCGATTACACTTTGTCCATTGTATTTGATTTGAATCATTAGTATTTCAAGTGTTGAAAATAGTTTAAAATTCAAAATCGTAAAGTGTTGTCTTGACCTTATTTTCGTTTTTTCAAAAGAAAATTGTTAGTATTGTCACTCTAAAAAAAGATAGTTCAGATCTATACTTTGTTTTCTTTTTGTCATTCTCACATTAAGTAAACTTAAAAGCAATACATGCATGTGCATTTTCATTAAGACTGCATGCTGAAGTTGATTTAGGAAAAGTGCATCTAGTGTGTGATCTCTGCTCTATGTTGAAAGAATTTCATTTCTCTTTCCTTAGTAGCTAGGATTTTCATTGCAAAAAGAAAATAAATGACTATTTATCATCTTAGATTGCATATTTAGGAATTGTATATCTACATCACGCGGTGAACCTTAAAGGAAAACTTCTTATGAAATATCAACTGTAAAATAAAATTTAATGAACATAAAAATGCTTTGGAACCTAACGCACAGCATCTAGAAGTCTAGGGTAGAGATGTATTCTAGCGTCGTAAATCCTGGTAACTATCGCTTTCATCACAGTTTGCGTGATTCCTCCTCTTTGAGACGACAAGTGCCAGTATGGACTTGTGCTCCCACGTACTGTTGAGTATATATTGGGAGACCAAAATAGGCTACATTCTTTATCCTTAGGAAGCCGTGTCTGCCGCCCTATCGATCGTAATGCACTTAACACAACATTCTGGAAGTCTGACTACCATACCGTAAAAGGTATTCTGTAGTTTTGTAATTGATTTGGTAATCCCCTTTGTCTAGATTTCAGGAGTAGTCACTTTCATTCCTTTTCAGACTCCTTAAAAGAAAAGGTCCATCTGAGCACTTGTCACTTCAGGCTCATTAAAAATTGAAGGCGACTAGAGACATCTTTAACTTTTTCTCGACTCTTAAAAATTGAAAAAGAAAGTTGTGTCAAAGTGTCATAAAATTTATTTTAATCGGAATAATGTCACTCTTCGTTGGTCTTTATGTTGAGAAATAGAGTTTACCAATCAAGGATTTCCCCTTGGGAGAAATCCTAGTCCCTTCTCCTCTTGGGGGGATGTTGGTGCTCCACACATGGCTACATTGTCCCTTCCCGGACTCACAATTGGCCTGCTAGTATGGCTTTTCTTGACCTCTGTCGTTCAAAACATCGCAATTCCTCAGCAACCATATGAAGTTGCTCCCCCACCTGCTACTTCGTTTGTTTCTCCCTCTCCTTCTTCCTCTTCGCTTGGTGAAGTTGGTAACGCTAAAAACCAAGTAACTGAGAAGAAGAAGAAAGGGAAGGAGAAGAAGAGTCCAACAGCAAAAGGGGGCAACTGTACATCATCTGGTGAAAATCCACACGCTGCACCTTCCAAACCTAAATCTCCATGTGTCATTTGCAAGGGAGACCACTATCATCGATATTGTCCCTGCATCCCATGGAACTTGAGGGACTGGTCTCCCCACTTGCACAATTTGGTGTCTTCAACCACTGACAATCATGTTGAAAGCACACCGTCAACTAGTGAAAATGAGGTCAATGGACAAAAAGGAAGATCCAAATTTCCTTGTAGACTGTGTGAAGGTGATCACGCCCTCCACCATTGTCCCTTCCTAGACGAAGTAAGAGAGTCTTCGATGACTGTCCTGCTTCACCGCAACGACTTCCTCCCGGATACAATAACCTCTTGCCGAGTCCATCGCTAGTTGAAGATCCGACTGACACACCTTTGTTGTCAGCCGAAGCACCTATCATTGAAGATAAACCCTATAAGTCCACATCAGACCAAATTCAATAGGTTGAGATAGCAGTTGACCCAATCTTGTCTTTGGAAGGTCCACCTTCAGATGATACTATCACCAAGGAGAATGAGGACGACACTATTCAAATTCTCTTCGTAAAAACAGACTCTGATGAACATGGGGGCACTCTACCCATTCCTTTACCACAGGAAGGAAGTTCATCGGAGATGTATCTAGCCGTTTATTTGGTCCCTCCTCCAAGCAACCTAGTCATCTCCTTTGATTGGAATCTACTAGGCAGACCCCACCTACCATCTAATGTACCATTCCAAATCATAGTACAAGTTTACAGAATGATCATGGTTGGTACTATTATAGATGAAGGGGCCTCTATTAGTATCCTTTCCTCAACTGCTTGGAAAGCACTTGGTTCGCCATCGCTTCTGCCTGAGATTCGAAATCTGACAGGCTTCAACAAAGGAACCAGTCAACCGTTAGGGATCCTTCCAAATTTGCCTATAACTTTGACAAGGAAAACCGTTCATCTAAACGTGATGGTAGTCTAAGGACCTCTAGATTACAATCTACTCCTTGGACGTGACTATACTTATAGCATGGGAGCTATCGTTTCCTCACTCTTCCGAGTGATTTGTTTTCCACATGAAGGCAGAGTGGTCCACCTAGTTGACTAGCTTTCATGTCTTGGCTCAAACATGGCTATTAGTCAAATTCTATCCCTAACTTCTCTTTTCACACAAGGAATGTCTAATCAATCTCTAGTCCGTCCACCTGATGCGCGAATGATTCAGTGATTGTGACTGAAACCCAAGAGGCATGCACCCTGGTCTGCTTCGGTAGAGAAACCCCAGATATAAGGTAGGTTTCCACGTAGGAATATGACTAGTCTGATGTCCCTGTCCATTTAGGAAAATGGATTTGGACTAGAAAAGATTCCCTCGTCAAAGGTTATGTGATTGGGTCTGACAACAATGACCTTTGTCTATTTTGATGGACATTTCCAAGGAAGCGTTTTGTCTGTGACACAGATGGAACAATCTTGCTAATGCAAGAACTTCCGTATGGTGACCTGGAAACTCTAATTTATACCTGGGGGCATGCAAACCTTTTTGTACACGAGTGAAAAGCGACCAACCTAACTCTAACCCCCATAGTTTTTTACTAACTTCAACTACTCAAGCTAGGTGATTGGTCTGATCAACCATTCACCTTTGCCGAGACCAACAGAAACGAGAAAGTAAAGGAGATGTTTCCCACCGAGAAGCTATCCTACCTAACCTAAGTAGTTCTTTAACCCCTAGGATAGTAGTTGGTCGTTCCTAGCTTGCATACAAAAGGCTTAGGAGCAAAGTTGCGCATGGGGCAAGCTCCCTAAAAAACGTACCTACTAATGAGACATCCTTATTATACGACTGGCACGAGCAGTTTTACGCAAAGTTCAAGCTCATTAAAAAATAAACCTCACCATGAGCAGTTTTACGCAAAGTTCAAGCTCGTTAAAAAATAAACCTCACCATGAGCAATTTTAAGTAAAGTTCAAGCTCATTAAAAAATAAACCTAGAAATGAGCAAATGTTCCCATAAGAGTTTAAGCTCATTAAAAAATCAACCTCACCTCTGGTAAATAACCATTGCGATCACATGACTATCAGCTTTTGAACCTTGGTCGTGTTCTTAGAATCACCTCCACTCTTTTTATCTGATCATACGCCTCCATTTGATTGCTTACCCTTTTGAGGAACAACTGCAATGATTGATTCTATTAGCCGCCTTCTTTACAGTACCGTGATTGAGAAAGTTCCAAACCTTACTTGGAACCAACAACTATCCAAAAAACATCACTCGTTCCTCAAAAAATGATTCTCCCTTAAGCTCTTCTCATCTGACTCGTAAAATATGAAAAGATTGTCGAGCAATTGGCCTCTCCATATCGTTAAAGTGACTGGAAGTGCAATCCCTCCTCTAGATTTTAATTTTTTTGGACCTGAGGTATTATTACACAAAACGATCGAGTGCTTGTCTTGTTTGGCTCGTTAAAACTATCAAAAAGTCATCACTTTCATATTATTTTACACTTTTTCGGACTTAAGAGATTATATTACCAAAAAGGACCACTGGAGTTGCCTTTCCATCCTTTTTTAGACTCTCTAAAATTGAAAAGGACCGAGTTATCTTTGTCGTTAAACTCGTTAAAACTATATCGACAAACTTGTCCATGCAGACAAGAGCGAGTTTCATTGTCACTAGGCTCGTTAAAACATGGTGACAAGTTTGCCTAAAGGGAAAATTATAGAACAAGCATATGTTATCCTCCTCAAGCTTGACAAAAATAAAGAGGTACTGGTCAACAATGACTGAAGAAAACTTGAATAGCTTCATTGGTAGCAAGTTGGTCTTGAACATGACACTTTCACTTCATCACCATGATTGAGTCGGGTTGGGTTATTCCATTCACTGGTCATATCACCATTGGTCCACCGTACCATCCACCGTGGGGTTAACACTACCAATCCATTTTAGTGTCGCCGATATGTTCAAGAGAAGTCACTCAGAGAATTCACCAACCTAGCTAATGTCTCATCCGCTGCAATACCTTCACTCTCCATTTTTCATGACCGCCACCCTGAACCTTGTATCATCAGATCGTTTTCACCTCCACAAAATAATATGCTCCATTCTGTGTCGTAGATGTTGGATTCATTCAGGTCCTCCTACGACGGGTCACTTCTTGTCGACATCAGCTCATTATCCAAGAAGTTGACTTAGGGACAACCCTTTCCATATTTTGAAGCTTGCATGCCTCAATGGCAAGTTTCTCACTTCCAGTGATATGTTTACATTAATGGCCTTCAACTGAAAGATTTTACGTGGTTTCAACATCAGCTCATGTATTCACACCACGTGAATTGTAATGTAGTACCTTGAGGGTCATCATCATTATCGGTGATTCCTTTCGCGCCTGTTAATAGCTTACGTCATTGGCTGGTAATGAGGCAATGTCTTTCCATGTTCGACATCAGAACATATTTTCACATGGATTGACTTGTACTTCAGGCGAAGATTGAATGAGTTTGAAGACCCTGGATCTAGTTTCATCCATCTGGGCTGCGATATATTCAAAAAAATAAAGACATCAAATGTACAGCTGCATAGATAATCATCCAAACTAAAGGATGATGGCTCTACTAGAATCATCAGTCTGCCACACAAATGATTGTCTGTCTTATGTACATGAATATGAATTTATAAAGCTGAGCATGGGAATGCCCGTCTTAGCTAGATCATGAAAATGTTATGAAGATAATGTTTTGTATTGTATCTTATTATAGGTCACCTTCCAGTTCGAAAAACCTCAGATCCTCATTATAAAGCATTTCACCCGACATCAAAAGATTTACGACCTCATGCTTTAGGGGGCAACTGTTATAGACATATTTGGGCACTGCAACCCCAATCACATGTCCATAAACCAAGGGCTTCTAAACCCATAAAAGTGTTTTTTCATACCCTAAAGGAACAAGGTCAGCTAATTACATCATCTCCCAGAAGTTCTCCATGAAAACCTACTCAGAACTGGTCAAAACTGGACCATACAGACTGCTCCATGCATAGGGTGCAATGCATCTCACCTATTACACATGGGGGGTGCGATGCATACTGGAAAGCCCTTTGTAGGGTGTGATGAGTGAGAGAAGACAAATGGCAGAAGTAGTGTGCTAGGTGGAAAACCAAAGGATCTTCTAGAAACTTCTCATATGACACTTGCCTCTCTAAATTCGCCCAAGGATGAGTAAGAGATTTGAAATCTCCAAGTGGAACCGAGAACTATCAGTGAAATGAAATTAATCAAAATCCAAGAAGCTGACTCACTCTCCTATAAACATCTATATATGGATCCCTCATCCAAGATATCCAGAGGCTGGAATTTTGTAATTTTCAAGGAAGTGTTGTTGGGTGATCTTGCCTTGTATTGGGTGAAGAGGGCTTTCATGTTGGGAGGATGATGCTTGATCATACAACCTGGTTGTAATCCTCTCTTCAACTACTTCTATCAATAAAGCTATTTGAGTTTTCCTCCATATGCTTGTATATCTCAGAATCTTGTATTTGTATATGCATCTATATGGTTAATGTATATCTGATCCTACATTATTTATGGTTATAGATCTCTATGCTTTGATGGTATTTTTTTGCCTTGACTCTAAAGGTGCTCTTTGAAGTGGGACAAGTGAGAAAGGAGTGGCAAAATCTCTATCAAAGGAGAGAGGAAACAAGCAAGGAGACTAGTGAAAGACTGAGATTGGTACTCTCTGCTTCTCTCTCATCTATCTCTCATAAAGGAAAATGCAAGTAACTTTAGTTTGTTTGTTTCTAAGATAGCTACCCGTCTTAGTGGGACTAGTGTCCATTTAGAGCTATTAGTCCCACTAAGATGAGTAGCTATCTTAGAAACAAAAAAACTAAAGTTACTTGTGTTTTCCTTTATGAGAGATAGATGAGAGAGAAGCAAAGAGTACCAACCTCAGTCTTTTGCTAGTCTCCTTGCTTATTTTCTCTCTCCTTTGATAGAGATTTCGCCACTCCTTTCTCACTTGTCCTACTTCAAAGAACACCTATAGAGTCAAGGCAGAAAAATACCATCAAAGCATAGAGATCTATAACCATAAATAATGTAGGATCAGATATACATTAACCATATAGATGCATATACAAATACAAGATTCAAAGATATACAAGCATATGGAGGAAAACTCAAATAGATTTATTGATAGAAGTAGTAGACGACAGGATTACAACCAGGTTCTCTAATCCGGCATCATCCTCCCAGCATGAAAGCCCTCTTCACCTCATACAAAGCAAGATCACCCAACAATGTCTTCAAAGAGAAACCAACAACACTTCCTTGCAAATTACAAAATTCCAGCCTTTGGATCTCTTGGATGAGGGATCCATATATAGATGTTTAAAGGAGAGTGAGTCAGCTTCTAGGATTTTTATTAGTGTCATTTCACTGATAGTTCTTGGTTTCACTTGGAGATTTCAGATCTCTTGCTCATCCCTGGGTGAATTCAAAGAGGCAAGTGTCATATGAGCAGTTTCTAGAAGATTCTCTGGGTTTCCACCTAGCACACTACTTCTGCCATTTGTCTGCTCTTTCTCATTGCACCCTACAGAAGGGCTTTCCAGTACACATCACACCCCCCGTGTGTAATAGGTGAGATGCATCACACCCTATGCATGGAGCAGTCTATATGGTCAAGTTTTGACTAGTTTTGAGTAGCTTTTCATGGAGAACTTATGGGAGATGATGTAATCAGCTGACCTTGTTCCTTTAAGGTATGAAACAACACTTTTAGGGGTTTAGAAGCCCTTGGTTTATAGACATATGTGATTGGGGTTGCAGTGCCCAAATAAGTCTATAACAGTTGCCCCCAAAGCACGAGGTCATAAATCTTTTGATGTCGGGTGAAATGCTTTATAATGAGGATCTGAGGTTTTTCAAACTGTAAGGTGACCTGTAATAAGATACAATACAATACATTATCTTCATAACATTTTCATGATCTAGCTGAGGTGGGCATTCCCATGCTCAGCTTTATAAATTCATGTTCATGTACATAGGACAGACAATCATTTGTGTGGCAGACTGATGATTCTAGTAGAGCCATCATCCTTTAGTTTTGATGATTACCTGTGCAGCTGTACATATGATGTCTTTATTTTCCTAAATATATCGTAGCCCAGATGGATGAAAATATATCCGGGGTCTTCAAACTCATTCAATCGTCACCAGAAGTACAAGTCAATCCATGTGAAAAGATGTTCTGATGTCGAACATGGAAAGACATTGCCTGATTACCAGCCATTGACGTAAGCTATTAACAGGCACGAGAGGAATCACCGATAATGATGATGACCCTCAAGGTACTGCATTACAATTCACGTGGTGTGAATACTTGAGCTGATGTCAAACACCACATAAAATCTTTCGGTCGAAGGCCATTTATGTAAACATATCATCAGAAGTGAGAAACTTGTCATTGAGGCATGCAAGCTTCAAAGTACTGAAAGGGTTGTCCCTAAGTCAACTTCTTAGATAATGTGCTAATGTTGACAAGAAGTGACCCGTCATAGGAGGGCCTTAATGAATCCCACATCTATGACAGAGAACAGAGCAAATGATTTTGTGGAGGTGAAAACGATCTGATGATACAAGGTTTAGGGTGGCGATCATGAAAAATGGAGAATCAAGGTATTGCAGTGAATGAGATGTTAGCTAGGTTGGTGAATTCTCTGAGTGACCTCTCTTGAACATATCGGCAACACTGAAATGGATTGGTAGCGTTAACCCCATGGTGGATGGTACGGTGGACCAATGGTGATATGACCGGTGAACGGAATAACCCAACCCGACTCAATCATGGTGACAGAGAGAAATTGTCATGTTCAAGAGCAACCATCTACCAATGAAGCTATTCAAGTTTTCTTCCCTTTTTCCTCTGTCATTGCTGACCAGTACCTCTTTATTTTTGTCAATCTTGAGGAGGATAACATATGCTTGTTCTATAATTTTCCCTTCAGGCAAACCTGTCGCCATGTTTTAACAAGCCTACCGACAGTGAAACTTGCTCTTATCTGCATGGACAAGTTTGGCGATATAGTTTCAATGAGTTTAACGACAAAGATAACTCAGTCCTTTTCAATTTTAGAGAGTCTAAAAAAGGATGGAGAGGCAACTCCAGTGGTCCTTTTTCGTAATATAATCGCTAAGTCCAAAAAAGTGTAAAATAATATGAAAGGGATGACTTTTTGATAGTTTTAACGAGCCAAACAAGACAAGTGCTTGATATTTTTGTGTAATAATCCCTCAGGTCCAAAAATATTAAAATCGAGAGGAGGGATGGCACTTATGGTCGCTTTAATGAGATAGAGAGGCCAATTGCTCGACAATATTTTCATATTTTACGATTCAGATGAAAAGAGCTTAAAGGAGACTCATTTTTTGGGGAACGAGTGAGTTTTTTGGATAGTTGTTGGTTCCAGGTAAGGTTTGGAACTTTTTTAATCATGGCAGTGTAAAGAAGGTGGCTAATAGAATCACTTGTTCCAGTTGTTCCTCAAAAGGGTAAACAATCAAATGGAGGCATATGATCGGTTAAAAAAGAGTGGAGGTGATTGTAAGAACCTGACCAAGGTTCAAAAGCTGATAGTCATGTGATCGCAATGGTTATTTATCGGAGGTGGGGTTCATTTTTTAATGAGATTAAACTCTTATGGGAACATTTGCTCATTGCTAGGTTTATTTTTTACGAGCTTGAACTTCGTATAAAATTGCTCATGGCGAGGTTCATTTTTTAATGAGCTTGAACTTTGCATAAAACTGCTTGTACCAGTCGTATAATAAGGATGTCTCATCAGTGGGTTCATTTTTTAGGGATCTTTCCCCATGCGCAACTTTGCTCCTGAGCCTTTTGTATGCAAGCTAGGAATGACCAACTACTGTCGTAGGGGATAAAGAACTACTTAGTTTAGGTAGGATAGCTTCTCGGTGGGAAACATCTCCTTTACTTTGCCATTTCCATTGGTCCCAGCAAAGGTGAATGGTTGATCAGACCAATCACTTAACTTGAGCATTTGAAGTTAGTAAAAAACTACGAGGGTTAGAGTTACGCTGGTTGCTTTTCACTTGTGTACAAAAAGGATTGCTTGCCCCCAGGTATAAATTAGAGATTCCAGGTCACCATATGGAAGTTCTTGCATTAGCAAGATTGTTCCATCCGCGTCGCAGACAAAACACTTCCTTGACGATGTCCATCGAAATAGACAAAGGTGACTATTGTCAGTCCCAATCACATAACCTTTGACAAGGGAATCTTTTTCCAATCTAAATAAATTTTCCTAGACAGAAAAGGGTATTAGACTAGTCATATTCCCACATGGAAACCTACCTTATATCCAGGGTTTTTCTACCGAAGCAGACCAGGACACATGTCTCTTGGGTTTCAGTCACAATCACCGAATCACTCACGGTCATCAGGTGGACGGACTAGAGATTGATTAGACATTCCTTGTGCAAAAAGACTAGTTAGGGATGGAATTTTACTAATAGTTGTGTTTGAACGAGGACATGAAAGCTAGTCAACTAGGTGGACCACTCTGCCTTCATGTGGAAAGCACATCACTCGGAAGAGTGAGGAAATGATAGCTCCCATGCTATAAATGTAGTCATGTCCAAGGAGTAGATTGTAATATAGAGGTCCTTGGACTACCATCATGTTTAGATGAATGGTTTTCCTTCTCAAAGTTATAAGCAAATTTGGAAGGATCCCTAATGGTCGACTGGTTCCTTTGTTGAAGCCTGTCAGATTTCGAATCTCAGGCAGAATGGATGGCGAACCAAGAACTTTCCAAGCAGTTGAGTAAAGGATACTCATAAAAGCCCCTTCATCTATAATAGGACCAAACATGATCATTCTGTAAGCTTTTACTATGATCCGAAATGGTACATTAGATGGTAGGCATTGTCTTCCTAGTAGATTCCAATCAAAGGAGATGACTAGGTTGCCTGGAGGTGGGACCAAATAAATGGCCAGATACATCTCTGACGAAATTCCTTCCTATGGTAAAAGAATGGGCAGATTTCTCCCATGTTCATTGGAGTCTGTGTCTACGAAGAGAATTTGAATGGTGTCGTCCTCATTCTCCTTGGTGATAGTATCATCTGAAGGTGGACCTTCTGAAGACAAGATTGGGTCGACCGTCGTCTTGACCTATTGACTTTGGTCCGATGTGGACTCAGAGAATTTATCATCAATGATAGGTTCTTCGACTGACAACAAAGGTGTGTCAGTCGGATTTTCAACTAGCGATGGACTCGGCAAGAGTTTCTTGTATCTGGGAGGAAGTCGCTGCGGTGAAGCAGGACGGTTATCCAAGACTCTCCTAGCTTCGTCTAGGAAGGGACAATGGTGGAGGGCATGATCGCCTTCACACATTCTACAAGGAAATTTGGATCTTCCCTTTTGTCCATTGACTTCGTTTTCACTAGTTAACGTTGTGCTTTCAACATGATCGTCAGCGGTTGAAGACACTGGATTGTGCAAGCAGGGAGACCAGTCCCTCAAGATCCGGGATGCAGGGAAAATCGCGATGATAGTGTTCTCCCTTGCAAATGACACATGGAGATTTAGGTTTGGAAGGTGCAGTGTGTGGATTTTCACCAAATGATATATGGTTGCCCCCTTTTGCTGTTGGACTCTTCTTCTTCTTCTCTTTCCCTTTCTTCTTCTTCTCAGTTACTTGGTTTTTAGCGTTACCAGCTTCACCAAATGAAGAGGAATAAGGAGAGGGAGAAAAAAACAAAGTAGAAGGTGGGGGAGAAACTTCATCTGGTTGCTGATTTGATTGCTGAGGAATTGCGGTGTTTTGAATGACAGAGGTCGAGAAAATCCATACTGGCAGGCCAATTGTGAGTCCTGGAAGGGACAATGTAGCCATATGTAGAGAACCAACATCCTCCCAAGAGGAGAAGGGTCTAGGATTTCTCCCAAGGGGAAATCCTTGATTGGTCAACTCTTTTCTCAACCTAAAGACCAAGGAGGGAACAGTGACATTATTCCAATTAAAATAAATTTTATGGTGCTTTGACACAACTTGCTTTTTCAATTTTTAAGAGTCGAGAAAAAGCTAAAGATGACTCTAGTCGCCTTCGATTTTTAACGAGACTGAAGTGACAAGTGCTCAGATGGACCTTTTATTTTAAGGAGTCTGAAAAGGAATGAAAGTGACTACTCTGGAAATCTAGACAGAGGGGATTACCAAATCAATTGCAAAACTGCAGAATACTTTTTACAATACGGCAGTCAGTCTTCCCAAATGTTGTGTTTAGTGCATTGTGATTGATAGGGTGACAGACATGGCTTCCTAAGGATAAAGGATGTAGCCTATTGTGGTCTCCCAATATATACTTGATAGTACGTGGGAGCACAAGTCCTACTGGCACTTGTCATCTCAAAGTGGAGGAATCACCCAACCTACGATGAAATCGATAGTTACCAGGCTTTATGATGTCAGAATACGTCTCTAGCCTAGACTTCTAGATGTTGTGCGTTAGGTTCCAAAGCGTTTTTATGTTCATTAAAGTTTATTTTACAGTTGATCTTCCTTAAGAAGTTTGCCTTTAAGGTTCACCGCATGATGTAGATATACAATTCCTAAATATGCAATCTAAGATGATAAACAGTCGTTTATTTTCTTTCTGCAATGAAAATCCTAGCTACTAAGGAAAGAGAAATGAAATTCTTTCAACATAGAGCAGAGAGCACACACTAGATGCACTTTTCCTAAAACAACTTCAACATGCAGTCTTAATGAAAATGCACATGCATGTATTGTTTTTCAGTTTCCTTAATGTGAGAATGACAAAAATAAAACAAAGTATAGATCTGAACTATCTTTTCTCAAAGTGACAATACTAACAATTTTCTTTTCAAAAAACGAAAGTAAGGTTAAGATGACACTTTGCGATTTTGAATTTTAAATTGTTTTTGACACTTGAAATACTAATGATTCAAATCAAATATAATGGAAAAATTATAATCGACTATCTAAAAGAGGAATGCTTTGTGACACTCTTTTTCTTGACTGAAAATGACACTTGCGACACTTTCAAATCAAGAGACAACAATTTGATTAAGCTACTATTTTCAAAGGAGAACTGTAAATGATGAAAAATACATAAAAAACATTCACAATTCCTTCTGATGGAGGCTAGAATTTTGTAATTTGCAAGGAAGCGTTTTTGGTTTCTTTTCGAAGACATTGTTGGGTGATCTTTCTTTGTATGAGGTGAAGAGGGCTTTCATGCTGGGAGGATGATGTTGGATCAGACAACCTGGTTGTAATCCTCTCTTCTACTACTTCTATCAATAAAGCTATTTGAGTTTTTCTCCATATGCTTGTATATCTCTAAATCTTGTATTTGTATATGCATCTATATGGTTAATGTATTTCTGATCCTACATTATTTATGGTTATAGATCTCTATTCTTTGATGGTATTTTGCTGCCTTGACTCTACAAGTGTTCTTTGAAGTGGGACAACCGAGAAATGAGTGGTGAAATCTCTATTAAAGGAGAGAGGAAACAAGCAAGGAGACTAGTGAAAGAATGAGGTTGGTACTCTTTGCTTCTCTCTCATCTATCTCTCATAAAGGAAAATGCAAGTAACTTTAGTTTGTTTGTTTCTAAGATAGCTACCCATCTTAGTGGGACTAGTAGCTCTGAATGGACACTAGTTGTCCCAATAACAAGATGGCAACTCCATTGGGGAGTGAATATTTTGTTTTTTTTGTTATTGTGGTTTACTTTATAAACCACAGACAGAGCCTGGAGTTAATCCAACTAGCCTTCGAACTGCTTTTGCTATGCAACTACAAAGTAGATCAACACTGCTTCATTCAATCTCCAGGTTGGTTTATGAACTAAACACCTAGCTTGCAAACATCCTAAGTGCCCTAGTGGTAGCTCAAATAACCTCATTAGATCAACCCCTATACTTTGTGTTTACTGGAAATCATTAGATCGGCCTAAAACCCTAAACTTAGCTGCAAACTGTGAGTAAAAACCAAGCACACTCTCATCCTTGGACCATCGCACTGTCTCTTCTAGGAAATATGGATTCATCGCACCTCCTATGTGTTGCAAGTGAGATGCATCCCCGTTTGCCTCTGTTACAGGTGCGATGATTGAATGAGACTGTTTCTGCCTCCATATTTTGGTCTTTTCTTCATTGTCTTCAGTTTTATTCAGTAGTTTTGCTGTCTATGATCAGTATATCTCTGTTGAAACCATCTTCCTTTGCATTATTCAGCCTCCATCAGAAGGAATTGTGAATGTTTTTTATGTATTTTTCATCATTTACAGTTCTCCTTTGCAAATATTAGCTTAATCGAACTGTCATATTTTGATTTGAAAATGTCGCAAGTGTCGTTTTTAGTCAAGAAAAAGAGTGTCACAAAGCATTCCTCTTTTAGATAGTCGATTACACTTTTTCCATTGTATTTGATTTGAATCATTAGTATTTCAAGTGTTGAAAATAGTTTAAAATTCAAAATCGCAAAGTGTCGTCTTGGCCTTACTTTCGTTTTTTGAAAAGAAAATTGTTAGTATTGTCACTTTGAAAAAAGATAGTTCAGATCTATACTTTGTTTTATTTTTGTCTTTCCCACATTAACAAAACTAAAAAACAATACATGCATGTGCATTTGCATTAAGACTGCATGCTGAAGTTGATTTAGGAAAAGTGCATCTAGTGTGTGCTCTCTACTCTATGTTGAAAGAATTTCATTTCTCTTTCCTTAGTAGCTAGGATTTTCATTGCAAAAAGAAAATAAATGACTGTTTATCATCTTATATTGCATATTTAGGAATTTTATATCTACATCATGCGGTGAACCTTAAAGGAAAACTTCTTAAGAAATATCAACTATAAAATAAATTTTAATGAACATAAAAATGCTTTGGAACCTAACGCACAACATCTAGAAGTCTAGGCTAGAGACGTATTCTGGCGTCGTAAAGCCTAGTAACTATCGCTTTCATCATAGGTTGGGTCATTCCTCCTCTTTGAGACGACAAGTGCTAGTACGAACTTGTGCTCCCACGTACCGTCGAGTATATATTGGGAGACCACAATAGGCTACATCCTTTATCTTTAGGAAGCCGTGTCTGTCGCCCTATTGATTGCAATGCACTGAACACAGCATTCAAAGACTAGCTGTCGTGCCATAAAAAGTATTCTGCAGTTTTGCAATTGATTTCGTAATCCCCTCTATTTAGATTTCCAGAGTAGTCACGTTTGTTCCATTTCAGACACCTTAAAAGAAAAGGTCCATCTGAGCACTTGTCACTTCAATCTCATTAAAAATCAAAGGCGTCTAGAGTCGTCTTTAGCTTTTTCTCGACTCTTAGAAATTGAAAAAGCAAGTTGTGTCAAAGTGTCATAAAATATATTTTAATCAGAATAACGTCATTGTTCCTTCATTGGTCTTTAGGTTAAGAAATGGAGTCTACCAATCAAGGATTTCCCCTTGGGGGAAATCCTAGTCCCTTCTCCTCTTGGGGGGATGTTTGTGCTCCACACATGGCTACATTGTCCCTTCCAGGACTCACATTGGCCTGCCAGTATGGCTTTTCTCAACCTCTGTCATTCAAAACACTACAATTCCTTAGCAATCAAATTAGCAACCAGATGAAGTTGCTCCCCCACCTTCTGCTTTGTTTGTTTCTCCCTCTCCTTCTTCCTCTTCACTTGGTGAAGCTGGTAATGCTAAAAACCAAGTAACTGAGAAGAAGAAGAAAGGGAAGAAGAAGAAGAAGAAGATTCCAACAGCAAAAGGGGGCAACCATACATCGTATGGCAAAAATCCACACACTGCACCTTCCAAACCTAAATCTCCATGTGTCATTTGCAGGGGAGACCACTATCATCAAGATTGTCCCTGCATCCCATGGATCTTGAGGGACTGGTCTCCCCGCTTGCACAATCCAGTGTCTTCAACCGTTGACGATCATGTTGAAAGCAGATCGTCAACTAGTGAAAATGAAGTCAATGGAAAAAAAGGAAGATCCAAATTTCCTTGTAGAATGTGTGAAGGTGATCATGCCCTCCACCATTGTCCCTTCCTAGACGAAGCTAGGAGAGTCTTGGATAACCGTCCTGCTTTACCGCAGTGACTTCCTCCTGGATACAAGAAACTCTTGCCGAGTCCATTACTAGTTGAAAATCTGACTGACACACCTTTGTTGTTGGTCGAAGCACCTACCATTGAAGATAAACCCTCTCAGTCCACATTGAACCAAAGTCAATAGGTTGAGACGGTAGTCGACCCAATCTTGTTTTCAAAAGGTCCACCTTCAGATGATACTATCACCAAGGAGAATGAGGATGACACCATTCAAATTCTCTTCGTAAACACAGACTCTGATGAACATGGGGGCAATCTACCCATTTCTTTACCTTAGGAAGGAAGTTCTTCAGAGATGTATCTCGTCGTTTATTCGATCCCACCTCCAAGCAACCTAGTCATCTCCTTCGATTGGAATCTACTAGGCAGACCCCACCTACCATCTAATGTACCATTCTGGATCATAGTACAAGCTTACAGAATGATCATGGTCGGTATCAGACTAGTCATATTCCTACGTGGAAACCTACCTTATATCCGAGGTTTTTCTGTCAAAGCAGACCAGGGCGCATGCCTCCTAGGTTTAAGTCACAACCACTGTATCACTCATGATCATCCAGTGAACGGACTGGAGATTGATTAGACATTCCTTATGAAAAAGGACAAGTTAGGGATGGCATTTGACTAATAGCTGTGTTTGAACCAGGACATGAAAGCTAGTCAACTAGGTGGACCACTCTACCTTCATGTGGAAAACACATCACTCGGAAGAGTGAGGAAACGATAGCTCCCATGCTAGAAATGTAGTCACGTCCAAGGAGTAGATTGTAATCTATAGGTCCTTGGATTCCATCACGTTTAGATAAACGGTTTTCTTTCGAATGAATGCTATGTTATCCCCTGTTTCTCATAGAAAATGGGATAACCATGTGAGAACTATGAATAAGTTTGTAGAAGAGCCAAGTTGTAACTCATATTAAGGGTTTAATGGATCAATTTTAACTCCTAGTTGGATACTATGTTGTGTTATAATAGGGCCACTAGGAGGAAAACAAGATCCATTCTATTTGAGTGAATTTTGTTTCATAGATGAGAAAACTAGTTGAGAGAGGACAAACAGAGAGAAAATAGAGAGGATTTATGTTCAACAGTAGCACACAGACCATAGGTCTGACTACATTATACATAGATCCATTTCCATTTGTAGAAAGAGAGAGCAGAACAAGATCACCTTCCAACTAGAGTTTCTCCTGAAATGGTTACCCAAGTCATATCTTGTGTTATTGTGGTTTTGTGAGCGAGTTTTCTGTTTTTCTTTATTTTGTGCATATTTATATTTTTCATGCATATGTAGTAAATAGCAACTTAATAATTACATATTTATAAGGATAAGTTAACCCTCATAGTATATATTTCATAGTTTAGCAAATTTTCTTTATCATATCTATTGTGACAAAGTATGTTGTGGAATATCCATGATAGTTTACAGATCAAATTTAAAGAGATGAATATGGAAGAAAAAGAGAATGGAGATAAGATTTATAGATCCAAAAAGATAATTATATTGTAATACAATTCAGCTTATAATATTTCATTTCTGTGACTCTAAATTACATTGCAATGTCCTTCAAAGTTTTTAACATCTTAAAGGCACTTTGAACAACATGAAGGCTAGAATAGACATCGTGGATAGCAAAAAGTGGACCTTAAAGTAAAAGGGGGATATGTAAGTGTTATAATTTATAAGATTCCTTAAGATTGTTTATTGAGTCATTTAACTATTATATAAATATGATTGAAAATTAATTGAATTATCTTATGGTATGTACCTAGCTAAGTGGGGTAAGATTCCCACCATAGATGATGTAAAAGTTTCCTTGAAAGGGGGATATAAAGCCTTGGTTCAATTAAAGAAATGTGGGGTACAAAATTCTCCTACTATTTATGTGGACGTAAAAAGGTGAAATACATTTTAAGGTTAAATCTAATCAATATTGGTGTTTATCGATTATAAAATAGCTATAAATTTTATTATAGGCACATGAAGAATGAAGTATACATATTGTGACCATTGTCAAGGCTATTGGTGATGATAGATAAGAGGTTTACCATACCATTATGTCTACTACAATAGCTATAATCACACTCATTATATGTGTAATGAATTGTACTATATTCATAAATCCAAAGGAAAATTAAAATAATAATGGAGTTGCCACATCGTGAGCCAATTATTAACTATAACCCTTAAAAATTTATAATTAGGTTGTCATTAAAATATTAGGTTTTCTTTCTTTTTTTGTCATATGTATATCAAATTAGATGGTAATAAATCAACTATGGGTCATTTCTTTCACAACAATGGATGAGTTAAAGTAGTACAAAAATATGAGACATAATGTGTGCAATAAGCTCAATATTTCTTGTAAGCATTGAAATAGTTAATGATATGGTTTTCTTGTTGGTTTTATAATGATTTTTTATAAGAAATTAAATTAAATTTTGCCAAATATAGAACCATTTTGTTTCATTTGTTGCAAAGATTAATAAATAGATAAAATATCATAGCGGAAAATATAGGGAAAGGAAATAAAGTTAGATAATCCCTTATATAGGTCAAATTTTATCATTTGCGTGACCATGAAAAATATGGAAAGCATTATTCCATGTTGGAAATTGTAAGTTATTGATATTGGAAATCTAAAAAGTTTATTATTTCTTGTTAGGAATAAAGTATTGAAGAAACAATATCAAAATTAATGTAGAAATTAAATATAGAGTGAAACAATACAAATAAGACACTAATATATGGGTTTCACTGGATTTAAACAACATCCATAGAGAAAAACTAGTCCTTCATTTTATTCCATCTAGCAAACTGAAGGGACACAACTTGTAATACATACATTGTAGCCTCAGGTTTTCTCTCCCACAATATCGTTACTCTCAATTACAATGTTCTCTCAATGATGCACAATTGCAATACAATTACCTCACAAAATAGGGTTTCCTACTAGGGGAAAAAAACCTAATATAACTTCTAGAATTATATCAATGATCTAATGATAAACAATCCATATTGACTATGAAATTACAATAATTTACAAGGATAGATTTCTAAAATTTTCTCTTTAGGGGTGCTTCCTCTAAGCCATTGCCAATGGAGGAACCAAGGAATTGACACCTCCCACCCAAACCCTTTTAAAAAAAATCGTAGAGGGAAAATCCCCCAACATGTCCTAGTAAGAACTAGGGTCCAAAAGCAACTAGAAAACATGACCTCTAGATCAACAAGAAAATTAGACTCCAAAATCAATACTTCTCCTATTGGTATACCTATTCTACAGTTCCAATATTAGTTTAGATATCAGAGGGAAAGCCTTAGATCTGGTAGGTAGAATGCCCTAAAGAAGTGTTATAGCTCCTAGCATTACTAATCTCTCATACAAATGATCTTTGTTAATTACTTATATTAAAAGTTATAATTACACATCCCAATTCATATGGCATTTTATTAACCTCCTAATGCAATTGAGAATAAAAATGTCTCCTTAAGAGTCCAAAAAATATCTTATACATGATCAATGGCATGGTTCCTCCAAAAGAAAACTAGGATCGTTTGATTTTAGAATGGTTGGTAAATGATATAGGTAAGCTAATATTATTTATGTTGGTAAAAAATATTAAGCTAATTCTAAGGTAATGCCATAAAAAATATTTCGTTTCCCATTGTTTTAAAACAATTACGTAATAGGTTTAAAAATAATTTTCACATGCATTGGTATTCCTTTTAAAAATGTATGAATTTTATGAAGGAATATACTTTTTATTCAGGTATATATTATTAGTCCATGCCTCACCAGGGACTATAACATTTTCCTCGTAGTAAAAGTGCATTAACTCTGCACAGTTTGCAATTGTTTTTGCACTTTTAACCAAAGTTTCATGAAAATGCTCAATATTTCTATTTTTATTTCTCTCTTTACTTGGATCTTTGGTTAAAATGAATTTATCCTAGTTCTTTATATTATATATTATTTATATATATATAATATTTCATATATATATATATATATATAAGTATTCTCATTTTTAATTTATTAAAACTTTGATTTAATCCCTATGGGAATATTTTTAGTAGTCATGAGGATGGTGGGCTTAAATATACCTCAAAAGTAATTATAAGCTTTTTTTTCTTATAGATTTAGTTTAAAAAGTTATAAAATTAAAATAAAATAAAGTATTTGTAAAATATTTTGATTTTGAAATAAGTTATAGTCTTTGGGCATGTGGTATTAATAAGCCAAAGGCCATGGTATTGTAAGAGAATAATTAAAATCTTAAATCCATAACATAATAATCAAAAGCCTAGATGGCCTAAGGTATTGATAAACCATCGATTAGCCCATGGTATTATGATTTTTCCCCTCCTCTCCCTCTCTCTATCTTTCTCTTCTAGGTATTGGTCCATGGTATTGTAAAAAAGCTTATTTAGAAGTCAATAATATCTATGGTAAATATTCATGATTAAAAATCTTGTTATATTGTAAATAGTATTTTGTTATCCACTTAACAATTAAATTTAAATTTGGTTATGCAATAATTATTTTAATTTATATTGTAAAATGGATGTTAATTTGTAAGTACTATTTATGTTTTACATATGTTAATGTGATATGTATATTATACTTTCTTTTATCTAAAAAATTGTTTGTAAGGTTATTAGTAGGAAACAAAATTACAATTAAAAAAATTGAATTTAAAAAATATCTCACATCTCACATCTCAAAATTAACATCTCACATCTAATGCTCACCCATCCACCCTAAACTGGCCTGTAGAGTGCCTCTCGAGGAAACCAACCTAGAACCATCTTAACCCCGGATGCTCACCCATCCACCCTAAACTAGCCTGTAGAGCACCTCTTGACGCAACCAACCTAGATCCATCTTAACCCCGGATCTATCAAGTGCCAAGAGGGATCAAATATTTCGAGGTGCAAACCTCCTATTTGAGTTAAAAACTTGATATCAGTGTAATTGTTACATTGTCACTTTGTACTTAAAAATCGTATTTCATCATTTTTCATCATTCAAGTTACTAACAGTCTCTCTCATCTCAAAAAATTGAGGTTACTAAGAAAAGTTAAAGTTCAATTGACCACATTAATATTAGACATATTTAGCATATTTAACAACTACACAACCACTGAAACCATCCTAGATCCATCTTAACCCCAGATCTATCAAGTTCCAAAAGGGATCAAATATACTGAAATCAAATACTAAAGACATTTCGGGTAAGTGAACATTTTATTTAGGATGAAAATTCAAGTATTGTATTTATGGTTGAATTACTATAACAAAGAATTCAATTCACGTCATGAATAATGTTTATGTGCACACACTAAGAGAGAGTTTGTATGCTTTGTGGGTGAGATAGAGATATAGATGGAGGGGAGAGAGAGAAGAAGAGAGAGGTAAAGACATGGAGGGCCGAAGAGATATAGATATGGAGAGAGAAGTATTAGAGAGAGAGAGGGAGTAAAAAGGGAAGGAGAGAGAGATAGATAGATATGGAGAGAGTGTGTATGTGATATAGAGAGATAAAGAAGGAGAGACAATGGGAGATAGAGATATATATGGAGGCGGCAGAGATGTGCTTACATCGAAATATTTTAAACGTAAATGTAACTAAATCCATCTTTAAGTTATATATTCAGTGAATGGTTGTGTGAGAGTGTAGAGAAAACAAATTTCTCTACACAATCAACTTCTCCACACTACTACTACAAACTATACCTTATCCTTTATTATGCCTATGATTGACGTGAAAAATCATTCCTTTATGATGTTTTTTAATTTTGAAAACATAAATAAAACTATATATTCAAATTCTTAATAAAGTAATTATTTATTAATTTTGAAAGCATAAACAAAACTATATATTCAAATTATTAAAAAATATAATTGTGACTCAATCCATCTTTAAAATATATATTAAAAATATTAAAAACTTAATCACAACATAAATGAATGGTTATGAGGAGAAAACACATTTCTTTGTGCAATCAACTTCTCCACACTACTACTCTAATACTACCACAATTTCCATCTGCAAATGATATCTATAATACTATCACAATTTCCAAAAGAATACCCCTCGAAAACTTCATAGAACATTTCATGTGCGAAGAGCTTTGTGTGGAAAAATTTCACTGTGTAGAGAGATTTGTGTGGAAAGATTTCACTGAGTAGAGAGATGCCTATGCTTGACATGTTTGACTTTCACTGAGTAGAGAGATGCATATGCTTGACGCGTTTGATTTTATAAATTTGTTATTTCGATTTCAAATGTTTTAGCAGTGCCTCCACACAATGAAAATGAAAGTAGAAATCTTTGTCCAAAGCATTAATGATAAAAATAGAAATGAAAGCATAAAAAATAGCTAATAGATATTAATTAATTAGTTGCCATGAGTTAATTACGAAGCTATAAATGATAACATCAGAATAGTAATAGAAAAATTAATAGAGAAATGAACTATAACTATTAATATCTATAATAATTAAACAACTTTACTAAAACTATTACATTTTGATAATAATATAGCTATTTCAAGGAAACCCACTAACCTATAACACTATACAGATTAACTATCTTATTAATAGTTAATAATCAATGAGTAAAATCTGCACTACAATAGATATTACATTTAACTCTTATTAACTTGAATATTAATAGACTATTGTGCATTATTAATTCTTCGACATTAATGCTTTCTTTTGATAATTATTTTACATTGAAAGATTTTATAATATATAACTATCAACTTTTTTTATTAATAGTTAATAATTAATGAGTTAAACTCTACATTGCAATAGTTATTATATTTTATATTATTAAATTGACTATTAATAGACTATTGTGCATTTAATTATAGAAACTAATTCTCTTGCATTAATAATTTCTTCTTTGGATAATTATTTTACATAGACAAATTTTTAGCACAATGAAAACAAAAATATTACTATTAAACAAAAATCTTCACACTTTCAGTAATAGTTAATAATTAATGAGTTAAACTATGCACTGAAATAGCTCTTGCATTTAACTATTATTAAGTTATGCACATTGCCGAAGATCAAAGCTCTACACAGTGGCTTCCCACACGTTACAATTTTCAGCACAAACTAATTTCGAACAATTTTTGCATCCTCGCATAATAACCATTACAAGTGTTGAAAAAACTACTCAAATATTTGGCACAATGGCTTCTTGCAGATTACAATTAAAAACTATATATTCAAATTATTAAAAATGTAATTGTAACTCAATCCAAAATTTAAACTATATATTCAAATTCTTAAAAATCTAATTGTAGATCAAACACATTTCCATTTCTTTGCACAATCAACTTCTCGACACTACTACTTCAAACTATATATTATCCTTTATTATACTACTTCAAACTATATCTTATCTTTTTTTGACATAAGAAATTGTTCTTTTATGTTGTTTTTTAATTTGGAAAACATGAATAGAACTATATATTCAATTATTTAAAATGTAATTGTATCTCAATCTGTCTTTAAAGTATATATTCAAATTATTAAAAACTTAATTGCACAAGGAATGAATGGTTGTGCAGGAGTGTTGAGAAATGGTTGTGCAAGCTGAGAAAACACATTTTTGTGCACAATCAACTTCTCCTCACTACTATTGCAAACATTATCTTATTCTTTATGATGCCTATGATTGATGTGAAAAATCATTCCTTTATGATGTTTTTTAATTTTGAAAACATGAATAAAACTATATATTCAAATTATTAAAAAAGTAATTGTTTATTAATTTCGAAAGCATAAATAGAACTATATATTCAAATTATAAAAATTTAATTTCACAACATGAATGAATAGTTGTGTGGGAGTGAGGATAAAATGCATTTCTCCATGAAATCAACTTTTCCACACTACTAATGCAAACGATATCTGTAATACTGTCACAATTTCCAAAAGCATACCCCTTGAAAATTTCATTAAACATTCCATGTCAATTAAAATATTGATGAAGCTTGTGCAAAGAGCTTTGTGTGGAAAACTTTCACTATGTACAGAGATTTGAGTGGAAAGCTTCCACTGAGTAGAGAGATTCCTATGCTTGACATGCTTGACTTTTTAAATTGGTTATTTCAATTTCAACAATTGTTTTCTTGTTTTAGCAGTGCTCTACACAATAAAAATGAAAGTAAAAATCTCTGCACAAATTAATGATAAAAATACAAATGAAAGCTAAAGCTAAACCCGCCCGAGTTGATCCTATCTCTAAGATTCATCTACCTTATATCCAAGGGACCACTGATAGGATTGTCCACATTCTTAAAAAGATGAATGTCTCCTCTCCTTTCAGACCTCTCCAAACCATAAAAAACTCCCTTAGATCTTTCAAGGACCCTAACGACCCTAAAGACTTGAAAGGAGTTTACCTTATTCCCTTCTCCTGTGGGATCCCTTACATTGGAGAAACATGAAGATCTATTAAGTTCAGAATCAGTGAGCATGTTGCTTACATTATACACAATCTCTCTAGCACATCAGCCCTTGTCGAGCATGTAAAGAAATCAAAGCACCATGTCTGCATTGAAGAATCCAAAGTCATTGCTAGGGTGGATAATTTCCACCACATGAAACTAAGAGAAGCAAGTGAAATTGAAAGGCGTGCCAAAAACCTTAATAGGGATGAGGGCTGGAAATTGAGTAAAAGTTGGATTCCATCTCTCTCCTCTTGACTCTTCCTCCTTTAGTTTCGTCTATTTTCCCCCCTTTTTCCGCCCTCGAGCCCCCCCTTTTCCCCTTTGTTTCTTTAACTTCTTGCTGGTGCGCTTAACTTATCCTGATTATTTCCCCCTTATCCTTTAGATTTTTCTTAGGAAGGTTAGTTCTCCTCTAAATATTTTATTCTTAATTAATCCAATTACCAATCCTCTTTTCTAGTAAACCTTTAATTTCATCTAAGATAATTAGGTTTTCATCTAATAATATGAATAAAAAATTATAATTAGATTAAAATATTTTATCCCAAATTTGTTCCAAGGTGTGTGCCTTAACCTAATTTAACTTAAATCAATTTCTATTACACCTCATAAACCTCATATATTATTATTTACTAATAATATGGGTAGATAATTAATTTATATTAACATAAATAATAAATTTATAGATAATATTTCTATTAGTAAATAATTAATTTCATAATTATACATTTCATAACTACTAGTATCCTCCAAATATGAGACCCCCAGATTGGTCAAACCCTAACAAACAACTAATTATTCTAGATAATATAGAACTTGATATTATTTAATAATAGAATTTTAATAAATCATAAAATAATATATAACGGCGAGTTTCTAACTAAATTATTAAATAATTTAACTAATTAACGGTTATTTTTCAACTAATTAATAGTTATTTCTCTAATGGCTAACTCTAGGCATGATACATCTCTACTATTTATTCGTTGTAATCGATCAATTTCTCACCTTGTCCTAAGGATGAACCACATTGGTTGGTTCGAAAAATCGACCAAATCCTAACGATGTGATTAATCTTAACGACTGATATCTATATTATGGATCATAAAAATATGAGATATAACAATAACTAATAGTTATTGATTAATTAGTTGTCATGAGTTAATTATGAAGCTATAAATGATAACATCAAAATAGTAAGAGAAAAGTGAACTATAACTATTAATAACTATAATAATTAAACAACAGCAATAGTTTCCTAAACTATTACATTTTTATAATACTATAGCTCTTACAAGGAAACATACTAACCTATAACACTATGTAAATTAACTATTTTATTAATAGTAAATAATTAATGAGTTAAGCTTTGTAGTGCAATAGATATTACATTTAAGTGTTATTAACTTGAATATTAATAGATTACTGTGCATTTAATTATAGTTATTAATTCTCTATCATTAGTGCTTTCTTTTGATAATAATTTTACATGGAGAGCTTTTATAATATATAGCTATTAACTTTTTTTATTAATAGTTAATAATTAATGAGTTAAACTCTGAATTTCAATAGCTACTACATTTGATATTATTAACTTGACTATTAATAGACTATTGTGCATTTAATTATAGGTATTAATTCTCTAGCATTAATGCTTTATTCTTTTGATAATTACGTTGTAAGGCGTTCCCCTTTGAAATCAACTCCCCTCCTTGCCTACGTGTCATCTTTGTGTGCCATACGATTAGATGTTAGACGATTGTAAAAATTTCAACCATTAAATCAAAATAGTTACAAATTAGTTACAAGTTAGTTGCAGGGTGGTATGCATTGGTTATTCCCTGTAATGGTCCGCGACTAACGCTTTGCGACTACCATTCTTTGAAAGAGAAGCTTCTGGGTGTAACGATTCATGACTAATGCTTTGCAACTACCATTCTTTAAAAGAGAATCTTACGGATGATTACACTACAGGCGTTGTGGTTGCATTTTTCCTAGTTCTCCTTATTTGTATCGGTGTTCATTGAAAGGAAAAGTATGATATTAGCTCTTTCTGTTGCAAACATCAAATGGGGAGATGTTCCAGGGTACCATGAAGAGCTGGACTTTGAATTCCTGGGCAATACTGTTAAGTTTCTTTTTATATTTTTTGCAGTCCTCTGGTTTGTTGGGGTAACAAATTTTGATTGAATTTGATTCTGAAATTTTTGTATTTTGCAAGCTCTGGATTGCTGTCACAAGACATGTATATGTATGGCTTGTTCAGTGCTTCTATGAAGCTTCCAGATGATTACACTGTGATGACGTTGGAAATCCTAGGCAAATGGGCTTAAAGATATGCAACTACCAAGGAGCCACTACGTAATGTGGAAGGGTTCTCCTTCCCTTGCACATGCGTAGCAATAAGGGATTACGCGTTGAGGAAACACAGAGGAGACAAAAGAAGATTAGCCATATAATATATGGTGATCTGATATTCACCCTATGAGTGACATCAGTTAAAGATTTATTTGTTTAAAGGTATTACAGACTCATGTGATGGTGTGTGTTTTGTGTTATTAAAGCAACAGATTGATTAGATTGCCAATACACAGACAATAAAATGGAAAACCAACAGATAAATACAGTAAGAAACATAAAGAAACAAGAAATTTAATAAGGAGTTCACCATATTCTCCAGGGCTACATCTCCAGTCCATATTTCACTGGTGGCCTTGTTTTATTATGCCTTTAAGCAGAGAATTACAATACAGGGACTCAATGTGAGTTCTCCTGAAGCAGGTTTTGCTTGGCAGGGTGGTTCTTGGATTCCCCAAGCCACTAGAGTGCACAGACTCTTCTTCTTCCTACTAGCTCTATGACCTTATGGTCTACAATGGCAAGAGCCCAATGCGGTGCTCAACCCGGATAGATCCTCTATGGGATGGCTCGAATCTTCAAGCTCTCTAGTGCTCGATGCTACCTCTGGTCAGCTCGACCCTCTGTCTCTTCTGCCTTGCTTTACTGTTCTCTGTGTTCAGTCCTCCTCTCTGGGTTCACTGTTCCACGTCTTCGCCTCTCAACTTCGACTAAATATCTACTTCGTCTCTAATTCGACTATCTTTGTTCATGGCTTCTAGCCATTCATTCCATTGCTTGTCTAGTTCCTCTTCTGCCTCTATTGATTCACCTTATGCAGCTGCACTTGGAGTTCCCTGTTCAACGTCATCATGAATGCTCAAGGAGTGGCCACTTTTCCTCCTCTTAAAGGCGCCAGCATGCTACGTCAGTTCATTTCTTTAGTTACGTCGTGGATGCGTTCTTCCTCCACTGTGGCTGTCAAAAAGATTCCAAATCCATTCTAAAATGTGGCGTATTCCTTCATCGATTCTGCTTCCTCCATCAGGCATAATCTCAGCCATCCAATCTGGGGCCTCCATATCCGACCCCATATGCACGTTTCGTATGGTTGACTTGCTCGATCGATAGTGCGCGATCAATAGTGGTTTTCTCTCTCCTCCGCTTGCCATGCATCGATCGAGGTATGGAATCGCTCTGCTCTCGTCCAAAACCTCTTACTGTTTAAGAGCGCCCTGATCAATACCGCTAGTTTCTAGACCGTAGGTCCCATCTTTGTGCTTTAGCGCTTTTTGATTTTCCTCTTGCGGCTCTCCGGTTCCCCCGCGCAACTGAGTGCTCGGGATTTTCTTTCACAGCCCTGTTCGCCTAGCGATTCAAAAACCACCTTCTTTTACTAATTTGGGGCTCCTAGGGGCTACTTTGACCTCCTGTACAGTCTCCATGGTCCTCGGTCAGCACGCTTTGACCGAGGTCCTCGTCGTTCCACATTGGTTGTCATTCCCACTGGTTCAGGGTGTTTTTTATTGTTGTTTTTTATTTCTTTATAGATTTGTCCCGACCTAATACAGTCATGGTTCTTTGACAATCTTCTATGGATCCAATTCGGATCACGACCTTCCCACTAAAAAAGCTTTTGGACCACCAAAAGTTGGTTTTCAAGCATCAACTAAGTGAGGGTATTGCTTTCTCACTTGTCCAATCTCAATCCACTTTGCACTACTTGGCTTCGAACCTTTGAGACCAATCCTGAGGTACTCAACATCTCCCCTGCATGTTGTCCTTACCTTCCTATCCAGCACTGTGTCTTCCTGCAATTCATTAAGATATTCAGGTAGCAGGTCATCAATAGAAGGTAATTGACTCTACTCTTTCGGGTCCTCAATCATTGAAGGTTCAAACAATCTCAAGCAATATGCATTTACGACTGGGTAGATGTGCATGTGAGCTGGTAAATCAAGGCGAAAAGAATTTTCACCAATCTTCTCAAGTATCCTAAAAGATCCACACCTGATAGGCTTTAGCTTTTTACCTTCACCTTGCATCTTGTCCTTGCTGATATACAACCAGACTTGGTCTCCAACTTGAAAACTATGCTCCATTCGATGCTTGTCATGCCTAGCCTTGTACTTAGCCTAGCTCTTTTCCAGCTATTCCTGTACTACCTGGTGGATCTCCTGGATCTATTCAATGAACCTAGTTTCCTTGTCCACATCATTATGTCCATCAACCATGGTATCATTACCAAAGACTAAATCCAAAGGAGACCTTGGTGTGAAACCAAAACATGTCTCAAAAGGAGATCTTTGTGTAAAAGAGTGTTTGGCTCTATTGTAAGCATGCTACACATAAGACAAGTGTTCATCCCAAAGCTTAGGATGTTTGCTGCAATAACCTCTCAGTAACTAGATCACTCTCCTGTTTACTACTTCTATTTGGCCATTTGTTTGTGGGTGAAAAGTTGTGCCTTTTCTTCAACTTGGTGTCCATCAGTTCCCACAGACTCGACCAAAACTTCCCCACAAATTGGGTGTCTCAATTAGATACAATGGAAGTGGGTAATCTAAAATGAACCCATACATGTTCAAAGAACAATTTTACAGTTTGTTCAGCTGTAATCTATTTATTACAAGGTATCAAAATACACATTTTGCTGAACCTATCCACAACAACATATAGATAATCATGACCTTTCCTAGATTTAGGTAGTCCTCCAACAAAATCCATGGAAACACTTTCCCAAGGGTGAGAAGGAACTAGCAATGGAGTGTACAAGCCTAGTTTTCTATTGTTGGGCTTGCTTTTAGCGCACATGGCACACCCTCTTGCATATCTAGAAACTGTCTCATTCATTTTCGGCCAATAGCAAAATCTTTGCAGTTGTGCAACTGTTTTACTTACCCCAAAGTCACCTGATATCAAAGAAGTGTGTGCTTCCCTAATTATCTTTACTCTCTCAGTTTGTGGAATGTGGAGTTTCCCACAATGATATAAGAGTCGATCCTTTATATGATAGTCCAATTCTTCTACTCTTTTACCTTGAATCAAAGTTGCATATACATCTTTAAAGTCCATATCCTGAGCATATTGTTCTATGTATCTTTCATGTAGCACAGAATTATGCTTAAGTATGGTAGATGCATTTATAAATGGTCTATATAACATGTCTGCAACCTTGTTATGTATGCCCTTTTTATATCTGATGAATAAATGAAACTGTTGTAGAAAACCCATCCATCTATAATGTCTCGATTGCTGAAACTTAGTTTGGGAGTGTAGATATTGAAGTGGTTGATGATCAGTATGTATTACTGTCTCTTTGCCCATTAAGTAATGTCTCCACCTTTTCACACTCTAAACTAATGCATACAATTCTTTATCATATGTAGGATAGTTAACTACTGCAGGATTAAAAGTCTCAGAATTATAACATATGGGTTTACCGTGCTGTGTCAACACTTCTCCCATGGCATGGTCACCGGCATCACTTTGGATCTCAAATGGTCTTTGTAGATCTGGCAGTGCTAGTACAAGTGTTGTACTAATTTTATCTTTCAAGGTATCGAAGGATTTCTGATGTACACCTCCCCGCTGAAACACCCTATTCAATCATGTTGAAGCATGTAAGGGAGCTGCAATCGAGGAGAATTTAGAAATGAACTTCCTCCAATATTGTGCTACTCCTAAGAAGCTTCTCACTTCTGTCGCAGACCTAGGTTTAGGCCAGTTCACAATGACTACCACTTTAGAGGAATCTATTTTCAATTCACCTCCCCCTAATATATGACCCAAGTAGTTTAGAGATGTTTTGCCAAATTCACATTTTGAGAGTTTAACATAAAGTTTTTCTCTTTTCAAAACATCTAATGTCTGCTTGACATGCTTTAAATGTTCTTCCCACGTTTTACTAAAAATCAGAATGTCATCCAAATACACAATAACAAAATGGTCAAGAAAAGGTCTGAGTACATCATTCATTAATCTCATGAAAGTAGAAGGAGCATTAGTTAAGCCAAAAGGCATAACCATCCATTCATACAATCCTTTCTTTGTTTTGAAAGCAGTCTTCCATGCATCTTTCTCTGCAAATCTAACCTGATGGTATCCACTGTGCAAATCTAGCTTGGTGAAATAAACAACCTCTTTCAATTGATCTAAAAGATCATCTACGTGAGGAAGGGGATAACGATTTTTTATTGTTATCTTATTCAGTGCTTGGTAATCAATGCACATTCTCCACAAGCCATATTTTTTTGTCACCAAAACGATTGGTGACTCGCATGGTGATGTGCTAGGCCTAATGAACCCTTTCTCGAGCAACTCTTGCACCTACTTCTTAATTTCAGCATTCTCTAAAGCAGACAACCTGTACATCCTAATGTTAGACAATGGAACATCTTGCTGCAAAATAATATCATGTACTATTCCCTTTTTGGGTAGCAGACCTTTAGGTTCTTGAAACAAGACGTCATACTCTGAAACAACCTTTTCTATATCCGCTTGTTGTTCAACATTACAGCCCTCAAATACATTGGTCTTATTAGGTTTATTTTCCTTTACAACCATCAGTAAGAATTTTTTGCATGAATTTATCATTTTTTTCATCTGTCCTGAGTTTATGAGACTATAATTATTCTTGAGCTTATCAGCTCTTATAAAGTATTCGATTCCATCTTTAACAAGTAGATACTTGTTCTCAACTCTATAGAAAATAGCCTTTCTATCATACAAGTAAGGACTTCCTAAAACAATTCCACATATATCCAAAGGAATTATGTCTAACTCAACCTCATCTACAAATGTTGACCCAAAAGAAAACTTGATTTTGCACTGTCTAGTCACTTGTAGTTGTGCTTTATCATTCAACCATCCTAATAGGTATGGTTTCTTTTGAGGTGTAGTTGTTAATCCCAATTTCTTTACAATTGCTTTAGAAGTCAAATTTACTTGTCAGGCACTATCAAACAAAGTATCAATCTTTTGATTTTTAGAAATAACTCGAATATGGAAAAGCTCATGTCTTTTTCTCTCATTTTCTTCATTAATAATAGATTGAGCAGAATTACTAGTAGATGCTTCAGAATTCTTACCTTTTATACCTATGGCTGCTATAGTTGCTTCATCTCCTAAGTTTGACCCCAAATATTTCTAAATAGCTACAGTTGTCTTCTTCTTCTTGCCCTCGGACTTCTTAGGTCTCAGCTCTAGATGCAGAATCCAACAATGCTCATCATCATGCCCCTCCTTTTTACAGTGAGTGCATGAAGCTCTGGCTTTCTGTGCAGTGTTAGCCTTCCTTGCTTTCCACTTCTACTTTCTTTTCTCCTTGCTCTTGCTTATAGTGGGTTGGGATGGTCCCCCAACTTCTAGATTGTCATTCTTTCCTCTAGCTTCTAGATGAGTAGCTTGTACGAATACCTCATCTACACTAGTGGGATTAAACATGAGGATGGTATTCTTCATGTAGCTATGTAGACCACCAATGTACTTCAAAAGATTCTCTGGTGAATCTAATGAGATACCCAACATCAATGCTCTCTTTCTAAATGCTTGAGTATAACCTTGCACACTTTGCCCTTTCAACTATTGAAGAGTTTTCCAACTCATCATGGCTTGTTGCATGTAGGCCAATGGATAGAACTGCTTTTTGATTGCAGCAACAAATTCACTCCAGACAGAGATGGTCTTACCATGTCTTTTCATATCATCTTGGGTCCTGCTTTTCCACCAGACCAAGGCAGTGCCTCCTAGGTGTATGCTTGCCAGCTAAATCTTACTCTTGTCTGAGTCTATGTTCTGTACCCTACAATACACATCAATTTGTCTAATCCAGTTTTCCAACTTTTCAGCATTTAGCTCTCCATCATATATAGGCAAATCAAATTTAAAATATAGCTTAATCAAAGATTCTTTCTTATTATGCATAGGGCAATTAGGAGGTGTGAGAAAGCTTTCCTCTTTCCCCTTTGCTTTGGAGTGGTCATGGAAATGAGACTTATCTTCTACTTTATCTTGTTTAGAACCTGATGAATCTTCAACCTTTTGCTTTCTAAAGTCTCTTTACATTTCTTCTACCATAGACTTTATAGCTAGGAAACTCTCTATGAATTGAGGGTTCGGTCCTACAGAACCTTCCTCTGACATTGTCTTTCAAGAATAGACTCTCCCAATTTCAGGATTAGTTTCCACCAACTCTCCTTCTCCTAATTTGAGCTTTGATCTTGTGAGCATTCAAAGCTAAACCAACACAAGCTTGTCTAACCTTACAGCCTAAAGCTCTGATACCACTTGATCTGATATTCACCCTATGAGTGACATCAGTTAAATATTTATCTGTTTAAAGGTATTAAAGACTCATGTGCTGGTGTGTGTTCTGTGTTGTTGAAGCAACGGATCGATCATATTGCCAATACACAGATAATAAAATGGAAAAACAATAGAGAAACACAGTAAGAAACACAAAGACACAAGAAATTTAATAAGGAGTTCACCCTATTCTCTAGGGCTACATCTTTAGTCTAGCTTTCAGTGGTGGCCTTGTTTTATTGTGCCTTTAAGTAGAGAATTACAATGCAGGGACTCAATGTGAGTTCCCTAAAGCAGGTTTTGCTTGGCAGGGTGGTTCTTGGATTCCACAAGCCACTGGATTGCACAAACTCTTCTTCTTCCTACCAGCTCTGTGACCTTCTGGTCTACAATGGCAAGAGCCCAATGCGGTGCTCAGCCCAGACAGATCCTCTATGATGTGGATCAAATCTTCAAGCTCTCTGGTGCTCGATGCTACCTCTGGTCAGCTTGACCCTCTGTCTCTTCTGCTTTCCTTTACTGTTCTCTATGTTTAGTCCTCGTCTCTGGGTTCACTGTTCCACTTCTTCGTCTCTCGACTTCGACTAACTGTCTACTTCCTCTCGGATTCGACTGCCTCTATTCATGGCTTTTAGCCATTCATTCCAATGCCTGTTCAATTCCTCTTCTGCCTCTTTCGATTCACCTTCTACAGTTGTGCTTGGAGTTCCCTGTTCGGCATCATCATGAACGCTTAAGGAGTGGCCACTTGTTCTCCTCTAAATGGCGCTAGCATGCTGCGTTGGTTCGTTTCTTCAGTTACGTCATGGATGCATTCTTCCTCATGGTAGTCAAATGGATTCCAAATCCCTTCTAAAATGCGGTGTATTCCTTCGTCGATTCCACTTCCTCCACCAGGCACGATCTCAGCTGTTCGATCTGGGGCCTCCAGATCTGACACCATACACACATTTCGCGCGGTTGGCTTCCTCGACCAATAGCGCGCGATCAACGACGGTTTTCTCTCACCTCCTCTTGCCATGCGTAGATCGATGTATGGAATCACTCCGCTCTCATCCAAAACCTCTTACCATTTAAGGTCATCTCGATCAATACCATCGGTTTCCAGAGCATGGGTCTTGCCTTTGTGCTTTAGCGCTTTTCACTTTTCTACCCGCAGTTATCCGGTTCCCCCACGCGACCGAGTGCTCAGGCTTTTCTTTCATGGCCCTGTTCACATGGCGATGCACGATTAGCGCTAATCGTGCATCAAAAACCACCTTATTTTCCCAATTTTGGGTTCCCAGGGGCTAATTTGACCTCATGCATACTCTCCATGGGCCTCGGTCAGCGCGCTTTGACCAAGGTCCTCATTGTTCCACGTTGGCTGCCATTGCCACTAGTTCAGGGTGTTTTTTATCACTGTGGATTTCTTTAGAGACTTGTCCTGACCTGATATAGTCATGGTTCTTTGACAGTCTTCTATGGATCCAAATCGGATCATATGGCTTCAACTATATCTATGAAGAAAATACTGATCAGAAGAACGCAAAATAGGGCCCTTTTGTTAAACAAACCACCTCTTCATTGCAGATCAAATAACTGGCTTCAACTCAATATTGCTTACGCCTGTTTTACCAAAAGATCCTCTTCACCTGTTTGTCTCCTTGCTGAGTTGTCATTCTTCAGGCTTGATTCTTGCCATGTAGTGAAAGCCCAGAGCTTTGTATCTGGAATGCTTCAATGAAGCTGGTCTAATTCCATAATTTCAACTATTTTTCCATTATATTGATAATATTATCCGAGATTATTTCCATGTTTTTTATTATTAACCCTAACAAAAACAATTTCCATGTTTGGTATCATTAAACAGTCGACTATGTCTAAAACAAGATGAACATTTAGTTATGAATCTAAATTTTGAGTCGCTTTCATCAAATGACTTGGTGAACATGGGATTCATCCTAACATATTTTCAATTTGCAGATGTGTTGTGTTTGACAGTCTTAATACATTTTTAATTTAATATGTATGTGCATGTTGTATATTCTTTTTTTTCATATAGTTTACTTAGCAATGATTAGTTTTATTTAACAACTTTAATGAATTTTTAACCATTACCATGTATGTGCATATAGCACCGTTTCTGCCAATTGTAGTGAAATTTTGGAGCGTAAATTAGATGACATATTTTTAATGAAATTCATAGTGATATATATTAACTTATGTGTTATGAGTTATATGGCTAAAACATAATATTGATATATGTTATATTTTTAATTTATAAATTAATAGTTTGTAATTATGTGAGATATATATTTTTAAGTTAAATAAAAAGAATATGATTTTTTTAGTTAATTATTAATTAATAATTTATATTTTCAAAAACTATTTAACTTTATTTCAAATATAAAATGTATGTTAATGTGAAATTTGTATATTTTTGTAGTATAAAAATTGTATAGAAATTTAATTTCTATTGAATATTATATTATATAATTTGTAACAGTTTTAATAGTTAGCTTAATTGTTTCCTTTCTTAAAGGATATATTTAAATAGTTGTAATTTTCATTATTGAATTTTATTTAGTCGGTAACTATGAATTAAAGTATCAAAATATAAATTTTGTCTCTATACAATATATCTATCTGTATTTCGTTTAAATTTAAATCAATATTAAATTTCAAGTTATTTATACTTACAATTACATCAATAATATTAGCTAAAAAGAAAAGAGACTTTTATAGAAAAAGAAAGAACTATTATTGTGACTGTATAGGACTCTAGCAGTAAATGAAAGAATAAGCAACAATGTCTACATAGCTAAGAAAATGATACAGTTACAGAAAATGAAAGACCATTTGTTTTAGAACCTCAATTGAATGTAAAATGCAAAGCTAACAGTAGTTTAATTAATTGCTTTTATGCTGTAAGGTCCCTAAGTTATAAATAGTGGAGAGTTTAGTACTGTAGTAAACAGAGAAACAAGAAGGAGATGATGGGAAAGAATGAACTACCGTAGCTATAGAAAACCAATTCATTAAATACAATGTCTGTCTCAAAACTGTAGGGTGTCCACAAGCCGGGTACAAGCAGGAACTAGATGTCACGTATGTAGCCACATCATAAAAGTATTGCAAGATTATACTGTTGTAGAGTAATGCAAATTTGGAAAAACAATTAACTTAGAGGATTAAGGGTAACCCAGAATTTGGAACTTAAAATATTATGACCAGTAAACTTTGAACAAAGATGCTAGCACCAGAAGGAATTTACCAAGAAATGATGGAAATCCATCAAGCAGAGGGGGTTGTTCTCACTGATAGTTAACATGAGAAAAATTCTGAGATAAAAAAAAAAAAACGAAGAGAGGCCAAAACCCAAACCCTAGGTCGAGTCGACCTGTACGAAAGGAAATCATATTAATGAAGGAATTCAAAACCCTGAAGAAATCCCCATAAACCCTACATAAGCGGGAAATCTTCAACACTGGAATTATTGTGACTGTATAGGACTCTAGCAGTAAATGAAAGTATAAGCAATAATGTCTGCATAGCTAAGAAAATGAAAGACCATTTTTTTTAGAACCTCAATTGAATGTAAAATACAGAGGTAACCGTAGTTTAATGAATTACTTTTATGCTGTAAGCTTCCTGAGTTATAAATAGTAGAGAGTTTAGTACTGTAGTAAACAGAGAAACAAGAGAGGACGGGAAAGAATGAACTACCGTAGCTATAGTAAACCCATTCTTTAAAGAAATTAAAGTATTAAAATATGAATTTTGTCTCTATACAATATATCTATTTGTATTTCATCTAAATTTAAATCAATATGAAATTTAAGTTTATTTATACTTACAATTGCATTAATAATATTAGCTAAAAAGAAAAGAGACTTTTACAGAAAAAGAAAGAACTATTATTGTGACTATATAGGACTCTAGCAATAAATGAAGGAATAAGCAACGGTGTCTGCATAGCTAAGAAAATGAGACCTTTATAGAAAATGAAAGACCATTTGTTTTAGAACCTCAATTGAATGTAAAATGCAGAGATAACAGTAGTTTAATGAATTTCTTTTATGTTGTAAGGTTCCTGAGTTACAAACAATAGAGATTTTAGTATTGTAGTAAGCAGAGAAATAAGAAAGAGATGACGGGAAAGAATGAACTACCATAGCTATAGAAAACCCATCCTTTAAAGACAATGTTTATCTCAAAACTGTACGGTGTCCACAAGCTGGGTACAATCAGGAACTAGATGTCACGTATGTAGCCACATCGTAAAAGTACTGCAAGATTATACTATTGCAGAGTAATGCAAATTTGGAAAAATAATTACCTTAGAGGATTAAGGGTAACCCAGAATTTGTAACTTAAAATCTTATGACCAGCAAAATTTGAACAAAGATGCTTGTGCTAGAAGGAATTTACCAAGAAATGATGGAAATACATTAAGCAGAGGGGGTTGTTCCCACCGATAGTTTAACCTGAGAAAAACTTTGAGATAAAAAAAAAAAGAAACGAATAGAGACCGGAAACCAAACCCTAAGTTGAGTCGACCTGTGCAAAAGGAAATCACATTAATGAAGGAATTCAAAACCCTGACAAAATCCCCATAAACCCTACACGGGCAAGAAATCTTCAACACTGGAATTATTGTGACTGTATAGGACTCGAGCAGTAAATGAAAGTATAAGAAACAATTTTTGCATAGCCAAGAAAACGAGACTGTTACAGAAAATGAAAGACCATTTGTTTTAGAACCTCAATTGAATGTAAAATGTAGAGGTAACAATAGTTTAATGAATTGATTTTACGCTGTAAGGTTCCTGAGTTATAAACAGTAGAGAGTTTAGTACTGTAGTAAATAGAGAAACAAGAAAGAGATAATGGGAAAGAATGAACTACCGTAGCTATAGAAAACCCATTCTTTAAAGACAACGTTTGTCTCAATACTGTAGGGTGTCCACAAGCTGGGTACAAGAAGGAACTAGATGTCACGTATGTAGCCACTTCGTAAACGTATTGCAAGATTGTACTGTTGGAGAGTAATGAAAATTTGAAAAAATAATTACCTTAGAGGATTATGGGTAACCTAGAATTTGTAACTTAAAATCTTATGACCAGCAAACTTTGAACAAAGATGCTTGCACCAAAAGGAATTTACCAGGAAATGATGGAAATCCATCAAGTAGAGGGGGTTGTTCCCATTGATAGTTAACCTGAGAAAAACTCTGAGATAAAAAAAGAAACAAAGAGACACCGGAACCCAAACCCTAGGTTGAGTCGACCTGTGTGAAAGGAAATCATATTAATGAAGGAATTCAAAACCCTAAAGAAATCCCCATAAACCCTACATGGGCAGGAAATCTTCAATGCTGGAAGATTCAAGTAACCCTCGAAGGAGGGAATAACTAAACCATTGCTAGAACAACAACGGCAAGAAAAAAGGAGATAGCTCGCATCTAAGATAGAAAATTTCGACAACAATAGCAGTTCGGTAACATAAACATTCTACGTAAACAATAATTTCAAATGGAAATTCAGATGGAGATACCCTGGTAATACGTTCCAATGCCCTTGAACAAAATAACAATGGTAAATACAGTGAATAAATGCACAAAGCAGAGCACAAGAATAACATTAATATAATTCAGAAGGAGCGCGGAAAAACCATAAATACATATGAATAATTTCATGAACATACTCATAAAACCCTGAAAGCTTAGATTGGGAACCATGTGATTGTATTAAAGAAGGTGACCATTAAAACCTTGATATCCAGCAGAAACCCATAACCAATACAGCGTCCAGAGCACATAAAGTATTAACCACCAGAACAATAAGCTTAGTCTCATTAAGAAGAGAAGCGAAACATAATCTTTATCCTCAGGAGATTCTCAGCAAATACAAGATAATGTGAAAGAAAACAAGACTAGAACAAGGGGTCTCGACATGGGAGAACCCTTCAAAGAACTAAGCTAACTCGAACTTACAACTAAAGCCAGAAATCAAACCCTCGGCTAGCTTGGACTTTACAACTGAAGCTAGAAATCAAACCCTCATTTCCACAGAGGGCAAAACAAAAATTTCTCAGTGCTTGGTGTTAAGATTTGGTATGTTCTATGCTAGAGCAATTTATTTAAATTTTCACAGTTAGCAATCACATCAACATTACGATAAAATGTAGATAGAACATAAATATAAAACGCAGAAGACAAGCCAAGACAAGAGGACACAAGATATGGCGTGAGCCAGGGAGAAACCCCACAATGTGTGGGGAAACCCTTTGATCAAATCTTCTTTTATCTTCAAAGTTCAGCAGAGAAAGAGAGAGAGAGAGTACATTTACAACAGAAGTCAACACTTTGACTTGTCTAGATCTGAGCATAGATCATCTCCTATAAAAATGAGATCAGTTGAAGACATTCTGCTTCAACTGATCCTCCAAGGTGACTCCTTCACCTATCATCATCCTACATCAGGTTCTCAAGCTACACCACTGCATACTACATCATGTTGCATCATGCATCATCATGCTGCTCTTAATCTCATGCATCACTGTGCAGCCCATACATCATGTTGTCCATGATCTATATCATACTACCCATACATCATGTTGTCCATGATCTGCATTATGTATGTGCCCAGATCACACATTCATCGTATAACCATGATTGTGTTGCCTTTTCATCATTGTGGCTCAGTTTCATGCACTTGTCGTGTGTATAGTTGATGCGGTTATTATGTCATTGCCTACTTACGGATCTGGACAGCATGTAGATGTTCCCATTGCGTATAGTATTGTCTGAGTGTTATATCATTTTCTGCATATATGACCCATAATGGACAACGTGTATATAAACTTCACTGCCCAGCGTGTATTCATTTATGCATATATTATATAGCTACCGTAATGTTGCGTAATGCTGCATATGGCCATCGTTGATGTGTTCCACGTATCTCTTTCAACCACGTTGCCTAACTGCGTTGATGCGTGTTCCTTACTTACCTTGCTTTGACTGCATCATTTATTGCCTCCGTATGTATATATATACTGAACATATGTAGCTATTGCTACGATGAAGGACTCTTCATTAACTGCGACTATGTATAAGGAGTTTCCGTTGTGCATATGATGACAGCGTATAGACTGTCCACGCTCTATGTCGTATCAGGTCTTCCAACATATAATAGTGTCTCCATATCTGCGTATGACCTGTGAATGAGTCTTTATAACAACGTGTTGACTGCGTTGGATCAGACTTTATGACTGCTTTGGTTCATGACTGCGATTCGATGTTTCCAAGGCCACATGTTCCATGGCTGCGTATAGACTGTTGTATAGAGTCTTCATGCTATTGACTCCCATTATAACGTATGTAGATCATTCTTTTGCTACTTACTCTTGCTAGGTTATCATGACGGTGGCTTTGTTACCTTGACTGCATCTAATATGTCTCCACTTTGTCTGCGTATATGGTGTCTTCATTTACTATGGATTGGATTGGGATGTTTCCACTTACAGCGGATCTTGACTTGCGTATATGGTGCTTCCTGGACAGCGTAATATCCTTCATCGTTTGCCAGCATGTATGTGTCTCTATGAACAACGTAATAGTTATTTCCATGAGCTGCATGTAAATATCTTTATGAACAGGTGAACAGCGTGTAAATACTTCTTTGAACAGCGTATTAGGGTCTGCATATAAGGGTTTCTAGCACAGCCTTTTAGAGTCTCGGATGCCAGATCTCTACAACTAGAGCAACGTATAGCCGCTAGGGCATCACTTTAATAACTAGCGTATCACTCATGGTGTCTCTCTCCTTCACCAAAAACCCAGACGTGGAGAGGAGGAGACTACTCAAGAATGTGTGTGTAAATGATATCAAATCCTCATCTATTTATACCAAAACAAGGATGATGAATAGACACGTCGGATGGGCTTCTAGAGCCTACATAAGAGCTGGTCGGCTTGACTATAATTACATAAACAAAATAAATTCATATCTCCATAAATACTTATCGCAATCGGATGACCTTTGGATCAATCCTACACCTCTCGATGAGAGGGATCCAATAAAAATATCAGCTGCCATAAATAATCCGACCCACATGGAGTTTGGCCCTAGTTTCCAATTTAACACTTGGCTATCAACTATACAACTTTCCATTGAACTTAATTACAAAAGATTCGAGAAGTATAGACAACAAATCCGTGGAGAGGACGAACATCTCAGCCAAGTAACCAGAGGACTGGTGGTAAAATATTACTTGGAAATTATTGAGTGTTGGAACCTAGTAGGGTGACCAGTTTACTACTTATGGGTAGCTTTTGGATCCTCTGAGACAGAATCTATAGGCAGAGGTTTCACAAATTGCATTAGTATCTGAATTGAATTAATCAAGAAAACATAAATCACTGAAACCGTAAACCGCAAAGAAGAGATAATACAGAAGCAAATAAATAGTGATTTCTTACCCTGGAACCGCCATTCAGAGTTGAAACCATTCGATGTGCTAAAAACTCTCCCAAGATGGTCACGGTCGAGATGAAAGAAGGAACCAGTTCGCGGACACAGAGAGGAAAGAAAAGCTGGCACTCTGGGCCGAAAGAGGAAAATGCAGCCTAGTTCCTGAGAGTTGGCTTGAATAAACTCAGAATCAATCATAGCCGTAGGATTCAATGACTTGGATCCCCACCCTCAATGCAGCAAAGTGATCGAGGAAGGGAACTTCGGTGGGACGGGCCTGTTCGTGCCACGTACCAGGCAGAGTAGGCAATTAATACAAAAAAACAATAGAAACCATGGGAAGGATAAGGTAATTGGGTGAACGCAGAATTGAAATGACAATTGTATTCTTTAGAATGCAGCGAATTAACAACAGATGAAGTGTTAGGATATTCCGACACATAGGAAATAGTTAAGTATAACTTGGTCTAGTATAAAGTTAGGTAAAGTGTGTTTCTTTACTATGTACATTTTGTAACTTACAATCCGACGGTCATGATATGTAGTGATCCGACGGTTCATTCTCTCCTCAGTATTATCAACACTTGATCCGTGGCTTAACACCTTATTGGTCCATGATCTCTATTTAAAGAGTATGGAGGGTCATTTGTAGGTTAACCGTTCATGAGAGAAGCTTATGTAAATTTTCATTCTTTTATTAATAAATTGCCTGAAGTGGCCGCGTTGGCTCAGGCCATGGACTGTTTCCCTCTTTGAGGGTTTTAACCATGTCAAAGGTACTGGTGTATTGATATGTGATCTGTTTGTGAGCGGTGTCCTTTGGTGTTCTGTCTGAGGAACTTACCCTGTAAATTCCTACATGGTATCGAAGCTATTTGAGGGCCGCGTCCGTTGGCGATTCAAATCTGAAGCTGGTAGAACTGCATCCGACTACCGTTTCCTAGATCTACTGTTTTTGACTGCTTTCAGGCTGAGAGTACTACTCTGTTGTGTTGGGAGCATCTGCTCCAGTGAGGAACCCCTTTCGTTTCACGCGAAAAGGTTTCCAGTAGCCCTAGTTGCGTCATTTTTAAGATCTGGAGGTATACAGTGTTTATTTGTAGTTTACAGTTATTTTCTCTCTGTTTATTTCGGTTTCGGTTTATTTAGTTTTTTTTTATTACTGGATCTATACCTTTCATTTCTGTGTATTCTCTTTGCCCCATGACTCTATGCGATCTGGGCAAATCAGAAACAGAAAGGAAGGATTTTTCTCATGCGTATGCTCTATTCCACTGCGCCTTAGTGTGATCTCGGAAAATCAGAAACATTGAGGAAAATATTTAGTTTTCGGCTAAAGCTAACTTCGAGCCGCAAGGTTCGTTTTTTTTTGTATGTCCGTGTTGGGTTTTTTGTTTTTTGTTTTGTAGGGAAAAAGAGCTTTCTCAAAGCAAGCACGCAACCCAAAGCTTCAACCCCCCCCCCCCCCCCCTTTGTCTCTCTCTCTCTCAAACTTTTTGTATAGCTCACTTGGTCCAAATCTAATTTATGAGAGTAGATGTCTTGAGTTCAAATCTCCTTTTTGTGGTGGCGGATTTTTCATTTCCGCACATTCCCGCACTTCGTCGGCGACTTCATCAATTTTTTTTCAAAAAGCCATAACTTCTTCATCCGGAAGCCGTTTTCAGAACTGTTTTTTTTTAAACAGCCTAATTTTTCGAGATCTTTGTATTGGAACACTTAGTTTCAGCATCTATAGCTTTAGTTTCTGTTAAAATGGAAATTCCATGCCAAGTTATTCTTGACAGCACCAACTACTTCCAATGGTGGTCCTACATTGTGGATTTACTTAGAAGTAAAGGTCTCTACAGAATAGCCACAGGCCAAGAAACCAAACCTAAAGATGAAGATAAGGTAGCTAAATGGGAAAATAGGCAAGATCAAGCACGTGGGTTGATAGGGATGTCTATTTCTCCATATCTTAGATTCCATATTGCAGAACTTGATGCTCCTGATGAAGCAATGAAACAAATTACTAAAGTATTTGGAATTAAAAATGAACTTAGAGCCCATCAACTTGAAAATGAGTTGCTTACATTGGACCCCAATAATTTTTCTTGCATTGAAGATTTTTTGTCCAAGTTCAAGACCCTTAGACTTCTCTTGGAAGGTGTTAAGGTTAAGAAAGAAGATAGTAACCTTATCTATTCCATTCTTACTAAGTTGGGACCAGCCTACTCTGTGTTTGTTTCCACCTTCCATTCTACAAGAGAAGCCTTCATTTCTCAAGGACAAGACTACAAGTCCCCTTCCTTTGATTCCTTTTGTGATTCTTTAATAAGAGAACAAGAAAAACTCTTACACCTTGGTCTTCTTAATCTTGGAAACTCTTCTAAGAAAGCGTTAGCCACCCAGCAGCAACCAAATCCAAAGAATCCTAAGAAGTTGTATCCTAAAAAGAATGGTCCTAAACCAAATAAGGGTCCTAAGCAATTTCAGCCTCAAAATGAAAAATCATTTCAACAAAATGATAAGACAAATAACAACACAGGGAAGAAGACTGATAGACATTGCAACTTTTGTAATCGAGATGGCCACTTAGAATCCAAATTCTTTAAGAAGATGGAAGCCTTGGAAGCAGCAATAAAGAAGCATAACATCCATTTGGAGCACTCTTCAACTTCAACTTCATCTTCAGGAATGGCACTTTCTGCATGTGGTTGTCAACCATCTCGGTCTGGCTATGCACTAAATGTATCTTCTTCTTCTCATTCTCATGAGTGGCTCATTGATTCTGGAGCTTCTTATCACATGGACAAAAACAAAGCCATGTTTTCTTTTTTAAATGATTGTAACACCAAAAATATATATGTTGGTGATGATAGATCTCTTAGTGTTGTAGGGACTGGAACTGTTCATATAGACAATGGTTAGTTTAATGATGTATTATGTGTTCCAACCTTATCCTGCAACCTTCTATCTGTATATCAGATAACCCATTTAGGTGAAGGTAAAATCGTTGAATTTTCACCTCACGATGTTGTAATTAAGGACCTAAGAGATCCTAGACAGATTTTAGCTACTGGCATTGTTGATGATTCTACAAAATTGTATACGTTTCACAACTTTGGGTCATCCAATCTTCCCTCAGTATTTGTTGCTCATAATAATGAAGTGAGCAAACTTTGGCATGAGCGATTTGGTCACTTAAACTATCACTCTCTTCAGAATCTATGTAAAGAAAATATGGTGACAGGTCTTCTAATGGTATCCTGCAGAGATGGTGTTTGTTCCGGATGTGTACTCGGAAAACATCATCGAGACAGTTTTGAAAAACGTGCCTCTTGGCACGCCTCAGCCCCTTTACAGCTCGTGCATAGTGATTTATGTGGTCCACTTCCAGTTGTTTCATTCTCTGGCTACAAGTATTTCTTAACTTTCATTGATGATTTCTCCAGACGCACTTGGGTATACTTCTTAAAACTCAAGAGTGAAGTATTTAACATGTTCTTGGCATTTAAGTCCTTTGTTGAAAAACAATCTGGACATCAAATTCTTAAGCTAAGATCTGATAATGGTGGAGAATATGTTAAAAACAACTTCATCAACTTTTGCACTGAGCATGGAATTCAAATGCAACATATTGTTCCATATACTCCACAACAAAATGGTGTAGCTAAAAGGAAGAATCGCACCTTAAAGGAAATGGCTAATTGTATGCTTCAATCTAAAGGACTTAGTCTTAATTATTGGGCAGAAGCAATTAACTGTGAAAATTACATAATAAATCGCACTCCTACTAAGGTTTTAAAGAATATCACTCCAGAAGAAGCATGGAGCTCAATTAAACCAGATGTAAGTCACTTTCATGTTTTTAGAAGTGAAGCATGGGCCCATATTCCAGATGAGAAACATAAAGCTTTAGAACCTAAGAGTGAAAAATGTATTTTTGTTGGATATTCTGAAGATGTCAAAGGATATAGACTTATTCCACTTAAGTCCAAGAATGTTATCATTAGAAGAGATGTAAAGTTTGCTGAAAATATATCGGCCTACGAGCCTAGTTCAACGGATGTGCCACCTCTTCCTATCTCTTCTACTTTTGAAATATTTCTTCTTCAGATGATGAAAGCGAGGATGACAATCCTCCCCCACCTTCTCAGGATCCTCCTTCAGCTCCTCAGCTTCCAAAATGGGTCCGTGCTACTCGGGATGCAACAGGTGATCCTGCCGGTGATCCTACAGATTAGCGACGTACACGTTCTCAGTTCGAGAGAGCCACTTCTTTATTGGCTCAAGCTTCAATGAATTATGATCCTGACACCTTTGCAGAAGCTTCAGGCCATCCAGATTGGGAAGCAGCTATGAATGAAGAATATCATTCATTATTGGAAAATGATACATGGGATCTTGTTCCTCTACCAAAGGGACGAAAACTTGTTAGATGCAAATGGGTTTATAGAACCAAGTATGGACCAGATGGGCAATTTGATAAACATAAAGCTCGTCTTGTTGCTAAGGTTTTTTCACAAGTTGAAGGCATTGACTACACTGAAACCTTCTCCCCTGTTGCCAAAATGAACTCTATCCACCTTGTTCTTTCTCTTGCTGCCTCTTTCAAATGGGAATTCCATCAGATGGATGTTAAATCTGCCTTCTTGCATGGGGATTTGCATGAAGAAATCTATATGGAAAAACCTATTGGCTTTATACAAACAGACTCCAGCCTTGTATGTCGGCTTAAGAAATCCCTTTATGGTCTCAAGCAAGCTCCTCAAGCTTGGTATGCCAAAATGGATAACTTTCTTTTAGAAAATGGCTTTTCTAGGTGTCATTCTGACAATACTGTCTACACCAAGAAAGTGGGCAAGTCTCTTATCATTCTTGTTCTTTGTGTTGATGATCTTATCCTGACTGGTAGTGATCCCAACCTCATAAACCATGTGAAGTCTAGACTTAAAAGGAAGTTTGAAATGACATACTTAGGACACTTACATTATTTTCTTGGTCTTCAAGTCTTGCAATCCAAGGAAGGTATTTCCCTTTCCCAGTCCAAGTATGCTTGTAATATTCTACGCCATTTTCACATGGAAGACTGTAAGCCAGCCCCTTCTCCCTTTCAGTCTGGAGTCAAACTTTCAGTCACTTGTACTTCTCCTGAAGTTGATGCTACCTTATACCGTCAACTTGTAGGAAAACTTTTGTATCTAACCCATACTCGTCCTGACCTTTCCTTTGTTGTTGGCCTTGTTGCTCGGTTTATGCAAAACCCACATGAAAGTCATTGGAAAGCATCTAAAAGAATACTTCGTTATGTTCGAGGTACATTTCAGTTTGGGATTCATTACAGTGCTGAAGCATCTCCTCTATTGGTTGGTTTCACTGATTCTGATTGGGCTGGTGACCCTGATGATCGGAAGTCTACTATAGGTTATGTGTTCACTCTTGGTTCAGGACCTATTACATGGGCTTGCAAGAAACAAGGTGCCATTTCTCTTTCTTCAGCAGAAGCAGAGTATCGTGGTGTCGTAGAAGCTAGTAAGGAAGCCTTGTGGCTTCGTCAGATCCTGTCAGAGTTTGGCTTTCAGCAGCAACATCCGACTACACTTTGGTGTGATAATCAAAGTGCCATTCAACTATGCAAAGATTCAGTCCAACATCAGCGCAACAAACACATTGAACTGCACATGCACTTCATCAGAAAGCTCATTCATGACCATGTTCTTGAAGTGAAATATTGTTCAACAGATGATCAAGTTGCAGACATCTTTACAAAGGCTCTCACAGAGGCGAAGTTCACTAAACTTCGATTTATGGTCAGGAGTTCAAGAATTTGTCACTAAGGGGGGATACACTCTAGTGCCTCCTTCCTTCTCCTATTGTGTTATATTTGTAAATCCTTCAATCCAATCCCAAGTTGTTCTTAAGGGGGATGTTAGGATATTCTGACACATAGGAAATAGTTAAGTATAACTTGGTCTAGTATAGAGTTAGGTAAAGTGTGTTTCTTTACTATGTACATTTTGTAACTTACAATCCGACGGTCATGATATCTAGTGATCCGATGGTTCATTCTCTCCTCGGTATTATCAACACTTGATCCGCGGCTTAATACCCGATTGGTCCATGATCTCTATTTAAAGAGCATGGAGGGTCATTTGTAGGTTAACCATTCATGAGAGAAGCTTATGTAAATTTTCATTATTTTATTAATAAATTGCCTGAAGTGGTCGCATTGGATCAGGGCGTGGACTGTTTCCCTCTTTGAGGGTTTTAACCACGTCAAAAGTACTGGTGTATTGATCTGTGATCTGTTTGTGAGTGGTGTCCTATGGTGTTCTGTCTGAGGAACTTACCCTGTAAATTCCTACATGAAGTGTAGGGAATCCCTATGTGAATATATTTATTGTGAACATAAACTTTGGTAACAACACCATAAATGTTGTTTTAGAAAATTAAACATAAACTCCAGAACCTTAAGCTTTGGATGATAATATAGAATTTAGGTCAATGGAGTGAACATATAATCTTTTTGAAAAATTTCTATGTTTCATTCAATATCAAATCTAATTATTATGAAAATGGGTCAATAATCCTTCATTAATGCTTGTAATTTTTTCTTAGAAAGTAATGTTTGATAAAGCTAAAGGGAAAATTTCTCTTAGTTTTAAGAGTGTATCATCAAGCCATTTATCTTAAGTTTCCCAAAGCTAATATCCTTAGTATATCGATAAACTTACATGTTGATTCTAGGTTTATGATTAAGCATGTGAGCTTATGATATATACATATAACAGAGAGAAAGATAATTATTAGGTTAATTAAGTTAGAAGAAAAATACTTATTAGGTCAATTAAATTAAAAGAGACCAAATTAGGTGCTTTAAACACTATTTTCTTTATTTCTTTTCTATTATTTAAACTTTATTATGTTTTATCTTATTGGTGATTGTTGAAAATCATTAAGATACGAGCCTCATTATGATTTCACTGCAAATATAAAAAGGCACAGTTCCTTAATATTCTCCTTTAATATTGACATAGCACCATTTTCCATTGTGAGTTTGGGAGGGGATGTTCGCCTTGACTTTTTATACTTGTAAGCATGAAAATCCTTTAGTGAAGATAAATGTATGATTTGCATTAATTATTTTCAAATAACTTCAATGTCTATAAACTAAGAAAACCATAGTCAATCTTCTCTTGCTTCTCCTAAGTGGTTGAGAATTTGAACTTTATAGGAAATATTATGGTTGATTTACCAACACTAACTTCCTATATTTCATGACTCCCTTATATATCTACCAACTCAAGTGTCATAATCATTGTCCATAAACATATGTAGATGTATGTAGATGTACTTTATCTTTTTATTTTAGTAAAATTTTAAATTAATTTACATTATTTTACTATGAAGAATGAAAGTGGTGTTGTTTAGTGTTTATGGGAATTAAAATTTTATTTTTTAATAATAATAATAATAATAATAACATATTATTTAATAATATAACATATTATTTTTATATTTAAATGTAATGAAAAAAAACTAAATTGTTATGATTTTTGTAATCGATGAGAGTTTAAAAATAATTAAAGAAAATGTGTAAATTTATAATTGTATAATGTATATTTTAAGTAATTAAAGAGTTTAAAGAGTTAATTAAGTAATGAAAACATTTAAATTTATAAGTGAATGATGTATGTCAACTTATATTGTAATGTTTTTAACTACTTGTTAGGTGATGTTACCACAATTATTTAGCTTTAAAATATCTAATTCGAATGCGGAGTTCATTATTATAGTAACAAGTGTTCATTGCTTGGTAATAATGTTTGAGTTTGCACTAATATATTGAATTTTGATTTGAACTTTTAAAGGCTTGTTGGGGTAGATGAGGAGACCTAGCTTTCATTTTTGCAGAGTTGGATAAAGAGCCACCTTGAAGATGGAAGTAGGATATTGAAAAAACCAGTTCTATTTGTAGAGTTTGGGAAATCTTACAAAGACCCATGATTTCACATGAGAGAGACAATTTACTTGATGTGGTTTATAAACATGTATATGCATCTCCTAAATGGGGAGGAGCAGGTGGAGGGGCTATGTTTTGGCAGATGATGGTAGAAGGAATGAGTTCATATAGAGATGGGTATGAGATTGTTTTGATGGAATGAGTTCATTTGGAGATGGGTATGAGATTGTTTTGTCTAAGAATCCATCCACAACAACTCTGGTTTCTGGTCAGTCTCATAAGTTGGCCATTTATTTACGAGGATGTATGAGTATAAGAATAGGAGGTAGATCCATGCACATCACCCATGAAATCTATCAGAGGTTGATATTGATGGCCAAATTGTGTAAATATTTGTTTGAATGGCATTTTGTTTTCTAATTTTTATATTCAATGATTTTCTGTATGTCACGATTCTTCTAGAATTTATGACTTACGAAATTTCCTTTGCAACATTTGGTGCAAATGCTAGTTATTTTACATGGACAATTTTTTCGCACAAGGAAAACATAAATATTACTACTAAACAAAAATGTTCACACTCTCATTAATAGTTAATAATTAATGAGTTAAACTTTGCACTGCAATAATTATTACATTTAACTATTATTAACTTGACTATTAATAGAATATTGTGAATTTAATTATAGATATTAATTCTCAGTCATTGATACTTTCTTTTGATAATTATTTCATGGACAACTTTTATAATACTATAGTTATTAACTCTTCTTTTTTTAATAGCTAATAATTAACAAGCTCCATTGCAATAGTTGTTACATTTGATATTATTAACTTGGCTATTACTAGAATATTGTAAATTTAATAATAGCTATTAATTCTCTCACATTAATGCTTTCTTCTTTTAATAATTCTTTTACATGGACAATTTTTCAGCACAACAAAAACACAAATATTACTATTAAACAAAAAATTTCACACTTTCATTAATAGTTAATTATTAATGAGCTAAATTCCTCACTGCAATAGCTATTACATTTAACTATTATTAACTTGACTATTAATAAACTATTCTACATTTAATTATATAGCTATTAATTCTCCTACATTAATACTTTTTTCTTTTGATAATGTGGCCACAAACTACCTCCTTTGCAGAGATTTTTTCAATGCGAATGCACGCTCTTCAACTATTTGACTTTTTGAATTGGTTATTTCTATTTCAACATCACAATGAAGATGAAAACAAAAATCTTTGCACAAAGCATTCACAATAAAAATATAAATGAAATTGTTTATTTCTATTTCAACATCACAATGAAAATGAAAACAAAAATCTTTGCACAAAGCATTCACATAAAAGTATAAATGAAAGCATAAAGAATAGTTAACTATTAATTAATGATCTATTCGAAGTTAATTATGAAACTATAAATGATAGGAGCACAATAGTAATAGAAAATTGAACTATAACTATTAATACCTGTAATAATTAAACAAAAATAATATTTTCCTGAAACTATTACAATTTTATACTACTATAGCTATTATAAGGAAACCTACTAACCTATAATACTATAGGGATTAATTATTTTCATTAATAGTTAATAACTAATGAGTTAACTTATGCATTGCATTAGCTATTACATTTAATTATTATTGCCTTGAATATTAATAGACTATTGTGCATTTGGTTATAGTTATTAATTCTTCATCATTAATACTTTCTTTAGATAATTATTTTACATGAACAACTATTATAATAATGTAGTTATTTACTTATTTTATGAAAATTTAATATTTAATGAGTTAAACTCCGCACTACAATATATATTACATTTTAACTATGATTAACTTGACTATTAATAGACTATTGTACATTTAATTATAGCTTTTAATTCTCTCTCATTAATTATTTTTTCTTTTGATAATTATTTTACATAGACAACTTTTCAGCACAATGAAAGCACAAATATTACTACTAAACAAAAATGTTCACACTTCCACACAATGAAAATGTTGGACAGTTGGCATTGTTTGGATGGCTAGTGGCCTTGTGAATGCATCTGCAAGTGTGTTGGAATTGATGTCAGCAATCATTCTAGAAAGATGTGTTGGGTAGTTGGCATTGTCTAACTGTTTGCAGGATCAACACCTAATTGTTGGCAAGAGTGTTGGCATTGATTTCAACCAGACTAGCTTTGATGCTTGTGCAACAGTTGTTGTGGGTGATGGCCCATGAGGAATCCCATGGTTGTTCATGGCTCGGAAGGATTCCTATGATAGCTGCAAGATTTAAGTATAGAATAATCATAGCAGCACACTTATTGGAAAATCCATAAACTGATGATTCTAGTGATGGATCTGGAGGAAGTCCATGGTAGTTGCAAGCTTCATGCATAGGATCACCTTGGTGGTTGTGATTCCAAGTTGTCCAGAGAATCAAGGAGCATAATAATCTCAGAGATATTGGAGCCATTGTGGAGGTATCATATGGGCTCATAGATTACATTAGACCATCTCCATTGAAAAGTTCTTTGAATAAGATTTCCAACGATATGTAGAAGTCCAGAAATGGATTCCTAGTTCAAAAGTTATGGTATGTTGAAGTTCACAGACTTGAAGCCTTAGGTAGGAAGGCATATAGGCATATTGGCGATTGCATATTGGAGGTCTAGAATATCGACGCGTCGTAACATCAGAAGTCAGCGATATCAGTGATTGCATTATCATTGCATCACATTTATCAGCGACTGGTGATTAGAGGTCCAATGACATCAGCCATATCGGCGATCGGAGAAGATCACAACCCCAAAGATATTGGCTCTGATGAGGACACATGGTAGCATCTGATTGGCTCCGATAAGGTACAAGTAGCAGCTGACGTCAGCATGACATGGCAATACGGAAGGGCACGTGGTAGGCAGTTTTGGCATTTTGAGGTGGTCTAATGGGTCATATATGGATGACACATGTTAGCACTCATGAGTCGCCATGTGGCAGTGATGACGTAACATCAGAATATCGGAAATCATAGGATTGAGGAGTTTGACACATTATAATAGATAACACTTGATAAAGTTTCAATAAGGGGGCTCCAATGTGTTAACACATGATCAAGAGGAAACCAATAGAAGTAAGGGCGCAGAGAAATAACAAAGGAAAAAGAGGCCCTCGACGGAATGTTAAAGGACTTAGCACCTTAATTTTAAGCCTTCAATCACTACACCCAATCCTATGGTGAAAGATATGATAAGGAGCTAAACACAAAACAGGCCAAGGACATCAAAATTCTCTGTTTTTAATAATGTCTTTTAGAATAAAATTTGATATAGGAAAATCTGCCCTATAGCAGTATGGTAATATTAAAGGGCATATTGAGCTCCGATAAGTAACACATAGGAGTATTGAAGGGAATATGGGTTAGAAGCTAAAGATGGAATGAGCACAAAGGATTTTGTCTCAGAAGTAAATGGCAACTATCAAAGATTAGCAGAAAACTATGATACAAGGAAACAAGGACAATGATCCATAAAAAGGCCATGCCTAAGTATAGAGAAGCCATGCATAATTAATGTGAAATCATGTATAGGAATGGAGAGCCTCAGTGATGGAAGAGTTTCAAATAGAGAGGATTGTGCCTAATTGGAGTGCGAAGGAGGACTAAGAATTAATTCTCAGTATGGAGAAAATTGTCAAAGTGCCAATTCTTTTGTTTAATGTAGTGGCAGACGTAGCTGCTGAATGGAAGGGCCATGCCAAGGTAAACTTGCATAGTTTTGAATGCAAGACAAAGTGGCAGCATCGATCGGGGAGCAACAAAGGAACAAAACCCAGGATCTCAGATGAGGAAAGTGGGGGAAAACGGCATAGTGGCTAGAGAGCTAAGAGGAAAAAGACCTGTGAGAGTGTACACTGTTGTGTTAGGATGAGTAAGAGTTTATTCTGCAGAGAGAGAGGCCAAGAGTGCCTATTCAGAAGTAAAGAGACCCTCAGAGTAGTGCTTTGTGTGTAAGGCTAAAGTGCCTGCACGCTGTGTAAGTAAGATTGAAGTGCATGTGCATTATGTGTAAGGCTGAAGTGCTTGTGTGCTATGTGTTAGGCCGAAAGTTTCCTATGCATTGTTTGTAAGGTTGAAGGTGCCTGCATTGTGTGAGTAAGGCCATGTGTGTGTTGTGGAGAGTAAGAGGCCAAGAGTTGAGTGCATGCTAATGAAGGGTAGAGACAGAGTTGCATGGACTATGATGATTGAATGTTGTTGAAGCAGATTAGTGGGCTACAGAGTGAGCAAAGTGAGAAGAGATCAAAGTTGTTATTAGACAGAGTGGCTGCCAAACTACACAAAACATTAAATTCTTATTTGAGTGTGGGTTGGTGCCAACATACAGGAATTTGGTGCTTCCATTCTCTAGTGGGTGCTTGAGAAGGATTGGGGGTTGATGCCTCCTGCATGTTTGTGCTTGCATAAATCCAACGAGCTACAAGTTGGTGCTCACAAAAAATCTACGAGGTCAATGCCTCACATGGTGATTCTGGTATGCTAGATAGATGTCTACAACAAGAGGGAGTTGGTGCTTCCTGCTAGTTACTACTAGCAAACAATCGAATGGAGTTGGTGCTTCTTGTGAGTGGGTGCTCACAAAACAGATTGATGTAATATAGTAGGTGTTGTTAATTTACATCAATAACAACAACAATCTTGATGGTTTTTTCCTGAAAGGGTTTCCACATGAAAAACCATGTGTCTCATGTGTATGATACTCATGGTGTGTTCACTTGTTTGTTGACTTCATGTTATTGCGATATTACATATTATTTTAGATAGAGAAGGAATGACCTGTCATAGAGTTTTATGAACCCAACGTTTCGGACTACCAAATGTTGGGTTCATAAAACTATATAATAGGTCATTCCTCCTCTATCTAAAACTATCCTCACCTGTATGGATTCATTATTTACATATTGTTGCTAAGTATATGGATGATTGCCATGTTTAAATAAGAAAATAAAAGTGGCATAAAGAATTTAAAATTAGCCTTCAGATTATTTGACGCCCCTCTCAGTATTATCATTTGTTTCCAACAGAAAACACAAATATTACTATTAAACAAAAATGTTCACACTTTCGCACAATGAAAATACAAATATTACTATAAAACAATATTGTTCACAATTCCACACAAAATGTCCTATTCATATAAATCATAAGTTGGACTATGCAAAGCTATTTATTTTATTCTATTATTGGAAAAAGAATACATCATTACCGACTAAACACTATACGTGATAAATATGAGACTCATAGCTCATGGCCTCACACATTTAAATAGAAAGGCTTTGAACAATGAGCTAAGTTCCACACAATAATTTATAATATTGTTTTATTAATATTTTTTTATTTTATTTTATTACTAGAAAGTGAATACATCATTACTAAGAAAACAACTAATAACTTTTGTACAAAAAACTTAGATTATTGTGTAGAAGCGAGAAACTTAGCCTATTCTGTGAAACTAATCTCATTATGTGGAGCTTATAACATATTGTGCAAAACTTAGCTCATTATGTGAAGCTATTTATTTTATTTTATTATTGTAAAATGAATAAGCCATTAGCAAGAAAACATTATGCAAAAAAAATCAATTAAATAGTGATAAACGCAGGGACTATGCTGCATCACAACTATTCCTCTTGTTTCTCTTACATCATTTGAACATTCTTTCCTTTGGTAATAACTTCTATGTAACATTGTTTAAAAAACAATTTATTTCCATGAAAGTTCTATTGATTTTATCTTTTTGGGGAAAGAAATCATCATATTTTTATAAACCATCATTTTCACCTATTATTTTTATCTTTGTTACATTAGGATGTTTATAACTACTCTAGAATATATTATATTTTTTTTTAAGGTCCTTGTACTTATTCATTAACACATTAGTTTTGTATTTTAATAAACTAAGATTCAATAGTAATTAATGATTTATAGGCAATATCTCTAATAACTTTCAAATTCAAACCTTTTTTAACCCATGTTATATTAATAAGTTATGACTCGGGGAAATTTTTAATCTACAACATACTAATAATCCTCATTTTTAGTTGCTATAAAGCCCTAAGTTTCCAAAATGTTTCTAGGACGTTATAAATTGTTGTTTTCAATGCTTATATAGCGCCATTTTTTAAAGTGCTTAGGTATGCTACAAATTCCTCTTTTTAGACACTACAAAACCTTGGTTTTCAAAATAAATTTTTCGATGGTTATAAATGCCTTTTTCGGTGGGTTAGTAGAATGTATTTTTTTTTTTATTTGTTAGTTTGTTTGTTACTTGCTACCTAGCCTTTGGTCAAGAAACCATGATATAGGGACATCTAAATTGTCAAAATCAGTTACTGACTATACCCAAAATAGGCCACACCAACCCTTAACATAGATGGATTTTTTTGTACCCATAAGGTTTTTATTTGATGACCTTCAAACAAGGAATGCCTTAATATAACATCTTATCACTAATTGTGCTACATCTCAAAGGTTGTAGAACAATATTGTTGGACACCTAATCCTCTAAGGGTTGGTGTGGAAGCTGAATAGTCTAAGGAAGTCCAAGAGACCTTGGAATACAAAACCAATGGTCATATGAATGTAATATAAATGTATATCATTTGTTAATAATAGATACTCTCTCATGCCTATCATTCATCTTCTATTTCTGCCATGTATGTGTTTAACATGGTATCAGAGCTACAAGTGTATTCCTGCTCTGCCTATTTATTGTGAGCCACTAGTTTTGTGGTCTGCTTATATGGTCTAATTACTTGGTTATTTTTAAGAGGGTTCATTCATTCTGTGAATTCTAGAAACTTGAAGTTAACGCCCCTTCCTACTCAAACTTGCTCACAACTCTGATGTTCCTATCTTGTTAGATGTTTATTCTTGTGCTCAAGCGTGCGCTCTCAACCTCACTACTATGAGACTGATGCATAGAAGAGACCGAGCGACATATTGAATCTGAACATTGGTGATTCCAATGCATGAATGTACGTTCAATTGTGGTATTACCATTGACTACACTCAACTCTGCTCCTACATATAATGTTGGCATACCTCCATGATGTGTTATTAATGTCGAGTACATCCAAAATGCCTCCCATTATGTTATCTAATAGATGTGGTTTGTTAACTACGTTTATATATATATATAACTACCGCATATACGTGTATCCACTGTGTATCCCCATATAATGCTGGCTATTTAATACTACCACCTATATTACCACCCAACAATCATAAATCTGCCTTTATCATATGATTTTTGAATATTAGATAATGCTCCCTCCATTATTGTGTTAACTCCTATGGTGATTATTGCGCCTCCTCTCATTGTGAGTCATTCTGCTCCCACTACCACTCCCTAACCTTGCTGGAGAGTCGCTGACCTTCTAGCTCTTTGTAGAAGTTTTAGCAGTTATTGCGCCTCCCCTCATTGTGAGGCATTCTACTCATTGCATACCTTCCAATATCTACATCTACTGCATGTAAATATGCAATCAATGCATCCATCACCTTTTCTTAGATAGGTGCATTTGAGTCAGATACCGCTTTATTGAAAAATGAAACAATTTCTCTGAGATGTGGATCCTTGGGATTGGCAATGTTGTCATAGAGTGCTGCGAGATCAATATGTCTTTCATTCTGGACCTTCCAATTCTTGCGTGTGAGGCACTTATCCCTCGGTAGCTTCTTGGCCTCCTTGAGAATTTAAGGTGAAAACGTACAGTATTGAAAGGTGGCTTCTTGCTTTCAAATCTTTGAATTCGGTGACCTTATTGGTTCATTTTATATGCTTTGGTTAAAAATTTGTATACGTGAGAGAATAGTTATAAGTTATATTAAACACTGGTCATATGCACACTAATCCAGCTAGTCAGTTTCTCTGGTGTGCATTGGATTATTCATATTGACACCTACATTCAAACTTTTCTTTTTCAATGATTCAGTTGAATGAATGTATTGCCTGTGTTGAGCAGAATCCCATTAAATGTATACATCATAGTGGAACTTGCTAAAACTTGATGGAACCTTGTGACCATGAACTTGCATGTGTGTGGTATAAAGAAATTGGCTTCTAAATTAGAGCATTACACCACTAGTCATAAGCTTCAAGCATTCCCTGCTTATGCCTGAAATTTGATTTCTCATCAAGCATTCTTTTGCGTTTACCTTCTTCCCTAGAAGCTTCAAACATTTTGTGACCATAGTGGGAGGTGAATTTGTCCCTTATGGGAGGTGAATCCGTCCCTTCAATTAATAGACGTGAATCATCTGCGTTGCTGACGATTGAAATTCACCAGGTCACGGGTTCGAACACTGAGGGGGATCCCTAGCACCAGTGGCTATCGAAGGCAGAGAAATGAAATTGAACAAACCAGGCAGTGGATCAACTTCGGAACCCTCACACATTTGGAGATGATGAATCTGATCTTAAGAAGCCTTCACCATGTGTGAAGTACTTGTCATTTTCATTATGATTCTCGCCAAATACATGTATTCTTAGACTAGTTAATGGACAACATAATTTTAATGAGCCTAGTCGAGCATTACTGAAGATATCAGAATGATTCCTTGAATATTAAACATCACAAGGTTTTCCTCAATTAAAGTTAGCCGATTATCACAGTTCTAGTGTGATTCCAAGCAGGAAAGAGGGTCAAATCCCCTCACTGCGGACTCTAGACTAGTGTTAGATATTTTTTGGTTCGAGTTATAGTCTATTCGAAGGCCATAATTATTCATGTGCATTGAGGCTATATATCACCTTCTATCTAGGCTCGATTTTGGATCTTGAGCTAAATACTTGCAGTTCTAGGCCATTTGGTGAAATGGAAGGAGTTACGATTCATTTATTATGTTTATAAAAAATCATTGCATCCTTTTTTAACTATTGGTTCGATTTTCTATCACCTCTGAAAGTCTGGTCTGGCTGAAGTTATCAACTAACACAATGAATCTCACGCTAGTCAAGAGATCCAAACTATTTCATGCATAGGTTTGAAGAAGGAAATTATATGAGTGGCATCACTAAATGATTCAAGAGACATTTATGCCTACATTATATATTCAATGATGGTTTGATGCACAACTGGTATTCTTCATTTTTGAAATCTTCAATGGCTGGGGTTTCTCTAGCCTTGCTACAATCTCCATTGGGAGTGTTGAGCCTTAATTTCTTTGTTGAGACAATGGAGAGAATTAATGATACATTAGAATTGTTAAATATCCTAATTCATTCCATTGTTGATGCAATGGTAAAAATTAGGTCTGATACACTTTCTGATATTAAAATTTTTCTGCGAAATGCACATGAGAAAATTGATTTTTTGTAGCTCGAATCTCAATTCCAGCAAGAAGAGCTACTCAAAATAAACATCATTCTGAACCTATTTTTGTTCATAACATTGAGACAACCACCCATCAACATAAAATCAATATTGTTGAAGTTCATTCAAATTGTGTACCCAATGAAGCAGCAGTACATGCAGATGCAGAAATTCAGTCTGCACTTACCAAGTCGGTCATCAAACCCTAGGAAGAGCTTGTCCACAACAAGCACAGAATAGGTCTTGGATATGATAAGGAGGTTTCCTTTCATATTCCAGATTGCTCAAAGCCCATTCAGTTTCAGAGTGTTGGATTCCTTCATGACAGTTCACCTTCAGCTGTTCCAGATTCTACCCCACTTCCATAGCAACAACAATAGATTGTGAAATGCCAACACTGTGACCGAGTTGTCCACATGAAAGATAATTGTTTTAATCTTTAGCCATGTAAGCACTATCATAAAACTAGTCATTCTTCAAACAGATGCTTCAGAAACAAACCTCCTACAAGAACAAAGATTCATCTTGGATGGATCGCTTCTTGGCAATGGGCTTCAATAACTAAGAAGATATTTAGCTCGTACAACAAGATTTGTTCTCGAATACTGAAAAGTCTTGTAGTTGAGATCTCTTCATCTTCTCACCTTATATCTGACAGGGAGAGAAGTGATGGTCATCTACAAGCTTCAAAGCCACATCAAGAGAGCTTGAGCCACAACCTACCAACACCAGATTCAGAGTTGTAACCAAAAACAAAGATTCCTTTGAGCATGCCTTCAATCAGTGATACCTCTTCAAAGAATTTTGGACACTTCCTCTTGCAAAAGACTTCAGCTTCTTGCCAGTTTTAGAAGAGTTCCAGGAATTGCATTAAGCATTCCAGAGTTGTTGGTCATCCTTAAACCATCACAAGTTGAGAACTCCCTTTTTAGGTTGAGGTTCTCCCTTTTATACGAGTGAGACCTCACTTTATTGGTTGAAGTTTTCCCTCTTCAAAACATCAAGAGCACTTCCTCTAGCAGAATACTTGAGCTTCATGCTAGACTTGGAAGAGTTCTGGGAACTGTGCTAAGCATTCCATTGTTGGTGGTCATCCTTAAACCACCTCTCTTATACCAACATTTCAGAGCACACATTCAGCCTAGTGTTGCCATGCATTTTTGCATGTTTTTTATTACAACTCTCTTCTTGGTCTCATACATAACCCTTTGGATTAAGGGGGGGAATGTTGGACACCTAATCCTCTAAGGGTTGGTGTGGAAATTGAATAGTCTAAGGAAATCCAAGAGACCATGGAATACGAAACCAAAGGTCATATGAATGTACTATAAATGTATATCATTTGTTAATAATAGATACTCTCTCATACAATGGATTCAATCTTTGGATTATGAAAATACAACATTTTGATGCCGCAGATGTCTACAAACAGGCCACCTTCTTAGTGTTTGTCCACAGGCAAGCCACCTCCACAAATGGAACAAGAAGCAATAGAGGAAGCCCAAAGGCTAGCAACATACAAATCCATTGGATGAAGAAGAAGACACAGTAGAGACTACAGATTTCAAAGCAGAAATGGATGAACAAAAAGTCCAGAATAGCACACTAACGAAAGAGGAAGCCCCCAGCAACCCTTTGCAGCAAGAAGCCTCCTAGGCAATAGAAAAGGAAATATCTGGCAATAAGAGAACCCACAGATCAGAAGGATCTGAGTCAGACAAGGACTCTCCCATAACTATAACTGAAAATCAGCTCTCAATTATAACTGCTACCCCCAACAGTGGAGGATGGCGAAAGGTGGAGAAAAAGAAAGAGAGAAAAGAAGAGAATTTTTTACTTTTTTGGTTTCTATCAAAATAGGAACAAACCATATGCATATGCTCTTTGGCATCTACAAAATGTAATTTTGTCTTATGAATAAAATTACGACTTTTTCCACGGGAAAAAATAGATACTCTCTCATGCCTATCATTCATCATTTGTTTCTTCCATGTATGCGTTTAACAAATTATATATTAATAAAGGTATAATCATTGATATTATATTCATAGAAGCTTCCAATGAAAAAAATTTAGAAAATTGTACCAATAAGATAATTGAAATATGTGATTAAACCAACCATTAGGATAAACAAACCACCATTATACCATGAGACATTTATTTTTACAAAATGAGTATGATTCATAGTTTCTTAACTATGAGCTAAGCTATGTAATATTTAAGGTAGGAAACTTTTGATAATATTTGCAACTATTCCTTTATCAAAAAATCCCTTGTTTACATAAAATGCTACTCATGGCTATAATTCCCTTCATGCATTAGGTAATAGGTAATACATCCCATTATTTGCTGATTGATATTTAGCTATACTAAAATTATGCATATATTCCTTAATATTCATGTCGTTTCCTAAATGTTCCTCCTTTCATCAAAATTTCCACCTATATATATATATATATATATATATATATATATATATATATATATATATATATATATATAAGGGATTTTAAGGGATATTGGTTTTCTTATATCTCCTATCAGCATTAGTTTCCTAAATTAGCCTTTTAAGAAAAGAATATTTAACACCATCAATATTGCATATGTTGCATTACATTGTTTAAAGAATATGACCCTACTTTGATTTTTTTTTTTTTCAGTGAAATAAAAGTATAGCACATCATTGGATTTTTTTTTACATTTAGTTAAATTCCATCTCTACTTTTCACTGTTATATTGCTAAAATTTTGAAGGTTCAACATGTACGTCCACTAGACATCAAGTATTCATTGGATATGACTCCTTAAATTCATTTGAAAATATGGAATTGCACACTACATGGATAAGTGTAATAGTGATTGAAAAACGTTGATGTGATCATTATCAGTTTTTGGCATGTATTTAGTGCAACGAATATTGATTTGATGTCAAAATAGTGTTCATTACCCAACAAATAAAGGGCATGATGTTAAATATTGTAATGTGCTTATTCTAATATTATTTGATCTGTAGTTGACATTCTCAACTTCAAATATGTGACATCACATGATTGTCACTAGTTCAACATTAAGAATAGTTAACTTCAATATTTCTTTCACATTCTAGACAATGATTTCACATTAAAGTTTGTATCCAATTATAGTAATTTTATGTATTATTCTCCTCCTCTCTCCATATTAGTAATTTTATGTATTCTTTGCCTCATCTCCATATCATTGTTTGGGAGGGTCCTTTTCTCATGGATCTTCTCAATTGGGAGGTTAAGGAATTTAATGATCAATGCTTTTATAATTTATATCAACAACTATAATATCTTATTTCTTGGAGTTTCAAGTGATTAGGGGTGGTGATTCTCTGTTATCATTATGGATCTCATAGATAAAAAGAAATCAACTATTATTTTAGATTCAAATTTGTTGTGAGTATCAAATTTCGCATGAGTTGATATGATACTTCTAATTTTATAAATGGGGTCTTCACTATTTCATAACATTTTAGATGTACTCCCTATGAGGATGCTAATTGCTTCTCTCCATCTACTACCTTCCATGAAGGATCTTCTAGTAGTTTTCCTCAAAATAACAAGGTTGGTGAAGGAAAAATGCTTTTAATGAGGGGATTTGTTAAGAAATTCTCTTTTCTAACTAGGTAATGCTTCTTAAATGCTACAATCCACCAAGTAGGGTTGACTTCTTTCGATGTCAATAATTATTTTAGGCATTTTGATAATGTTCTTCAAGACGTACAAGTACTAAAACATGACATGTAAAGTTATCCCACTAGATTAGGGTGTAAAGTTTGAATCTAGATCTAGTCATTACCCACCATTTGTATTTCTAGAGGGAATGCAATGGAGAGGTACATTTCCCCAAAAATATGACCATAGGTGATAATATGCCACTACTCCATTTTTTTAACTCTTGAAATGAACCATACCAAAAGATATTTCCAATCTCCTTTAGTGAATCAAATCTCCAAAAATGATGGGAAATATTATAAGGCCTTACCCATAGAAAAACTATCAAGATATTTCCAAATAATAATTAAATTTTGGGAACCATTATTGGCATTGTTGTCACTGATGGTAAAAGAGCAGCAAAGGAAAAGGAACAATAAAGGAGCAATAAAGACAAAGGAGAAATAAAGGATCAGCAAGTTATATTTGTTATATGTTTGTGTTACAATGGTATGTGATATGTTGCAAGATATGTTGCAGAGGCTATGTTGATTAGATATGAAGAAGTTGAGCATATGCTTGTTATTCTTGTGATGCTTGACAAAAGTATGGCCACCATATGTGTGTGAGGAGGAGTTGTTTTATTACATATATTGTTGACTAATCCATTATGGAGATGTTCTTGTGAAGACAAAGGCAGGAAGGAGATTTTTGTTACAGGTTGTTTATTGATGATCTCACCTTATATTGTGATGTTATGGCTTATGTTATATATTGTTTATATTATGATGTTGTTGATGATAAAATGTTTCAAAGATTATTGTGTTTCAAGGAAAATACATGAAGAAGTTATGATGCAAAGGTGCGATGTTGATCATTGTAGTGATGCAAAGGTGCGATGTTGATCATTGTAGTGATGCAAGGCAAAGGTGTTGATAGCTCAATTAATGAAGACTTGCTTATTTTACTTGTTGTTCTTGCTATGAAAGTGTTAATGTATTATGTTGAGATTGCATAAATTTCTAAGTATTTTTTTGATTAGGAAAGTTTCTCAGAGGAATGATTGTTGATTATAAATACTTTTGAGCCATGAGTATGAAAAGGTGTTACAGAACAAAGTTGCATAGATGTTGGTTGATTAGAGGAGCTTGAAATGTTGTGATACTAGAGGTCTTTGGCTATTTTAATCTTTAAAGAAGGATTATATTAATATTTCGAATTTCATATTATGTTTTCTAATAATTAAATGTTGAAAGAATTTGGAAATGAATGAGTGAAATGCCAAGAGACAAAGTTGTTCATTTCAAATTCTTGTGTGAAATACTAACAACCACCAAAGTTCATTTATAAAATTGTGTGAGGCTCTAGGGTTGGGTGGTTAGATTTTTTTGAGAATGTAAGATTTGATTTGATTTGTTGATTATTTGGCACATATAGGTAATTTATTAAGCAAATTTGAGGAGAAGGAGAGATAGAGATCAAGGTATGCATATTTATAGATCGGGTATCCATCACATTGTTTTCTTTATGTATTAGGGGATTGTAGTCTCCTTTAAAGTTGAAACTTGATAATAACAGGTTGGAGCATGTTGAGGTCAGAGCCTCTTATGGGTTGCAGCCTGCATAAAAGTGATGGGGGTTGGAGCTCCTTTCAAGTTGAAGTTTGAAGAATTGAAGTAGTAGCCTCCTCTAGCTTGGAGCCTACATAAAATTGGATGTAATAAGGGATTAAGATATTTCATTTTCATCAAAACAATAACAAAATTATGGTTTTCTCCCTTTATGGGTTTCCACTTATATCTAGTGTTCATATGTGATGATTTTGTGTACAACTTTTCATGTTGTGATTCACATGTTGAATGTTGGTTATAATGAATCTATTGTTCATAATATGTGTATTTCTCATTTAATTATTCAATTAACCATTGAAAATTAATAAGAGTTTAATTTCCATGAATGTACTAAACTAATTGACCCCCCCTCTTAGTTTAGTTAAGATTCCATCAACCACTACTTCATGCAGAAAATTCATTTGATCCCAAACTAATGCCTAATATTGAAAATAAGATCATGGTATTTAGTTAAGTAAAGCTTGAAAAAAAAAACCTAATATAATGTCTTGGATTTTTTTCTCTAAAAATGTTAAGGCCCAACACACCCAATGCTAGATATTAGCTAACTTTAAGCAAATGCCATTAAAATCTAAAAAGTAGTTCATGATGATGGAAGAAAGCACTATGTATTAAAACATCTACATATGTTTTAATGGAGGGCATTGGATCTCTTTTTATCATACATATGTGTCTTAAGTGAGAGAGTTAATAACATGAGGTATGGTTTAATTTCCTTAATTCTCAATATGAATCACAATTAATATAATCGAGAATTTATAGGAAATCCTCTTAACTTGATTAAATAAAAAACACCCTCAATGTAGTGAAACAACTTACAATATTTTTTTTGTGGAAGGATTCATGTTTACTTTCCTTGTTTAGGAAACCTCCCAATGAATTATGATCCAATAGAATAATATTCTCATACATTTTCCAAAAGGAGTACACAACCATTATTTATGACTAAGAAGAGAACTGTAATCACTACCACATCATAACTACCTATTGGACCTTCAATAATGAGGTCATATTACATTTATGCAATATTAACTTACCAGCAAGCCTTATTTAATAATAAGCATGGTGGATAGAGTAAAAAATGCCTTGAATGACCACCACAACTATGCTATTATAACTCTATTGGGTCATTTAACCCCCCACTACATACCTAGCAAAGGTCCCAACATTCTATTTCTCTTCAAAATGTGGCATTTTCAATGCTTATAACAAGCAGGAGGAATTTTGTGGGCTAGATTTCACCTATGGGCTAATTTTCCATGCCTTTTTCCCAAAAAAATATTTGTCAATTTCTTTTTTTCTAAAAATGATTTTCCCAAATTTTGTAGGATACAATTATTTTATCTTTAAATTATTTATAGAAACTATATCAAACCCTAGAAATTTGAATATTTTTACAAAAAATATTGCCAGACATTTTGCAGTTTACATATTGAGGACTAGTAAGATTCACCAAGCTTTCTACACTTCAAACTAATTTCTATCTTAAAATTTTTTGAGATAGTAAAAATGTAAAATGATAAATAGAGTCCCATGTATAGTTATTGACCATAATAAAAAAACCTCTATGGAATCGAGATATTATGTATAAGCGCTACCCATAATACTAAAATAGTTGAAAAATATCTTCATGTTGAATCGTAAGTAATAACACCTAAGCTTAATGAATGATAGAGTAATTTTTTTGATTTCCTAATGTATTAATGTGAATCCAAGTCAAGAGAAACATCCATGTCCAAAATTTCATCCTCATAATTATAAAAGGTTGATTGCGGATCTAGAAGGATGATATGCAAGTTTAAAACTAGTAGTTATAACTAATTCCTAGCATCCCTCAATAATGTCTAGTTTAGATGGAAGAGTATGGGCATCAACAGAAGCTAAAAATAGTTGTTACAAAAAAGTGACAACATTTCAAATACCAATCATCCCAAGGATCCTCTAAATAATCCAATTCATTTATGTCTCGTAAGCACTCCTATTAAATATGTTTTCAATGTGTCAACTTTTGGATTGCTTTTGATGCTTCCTATAGCTTTTGTATTCAGTATGTCATTCAAAATAACTATGTGCAAATTACTTCAAGATATAAAATTTTCTCTGCTTTGAATGATAATTTTTTATATTCTCTTCCTAATCCATAACAAGTTTAAGAAAAATTAGGGAGGCTTTTTTTCACATAATTTATGTCTTCCATGTAATATGCATAGAAATCTAGATATATTTTAATGATGGGGGCTAATGTATCCATGTAAAATGTCCTAGGTATTGTTAGTACAACAACAAAGGTTTTGAAGATAGAAATATTCTAGGGTTGTAGCATGCTAAATATTGACGAGACAATAGATCATATAATGTATCAAATTGAAGCCAAGCCTAAAAAATACTCTAACTAATAGCATTGGTTTAAGCATAATATTAATGTCTATTAAAGGATGTGTTACTTACAACATATGTGGTTGTTTCCAAAAAAAACGACATAGGGAAGATAATTTTAAATTAGTGATGCCTTCACTTACTAAACTCCAATTTGAATGTTTTTGTTATTTTTCTTTTTACTTTAAAATTTGGTTTAATTTTATAGAAACACATATAAATAATTAGATAAGTTATATAAATTAAATGGTTGTTAAATGTCATTGGATTGATACATCAATATGTAGTAAGCATCAAGACACTTGTCTCATGATACATCTCACATTGCCAAGATTAAAAGAGATGACAAAAATTAACTAAATTATAACTTTATTTTAAACTATTATTATTATTACTATTATTATTATTAAAATAAATAAATATATTAATTAAAAATATATACATTTAGAAAAACATGAAACAAGAAAAATATAGTCAATTAACAATAAGCGATAAGAAATCAATGACACTTGTGCACATGAAAATCCTTTTAATTAAATTGAAAAGAAAAAATGGAAACACTAGAGTTGAGATAAATCTCAACCCTCTAACTTGAGTACTAATAATATTTAATAGATATTCGCTTAAGGTTAAATCCATACCATCTACCTAATAGTTATTGATAATTAAATTTAAATTTGAGAAGTTGTATTCCAACATAGACAGGCCTATTGACATAATTATTTTTTTTATATTTTCCATAAAAATGTATATGAATAAATTATATTATTACCATCCTCTAAAAATCTACGAAATAGAAAATAACTTCTTCATTGCTTTCCCAAAAAAAATCCATCATACCACTTGTTACATTCTTTAATGATAAAGATCAATAGTAATTAATATAATTAATAGTTGATAGAAAATATCCTTACCTGGATTTAAATCCATGACACCCTTACAATAGGGAAACACCTCATAAGATACATTTTTTTGAAACTAACCACTCTAGTTCAATTGCCTTTTTCAACTTGTGGCTTATCAATGAACTACTCTAATACAAAAATATTGTATATCTCCATGGGAAGGATTCCATATTTATTTGTACCTAACAAAATATCTTTATTTAATCATAACCACCTCTTCAGCATTTAGTGAACATTATTTAAGAAGGCCACGTTACATTTGCTTAATACAAACGAAGTAGTGATTTTCTTTAATAATAACTTGCATAGTGATGTTATTGCAATTTAAATTAAATGGTCGTCACAACTAAACCATTATTACTATAATGGGGAATAAAAGTTAAAAGTGATATCGTATCATGGAGGTTTAATGAGAAGGATTCTTTGAATGGTTTATGAGACCAACATGGTATTAGATTTGACGACTTAGTAAAATAAAACCACACTAGGAAGATGGAAAGGATATAAGAGTGGCAGTGGAATGGTTAAAGGAAAATGACATCATTGCTCTAGGAGTAAAGAGGGTTGAATATTGAAGTGGTATTAGAGTGGGAGTGGTAAGTTGAAAGGAGGGTGACATTATTATTTTAAGGGTAAAGAGGGTTGGAGATGGAAGAGATATAAGATTGGGAGTGGCAAGGTCAGAGGAGGGTGACATCATTTTTCATTTTCCTAGGGTAGGTTTGAGGAAAGAGGGTTGAGGATTGGAGGGATATAAGGTTGGAGGTGGAAAGGCTAAAGGAGGATGACATCACTGTTCGAGGGGTGAAGATGGTTAAAGTCTAGAAATCTTGAAGCATAGTGATGTAAGCTCAAATAAATTTAAATATTAAAAGTCAAGGGGCTTAAGAAAGTTCCATCAATAAAGTAGTGGAAGAGGAATATTAACATTTCGAGAGTATGTAAGGTATGACCAATAATTGTGAGAGGAAAGTTCCATAAATAAAGTGGTGAAAGAGGCATATTAACATCTTGAGAGTATGTAAGATAAGATCAATAATTATGATACAGTCACTTCAAAAACTTGTTAAAACTTCATGCCTTACCTCACCCAAAAGGAAAAGGATTTGTCTTATTTCTTTTCACTATATTTTAAATTTTAAAAATCTAATTGAGCATTAATTTCAACCTTTTAGATCATTTATACACCTAAGAAAATCAAAATAAAATTTGATAAGTGCACACTTAAAAATTAAAATGCTAAATATACACTTAAAATTGGGAATGGGAATGATCACAACATTCATTGGGATAGGAATCCATTACCCCTCAAACGCAAACATTGTGATATGGGTCCACTCTTAGAGTATATAATTAGAGACTATAAAATTATTTTTCGAGAGAAAACATTGACGCAAAGTAGTCGAATCATCATTGGCATCATGTTAGCTAGCACTCAAGTGATATCAACTTATGAAGTTATTATTTAGGTAGTTAAAAAAATATTCGCTTTGTCATGAAATTTTTGTAATTAATTATAATGAATATTATTTATTGAAATTTGTTTTTCTTAAACAACACAAATTAATAGACAAGATAGGAAAGATAGGTGTGTTTCATTTATTTATAATAATATACATTTATACAGTGTTTTATAAAAAAAAATTTATATACCAAATATTTTTTTGGTTTCTAATGATTTCATATATCATATCCAAAATTTTTAGTGGATTAAGTGTCTAACATTTCCCTTTAATCCCTTTAATCCGAAGAAGTATATACGAGTTTAAGAAAAAGATTGTAATACAAAAGTACAATAATAGATGATGATGATAAGTTGAGTGTGTTCTTTAAGATGATAGTATAAATTGGGAGAATTCAAAATCTCAATCCCTGATAGTTTAATGACCACCAACACTAAAATCCTTAGTTTCTCAGTGTTTACCAAAATTTTAGCTTAAAAATAATTGCCTTTCTATGTGTGAACGTTCATTGAATCCAAAACCAACCTTGTTCATGGACCTTGGAGTAGTTGTACGAGTCTTTGACAACTCTGAGAAAAGTCGTAGTGTGAGACTAGGAACAAATAATGCACATAAAATATGAAAGCCCAATGTTGGGCTTGGGCTTGAATTAAGATTTAGAGAATGAGGCCAGGTTTAGACAATCACAGTTGCGTTCCAGCTGTAAATTGAAAGTGGTGAATTACGTATCCAGAATTCCAATGAGGTGAATTACATATCCAGTCTTCGAACAAGACGAGCGTACATAAACATGAAACGAAATGTATTTACTCGGAGTTGTATTTAGTGCGATTTTTTGGACTTTTCGGTGCTGGAATTCAGCCGAAAAATTTGAGTTGAAATCTTGATTTGTGTTATTTAAACTAGTTTTTTATTGTATATATGGATTGAACACCCTCGAAAACCCCTAGAGCACTTGGATTGCATAGAATTATCCATCAAGTTTTGTGATTTCAATAAATTCTTGTCAGATTTTAGAGAAATTACACTAAAAAAATCCACGATAAAAACTTCCAAAAAATTGCACTAAATACAACTCCATTCAAATTTGTCAACATAACCATATTATACCACTATTATAAACTCTTTCCACACGGTTTTAATCCACGCAAAACAAATTCATGTTATTTGGTCGTTCAATAACTTTTAACACAATGACAGTCAATAAATTTTAACACAGTGACCATGTCATAACATTAATACAGATTTATAACTAGCAGGATTCATGGCATCATGACTAATGCATACCTATCACAAATTCAACACGCAGAGATGAATACATATATACCGAGAAATATATGCTGCCAACGGACATGTAATTCACACCATTCAATGCAGGGCTTTGAAACAACATTCAATATCTTTCTTCAAAGACTCAACGCTCCATTCCTCATTGGAAGCTCCATTCCAATGCAATTAAATAACATGACCAATGTTTAATATATTCCAATGACACGACCAGATATTTAATGTTTTCCTTCAATGACTTTAACATGAACTGCTTCAATGCATTTATTAGGACTTGAAATAAAGTAGCGGAGAATATACACAGACTTGGAATTAACACACAACTAAAACGTAAAGGCAACGTTTGAATGAAGAATGGAGAAAGGGTGTGCAACTTCCATTGTTTTGCAGAAATAGGTTTGAGTGGGAGCATGAAATTGACAAAGAGTGTTAGAGCGTTGCATTGGTAGGGAACGACAAGTCTAGCAATATTCCTCTCTGTAGTCGCAGGGATGGGGTTGCTCATGACAAAGGAATGGAAGAGCTGAGAGAGGTAACTTTATTCTGAAAAATGCTCAAAAAGGAATAGAACCCACAAGGACGAGAGCGCAGGTTTACAAAGGCTTAAAAAACAAGTGGCTGGGATTTTAACAAGGCAAGAGATAGCGCATGTTAAACAACACAAAAATAATAAACAAGATATGAAAAATAAGCAAATGTTTCATTTATTCACAATGATATATATTTATACATTATGACCCTTGGTTTTCATATACCAAGAAGTCTCTTAGACTTCAATGACTCTTCATATCCATACCCAAAACCAGGATTAAGTGTCCGACAGTTATGACTTATTATTATAAAATTAGTGAGAATTGAATTTTATTTAATAAAATATATTTTTTTAGAAATTAGATAGATTTTAGATTACTTTTCTTTTGAATTAGGAAAAACATTTTGTTATAATATTTAAATGTTTATTTTATTTTTATTTAATTCTAAATTTGTATTCAATTTTTATTATGAGAAAGATGTGTAGTTTCTTTGTAGTTTAATATACAATTAATAAATAATATTTTTTTTAAAAAGTAATCATAAAATAAATTATAATATTAATTATAAATAAAATATTTGAATATCCACTTGATTTAAAGAGAAATGGGCCATAAACTAGAACTATTTGCAATGCATAAGGAGCATAAACTCAAATTATCCACAATTCTTATGAATAATAACCTAGAAATATCCACAATACTTAACAACGGCTACAAACCATAAGAAATAAAATGGTAGCACTCAGGCCTAAACTCCAAGGAATGAAAGATAGGGTGTAAAAAATAGAAAACAAAAAACAATCACTGGTTAAATAAAAATGCACCTTGAGAGACGAGATTAAAGAGTTAAAAGAAAAACTAAATAATATTTGGCTCTAAGTAGCATAGAGAATAAATTAGATATCAAACACGTCAAAGGGGAAATGAGAAAACTAATTTAACTAGATCATGAACTCCATAAAAGAGCCCTAAACCTTATAATTGTTGGTATAACAGAGCAAAAATATGAGGGCATGTTAAAATTAGTAAAAGAACAACTAAAAACTAAGTCACAAATTCAAACAACTTATCTCACATAAGTGAAAAGGGTGGGAAATATAATCGAGCATAAACATAGATTCATCTGTGTTAAGATAAGTTGTAATGACTATAAATTATATATACTTAATAAACACCCAAGCTTTTAACCAAGCCTAAAAGCATCATGAATCTTTATAAATGAGGATCTTATTCCAAAAGACAAAGCTAAACTAAGGAAAAAGGTTTAAAAGGAAATGGAGGCAAGAAAGGAAGGAAAATGGCAAATACTTGGAAATAAGAAATTATTATTACATATAGATATGAAAATAAGAGGATAAATAGGAATTGGGAACACTCTGGATCCTATTATAGAATTGTCATGGTTTTCCATGGCATAAAGGTCTTATGTTAAGTTGGATCCCAATTGATATTGATATTATTCTATTAGTTGAAATGTAGGAGCATGATGAATCTAAGATCCCCCACATAGATGGATCCATTCTCTGTTTGGCTTGGGACAACAAATCCTCTCATAGTGGTTTTGGTGGAATAGTTTGTTATATAAAAAACAATATTTCTCCTCACATTAAACTTCATAAGATTAGTCCCCTTAGTCAGTACATTTGGATCAAAATTTCTGACTCTAACACCTATAGGATTTATCTCACAATTTGTTATTTTGCTCCTATCAACTCAACTTCCTATAATAAAAACAACCTAGATAAGAACTACGCCTTCCATACCTCATAGCAAGATATTCCTAGTTTGAGGAATGAAGGTAACATCCTCTTGATAAGGGACTTTAATGCTATAAATGTTACTAACAAAACTACTCTCCTAGGTAGTAATTCTCACCCTAATACCCTCTCGCTAGATGAGGACCTTGACTTAGCCAGTAGATTCAAATGAAATTATGAAAACATAACCGACAACTTATTTGGTACCAAGCTAATCAAGTCATGTAGTTACCAAGATGTGATAATTTTTAATGGAATTAATAAGTGACTAACCTCCAACTATATGACTTGTATTCATGGGCTTGGTAGTATTGTTGTGGACTAAATGATATCTAATATCCATGTCTCAATCGTATTGTCAATTTTGACCTCCTAAATAACCATGAGCATGATTCTGACCATATACCTCTAACATTAACTGCAAACCTTGACATACACACCAACACGAGAACTGCGAGAGTCAAAGGCACATTCATTTTGAAAAAAATTAAAAAGGATCTCTTTTTAAAGGATTTAAATCAGGATTTAGGTTTCTTAACATATAATGATTACATTGATCACATCTACCAGAGTTACTATGACCCTTTTCACTATGATCAACAAGTTATCTACCGAGGTGTCTTATAAAAAGAATAACAAAACTTCCAACCCTTGGTATGATAATGATTGTAATATTTCTATGAAAGTCATTAGATCTACTCCTAATGAGATTGTAAACCTTAAAAAATAAATATGTACAAATATCTTATCGAAAGGAAGAAAATATCCTTTATAAATAGGAGGAAAGAGCATATTTTTCACCTTTCTAAAGTTGAGCCTAGAAAGTTTTGGAGGAAAATTCTTATTTTTAAAAGGAAATAAAATAATTTGATTCGCTTAAAGAACTAAATATCTATTTCAAGAATATTTATGATTCCACTGATGCCATGGGAACCATATTTCAAACTCTTGTAGAGGAGGATATATTTTCTTTGGAAGAGGTTGAGTTTGGGATTAAGCAACTCACTAATTGGAAATCTAGGGATATTAAAGGATACCAAGCTAAAATTTTCAAAATGGGAAGGTCTGTCATCATTCCTCATATAAACAAACTCGTCAATTTGGCAATGAAACAAATCTTCCCTAAGCCTTGAATGCAAATCGGTATTGTTTCTATCTTTAAAAATGGGGATAAAAACATTTCCTTTAACTACAAGACGATTATGATTAGCCACATTTTAGCCAAGTTGTATGGTCTCATTTTCAAAAAGAAAAGATTAGCCTTTGGTTTGAAAGCCATGGTATTTGGATTTAGGAGACATCACTCAACTATAGACCATCTTGTTACTCTTAGGATCATTTCAGATGAATGATGCAATAATGAAATTGATCTCTTCTATTGTTTTTTTTACTTTATAAAAGATTTTGACATTTTTCCTTAGGATAAGCTATGGAAGCGGCTAGGAGAGATAATGGTTCCTCTCGAGTTGAGGGTTGTTGTAACTATGTCCTATGATAATGTTATTTCTAATCTTAGGACCACCAAGGCTTGGTTTGAATAAATTAAATGCAATATCAAAGTTAAGCAAGAATGTCCCTTATCTCCTACGCTTTTTGGCTTTACATTGATAAGCTAGAAGAGTATTTGGAACATACAGGATGCGATGGCCCCAGGCTCACTAGTATGGTCATTACTCTTCTCCCTTATTCTCACGATATTATCATTTTATCCAAGAGTCGTGACAATCTCAACAAAAAGCCCAAAATCCTTCAAGATTACTACTCCAAGATGGGTATGATTGTTAATATTAACAAGACTAAAGTCATGATAATTAAATCCAAAAAGATCAACTATGATAATTTCATTTATGATAAAAACTACTTGGACAATGTTTCTGCATACAAATATCTAGGAATCATCATTCATCATCAAGTCAATTGGAATTATAACATTGATAAAATGATAATTGGAGGTTGGAAAGCTTATTATAGAATTGAAAACAATTGTAAGTTGACAAATCTTTGGGTATGCAGTTAAAAAAAAAAAAACTCTTCGATACTCTCAACACCCTTGTCATTTTATGTGGATGTGGGGTTTGGGGTTGCAATATATCTATAGAATCATGTAGGAAGATTGAGTTTATATGAAAGAAATTGATAAATTACAACCTCAATATTCAAGGAAATACTCCAAACCCTATCCTCTTGATTGAAGCTAGCCTTCCCCCGTTGAAAGCATGGCTATGGCTAGGTATCTCATTTATAAAAAGAAGTTATACAACATGGATGCAAAGAGGTTCATAAATTTTCTTCTAACACTAGCCAAAACCCTCTCCTCCAGCTTAAACGAGGTTGGCATAAAGATGCCTAGTCTTGGCTAGACCATTGGGGGTAAAGGAGGAGATCATGTTGGACAATAAGGATAATATTAAAAATATTTTTACTTTTGAATTTAAGTTGTGGGACAATAAGTAGTTAGAGGGGAAAAGGAAGCTAAGGTATTATAAGGAGGTGATCAACCTCTATCTTGAAAACCAAAATTATTTTTCTGCCTTGCCTGGTGCTAAGAAAAAAATGAGCATTGCCAAGAAAAGAACTAATTCTCATGAGTTTCAAAGTGAAACCGCGTTGCTCAATTCCCAAACACCTTGGGATGAATAAGTCTTTCACATTTGCGATACTAAGAGGGTTGAAGATGAAAATCACATTCTCTTGGATTCTCAAGCTCTTGCTCACATTCATTCTAATTTTCAAAACCTTTTCCATAGTACAAACTTTCTTGACTTGTTAAGCCAACAAAACTATGGTAATGTAGGAATGTTTCTTTCCCTTCTTTTGCATCATAAAAACAAAATGTTGAAAGATCTGAATTAATGTCTTACATTGGTCTTAGTAGACATTAATAATAATAATAACCATCATCATTATGAATTTTATATTTATATAAAGATAAAGAGAATTTTCCTATTAATTATATAAATTCTTTTTATTTTTTTAATATAAGAATATATACCATTTATATAATGTTAATATAATATTAATATAAATTTAAAAAAAAAAACATTAAAAAATTAATAATAATAATAATAATAAAATTTAATTTCAACCCTACAAAAAAATATTTAACATAAAATTGAGGCCTTTTAGTATATACATACATATATATATACAAGTTCCGAGAATTTGGTATTTTAATACTAATATATATAAAAAAACTAAAACCATATAAAATAATTATATACTAAAACAAAAATCAAAAATCAATTGGAAAAGAAATATATATATATATATATATATAAATAACAAACAAGTTTTTAAAATGAAATACGTATGTATATATATATATATAAATAACAAACAAGTTTTTAAAATGAAATACGTATGTATATATATTTTGTGCAACAAATAAGTTTTTAAAGCATTTTAATAAGATGGTTTTAAATTCATGAACCATTCATAAGAAATTTCAGCATTAAGCAAAATATATTCATAGAGAGATATAGCTAGAAAACAAAATTAACACTAAAAATATTTTAATACTAATGCATAAAATAAAAACTAAAATCCTATAAAATAATTCAATATTCAGACCTAAAATTTATTACTTTTTAAATAGATTATAAATTTATATATATATATATATATATATATATATAAATAATAGATTAGTGAAATCCAAACCCCGTGAATGAAGGAACCCAGCAAATGAATCAGCTTTTATTTTCGTTAATGGAGTTGGAAGACCACGATAGTGTATTATTTTAGTTAGCAGTAAAGACTATAAAAAAATCAACGGTTGCTGCGGTCATGTTTGTCGGCCAAATTACGTTGGAGTTTGCAGAACAAGCTCACTTACTCTTGTAAAAGAGAGGTAAATAAAATATAGTTTCCCGTTCCGAAGTCTCAACTGGATCCACCTAGATCTGTCCAGTTCCCAACCTGGTAATAAATATATGAACAAGTTTCCTGTGGTCGTCTTCTAGGAGGGTGTGAGGGTGTGGAATTCTGTGCATGGCGATGACACTGAATCCTCTCTGCTCTCTGGTCGCCATAATTAGGTGGGCGTATAATATGTGTCACAGAACCTGAGGCTTCTGATGGCTGCTCCCGCCCTTGTACATTTAGTACTTTGTCGTTCAGACAGCATCAACATGAGAAAAATCGGTTGGTCATAAAATCTGGCATGGCAATAATGATGAAAGCAGCCAGGAAGCCAGAGTCCAGTGAACATGTACAAAATCTGATGATGCTTCTACAGTCTCTACTTTAACCTTTTAAAAATATTTGTTTAATTGTATCATGTTTAAGCTTTTAATTTAAATTTAAATTTTCCCACCCACGTTCCACTACAAATACTTTTTCTCCCGGCTTTCTTTGCCAGGGTTTCAACTATTTTATAATTACTTTTATAACGCTAATCAAAATGCGTAGCCAGCGTATCTTAAACCCTGGATTGTGACTTTAAATTTGACTTTAAATTTGGTTCTAATTAATTTACAACTATCAATGATATCGAGAGACTGAACTCCACCATCATTCCTGCAAACCTAAAACCAAATAACGTATTCCGTAATAACACGAGATTATGAAACTTTTCTCCTCTCCACAATACTATTGCAAAAGGATTATATGCATTTTCTATGTATTTTTCATGGGTATGTCTATTGTGAAAAAAGGTTATAATTTTTTCTGATTTATATTGTGAAAAAAGGTTATAAATTTTTCTGATTTATAATGTTAGGAGAGAATGTTCCCCTTAAATTACATTGTCGTTCAAGTTTAGAACCACTAAATCTGGTTCATTATCAAAATTCAGATCATTAATATTCGTTCTAAATCTGGCTCATTATCAAAATTCAGATCATTAATATTCGTTAGATTGATAATAGATATTTAACATTTACTGAGTATACTTAGTAATATATACCAATTAAGTGTTAAGAATTATTTTTATATTTTTATATTCTTTTAATTTAATTAATTAATAAAAAAATAGATATGTGATATTGATAAGTTATAATATTAATCTATATTATTCTAACAAACATTATTTAGAAATTACAAATGCCTAGGCTTAATATTATTGTTACATGTTTTTTTTAATGTATATATATTTAATCTATATACTAATTTTATAATTAATAATATTAATAATTTTAAAACTAATTTAAATTTTTTTTTTTATTAACCATAGGAGAGATTACAAATCCCAATGCTTAATATTTTTGTTACATGTTTTTTTAACATGTATATATGTTTACTCTATATTAATTTTATAATTAATAATAATAATAATTTTACAACTAATTTACAATTTAGTTTATTTTTATGAGTTTTTTTGTTTATTAACATTATAAGATGTATGAGATGTTTGATGGAGTAAGCGTTTTGATGTTTGAAGTTACATATCCAGCTCCTCTTGTTTTGGGCTTTTTTGTTTTTGTTTTTTTGGACCTCAGTGTCGTGTGCTCGGCAAATGTAAAGAGAGATATTGCAAGAGACCATCAATTCATGTGTGTTTTTTCTTTACTGCTTTTTAAACACAAGAAAAACATCATAAATTGAATGGTAATTGGTTCATTTTCCTGTTTGGGATGCTTCCCTCATATGAGTAGGCCTGGGAATTTGAACTAGTGTTCATTTTTTGTTACAAAGAGATGGTAAAGTTTTATTTTGCTTACCAACTCAAGTTTATACTCTATGTTTAGTTGATATACAGTTAAGAGAATGCTTCAGTGCATATACTATGTAACTTTTTATTGCCTTAATATAAAGTTAGATTTTTTCAAGTGTTTTGATGTTTACCATAAATTGATGCATATCAATGTTTATCAACGATATAATTTATATGATTGTATTAGTGCTTGAAAGAAAATGATTACGCAAATTACAAGTTTCAAAAATATTCCAATTATAAGTAATGACAGATCTTTATCTAGATTACAAAATTTGATACATACAAAAGAAATCAAGCAATTAACATTACTCACATAAAAATTATACTCACACAAAAATGATTAAATACACTAAAATAATTAACTTCACTTTTATACATCAACTTAAATTCATTTTAACTCAAAAAACATCCGAAGTAAAAAAGATCAAATCTCTTCATGTACCATTTATAATTATTATTTTGTTTTATTAATTTTATTTTTTATATTTTATTTATTTTTTAATTGTATTTTTATTATTATATAATTTTATTAACTCAAAAAATTTTAGTTTAAATAACATAATATAAGTTAACGAAATCTTTTCCAAATGGACCAATAAAATTTCAGAATATTCCTAAAATGTAATGTGAGTTAAGTTGAACTGATTTGGATTACTGACTAACGGTGCCCACCACCTAACCATATTTATTTATTTTCTCACTCTACCGTTCGGAATATGTGAGAGGAAAAAAAAATTGCCGTTAAGTTGAAATTCGTGCACAGGCAGGTCTGTTCAGGTCATGTTGGGTGCGTCCCACGCAGAGAACCAGAGGTAGTAAATATGAAATTTGATGCATCTGCTTCTTATTGGAAATGATTACTGACGAACGCACCAGAAGTTCACGGTTTAATTAAATATTCACTTCCAGTGTGAGTGTATGATTAGAGGAAAGAGGGACCGTGTGACAGCATGGGGCCAGCAAACTACAAACGCGTTTACCAAGAGAAAACGATGGAGGGAGACTCGAGAGTGACGGAATGCGATGCCATGGCAGGACGAGTAAGAGATGTGAACGACCTGCTGATGAGTGCACTACAGTCGATACTGTCGGGCCATTCCAACCTGCCATTCACAGTAGAAACAGTAACAAGTTAATCTGGGGATAAACTTTACCATTTTTCTTGATACCTGAAATTTGATTGCAACGGATAGAAGATTTCTATACTTGGATCTATTAATTGATTGTCAATTTTTAACCTTTCTCAGACCAATATTTTTACTTTTTTCTCCTAATCAAAGGAGAGAAGTTAAATCGTTCCCTTTTGATTAAAATCATTTAAAAATAGCTGTGGGAGATTAGAATTTAGAATTTCAACCAATTTGATAACAAACTTCATCCACTTCTTAATCATTTTTAAACAATTACGCTACTATATATAAACGATATTAAATTTAAAATACATTATTTTTGAAGTGTGTACCAAACGGAAAGGGAGCGCATGATAGGTTTTTGCTCCACTATTATATTAAGGGCACTTTTAAAAAAAAATTACAGACAAAAGAAATATTTTGTATTAAATGTTATTTTTTAAAGTAATTACAAAACTTTAGATATAAGATAAAAATATTTTAAGACAAAACTTCATATTTAAGATAAAATTTTAAATTTAAGATAAAAATACTTTAAGACAAAATTATTTTAAGACAAAACTTTATAACTAAGAAAGTACAGTTTAAGACAAAATTATTTTAAGACAACTTTATATTTAAGACAAAATCAATTTGAGACAAAACTTTATATTTAAAACAATGACCACTTAAGATGAAACACATTTAAGACAATTAACAATTAAGACAAAAACATATCAATTTAAGACAATATTATCTAACAACTGCAAAATTGACTCTGATAGTGTGCCCTAAGTCTACCAACTTGACTCTAATAGTGTACCCTAAGTCTACCAACTTGCAAGCTACTATTATGTTGTGCCTATATCCAAGTTGTTATTTCACTTACCATTCACATTATCTTATATAAAGACAACGATTTGTTGGGCCTTCATTTTGTGGGGGTAGTCGACTTTGAAAAATGCGACAACTTTTCTTGGACATTAATTCCACTTTTGTCCTTTCGATCTTTGTTAATATGATTAGAGACAACTTGTCTTTCATTGCATCCATCCGGCGAGTCACATTGCTACTTACTACTACAGAGAAGTTGATAAAATAACTAAACATTGGACTGCTTTTCCTGGTTATGTGATTAAGCCTCGAATTTTAATTTCCCTTAATATGCATCCCCTCAGACTTTGGACCTTGCTCAGGGTAATCAGCTGCAAGAAACATTGCAATGTGGTTGGCTTACAATTGGGTGGAAATTTGAAGTCCGTCCTTCATTTTTCAGTTATCATTAAACACGCAGATAAGTATACATTGCTTATGTGTATTTCCTTATGGAGTGTGATGAATCTTGTTACATTGTGAATGTTACAAGAACTTTCATGTTTGTAAATGTAAAAGAATGTCTGAGTTTTGATGCTCATTGTATCTTCATGATTAAAATAGTGTAATGTATGCACATCAATTTTAAAGTGTGCCTAGAATATGTTATATTCATTATTATTTGCATGTTGAATGTGCAATTATGTGTTCATATTAAGTCAGTTGATTTCCATTTATGGGTATACTTAGTTTAACCAAACCCTATGCTAGTTATTATGCCAAAACTTAGATTTAGGTATCAGGAATTGGGTTATGAGTCACCTTGAAACTACAAGAGGGTGGGTGCACAGTAGTTGTAGTTTTGCTTTATGAACCTAACCGAGGTTTCTTTTAGTCCATATATAGTATGTTTTCAAGGTCGAAAGGAAGTGGGAGAACATGACTTTGTTGACATGCTAGCAAGTCCAACACCTAGTGGGCATTGGTGAAACCACACCCTAATGAAACCATGTTGTGTGTATAGACACCGATCATAATCCATCAACCCCAATGATCAAATTTGAGGTAAGGGTGAGCTCTATACAATTGGCCAAATGTTGTTTTATTTTGGGTGAGAAGCCTTAAGGCCAAGAGTATGGTCCAGAAAGAATTGGAAGTGTTGGGAACATTTTCAGTCACCCATCGCTAAGATAATTGTACCCTACAACAACATAAGAGTCTATAAATTAATATAAATTTGCTACTACTGATGTATTGTTGGGCATGGAATCCCCCCGGGGCATGTTTTGGGCCTCAAAGCCCATGTTTTGACCGAATGATGTTGTAAAGTCTCCGCGAATTGTGGGCACAGAGCGTGAAACGTATGATAGAGTCACAGGGTTGTCCGCCCTAGTCTTGTAATGTAATGTCGGCCTACCCATGGTTCGCGGACTATGGAATTGTATAAATAGAGCGAGGCTCTAAATGTAAAAGATAACAAAGCAAGGAAGGAAATAATAGATAGTGAAGTAGAAGCATAGAGGAAGAGTCCAAGTGTGTCTTGGGTCATAGGGTAGGAGAAGGCTCTGCAGCTGAGTGCACAGAGGCCTAGTAGTCCGCAACTGAGTGCACGGGCCCCTGCGGCTAAGTGTGCATGGCGGAGTCGAGTCTATAACCAAAGAAGAGAATAGTAAAGAGAAGTTTTATCCAAATTCTGTGTATCTGTTCTTGAGTTATTACATGTTTGATATCAATTGCAAATATATTGTTTATTTATATTGCTAAGTATAACTTAATGCATACAAGTAAGAAAAGTTAATCAACTAACAGTGGAACACTAGTATGGAATTGGGTAATAACAGCATTCGGCCCCCGAATAGGGTTGTGCGGAGGCAACTTCTAAAGTGGCGAGGAACGAATAAGTGCGCGCAGCAACGTGCCTTCAAGGTCGAACCGCGGACCACTTGAACTCATTAGACATCTCTAGGGTGCGGAAAACTAGTTCTAGCACCCTCCCATACTACTTTGGGTGAGACCTCAGTCCGCGCTTTGCGAACTATTGCTGAAAGGGCCAGTAATACCGAGATTTGTTTGGCTAAATCACCTTTGAGCCTGGGTTAGGCCCCAACAAGCTAACAAATGGTTCTGTTTCCAGGACCAGGATCTGCATAAGATATGTCTGATGTCGTCCCACTGGAATCCGACCAAGAAAGAAATTGAAGAGTGGCTGGACAGAAAGATTCACGAGTTCGCGGCACAAGAAAACAGGAATATGCGAGTATCGAAGGAACAGTGGTTAGAGCACTACTTATATATGGAAATCCACAAAATTTTCTTTGCATCCTTCCCCTCTGAGTTGTACGAGTGGATTGCGAAGCTAGCAGACATTCAATGAAGGTGTAGGCTCGACATACCAATTGTGTGGACTCCAGAGTTGGTGCGCAGACTAGAAGCATCGGAAGAGAAGATCACGTGCGTTGTGGACCATTGGCTCGATCGAATTATAGGAGGGTTTATCACCAAGTTCGTGGTAGATACTTTAGTCAGCTACAGTGAGGCAGAATGACGCTTCCTCAAAGGACCCTGATGTAAGTACGTTAAATATTTGAACATTTGGATTAAAATGCCACTATGTGAAAAGTGGGCTATGCGAATAAATTGATGTTTGGGGCTACGCGAAGTGGGAGGATCTATAGAAACGAAGGTAGTGCAAAAATAGAAACTAGCCCCTTGATTTCGCCTTGGCAAGAAAGCGAGGAAGAGCTCAGGAAAGTTTCACCATGAAGTGCGATTAGCCTAATAAGGAATCGAATTCTGTGCATACCACCTCCACCTACACCACCACTAGTTTCACCATCTTCACCCCCATCTCCACCCACACCACCTCCACCATTGCCACAGTTCAATATGGCAAGCGCAATAAAGTTTTCGGTGTTCAAAGGAGTAGGGAACAAAGATCCGAACCAATTTTGGTTAGTGGTAAAGGTTGTATGGGAAGCATAAGGAGTCTCGGATGACAACATAAAAAAGGAAACGCTGGTAAGCACGTTGCAGGATCGCGCACTAACGTGGTACATTAAGCATTCTAATGACAATCTAAATGCAAGGATTGTGGATATCCATGCTGCGCTGAATAGGGAATTTAACAGGCCAAAATCGGAGACACAGTCGATTATCGGGTTTAAGGAAAACGCGATGCTTCCAAAAGAGACCCCCTAAGAGCTGGATCAGAGACTAAAGGGTATGATTCGTGAAGCCAACATGAACTTGACAGATGGAAAACACCACGCATGGTTTGTAGCGTCACTAACACTGCATCTAAGGACCGCGTTGTCACAACAGAAGCTATCCACTCAGGGCGAAGCCTTGGAGATTGCAATGCAACTGCACGAGACCCCAATACAAGATCCTAGTCTGGGAGTCCAACAAATCCACACGCAGTTGAAAAACTTGTGTCTGGAGATGTAGAGTTTGAAACAGGATAGGATAACTTGCCCAGAGGCATGCGAGGAGGTATGGTGCATAAAGTGCAAAGGCCAGGGACATGACAAGGACCATTGTCCAATCTTCACAAACTACCTGGCGAAAGGATGACCAATGCCATTGAGACCAGAGGCACAAGCAAGGCAAAGTGCAGCGCCTGCATTATGGTGAGCGATTTTTCAGATAGGAGGAAAGCATGCTATAGATAACTGCCACCTATTACAAAAGTATACGCAGACGTCCCAACAGTTGTTTTGTAATTTTTGTAGGTCAATAAGCCATGATGAGCACACCTGTAGAAGTTATGAATTGATGATGGATCGGACCCCTACCTACAGAGTTCAGACAGAAATGCAAGCCCTTAATCAAAATGTAGGGATGGAACGCACTGGATTTCAGGGGTGCAGACGAGGTCGAGGTGGAATGGGACCAGGAAGGGTTCACAGACAACTAATTTGTTACAATTTCGGAGCGCCAGGGCATTATGCCCACGATTGTACAAATCCGACAAGAGCATCATGTTTATATTGTACCCAGTTTTATCATGAGAGGGAGGACTGCCCCACACTAATGGCGCAGTTGTGCGATAAAGTAACACTCTAGCCTCCCCCGACTCAAAACCTGCAAATGATGAGGTCTAAGCCACATGAAGAGGACCCGAATGTGAACATCATCCTACAAATCGGTATCATGATAGGAGATGACAAGGGTAAGCAACCAGTAGAGAGTGTCTGGGTTCGCAAGGCTCCAACAAAGGAACCAGAGTTCAATTTGGAGCGCGTGAAGCTAAGAAGAGGTTCATGGAGGCCTCCACTTTAGGTAGTAAAGACAAACTAGAATCGAAGATGGACCCATCAATGCTTACTACCTTTCTGGAGACATGCATGAAGTTATAGATAGTGAAGTAGAAGCACAGAGGAAGATTCCAAGTGTGTCTTGGGTCGTAGGGTAGGAGAAGGCTCCGCAGCTAAGTGCGCAGAGGCCTAGTAGTCCGCAGCTGAGTGCACAAACCCCTGCAACTAAGTGTGCATGGCGGAGTCGAGTCTGTAACCAAAGAAGAGAATAATAAAGAGAAGTTTTATCCAAATTCTGTGTATCTGTTCTTGAGTTATTACATGTTTTATGTCGATTGCAAATACATTGCTTATTTATATTGCTAAGTATAACTTAATGCATACAAGTAAGCTAAGTTAATCAACTAACAGTGGAACACTAGTAGGGAACTGGGTAATAACAACGTTCGTCCCCCGAGTAGGGCTACGCAAAGGCAGCATCTCAGGAAACGATGAACAAATAAGTGCGCATAGCGACCTGCGTGCAAGGTTGAACCGCAAACCACTTGAACTTATCAGACATCTCCAGGGTGCAGAAACCTAGTTCTAGCACCCTCCCATACTACTTCGGGTGAGACCTCAGTCCGCACTCCATGGACTATTACTGAAAGGGCCAGTAATACCGAGATTTGTTTGGCTAAATCACCTTTGAACCTGGGTTAGGCCCCAACAAGCTAACAAATGGTTCCGTTGCTAGGACCGGGCTCTGCATAAGATATGTCTGATGTTGTGCCTCTAGAATCCGACCAAGAAAGAAATTGAAGAGTGGCTGGATAGAAAGATTCACGAGTTCGCGGCACAGGAAAACAGGAACCCACGAGTATCGAAGGAACAATGGTTAGAGCGCTACTTATATACGGAAATCCATGAAATTTTCTTTGCATCCCTCCCCTCTGAGTTGTATGAGTGGATCGTGAAGCCAGTAGATAGTGAATGAAGTTGTAGGCTCAACAAACCGATTGTGTGGACTCTAGAGTTGGTGCGCAGACTAGAAGCATCGGAAGATAAGATCGCGTGCATTGTGGACCATTGGCTCGATCAAATTATAGGAGGGTTTATCACCAAGTTCGCGGTAGATACTTTAGTCAGCGACAGCGAGGTAGAACAATGCTTCCTCAAAGGACCGCAAGGTAAGTACTTTAAATCTTTGAACATTTGGATTAAAATGCTACTATGTGAAAGGCGGGTTATGCGAATAAATTGATGTTTGGGGCTACACGAAGTGGGAGGATCTATATAAACGAAGGTAGCACACAAATAGAAACTAGCCCCTTGAATTCACCTTGGCAAGAAAGCGAGGAATAGCTCACGAAAGTTTCACCAAGAAGTGTGATCAGTCTGATAAGGCAACGAATTCCGCGCATACCACCTCCACCTACACTGTTGTTGGGAAAAGTATCCAATACGGAATGACCCTATCCCACTCTAAGGGTGATAGTACCTCAGCAACAACTGAATACAAAGCTATTCAAGATTACTTCTTTATGAGATGTAAGAGAGAGGACAAAGGGATCCACTAACCGTTGTCTTCCGCTAATGGTTGATCCAATCTTCCCTCTTTGCTGCTTGCTCCCAGCTCCTTGCTCTTTCACTGGCCCAGCTACACAAAGATCCTGCAAAAGCACAAGAAAGGGAAACTACAAGAAGCATACATCCATAATTGATTCAAGGATTAGAATAAATCAAATATACAAGCATCAATACACCATTAAGATACATGCATATAGAAGAACCTCAAATGCTTTATTAATGGAAGCAGTAAAGTTCTGAGAGTGTTACAACCATAAGAGGCCCAATCCAGCAACACCTCCCAGCAGAAAGAAATCTCCTCTTCACCTCCTTTAAAGCAATCACCCAATAGTTCTATGCACAAACCAACAGCACTTCCTTACATTCACAAGATTCCAGCCCCCCTAGACCTCATGAGAGAGCTCTATATATAGGAGTTTTGGAGAAAGGATGAGTCAGCTTGAGGCTGGCATGAAGCTGACTAGTGTCCTCTCCCACTTCAGTTATACTTCAGTTCTTGAGTCCACTTGGAGTTTCTTGCTTCCACTTGGAGATCTAGATCCTCTTACTCATCACAAGGCGAATTCCCTGATCCAAGTGTCATTTTGGAAGCTTCCTGGGCATTTGACACCTTGCAGAATGACTGTGCCACTTGGCCAATCTCGCCCAGCACAGGTAGCCTTCATTGCTTTTGACATTCAGCACAGGTACAGAGTGGAGCAGTTGACATTCAGCGCAGATGCTCAGTGGAGCAGCTGACATGATCCAGAAATAGCCTGTTTTTGAGTGTTTTCAGGTGGAGAACTGATTTTCAGTGCTGTGGTTTGCTGACCTTGTTCCTCTAGGGGTAGGAACAACATGTTTAGGGACTTTGGATCCCTTAGATTATTGACATTTCATGCTTCATGCTGTAAGGCACAAAAATGTCTATAACAGTTGCCCCCTAAAGTATGAGGTCGTTTATCGGGTGAAATGCTTTATCAGGAGGATCCGAAGTTCATTCAATCGCTGAGAGGTGCCCTGTAATAAAATACAATACAATACATTATTTTTCATTCTGCTTTCATGATCTAGCTGAGGCGGGCATTCCCATGCTCAGCTTTATAAATTCATTTTGGTACATAGAACAGACGATCATCTGGTGGTAGACTGATAATTCTCTGCTGAAATTATCATCCTTTGAGTAGGATGATCATCTGTTGCAATGATGTACATAACAAATGTCTTTACATCCTGAATATATATCGCAGCCCGGATGGATGAAACTAGATCCGGGGTCTTCAAACTCGTTCGATCTTCACTCTAAGTACAAGTCGATCCATGTGAGAATTGTGCTGAAGTCGAACATGGAAAGACATCGCTTGATTACCGGTCAATAATGTAAACTGTTAACAAGCGTGAGAGGAATCACCAATAATGACAATGACCCTCAAGGTACTGCAGTACAATTCACATGGTGTGAATAAAGACTTGGCGTCGAACACCACGCAAAATCTTCTGGTCGAAGGTCATTGATGTATACCTGTCGCCGGAAGTGAGAAACTTGCCATTGAGGCATGCAAGCTTCAAAGTACTGGGGGGTTTGTTCCTAGATCAACTTCTTGGATAATGAGCTGAAGTCGAAAAGAAGCGGTCCGTCAAAGGAGGGCCTTAATGAATCCCACATCAATGACACAGAACAGAGCTAATGATTTTAGTGGAGGTGAAAACAATCTGTGAAATATGATTCAGGGTGGCGATCATGGGTGGATGAAGGATAATGTATGGCAGTGGATGGGACACGGTTGACTCTTTCTGAACAACATCTCTTGAACATATAACGACACTGATGTGATGGATCGGTAGCATTACCCCAAATGTGGATGGTTTGGCGAGGACCATGGTGATGAGACCGGTGAATGAAACAACCCAACTCGATGTGATACAGAGGACAAAGTGTCATGTTCAAGAGCGACTTGCTACCATTAAAGCTTTGAGGTTCTCCCAATTTTTCCCCAGTCATTTCTGACCAGTACCTCTTTATTTTTGTCAAGCTTGAGGAGGATAACATATGCTTGTTCTATAACCTGCCCTTCGGGCAAGCCCATCGCTATGTTTTAACGAGCTTAGCGATAGGGAAACTCGTTCTCGTCTAAAGACAAGTTTGTCGCTATTTAATCATTTTAACGAGTCTAACGACAAGGAAAACTCGGTCCTTTTCATTTTTAGAGAGTCTGAAAAGGTGCAGAAAGTTAACTCCAAAATTCTTTTTTCGTCATCTAATCCCTTAAGTCCGAAAAAGTATAAAACAATACAGAAGGGATGAGTTTTCGATTACTTTAACGAGCCGAATAAAACAAGCGCTCGACCTTTTTGTACAATAATCCCTCAGGTCCAAAAAGATTAAAATCTAGAGGAGGGATAGCTCTTCCGGTCATTTTAACGAGCTGGAAGGCCAAAACTCGGCAAACTTTTCATATTTTACGAGTCAGATGAAAAGAGCTCAAAGAAGACTCATCTTTTGAGGAACGAGTGATAAACAGGGATAGCAGCAGATTCCAGGTACAGGTTGGAATTTTCCAATCACGGCAGTGTCACAAGGATGGCTAAGTGAAATCACTCTTCGCAGCTGTTCCTCAAAATGGGTAAACAATCATATGGAGGTGAACGATTGGCCAAATGAAATGGAGGTGGCGGGTGCAAACACGACCAAGGCTTTTTATGGCTAATAAATTTACGGTCACAATGGTTATTTACCAGAATAGGTTCATTTTTTAATGAGCTTTAACTCTGGAGGAAACTCTTGCTCAAAAGCTTATGTTTATTTTTTAACGAGCATGAACTATGACGCTAAAATTGCTCGGATCTCGCTTTTCTATTTTTTAACAAGCATAAATTCCGCGGTAAAACTGCTCGATATACCAGTCATAAGATAAGAAATGTCTCCTGTGAGATAGCTATTTTTTATGGAGCTTTATCTCACGAAGCTATGCTCCTAATTTGGCAAATTTTGACCTTTGCCCCACATCCTTTTTTTTATGCAAGTTCGGAAACGATCAATCCAAAAACCGGATAAATGACCGCTCTTTGCTTACACTCCAAAAGGTTTGCATGCCCCCAGGTATAAGGTACAATTTCAAGGCTGCCCCTACTTATCCTTCAAAACATTTGTTTTGATGGGTGAGACTTGCCTCTTTCAGGTTATCCAAAAAATGGTTTTATTTGCTGCCGCAAATGAAACTCTTTCTTTGGTGATGTCTATCATTAGGTTACTCAAAGATGGTTACAATTTGTTGCAGCAAAGGAATCTCTTTCTTTGGAGGCTACCCCTACTTATCCTTCAAAACATTTGTTTTAATGGGTGAGGCTTGCCTTTTTACCCAAAGATGGTTACAATTTGCTGCCGCAAAGGAATCTCTTTCTTTGGTATTGCCTACCTATTTAGACAAAGGTGAATGACTAGAAATCATCAAACACATAACTTTGACAAAAGAATCTTATTCTAGAACAACCCTCTCTTCCTTTTTGGATGGGGTACGGACTAGTCATATTCTTCCGCGGAAATTTACTCTATACCCAAGGTTTCCTCTGCCCAAAGCAGGCCAGGGTGCATGCCCCATGGGTCCCAGTTACTTCCTTCCGAATCACTCGCACTCATCTGGAAGAAGAACCGGGGGTGGAGACATTTCTTGGGTGAATAGACCATTGAGGGTTGGTATTTGACTATTTGCGATGCGTGATCCCGGAAATGAAAGTTGGTCTACGAGCTTGACCATCCTTCCTTCGTGTGGAAAACTCATTACTCTAAAGAGTGAGGAGACTATAGCTCCCATGCAATATATATAGTCTCGTCCAAGGAGTAGGTTATAATCTAAGGGTCCTTGAACGACCATCACGTTCATTTGAACGGTCTTCCCTTTTAATGTAACAGGCACATTGGGGAGGATCCCTAATGGTCGACTGGTTCCTTTATCAAAACCCGAGAGATTTCTTATCTCAGGCAAAAGCTCTGGGGAACCCAGTGCTTTCCAAGCAATAGAGGAAAGGATACTCACAGATGCCCCTTCATCAATGATAGTTCCAGCCATCACCATTCTATAAATTTGGACTATGATTCTGAATGGTATACTGGCTGGTAACCGGGGTCTGCCTAGTTGGTTCCAATCAAAGGACACAACCAGGTTGCTTGGTGGTGGGACCGAATACACGGCCGGATATGACCTTGACGATGTTCCTTCCTGCGATAAAGGAATGGGCGCATTGCCCTGATGCTCATCAGAGTCGGTGTTGATGAAAAGAATCTGGATGGTGTCATCCTTATTCTCTTCAGTGAGGGTGTCATTTGAAGATGAATCTTCAGTGACGGTGTCATTTGAGGATGAAACCTCTGAAGGAAGAACCGGGTCAACTGCCGTATCGACCTTTAGACTTTCGTCTGGTCTGGATTCAGTAGGTTCATTTTCAATGACTGACGCTTCAGCTGACCACTTGGACGGGCCAGCTGTATTTTCAACCAATGAAGGACTTGGCACGAGTTTTTTGTATCCAGGAGGAAGTCCCAACAGTGAAACCGGGCGATCTTCCAAAACTCTCTTCGCTTCGTCTAAGAAGGGACAACGGTGGATGGCGTGATCGCCTTCACACAGTCTGCAGGGGGATCTTGCTCCCCCTCGTTGTCTTGAACCTTCACTTTCGCTGGTCGACGGTAAGCATTCAACATGGCTATCAAAGGTTGATGCTCCTGAATTGTGCAGACGAGGGGACCATTCCCTTAGTATCCGGGGAATACAGGGACAATCTCTATGGAAGTGGTCTCCTCTACATATGACACATGGTGATTTAGGCCCGGTCTGTGCTGTGTGTGGATTTTTGTCAGATGTCTTTTGCTTGCCTCCAGTCGCCTTAGGCTCTTTCTTTTTCTTCTCTTTCTTCTTCTTCTCCTTCTTCTCCATGGGAGCTTGGCTTTTGCCGGCTCTACCTTGCGAAGATGAAGGATTGGAGGAAGAGTTATAAGAAGTAGAAGGCTGGTGAGCAGCTCTAGACTGATCTAACTGTTGACTCGACTGTTCAGGAACCATGGTGGTCTGAACTACATTGGTTGAGAATAGCCAAATAGGCAGGCCAATTGTCAGTCCTGGAAGCGACAATGTGGCCATGTGGGGCGCACCAACTTCTCCCCAAGAGGAGAAAGGACTAGGATTTCCATCAGGTGAAATTCGTTGGTTGGGGCGTTCCATGTTCTCAACCTAAGATCAACGCGGGAATAGGAGGTGATTATGTTCCGTTTAAAATAAATTTTATAACGACGCTTAGACACAACTTGCTTTTTCACTTTTTAAGAGTCGAGAAAAAGCTAAAGATGACTCTAGTCTCCTTCGATGTTTTAACGAGCCCGAAGTGACAAATGCTCGGATGGACTTTTTCAGTTATAGAGTTTGAAAAAGGCCAAAAGAAACTGCTCTGGAGTTCTAGGCAGAGGGTGTGCCAAACTTTTCGCAAAACCACAGAATACGTTTTACGGTACGAGTGGTCGATCTTCGTGAATGCTGTGTTCACTGCATTGCGATCAGTAGGGCGGCCGACACGGTTTCCTATTGGATAAAGGCTTTATTCCTATAGGGGTCTCCCAATATATACGCGACGGTACGTGGGAGCACAAGTCCGTATTGATACTTATCGCTTCACCGTGGAGGAATCACCCAACCACTCAACACTAAGATATCACGTTTAACGATGCCGGAACACGTCTCTAGCTTAGACCTCTATGTGTTTGCGTTATGTTTCAATGCGTTGTTATGTAAATTCAATTTATTTTAAGGTTGATCTTGTTTAGCAGTTTGCCTTTATGGATCACCACGAGATGTATGATAACACTCCTAAATGCAGTCTAAGATGATAAGCAATCTTTTCAATCTTTCAACTTTGAAAATCTTAACTACTGAAGGAAAAGAAAGATAACATCTTTTCACACAGATCATAGAGCACACACTAATGCACTTTTCCCTAAATCAACATGCAAGCTGTCATAATGCACATGCACAATGCAAGTATTTCTTTTCTCTTTCTTAATGTTGGTGTAATGCAAAAAGAAAGCTGTTGTATAATTTTGAATTCAATTTCAAGTGAAAGAAAACAAGCTTGTCCAAAATCAAAAGACACCTTAAGATTTACTTGTTTCGACACTAGAAATATATAAACTCAAACCAAATGACAAAAGCAAAAGCTCAATCAGCTATGAACAGCAAACAAACTAACTCTTAAGATCAAAACGACACTTTATCACAGGTCTAGATCTAAGAGGCCACAACAAGACTAGTTCACTTTCGTTATGGGAAACTGTAAATGTACAAGAAATACACAAAGAACAAACACAGTTTCTTTATACAACTGAGGCAGAATAGTGACAAGGAAAGTGGGTTTCAGATAGGCACACTGACTGGTAACAAACAGCAAAAACAAGAGTGAAAACAGGGCAAGAAATAGCAGGAAACCCCAGTAGCACAAGGCAAGACTGGTCCAGCGCAGGTGGGACACTGTCTGTTTGACCTTCAGTGCAGGTAGCCCCTTCGGGAACTGCGCTGAAATGCAAACATCCTTTGTACAGCCTGCACTGAAGAACGAAACTTTCGTTTCTCTTGGTTTCCGGGTCACAGATTGCTAAAAAATTCACAGTTTTTGCTCAAATCAGAAGCTATCAGTCAAGGACACACTAAGGGATGACAAGGAGGATGAAAAGCTATCACTAAGAGCTTATTAGAGTCCTTGTGGATCAGCTCTTGAAATCATAAACTTGCCCAGAAAACTGAGCTAGAGTAGCTGCCCTCTACTTTGTATTTGAAGGATTCAAACACAGTTCGATTCGGTACTCCCTTTGTTTATGAAATGAATGGCAAAAACACAAACAACCAACAAGATACGATCCCCAGCAGAGTCGCCAATTTGTTGTTGGGAAAAGTATCCAATACGGAATGACCCTATCCCACTCTAAGGGTGATAGTACCTCAGCAACGACTGAATACAAAGCTATTCAAGATTACTTCTTTATGAGATGTAAGAGAGAGGAGAAAGGGATCCACTAACCGTTGTCTTCCGCTAATGGTTGATCCAATCTTCCCTCTTTGCTGCTTGCTCCCAGCTCCTTGCTCTTTCACTGGCCCAGCTACACAAAGATCCTGCAAAAGCACAAGAAAGGGAAACTACAAGAAGCATACATCCATAATTGATTCAAGGATTAGAATAAATCAAATATACAAGCATCAATACACCATTAAGATACATGCATATAGAAGAACCTCAAATGCTTTATTAATGGAAGCAGTAAAGTTCTGAGAGTGTTACAACCATAAGAGGCCCAATCCAGCAACACCTCCCAGTAGAAAGAAATCTCCTCTTCACCTCCTTCAAAGCAATCACCCAATAGTTCTATGCACAAACCAACAGCACTTCCTTACATTCACAAGATTCCAGCCCCCCTAGACCTCATGAGAGAGCTCTATATATAGGAGTTTTGGAGAAAGGATGAGTCAGCTTGAGGCTGGCATGAAGCTGACTAGTGTCCTCTCCCACTTCAGTTATACTTCAGTTCTTGAGTCCACCTGGAGTTTCTTGCTTCCACTTGGAGATCTAGATCCTCTTACTCATCACAAGGCGAATTCCCTGATCCAAGTGTCATTTTGGAAGCTTCCTGGGCATTTGACACCTTGCAGAATGACTGTGCCACTTGGCCAATCTCGCCCAGTGCAGGTAGCCTTCATTGCTTTTGACATTCAGCGCAGGTACAGAGTGGAGCAGTTGACATTCAGCGCAAATGCTCAGTGGAGCAGCTGACATGATCCAGAAATAGCTTGTTTTTGAGTGTTTTCAGGTGGAGAACTGATTTTCAGTGCTGTGGTTTGCTGACCTTGTTCCTCTAGGGGTAGGAACAACATGTTTAGGGACTTTGGATCCCTTAGATTATTGACATTTCATGCTTCATGCTATAAGGCACAAAAATGTCTATAACATACACCACCACCAGTTTCACCATATTCACCCCCATCTCCACCCACACCACCTCCACCACTGCCACAGTTCAATATGGCAAGTGAAATAAAGTTGCCGATGTTCAAAGGACTAAGGAACGAAGATCCAGACCAGTTTTGGTTCGTGGTAAAGGCTGTATGGGAAGCACAAGGAGTCACAGATGACAACATAAAAAAGGCAATGATGGTAAGCATGTTGCAAGATCGCGCACTAACGTGGTACATTAAGCATTCTAATGACAATCCAAATGTAAGGATTGCAGATATCCATGTTGCGTTGAAAAGGGAATTTAGCGGGCCAAAATCGGAGACACAATCGATTATCAGGTTTAAGGAAATCATGATGCTTCCAGGTCAGACCCCTTGGGAGCTAGATCGAAGACTAAAGGGTATGATTCACGAAGCCAACATGACCTTGACAGATGGACAACACCACGCATGGTTTGTAGCATCACTAACACCACATCTGAGGACTGCGTTGTCACAGCAGAAGCTATCCACTCAGGTCGAAGCTTTGGAGATTGCAATGCGACTACACAAGACCCCAATACAAGATCCTAGTCTGAGAGTCCAACAGATCAACGTGCAGTTGAAAAACTTGTGTCTGGAGATGCAGAGTTTGAAACAGGACATGAAAACTTACCTAGAGGTGCGCGAGGAGGTATGGTGCATAAAGTGCAAAGGCCAGGGACATGACAAGGACCATTGTCCAGTCTTCACGAACTACCTGGCGAGAGGATGACCAATGCCATTGAGACTAGAGGCATAAGCAGAGCCAAGCGCGACGCCTACATTATGGTGCACGATTTTTCAGATAGGAGGAAAGCATGCTACAGATAACTGCCACCTATTACAAAAGTATACGCAGACGTCCCAGTAGTTTTTTTGTAATTTATGTAGGTCAATAGGCCATGATGAGTGCACCTGTAGAAGTTATGAATTGATGATGGATCGGACCCCTACCTACAGAGTTCAGACTGAAATGTGAGCCCTTGATCAAAATGCAGGGATGGAGTGCACTAGATTTCAGGGGTGCAGACGAGGTCGAGGTGGAATGGGACCAGGAAGGGGTCACGGATAGCTAATTTGTTACAATTACAGAGGGCCAAGGCATTATGCCCATGATTGTACAAATCCGACAAGAGCATCATGTTTATATTGTACCCATTTTTATCATGAGAGGGAGGACTGCCCCACACTAATGGCGCGGTTACGCGATAAAGGAACACTCCAGCGTCCCCCGACACAAAACTTCCAAATGATGAGGTTCGAACTGCGTGAAGAGGACTCGAATGTGAACATCATCCTCCGAAGTGATATCACGGCAGGAGATGACAAGTGTATGCAGCCAAAAGAGAGTGCCTGGGCTCGCAAGGCTCCAACAAAGGAACCAGAGTTCGATTTGGAGTGCACGAGGCTAAGAAGAGCTTCATGGAGGCCTCCACTATAGGTAGTAAAGACAAACTAGAATCGAAGATGGACCCATCAATGCTTACTACCTTTCTAGAGACATGGATGAAGTTGTTGCGTGATAGCAAGGCTGTGAAGGGACTGCAAGAACTCATCACTAGGTGCGCTAGGTCAGGAGAACCACGCATAGTCTGGAAGCTTGGGAAGCACACAACGCCAACAAGAAGGGAGATGAGATTGATTGTGCAAATTGGGGAATATGAAATGGATCAAGTGATTCTAGATTTAGGATCGGACGCGAACGTACTGCCAAAGTAGACATGGGAGCGCATGGGTAGGCCCAAGTTACAATGGTCTCCTATTCAATTATGAATGGCGAACCAGCAAAAGATCCTACCGATGGGAAGATTGCAAGGAATAACAGTAGATATCGAAGGTGCAAGCGCACTTGCAGATTTCAAAGTGATAGAGATTGTTGATGACAATAATCCCTATCCTACGCTACTGGGGATAGATTAGGCCACTGACATGAACTGGTATATTGAGATGGAGCTTTACCATGGCACGAGTGAATGGGATATCTTGTGTGAAGGATTCTTGTTAACCTTCACGTTTGAAGATCGTTGGTGGGATACTGTTGATGATGCGCTACAAGCAGTAAAAGCAGCTATGTTCAAAATACCCCAGGAGCCAATGGAAGTGCTTCAACCAGAATGGATGACACAAATGAGATGCGCACTAGAGTGTTACAATGTAAATTAAGGAGGATGATGAGGATCCATGGAAAATTAACATCCCAAAAACTGAAGGCTATCATGAGGTTCGAGGACCATTGATTGAAGATCCTGACATCACCACGCCACTAAAAACAAAGGAGGTAAACATTGGGATGGAGGCTGAACCAAAGTATGCAATGCTTGGTGACTATTGGGATGATGCCACAGTAGATAAGGTCGCTAAGTTACTCCGTGAATACCAAGTCTTATTCCCAACCAAGATTACAGATTTAAAAGGGATCGTTGACGACTTAGGGATGATGAATATCACCCTAAAACCTGACACGAAGCCGGTTAAGTAGAGGTCTTACCGCTTGAATCTGAAGTATAAGGAAAAGGTCTGCGTAGAACTAGATAAAATGCTCGTTGCTAGAATTATTGAACCGGTGGAAAAATCCGACTAGGTGAGCCCGATGGTGGTGCAGGAGAAAAAGCAGAGGAAAAATAAGAATATGCATGGACCTTAGGAAACTAAATGATGGCTGCGTACACGACCCATTCCAGACACCATTCATAGATGAAGTATAGGAAAATGTTGGTGGGCAAGAAGCATACTCGTTCATGGATGGGTTCTCAGGGTACCACCAGATCAAAATCGTGCTGAAAGATAGGAGCAAGACGACCTTCACAACATAATGGGGCTGTGTTTAATACACCATTGTGCCATTTGGGTTGAAGAATGCGCCAGCCATCTTTTCACGCATCGTTGTTGCCGCATTCAAAGAATACATCCATAAGTTCTTGGAAGTCTATCTGGATGATTGGACTATCTTCGGACCAGTTAAGCACCATGTAGCAATCTTACGCTTAATGTTGGATACTTGCCGATGACACCAAATTTCATTGAACCTTAAAAAGTGCACATTCCTCATTCCCTTTGGGAACCTGTTAGGACATGTGGTCTGCAAACAGAGACTGATGGTGGACCTCACGAAGATTGCAGTGATTCTAAATTTGGATCACTACGAAGTGTTAAATAGCTGCGTGCTACCTTGGGACACACAGGGTACTACAGGAAGTTCATCAAAATTTATGCCCAAATCACCGCGCCGATGGAAAAACTATTGAAAAGGCATGTCACGTTTTGCTGGAATGATGATTGCATGAAGAGCCTAGATGTACTAAAGGGGAAATTGGCCTCCTCTCCAATCCTAGTCTTCCCAAAATGGGATGTGGAGTTTCATGTCCATGTTGATGTGTCATGTATCATGCTAGGAGCAGTGCTCACACAAGAGGGCAGAGAAGGCTTGGACCACCCTATCGCGTTTGCAATTCCTAGATTGTCTAAAGTCGAAAAGAACTATTCCACAACTGAGCACGAGGGGTTAATGATGGTGTATGAGCTCCAAAAATACTGGCACTATTTGCTAGGAGGACATTTCAAGATGTATACAGACCATTTTGCGCTAAAATACTTGGTCAATAAGCCTGTGTTGGGGGGCCACATATGTATGTCGCTCTTATTGTTCCAAGAATATGACTTTGAGTTCGTGGTCAAACTTGGATGCCTGAATGGAGGACCGGATCACTTGTTGCATATTGAGATGGGCAAGGAACCTTCTAGTTTGGAGGAAGGATTACCTAATGCATAGCTCTTTGCGGTGCGCATCATAGACGGGCACTTCGAAGATATAATCCACTTTCTAGAAACAAGGACTATGCCGAGGGAATACTTCATCCAACAGAAGAAGGAATTGGTGGTGCACGTGATGGATTTTTCAGTCATCGCCGGGCACCTATACAAAATGGGAAATGATGAGATATTGTGAAGATACGTACCTAAATTTGAACAAAGTCAGATCCTCATGGAAGCACATGGGGATGTTGCAGGAGGACATTGTGCAGGACGCGCGAATGCACAAAATATTCTTCGCGCAGGATTATGGTGGCCAACCCTTCACCAGGATTAAAAAGCACACTGTAAGGCTTGCGATATATGTCAAAGGACTAGAAAACCATCGCGGAGGAATGAGATGTTGTTGAATCCACAAATGACATTGTATTCATTCGAGAAATGGGCAACTGACTTTGTGGGACTTATCAAACCTCAGGGAAAGACGAGCGCCACTACATCATCACCAAGATGGAGTACCTGACACGATGAGCAAAAGCCCAGCCGATCAAAGACTGCACGGTTGCTACGGCTGCAAAGTTTTTGTTTGAAAATGTGCTGACCCGATTTGGCTATCTGAAAATATTAATGAGTGATCGCGGAACACATTTTAGAATGAAACCATCAACACACTCACATAAGAGTTCCAAGTGTATCATCAGAAAAGTACACCGTATCACCCACAAGCCAATGGGACTGTAGAGGCTTTCAACAAAATACTGGAGACTGCGCTGACCAAAGTGTGCAACGCACAGCGAAGCAATTGGGACCTACGCTTACCTACACTGTTATGGGCTTACAGGAAAACGTTCAAGAAATTGATGGGACAAACACCTTTCTGGTTAATTTATGGCATGGAAGTTGTCATGCCGATGGAATATATCATACCTAGTTTACGCATAGCAGTGCTCATAGGGATGATGGACCGCGAAGCTCTGGAGGAAAGGCTCGCGCAAGTGGAAGAACTTGAGGAGGAATGGTTCTTGGCTGGATGTCATCAGTAGGTACAAAAGCAGCGTGAAAAGGCTTGGCACGACTACCATATCAAGTTGCACACCTTCAAGTTAAATGTCTTAGTGTTGTTGTATGATAGTAAGTTTGAAAAATTTCTGGGAAAATTCAGAATGCATCGGCTGGGACCATACGTGGTTAAGGAGGTCACAGATGGAGGCATGATCCAGCTACTCAAACTAAATAAAGAACCCTTCCCAGGCAAAGTAAATGGCAGCTGCTTGAAGCCCTACATGGGTGGGCTAGCTATCTATCTAGTCGGTAGAGGCACAGTCTTCACGCTCCAAGGAGCCAGACAAAGGCACGAGACTATAAATGTATGCAGAAGATATCGGTACACATGTATGGAAACAATTTAGACACAAAGGTCTCAAAATAATGGATGCAGCAGACACAGCAAGCAGCAGCTCAGTGCACTATGGATCTCAGCACAGTTCGAGAGCAGCTAGTGGGACTTCACGCCAAGATCGCGGCGCTGGCCGAGTGACTCGAGGGCAAGTCACAATGTTTGTGTTGGGGGCCTGTTAGGCATGTAATCCCCCCGGGGCATGTTTCTAGGCTCAAAGCCCATGTTTTGACTGAATGATGTTGTAAAGTCTCTACGAATTGCGGGTACGGAGCGCAAAATGTATGATAGAATCACAGCGTTGTCTTCCCTAGTCTTGTAATGTAATGTCGGCCTACCCATGGTCCACGGACCATGGGATTCTATAAATAGAACGAGACTCTAAGTGTAAAAGATAACGAAGGAAGGAAGGAAGTAATAGATAGTGAAGCAGAAGCACAAAGGAAGCACGTCTAAGTCTGTCTTGGGTCGTAGGGTAGGAGAAGGCTCTGTAGTTGAGTGTGCAGAGGCTTAGTAGTCCGCAGCTGAGTGCGCGGACCCCTGCAGCTGAGTACATAGGACGACGTCGAGTTTGTAACCAAAGAAGGGAATAATAAAGAGAAGTTTTATCCAAATTTTGTGTATTTGTTCTTGAGTTATTACATGTTTGATATCAATTGCAAATATAATGTTTATTTATTGTGCGCATTGGTATGAATGATTTATATTGCTAAGTATAACTTAATGCATACAAGTAGGTTAAGTTAATCAACTAACAGTGGAACACTAGTAGGGAATTGGGTATGTTAGTGCTTGAGATTTCACCCTAGGCTGAGGAAGGTAAACCTTCAAGGCAACATCAAACCATTACACCTCGTGGCTAGCCCTACGAGGAAGGAGAAGGCTCTCTCTGGTCAGACTCAAGTTTTTTTCTCAATGGGGTGAGCTGACCAATTAGGATCAAAGATATTAGGCTAGTAAACTGATGAGGAAGGTTGATTTAAAGTTTTTGGGGTTTTTCTGGGCTGCATGGGCAAAATCACAGCTTCAAACAGAGAAATATAATGAACAACACAGGTTGACAACTGAGGCAAGGTAGGCAAGGAATTTAGCATCAAATCTAGATTTTTAAATGGGATGGCAAGACTGGTGAGGAGCTAAGGAGGGCAAATAATACTTTGAATCCTCCTTAAACAGAAGAAAACATTGAATTGAACAAACTTATAGGCAGAGCATATAATACTATGAATTCTACCTAAACACTTCATTTGCTCAATTAGAAATGATCATGAGGTGAATGAAACATAACAGTTTTACATATGAGACAAAGAGACAACTTATGCTAAATTAACATACCACATGAATCTCAGCAATCAGAGCTGTGAAATTTTCATTAAAAATCCCTCTGTCAGAGGCTGTACAATGGAGCTCAGTTCTCCTCCAGCACTCAGCACTCAGAAAACTCTCCTCTCTCTCTCGTTTTACAATATATTAAATATAACTCAGAAAAAACCAATCGATGAAAGATGGGGGGCGGTTTCACTTGAAATCTTAAAAATAGGAAAAAGTCTGCTTAAGGAACAGCGTTACAATTTGTTTGTTGATAACCAATGAATAGGCAAAACCTGTAGCTGAATCTTCTGATCGGCAACTGAAGACGCAAAATAGACCAACCAATTCGTTTTCTATGCTGGGATAATTATCTGTATTTCAATTTGACTTTTGACTTTACGCTGCATTTGAATGAGAACTAAAACAGAAGCAGCGTAATATCTTCTCCAAAAGCTTTTCCCTACAGGTCAATAAAAATAATGAGCTGTTCAACTATAATTGCCAGAATAAAGAGAATCACCATTTTTTCTAAAACAGATCATCGTTTCCCTTGAATTTCTCTTATGGCCGACACATGGAGCGCAGATCCTGTTGAAGCATTGATTGAAGTCTTAAAATAGGGATCGAATCCTATCAGCAATCAAACTCTAGGATCACGGAATAGCTTGAGCGCAAACAAACCAATAGCTTACGTAGCAACTGCTTTTTCATCCAAGACTCCAATTCTAACACTAATGTTGCGGACTCTTCTATCATTTTGAGCTTCCACCGCCAAATCCATTTGCGGCATCATCACCATCAGACTCATCAATATCCACTGCTGATCCATCATCAAGGTTGCATGAAGAAAATGCCAAAGGAACAATATGAGGAAAGTACTGTGTAAATCCTTCACCCATAACCTCTGCTACGTTACTAAAGAAATCATGAGTATATTCCCGAAGCTCATTGAAATCCAAAGCAAAGCCAGCAATAGCAGTGTCAATGAAAAGAGGTAATATTGGCTCAATTCTTGGCCGTCCAACAGCCATTGCAACTATACCTACAAGCTCAGTAGCTCTTGCCCGTGCACGAAGATCTTCATCCTTGGCAAGCACCATGAAAATCTTCATCAATTCTAGAACACCCTCGGCATATGGAATCAAAGCTAATTCTGCAACGGCAACAGCGGAATCAATTGCAGACATGCATGTCTCCTGTAATTCACGACGATTGCTATGCCATCCTTCAAGCAGCTTTCACAACACTTCGGAGAATCTTTAGTCCTTCGTTCAATCACCAATGCAATCAAACTGTGATTTCACCTGCAAACTTTCATAGGAATTCAAAATACAAAAACTGAAACAAAAGATTAACCAATGTTTACATCATTTGCATTTGGGGCGCTCACGTCCACTGATGATATCAGCGGATACCTTTGTCCCTACATAACCAGAAGCATTTTTTCAACTTTAATAGCCACAGGCAGACCTTTGAATGAATCAGGGTTCAGGATCAATGTTTATGTTATTAAGATCTTTCCTGCATCTGAATTAACCTTTCCTAGCTCTGTGTCATACATAGCTGTACGAGGAAACTTTACAAACGAACCAGCAATATGGAATGCTATACCCATGTCATGAGCAGAATCAATCTCAAAAACTGATACAGCATCTCCCTCTGAAGAAAATATATTCACTGCGTGTGAGATATTGCACTTCACTCCAGAAATGCTGCCGAGGAGACGATACCTTATTCGACCAGTTTCAACTAGGTGTACAGGCAATGCCAACTCCTGCTCAGGTAAAATAGGATCCATCACCTGTCATGAACAGCCTGTAGAGGGATTTGTCACAACCAGTGCACCCCTTGTATTTTTCCCATTCATGTTTTGCCCATATGCAAATACAATACCATTAAAGCCGTCGATTGGACTTTGTAAATGTCCGCATTCTGATCAAAGGTATAAGAATATCCGGAGATGGGCGTTCCAAGAGCATTGTGAAACGAAATGTGATTGTCCTCCCCTGCTACTTTTCTAGCTATAAACTCAGGTCTAGGTGAGTAATTTTTATCCCCAGGCAACTTCGCACAGTATTTATAGATAAGACTGACACTGGAATCACAGGTGACGGTAGCTCCAGATGATGAAACACGATAAACATTTGTTTCAACAGAACTTTTCTCTTGAATACAGGGTATATGATTCAGGTTGCTATTCACAGTCGTCTCCTTCATTGATTCCTCACTCCTGATTATCTCATATAATAGCTTCTATTGCTTCTCATTACCTCTCTCAAAAAGAAAGATAAAATTTAATTTGTTTTGACGAACACGCCCACGAGATTGAATAAAGCTCCTTACTGTTTTTGGCAAATCAAAACGAATGATGCAGCTACAACTTCGCACATCAATGTCTTCTTTAACAACATCGGTGGCTACCAAGACATTCACCTTGCCATGCTCCAAGAGATTCTAATCTCTTAGCAACAATTGAAGCGAACCGACGTTCTCCGCCTAAATTAGTAAAAAGCAATCTATATTCTGGAGCACAGGCTTGATTGGATCGATGTGTTGAATTGCACGATCATCACTTCATGGTAACTCAAGGGTTATGTGTATTCTCCGCTTCTGATTTTGTTTTACGCCTGTCAGCTTGCAAAGATACTCCAGCAGAACCTGCTTCAGAAATCACTGCAACTAGTTCTTGTTTTCCATCCATAAAAAGTTGTTTCTCGTGCATATTCACCATCTCCATGGAAACATCTTTTGTGTTTCGTGCTTGATAGACAACACCTTTTCCACTTGAAACATAGGCAAGCATTCCACGCCTGCCAGTCATCTCTGCAACACGATCAGGACCACCAATCCGAACTTGGTCAGCATTACCTTGAAACTGTATCTTCATTGAACCCGACTTTGAACCCGACTTTGCCTTCTGTTCCTTCAACATCATGGCTTTTTCTGGGATGATAAGCCTCTTTGGTTTTGCGACACCAAAAAGAGTGGCAGGTCGGCCTGCAAGGGTAGCAAACATCAAACCCTTTTTGAAGACCAGGTAGTGTCCTCAACAATGCCAATTTAAGTCTATCTGGCAGGCCTGTTGAAAAACCAGTGTTAACAAGCACAAAATCACCTCGGATCACATTCCTCTGATACATAAACAGCAGGGCATTCCCAGCGCCAACACAATCATTTAATTCAATAGCTGTGACAATGAAGTTTGTTCGGGATTTCCAGTGAGACTTCTCCAAATAGCTTTTTGCCTCTGAGTGCTGTTGATGTTTTGAATTGTGCTTGTGCAGGGATAGGAGCTTGAAGTCGCTGCTAGTTGAAGAGCTGAAGAACAAATTACATAATCTAAAAAGCAACATTTAAATGATTTCTTCTTCAAAACCCTGTTTTGAAGAAGAATCAATCTCTGACATGAGACGGAGTCTAACATTGGCTCCATTTGGGATGGCAGCTGCAGCTTCCTGGAGGTGCCAAGAACCGCAGAACTTTGGGAGAGCAGACAGTGCCTCCACCCATTGGGCAATGGAGTCATCATCAACACAACTCTTGACTTATTTTCAAACTGAAAATAACTTAACAATCTTGAAGCAAACTAAAACAAGATGTTGCCTTTATGGCTGCTTATTTATTTACAACATCTACTCTAATCTGCTGTACAAACACTATATCAGGTAATGCTAAAATGCCAAATTAACCATTCAAGTAAATCTGAAAATGAAGCCGCTTGAGAATGCTGCCACGAAGTCACAGATGCAGATGCTGGCAGCCCTTCATGCATGTGGTGACCCTGGTCACGGAAAAGACAGCCTAATCTGTCAATCAACCTGAAAAATGTGTCCATGTATGCCACAATAGGATCACGGACACCGGACTCTGTTGGCTGCCCCAACTCTGCAACACATGCTTCTAGCTGCACATTATCAATGCATACCTCTATAGGCAAGTCTGTTATTGCTTGTTGTGAAGGAAGGAGGATTTCCAAGAACTTTTTAGGGTCTTGGAAATCATAAGACTGGATCTGCTCATCTAAATCTTGAATCTCCTTCTCGATTCTTTCAACGAGTAACTCACAGACGCTAGGATGATAATTCGGAGATTTCAAACATTGAAGGAAAAAACTTAAAACTTCTTCATTAATTTCAATATCCACTAAGCATTCTCTAAATTCGTTTAGAGCTTCACAAAGTGCAGGGTTTGCCACATACCCTACCATTGCATGAACATATCAACAGGCACTGGAATGTCTGGATCGAGTTGGAGTCGCCAGGTGAATGGTTCAGCCTGCATATGTATCTGACTGTTGTCCACCATCAGCATCAGATCTGAAATTGATACAAGTACTGGGGTAAAAAGCAAATGAAGTGCTATATTCACAAGCTCACGGAGATTGACTGAAGCAGCGTTTATCTACTAACGCTGATGTAAAACAAGAGCGTTTTCGAAGGCTCCTGGCGTAACTTCAGGCTCCGTCTAAGTCTTATGAAACAAACACATCAACCCACAAACAAGTTTGTTCTCCCCAGTATGGTCGCCACTATGTTAGCACTTGAGATTTCACCCTAGGCTGAGGAAGGTAAACCTTCAAGGCAACATCAAACCATTACACCTCGTAGCTAGCCCTACGAGGAAGGAGAAGGCTCTCTCCGGTCAGACTCAAGGTTTTTTCTCAATGGGGTGAGCTGACCAATTAGGATCAAAGATATTAGGCTAGTAAACTGATGAGGAAGGTTGATTTAAAGTTTTTGGGGTTTTTTTGGGCTGCATGGGCAAAATCACAGCTTCAAACAGAGAAATATAATGAACAACACAGGTTGACAACTGAGGCAAGGTAGGCAAGGAATTTAGCATCAAATCTAGATTTCTAAATGGGATGGCAAGACCGGTGAGGAGCTAAGGAGGGCAAATAATACTTTGAATCCTCCTTAAACAGAAGAAAACATTGAATTGAACAAACTTATAGGAAGAGCATATAATACTATGAATTCTACCTAAACACTTCATTTGCTCAATTAGAAATGATCATGAGGTGAATGAAACATAACAGTTTTACATATGAGACAAAGAGACAACTTATGCTAAATTAACATACCACATGAATCTCAGCAATCAGAGCTGTGAAATTTTCATTAAAAATCCCTCTTTCAGAGGCTGTACAATGGAGCTCAGTTCTCCTCCAGCACTCAGCACTCAGAAAACTCTCCTCTCTCTCTCGTTTTACAATATATTAAATATAACTCAGAAAAAACCAATCGATGAAAGATGGGGGGCGGTTTCACTTGAAATCTTAAAAATAGGAAAAAGTCTGCTTAAGGAACAGCGTTACAATTTGTTTGTTGATAACCAATGAATAGGCAAAACCTGTAGCTGAATCTTCTGATCGGCAACTGAAGACGCAAAATAGACCAACCAATTCGTTTTCTATGCTGGGATAATTATCTGTATTTCAATTTGACTTTTGACTTTACACTGCATTTGAATGAGAACTAAAACAGAAGCAGCGTAATATCTTCTCCAAAAGCTTTTCCCTACAGGTCAATAAAAATAATGAGTTGTTCAACTATAATTTCCAGAATAAAGAGAATCACCATTTTTTCTAAAACAGATCATCGTTTCCCTTGAATTTCTCTGATGGCCGACACATGGAGCGCAGATCCTGTTGAAGCATTGATTGAAGTCTTAAAATAGGGATCGAATCCTATCAACAATCAAACTCTAGGATCACGGAATAGCTTGAGCGCAAACAAACCAATAGCTTACGTAGCAACTGCTTTTTCATCCAAGACTCCAATTCTAACACTAATGTTGTGGACTCTTCTATCATTTTGAGCTTCCACCGCCAAATCCATTTGCGGCATCATCACCATCAGACTCATCAATATCCACTGCTGATCCATCATCAAGGTTGCATGAAGCAAATGCCAAAGGAACAATACGAGGAAAGTACTGTGTAAATCCTTCACCCATAACCTCTGCTACGTTACTAAAGAAATCATGAGTATATTCCCGAAGCTCACTGAAATCCAAAGCAAAGCCGGCAATAGCAGTGTCAATGAAAAGAGGTAATATTGGCTCAATTCTTGGCCGTCCAACAGCCATTGCAACTATACCTACAAGCTCAGTAGCTCTTGCCCGTGCACGAAGATCTTCATCCTTGGCAAGCACCATGAAAATCTTCATCAATTCTAGAACACCCTCGGCATATGGAATCAAAGCTAATTCTGCAGCGGCAACAGCGGAATCAATTGCAGACATGCATGTCTCCTGTAATTCACGACGATTGCTATGCCATCCTTCAAGCAGCTTTCACAACACTTCGAAGAATCTTTAGTCCTTCGTTCAATCACCAATGCAATCAAACTGTGATTTCACCTGCAAACTTTCATAGGAATTCAAAATACAAAAACTGAAACAAAATATTAACCAATGTTTACATCATTTGCATTTGGGGCGCTCACGTCCACTGATGATATCAGCGGATACCTTTGTCCCTACATAACCAGAAGCATTTTTTCAACTTTAATAGCCACAGGCAGACCTTTGAATGAATCATGGTTCAGGATCAACGTTTCTGTTATTAAGATCTTTCCTGCATCTGAATTAACCTTTCCTAGCTCTGTGTCATACATAGTTGTACGAGGAAACTTTACAAACGAACCAGCAATATGGAATGCTATACCCATGTCATGAGCAGAATCAATCTCAAAAACTGATACAGCATCTCCCTCTGAAGCAAATATATTCACTGCGTGTGAGATATTGCGCTTCACTCCAGAAATGCTGCCGAGGAGACGATACCTTATTCGACCAGTTTCAACTAGGTGTACAGGCAATGCCAACTCCTGCTCAGGTAAAATAGGATCCATCACCTGTCATGAACAGCCTGTAGAGGGATCTGTCACAACCAGTGCACCCCTTGTATTTTTCCCATTCATGTTTTGCCCATATGCAAATACAATACCATTAAAGCCGTCGATGGACTTTGTAAATGTCCGCATTCTGATCAAAGGTATAAGAATATCCGGAGATGGGCGTTCCAAGAGCATTGTGAAACGAAATGTGATTGTCCTCCCCTGCTACTTTTCTAGCTATAAACTCAGGTCTAGGTGAGTAATTTTTATCCCCAGGCAACTTCGCACAGTATTTATAGATAAGACTGACACTGGAATCACAGGTGACGGTAGCTCCAGATGATGAAACACGATAAACATTTGTTTCAACAGAACTTTGCTCTTGAATACAGGGTATATGATTCAGGTTGCTATTCACAGTCATCTCCTTCATTGATTCCTCACTCCTGATTATCTCATATAATAGCTTCTGTTGCTTCTCGTTACCTCTCTCAAAAAGAAAGATAAAATTTAATTTGTTTTGACGAACACGCCCACGAGATTGAATAAAGCTCCTTACTGTTTTTGGCAAATCAAAACGAATGACGCAGCTACAACTTCGCACATCAATGTCTTCTTTAACAACATCGGTGGCTACCAAGACATTCACCTTGCCATGCTCCAAGAGATTCTAATCTCTTAGCAACAATGGAAGCGAACCAACGTTCTCCGCCTAAATTAGTAAAAAGCAATCTATATTCTGGAGCACAGGCTTGATTGGATCGATGTGTTGAATTGCACGATCATCACTTCATGGTAACTCAAGGGTTATGTGTATTCTCCGCTTCTGATTTTGTTTTACGCCTGTCAGCTTGCAAAGATACTCCAGCAGAACCTGCTTCAGAAATCACTGCAACTAGTTCTTGTTTTCCATCCATAAAAAGTTGTTTCTCGTGCATATTCACCATCTCCATGGAAACATCTTTTGTGTTCTGTGCTTGATAGACAACACCTTTTCCACTTGAAACATAGGCAAGCATTCCACGCCTGCCAGTCATCTCTACAACACGATCAGGACCACCAATCCGAACTTGGTCAGCATTACCTTGAAACTGTATCTTCATTGAACCCGACTTTGCCTTCTGTTCCTTCAACATCATGGCTTTTTCTGGGATGATAAGCCTCTTCGGTTTTGCGACACCAAAAAGAGTGGCAGGTCGGCTTGCAAGGGTAGCAAACATCAAACCCTTTTTGAAGACCAGGTAGTGTCCTCAACAATGCCAATTTAAGTCTATCTGGCAGGCCTGTTGAAAAACCAGTGTTAACAAGCACAAAATCACCTCGGATCACATTCCTCTGATACATAAACAGCAGGGCATTCCCAGCGCCAACACAATCATTTAATTCAATAGCTGTGACAATGAAGTTTGTTCGAGATTTCCAGTGAGACTTCTCCAAATAGCTTTTTGCCTCTGAGTGTTGTTGATGTTTTGAATTGTGCTTGTGCAGGGATAGGAGCTTGAAGTCGCTGCTAGTTGAAGAGCTGAAGAAAAAATTACATAATCTAAAAAGCAACATTTAAATGATTTCTTCTTCAAAACCCTGTTTTGAAGAAGAATCAATCTCTGACATGAGACGGAGTCTAACAGGGTAATAACAACGTTCAACCCCCGAGTAGGGCTGCATGGAGGCAGCATCTCAGGCTGCGAGGTACGAATAAGTGCGTGTAGCGATGTGTGTGCAGGGTCGAACCATAGACCACTTGAACTCATCAGACATCTTTAGGGTGAAGAAACCTGGTTCTAGCACCCTCCCATACTACTTTGGGCGAGACCTCAGTCCGCACTCCACGAAATGTTACAGAAAGGGCCAGTAGCATCGGGCTTTGTTTGGCTAAATCACCTCTAAACCTGGGTCAATCCCCAACAAGCGAACATGTATTCAAACTGAAAACAAGAGATTACAAATTTCTTCTACTATTCTATGAAATGGAAATCAAAATTTAGAAACACATGCAATCATCAAAACAACAGAAGAAAAAAATTATTTATAGGGAAACCCAATAGGGAAAAACCCTTCCACTACTTTCATTAATCATATGAGAATGAGAAACTATTACGATCACTACCATAAAAAAGGTCATTGGTGAGGGTCATGCCTGTGACGTACCTTTAAGGTCCATCACCAATGTGACATATGGTGACGGTCTTTAAAAAAGCGTTGTTGTAAGTGTATATAGTGATGGTCCTTTAAGGTTTGTCACCAAAGTCATTTTCAATGACACCTTTGGTGAGGGTCGTTAAAGGCTTGTCACTAATTCTCTCTTTGGTGACACTTTTGGTGAGGGTCGTTAAATGCCCATCACTAATTCTATCTTTGGTGACACTTCTAGTGATGATATTTTATTGACCATCACGAATGATCTTTTTGGTTACTTTTGGTGACGGTCAATAAATGTTCATCATCATTGATCATTCCAATGAGTTTTTTATGACACTTCATGCCTGTGACGAACCTTTAAGGTCCATCACCAATGTCACATATGGCAACAGTCTTTAAAAAATCATTGTTGTAAGTGTATATAGTGATGGTCCTTTAAGGTTTGTCACCAAATCCATTTTCAATGACACTTTTGGTGAGGGTCGTTAAAGGCCTGTCACTAATTTTCTCTTTGGTGACACTTTTGGCGAGGGTCGTTAAAGGCCCATCACTAATTCTCTTTTTGGTAACACTTCTAGTGACAATATTTTATTGACCCTCACCAATGCTCTTTTTGGTTACTTTTGGTGACGGTCAAAAAATGTTCATCATCATTGATCATTCCAATGAGTTTTTGATGAAGCTATGTACTTGTTACTATATTTTTTGTAAAAAGATAACGATTTAAGACCATTGTTGTGGAGTCTTTTTTATTATGTGTCCAAGGTCATAGTGGTTATAATAGTTAGTCAATTTTTTAAGAATTAACTAGAGTGTATCATTTCCCTCAAGTCATAAGAATATAGTTTTCCTATGTGTCAACACATGATTCATCTCTATTAGGTTTATTATATAGCAAATTTCCTTTAAATAAAGTTCCACTAGTGTGTGTAGGATTTATATTATTTAATACATAATCAAGCTCTATCAATTCTATTAATGAGAGAGACCTAGCACTCCTCAACACTCATGGCACACCTTAACATGCTTTTGAATAATACACTAACATTCCTTGGCACCTCACATGTCTTGGAACATCTTTGTACCTAGAACATCTTGCCATGAGTAGGATGCCCAAGCACATGTTGGCATGATCTAGCATAGCATAGCACTCCCATATCATGTGTTGGCATGTCCTGGAACACCTTGGCAAAATATTGCATTGAAAAAAATTAGAACTTGGCACACATTGGCAATTGGCATGTATTGGAACATATTATAAGTGTGCCTAGCATGCCCCTTTTGAAAAAGATAAAGTCTCCACTTATTAAGCCTCTTATGTGTTCATTTCCTTGCATTTTAGCTTGTTTATTCCTTTTGTTTCCTTGAAACTCCTTGATGCATATTGGCATACTATGGCACCATGCACATCCTAGCATGTCTTAACACCTAGAATGCCTTGGCACAGTTTGGCACATGCTAGCACACCCCTAAAATACCCAGCACACTCTAGCACTTCTTGACATTCCCTAATATTACATGGCATGCCTTACCCATGCTTAGCATAACTTGTCACTCCCTCCTTGGCATGACAGCTAGCACTCATTAACACTCCACGAAGAACCCTTATATTCATTCACTTCCATGAATTTTGACCTAGTGCTCCCTTGTGTTGTCCTAGTACTCCCTAACACTCCTTAGCATGCATTGGCACTCTCTATCACACCTTAGCACTCTTTGATATGCTCTTCCACTTCATAGCATGCATCACACTCCCTGACGCACATTGGCACTTGGCATGTGTTGGCACTTGGCAAGTATTAGCATGTTTGGCATGCGTTGAGATGACTTGGTATGATTTGGCATGGTTTAATATTAAAGTTATTTGAGATCAATTATTGAAAACTATATCAGAAGAAACAGAGGAAGATTTGGCACTTAGAATGCATTGACACTTGGCACTTGGCACCTATTGGCACCTAGTGTTGGTTTTCCTAGCATGACCCTCATGGAAAAGGTAAATTGATGACTTATTAACCCTATTATGTGCTCATTTACTTTTAGTTTAACTTCCTCCATTTTGTCCCCTTGACAGTCCCTGGCATGCATTGTCACACACTTGTACATCTTGGCATACCTTCACACTTGGCACATCTTATCTTATTTAACATGTCTTCGTACTATCTGGCACATGTTAGCATGCCCTAGCATTCCCTAACACACCTTGGCAGTCATGACCTTATAACTAGCATTACATTTTTCCATGACTTGGGAACATTACATTCACTAGAACACCTTGGCACTCCCTAGTTTTCATGCCCTCTATTATCCTCCACAATGTCCCAGGCTGATGAGGAGATTAACAGAGGTAATCATAGACCAAGATTTTAGTTTGGTAGCTAGCCCTACCTAACCAGAGAGCACTCTCTCTATGAAATCACAACAAAGAGATGACTGGAACGTAAAGGATTTTAGGCTAGATAGCTAGGTTCAAGTGGGTTTTGGAAAATTTAGGGTTTTGTTGTTGGATAAGGGAGAAAAACCAGGTAGCTAGGTCAGAGGATCAAAGGGTTACAACAAAAAATACAAAAATGAGAAAGGTAGCATTACTTTTGTGACGGATCTTAGGGTTTTTCGGTGTAGTTTAGTGTTTAGAAGAAGTGAAAGGTATTAATGAGCATGAAACATGAATTCATTAAGCATGAAATAAAGTAACATATAATGATTTTCCATCAAAACAGAGCTTTATGCAAAGACTTTTGTTTGTAAAATGTAAGGAAAACAATTGAATAATTGATGAATGGAAAGAGAATATTAATATCTTTCAAATAAAGCTATAATAGAGAAAAAAATAACATCACAAACTTATTGCACATGAATTCCTAGATAATAGTTGCAAATTGTGTCCTTTGATTTCCAGAAAATGTCCAAGTACGAGCTACAATAGTTCTCTCCTTTGAAATCCAACCCGTTATATCACTGAGAAACTGATACATAAAGACCAAAACAAAATCTCCCCACTCTTAGGGGTTGAATAAATGACTCTAGGAACTATTCCATGAGGTGTTCTAACCAAACCCTAATGTCTAGGGAAGTTTAAAGCGACTTCTACAATTAACTTTGACTCCAACCTCTCTCATAAATGAGGTAAAATTTACATCAAAACAACTTATAAAAACTAACCACCCATTATTTACATTTACTTTTACCCCTCACATTCGTCTACTTCACCCTTTTGACTTTTACCAAAGTCAAACTAGGAATTACAAAAAATTACACAGTGAAAATTTTACAAAAATCTCAGAAATTTACAAGTGTACAATGAGATGGTGGAGGCCATTTTTGAGTGCCTTTCTAAAGTCCAAATCCAAATCGGAAGCCCTTTCTAGAAATTTTGGAGAGTGTAGATGTCTTTAGAGTATTTTTTCACTTAAAATGACCAAGTTTTGTTTGAGATATGGCCATCCTCCCAAGGTGTCTCCAGGTGCACAACGAAATGGAAAGAGAGGGGCAGAAAGGTGATTTCTAGCCTCTTTTTTGTAAATTTCTCAAAACCTGAGCCCCGGACTAGGGAATTGGGAAAATCGGGTCATAATCTTTCCAAAAGTGCTAATTTTACATCATTTAGAGCCTTGAAGAAGAAGCAAAGCATGAGCTCGCTGTGTTGCTAGACAAAAAATTGCCAAAAAATTCCAAGTCTACAACAAAACACAAAATTTTCTCCAAACCCTGCCAAAAGTTTTCCAGAGATGCCTCCTTAGCACACCTAGAACTTGCTAACACTCCCTATAATACACTATTATTCATTCATTTCCATGTAATTGAAACTATTCCTTCCTTGTCTTTCCCTGACACTACCTAACATACCTTGTCAATGCCTCCTTAGCACAGCCAGAACTTGCTAACACTCCCTATCCCACACTCTTATTCATTCATTTACATGCAATTGAAACTATTCCTCTCTTGTGTTTCCCTAGCACTCCCTAGCATGTGTTTTCGCCACACCCTAGCACCTAACACCTCTTGGCATGCCTTAGCACTTAGTATGTCTTGGAATTACTAGCATGCCTTGGAACTTTCTAGCATGTGTTATCACTTCCTGGCATTCCTTGCACACCTTGGCACTCCCTAGTTGTCATGCCCTCATAGATAGCCTTACTTTTTTTGTGACTTTGGAACCAAACCATGTCATTGAAAAAATAGTGTTGTCCCTAGACAAAATTCTCCCTTTGTCTAAAATTGCTTTTTCCATCCCCTTATCGTAATCGTAGGCTTACCTATTGCAAGTCCTATTATGAAATTATCCTAATACACTTCATCCTTGGGACACCTGGAAGACACTCTTATTCATTTGTTTCCATGCACTTTGACCTAGTTCTCCCTTGTGATGCCCTCACACTCCCCAACACTCCTCGACATGAATTGACATTGTCTAGCATGTGTTATCATGCCTTTTCATTCCTTGGCATAACCTACCACTCCTTAGCTATCATGCCCTCATAACTACCCTTATTGGTTTTAAGACTTGGGAACCAACCATGTCCAACCTCGACTACAACATCTTGACCAAGTTATAGTTACTACAACTATACTAGCCCTTGTTCACCTAATAATGGTCTATAACTCATCTTAGGCTACTCATGCCCAATCTTAGCTCATCTCACTTAACAAGTTACCAAGTCAAGGCTCACAGCTAACCATGGCCATAAAACAACTAAGCAACATAGTTTACATCTTGACATGGCATAGCACTTGGCATGTCTATCAATCCCTTGGCACTATGTGGCACATGTTGGCATTCCTTGCATGCCATGGCATGCTTTAGCACTCCCTATCATACTGTACCACTTCTTGACATGTCATGGCACTCTTGCATGCCTTGGAACTACCTAGCATATATCTTTGTCACTCCCTCCTGAACACACTTGGAATTCACTAGCACTCCCTATCATACACTCTTATTCATTCATTTCCATGCATTTTGAACTATTTTTCCTTTGTGTTTATGTCGCACTCCCTAACATGCATTGGCACACCCTAACACGCATTGGCACACCTTGACACACATTGGCATGCCCTGGAATGTCGCCCTAACACTCTAGCATTTCTTGGCACCACCTAAAATACCTTGTCGTCCACTACTTAGCATACCTAGAACTCACTAACACTCCTTGTCACACAATCTTAGTCATTCATTTCCATGCATTTGAAACTACTGCTCCCTTATGTTTCCTTGGCACTCCATAACACTCCGTGGCATGCATTGGCACACCCTAGCACTTGACACATCTTGTCATGTTTCCCTGGCTTCTAATATGCCTTAATACTGCCTAACATACCTTATCACTCCCTCCTTAGCACACCTGGAACTCACTAACACTTCCTGTCACAAAATCTTAATCGTTCATTTGCATGCATTATTTTCACCTATTGCTCCCTTGTGTTCATCTAGCACTCCTTAACACTTCCTAGCATGTGTTTTTGATGGACAAAACACTATATATAGGGCAGCTCATCCTCCATTTGTGGACAAGTAAATTTGATTAAGTAAGTCTGTAATAAGAAGTGTGAAGATAACTAACCAAGAGAAGGAAACAAAGAGAGAAGATTTTGGTGTTGTTTATGGGTCTGTTTTAGGGCTAATAGATCCACATGTGTGAAGGAAGGAAGAACTGTCTACTACAAAAAAGGTCGAAGATCTTGTTGTTGTCCAAGAAGTTGAATCAAGGAAGAAGATAAGCAAGGTTACACACCGAATTATAATAAGAGTTCATACCATCCAAGCGAAGAAGATCAAGGTTCAAAAGGTTGGTCAACCACACGTTCTAGGGTTTATGCAAGAGGGCCAAGAACTATAGATCTGATCCATGGAACAGGAATTTGAAGGATTGTTGAGTTATTGAAGGAAGAAGCTTGATCATCGTTGAATCAAGGAAAAATAAGGAAGTTGAATCAAGGAGGCTTGTGACTTGGTCTTGGAGAGGTCATTGAGTCAAGGGTCTAGGTCGTGGTCTTGGTATTCATCAATTGAAGTCTATATAAGAAGAAGATATCGTTTGGGTTTTCCTCTCATGTTGGAGAGGTTTTGGCCCTGGTTGATTGCATATTCTATGTGTCTCTTGTCTCCCCATTGTTTATGCATTGGTAGATGTTTGATGAAGAATATTGTTTTGAGCATTATTTGTTATTGTGGATTAGTCTTGAATGTGTTTGTGTATGAAAAATTGGTTGGGTTTGTAAACTATGAGTAGAGCAGTGTTTGATTGATTCATGCTTCCTACAATAAAATGTGTCTCTTACTTAAACAATTAATTTAGTGGAAACATGGGTATTTGGACAATTATTTTGGAATTTATGCACTTTACAAGTACATCAACTCATATAATTCATAAATATAATGGAAAGTTATAACGTGTTGCATCATAGAAAGGATGTTGATAAAATATGATAGCTTAAATGTACATGATTTTTTGGAAAGGTGGGGAATAACTCTTATTTAGTCATAGGTAGCCTAATCAATTCCTTTTTTAATATTTAAATGTCCATGATGATTTTGAAAGTAGGTGGGTAGCAATTCTTACTCATGTCATAGATAGCCTAACGAGTACTTTTCTCTATCTAAAATGATACTAGATACAAATTTTTTTTGTATTGTGTGCTTCTTCAATTTTTTTTATAATATATCATGTTATAAAAAAATTAAAATAAGATTCTCACTTTGGTTCTTGCATTTGTGGTAAAATCTGAACCCAGCTTCTAAAAGTAGTGTTATTATGTAGGATACCGAGAATATTTTTCACTCCATAAAGGTTTTAACCTATCTTTAGTCTTTGATGAGTTTTTTGGATGATTGTACATTAAAAATAAAGATGCATCTGCAGTTTTCTCACATGCTAATTTAGAATCAATGAAAAAAATCAAAATAATTACTTACAATTATTTGTAGAGTTTACCTGAAATTGATGGAACATGGTATTACATCAAATGAGTGTGAAATTTAATTTTGAAATTTTATTAATGTCCTCAATGCTAGAAAATGTAATCGGATCAGATGATAAGTTAACATGTAAGGTATTTAGTGAGACATTGCTTCTCTTCTAAGAAAATTAGATCTAAACCAAGTGTAATACCAGGCAGAGAGCGGATTCTGTAGTGTACAAAGCTTAGTTGTGTGGGTTTGGGGCTAAGGCATAGTTTCTCCATTTAACTAAAGTAAAATGAGAGGAAATGAGGCAATGCATACATTGTAAATCTTAGCTATGAGGATTTGGGGTTCAAGGCTTAGTCACTTCACAATTGAACTAAAATGAGATCAAATAAGACAAGGACTTGCAAATTATTAGATATATGTAATGACATTAAAGTGAGTAAACACAAAGTATCAAAATTCGAAGTAGAATCAACCCTTGTGTATGAAAACTCAGTCAAGCATTTTTTTTATGGCTGAATTCCCCCTCAAATATACATTTGATTAATGAAAAATCTTAGAAAAGCACATCTATGTAATCGAGGTATCCCTCTTAGATGCACAAACCTTTCCCCTTAACTTCCCATTGACTTTGAGGTTGTGATCCCCTACACTCCTATATGCTTACTAGGATACTACACTCCAACATGACGGATTCTAAGATATATTGTGATAGGGGGGATGAGGATTTCGGAAATTCTTGTTGCCACAAGAAAGTATTTCCATGTTTAGTTCAATAATACAAAAGCAAAATGGCTCATGTAGAAGGATTTGTGGTTCTTTTTCAATTGTGCGAAATAGAAATGCCATACATTATGGTGCTTCTTGGTACAATATTACCGATTCATGGAGAAAGATCAATGGTTCCTTGGGTGGAACTATACCAATGTGTGGGTGGGACCAGGCTCATGAGATTCATTTTTTACTACCATCACAACGAACTACAACCAAATTGACTCATGAGATTCATCTTTCACTGCCATAACAATGAACTACATCCAAATTGGTTATAAAAGATTGCATTGTTAAAAGTTAATTTTTAGCTTTAAAGTTTGACATAAACCAAATCTCATTTGTTTAAATAACATGGAAACCCATAATATTATTATTAGATAATTAAACATTAATAAAAAATATTTATAGTTTTTTTGTTTAATTATATAAAATTCAAATCTGAATTTGTTTAAAATTACAACTTACAACATGGTTAATTATTTTGTAATTTTGAAAAATAAAAAATATAATTTTTTGAAATGAGTATACAATAAGATAAGAAAACACATTCCATACATTTTGATATATTCATAAAATATAATGTTTTTTAAATTATATATATATATATATATATATATATATATATATATATATATATATATATATATATATATATATATATATATATATATATATTATAATTAAAAAATTCAAGGATCATCCAAATTAAAAATTTAATTTCTGCCGCTTTTTCTTTCCCACCTTAGTGTATTCAAATGAATTTTGAGTAGTTGAAAAAAAAGGAAAGACCATTTTGCCACCTTTTCTTCCCCCCTTTAGTGTATTTGAAGGAATGTTGAGTAGTTGAAAAAAGAGGAAAGACCATTATGGCACGTTTTCTTCCCCTCCTTAGTGTATTCGAATGAATATTGAGTAGTTGAAAAAAAATGAAAGGCCAGAAGAAGTTTTCTTCCCTGCCTTAGTGTATTAGAATGAATGTTTAGTGGTTGAAAAAAAAAAAAAAAAGACCATGGGCTCAGTACAATCTGATCTGTGGCTATATGGAAACAGGTACAGGTCACTGGATCAATCTTTAGGGTTTCTAGATCGATGGTCATTCTTAGAATTGATTTGCAAATTTGTTTTATATTTTCACATGAAATGTATGTTGAGTAGTTGAAAAAAGAAGGAAATACTATGGGCACAGTACAATCTGATCTGTGGCTATATGGAAACAGGAACAGGTCGTTCGATCAATTTTTAGGGTTTCTAGATAGATGACCATTCTTAGAATTGGTTGGCAATTTTTTTTATATTTATATGGAAATAGGTACAGGTTGTTGGATCAATTTTTAGGGTTTCCAGATCGATGGCCATTCTTAGAATTGATTTGCAAATTTGTTTTATATTTTGGCATGAAATGTTGCAGTAATTCGCTGGCAGTTATTATTTCATGATTGAATTTGCATGCATTGAGAAATAAGATTGAGGAGGATCTCTTCAATGGATTTCTCACAAAACATGGATCTATTTTCGCTGGGCAAATTTGGACCATGATGGAAGGATCAGAAGCCTTGGTATTATTTCAAGAGCCCAAGAAAATAATTGCACAGGTACCCTTTCTCTCCTTTAATTCCTTCCTTCCTCGATTTCAATTGCTTCAAACATTCTACCAACTTTTCCACCTGAAATTAGGTTATTTAGGTTTTTCTTTTAAGAATTTAACTTCAAATGAACTAGCCCCACAATTACTATATTGGCAATGAAATTTATATTAAATATAGGTTGAACTCTTATAGTAGTTTGGTAGTATACCACACTAGAAATTACAAAAATAGTAGTTTGGTAGTATACCACACCAGAAAATAGCAGAAAAAACAACAACGTAGACTTCTCAGGGTAACTCCCTGCCCTCCCTCATTTCAATGCAACACGAAAAGATTTTCTTGCTCTCTTAACGTACACTTTTCAAGGTAACTCCCTGCCCTCCCTCATTTCAATGCAACACGAAAAGATTTTCTTGCTCTCTTTCCATTTCACGGCAGTTCTTAATCAGAAATCTGAATTTCAAGCTCTGTTACTAGAACGAAAGTCTTTGTTTTTGAAAAAAACCGTATAAAGAATGGAACGGTACAGAAAACAGTGTTTTATACGGTAGTTTTTGTTTTTTAATGCAAGAAACCGGGTTTTCCAAAAACAGTTTGTTCCTTGAAACTTTTTTATGGAAAAAGTTAATCTGGTTCATTTGCAATATGGATCTCTTCCCGATTGGATGTCGACATGAATGATAAAAAACATTGTTAGAAGTCAACCATATATAGCTTAGGTGCTAACGAACAGGTTTGTTGCAAATAGGTTGGGTGTTCTCCCTAGTGACAACACCTTGCAATAGTGCTTAATATATCTTTAACAACATTGACTATTTAGGGATTTTATTAGTTAAAGTTATGTTACTTTTTTAAATTGTAGCCATTGATGTGTAGGAGTGTATGGTTAAGTTTTTACAAATTTTTAATTTTTTTTTTAATTTTTGTGTTGCTTTTATTTTAAAGTGGATTTAGTGATTGTATCTAATATTTAAAATGTGTATTTTTATATAAAATTATAAATTTAAATGTATAAGGTTTTTTTATATATGTTTTTATAAATTAGTAATGTATATAGATATTTTATATATATTTTTATAAATTAGTAGTTAAATAATTTAGTTAATTTTTCTAGGTAATTAATTATTTTATATAAACATTGGGACACAATATTTTTTTTGCCATTGGTCTGGTTTATAACCTCTCAAATGATTGGAAAATGATTTTGATAAAAGCATCCTATAGAAACTTTTATCAACTATTAGACTATCTATAATATTAAATATCATCAACCAAAGACATTAATTTAATATATAAAAAATAATAATTATCTATTATCCATCCCATTAATAGTTTTATCCCATAAATACCTTTTTCATAGGTGATAAGAGAGATTACATTAGGTAATTTACAGTAATAAAGCTTAAGAGCAACAAGCTATTGATTAATATGTCTATAATACAAACATAATTTCAACTATGATAAATATGGAAAGTTTCATAATTACATAAAAATAGTGATAGAAATAATTGTAAATTTATAGAAATAAACAAGTCTCAAAAATCAAAATACAAAATAGAAATCCATCATTTAATAAATTTTAAAATACAAAACAAATAAGATTACTACTACAAGAAAATACTCCTCTTCATTTATAAATAACCAGCGTAGATCTATCTCTTTGGAGCATCAAGAGAGGTCAAATCTCTCTCTTTCTCTCTCGAGCTACAATCCTCTTTAAGTGAAGAGATTTGATCCTCTCAATGCTTGATCCATAGTTAAATGGATCTAGGTTGCTTTAGTTATTAGCCTTTTAATAGGCTACATTGTAGAAAAATACCATGGACAAAAACCATGGGTTAAGAGTACCATGGGAAAAAACCATGGGCAAGAAAAAACTATGCACTCAAGAATTTTATGTTTTTTTATTTTTTATTTGATTTGATTTGTTTTATTTGGACTGAGTTAAAATGCCAAATATTATAACATATTCCGTAGGTAGAAAGGGTCTCTCGGCACAAAAATCTAACAACCAAAAATATGTTAAGAGGGGCCTAGAATAAAATACCTAGATTATGACATTTCTTTTCAAGACTTCAAGGTCTCTCTCACTTGTTTCAATTTATGAAAGAAAATTGATGAGAAAAAACTAATAAATTAAATAAATATTAAATACAGAACCACAGAATCTAAGAAAACATTGTGCAAAAACTAGCAAATTAAATGAATATAAAGTACAAAACCATGGAATATAACAAAACTATTCCCCATAACATTTTTTCAAAGGTTATTTTAACATAAACAAATCTAGGGACTAAAAAAGAATGGTTTGGTAAGCTCTAACCATAGGTGATAACATTTTTTTTTTAATTTATTTTAACATAATCATATTTAACAACTAAAAATGAATGGTTTGGTATGTTATAACCACAAGTGATATTTATATATAATATTTAACTAAGTAGAAATTTAAAAAAAACACAATTTAATAATTTATTTCACTCATTTATATTGGTCAACCACACTTGTTAATTGGAAATATTGACTCATATAACAAATTTTAATGGATCCAACAGAATAAAATGAAAATTAATAAAAAATAACTAATATCAAGAAAGAATATCTAAATTTAACATTAAAATAAATTTACTATACAAAACCATATATATGATGCATTAAAATAATTAATATAAAACATGACTACATATAATAATCATTTAATCAATGCAAATACAAATATGAGATAGCCATTATACACTTTAACAATAATTATGGTAAATAATATATACTAGCCTAGATCCATCTTAATTTTGGATATACCAACACCCTAAAGGGATCAAATCTCTTTTATAAATTAGTAATGTGTATAGATATTATATATATATTTTTATAAATTAGTAGTTAAATAATTTAGTTAATTTTTTTTTCTCACAAACTAGCAATTTAATATATAATTCAACTATACTTTTAAAACATATTATTTTTATTATTATAAAGATTAGTTTTCTATTATAATGGATTAAAGATAAATTTTTGAAAGTTTTCTCTTTAGATTTTGTCTTCAAACACATGTTGTAGTATTTATGGTTCTGCAAGTGGCAATAGTTCGAGACAACCCTCTATTTTTGGCTCTATATCTAATGGAGATCAACTCAATCTCCACCATCTTGTTACCCAACCATGAAAACAATAACCGAATAACTGTGTGGAAAATGATACAATAGATCCCAAATTTGAGGTCCACTCATGTCACATCCAAGAATATATACAATGTATGTGGGATCATGTACTCATCTAGAAAATGTAAAGGCTAAATCAAACTTGAACTCGGTGCCAAGTGTTTCTTCACTATTGTATTGCAAGCCTAGAGGATCAAACATGGGTATTCAAGAATGGCTTGTGTGAGAAATGGAAGCTTTGTTGATCACTATGAGTATTAGGGAATGGCCAATGTGAGCAACTACCTATGAACCATAGTATTCAAGAATGTTAATGATGAATGCTTGGTTTTATGTTTCATATTTTTCTTGTTTTTTCTCTCTCCTCGTTTCTTGAATGTGAAACAAATGCTTGGTTGTATGTTTCATATTTGTCTTGTTTTTCTCTCTCCTCGTTTCTTGAATGTGAAATCTCCAAACTCTGTTTCTCGTCTCGTTGTTGTTTCTCATTCCGTTTCCCCTTTCTGGTTTCTAGTAACATAGATCTCAAGCCGTTCCTTCTAGCTTTGGTTGAATTTCTCCATTGCTCTCAAATCCAAAAGCAGGTGATAGAAGGGATGGGTAGAAAGCTTGGTACCCGAGATAGAGTTAAAGAGGAAGAAACATTGAGTCAGACACTACAAGATTCTTTTCATGGGGTAAAAGGATCACAACAAGGCCATAATAAGCCCCCGAGAGAGAACAAAGATGCTATCGCATGCAGTGGTAACAATCAGACAATGGTGCAGAGCCATATATTAAGGTCCACCAATGATATTAGTAAAAATCTAAGCATGAAAATAGATTGAAACAAAAACAAAAGGGAAACCCTCACTAACTCATCAGGCCCTTACTCAATAATCAGGCAACATTTTGGTATGAAAAATCAAGGATCCCTTCTTCAAAGTCCCTATTTGCTTTTATAGATCTATTCATATTGATGGATGGCTTCAACCCTCCTCTAATGGCCATTGGATGAGTGTTGGGTAGTTGCATTCGTTAAACTTCCTGGAAACTGTTTGAAATTTTTTTAATTTAAAACTTATATACAGAACTTTGACTTTCACATTTTGTAATTTGGTGCATATGTTTTCTACTCATGCCACATTTGTTTAAATAAACTACATATTTATTTTCTTTTTATTACATTTCTCAACTATGGTCGTGGATTTATCCTGGACAAGTAATGAAAATAAGATATGTTCCAAGGAATTTAACATATGTTTTTTCATCACTTGTATCGATATACTTTGACAGCATGGGCATGAAAACCCGAACCCATTGCTTCATTTCACTGTGGTCGATAGAGAAATTCCTAGTTGTTGAGCACAACACATAGCCTATATCATTTGAACGTATACTAGTGTTATTCTTTCACCTTGAGATGGATATATATTTGTTTTATTGCAGCAAGGAAACAACCACTACATTACGATATATCAACTATACTCAAAGGTAAAAACTATTTTTCATGTACAACCATGTTGAGAGTAATAAGTATCTTCCCATGTGTCATCATAGCAACAAATTCCATTTTTCTAATTCATTGTGTTTCTCATTCTAGTGGCCGCCATTATTGTGCAAGTTTCTCTTGTCACTTTTTGCCTCCATGAAATTTGATAAGAAAATGCTAAGACAATGCTAAATGTCAAATTTTAGCAGACATTCTAAAAACATTTTTGATCCATTTTCTAATGTGGTCCACAATCTTCTTTGATAGTACTACGATGTATCTCTTCCAAAACTTTATTGTCTTTCATAGTTGGAGAACTAATTTGATAAATGATCTCTTTAAATATGTCTTGGACTCGAACGTTATTGGATGTTCTTGAAGATGGGCCAAGTGTTCACCCAAAATGTCCAAACATATAAATAACAACACATTGTGTAATAGAAATATTCATCCTCATCCAATTATTAAATGTGGAAATATTCCTCTAAAAGCCTATATTTCCCGTACACTGGGGCTATTACTTATATAACCCCTGGTTTTAGTTTCTCTTGCATGTTTGGTGATTCAACTGGAATATGTCAAAATATAGAGTTCCTTGATGTCTTCACTCCAACCTCTTGGATGCCATCTCAAAGAAAGGCTCAAAGGATATTCCAAATATTATCTTTAGAGGTGGCCATTTCGACCTGAAAAGCATCAGTCACACTGTTCTATCCATGTGTACATTACCAAGCAATTTATCATCAATAAACATTGTTGCAAGGCAATAGTTTTTCAAATAAATTTCTGAGACGTTCTGGATATCTAAAGAGATTTCCTTATAAAGCTCAAGTTCAAAAAAGCATCCAACATATGGATCATGAAACAGTGGATCCTCACACTAATATATTCACCATGGGACTGATACAAAGTTATACAAATTGTAAACTCCCTCATGTAGATGAGAAAGTGGTGTTGGAAACTCTCCATGTTAGAATTGACACTCTTACCATATTCAAATGGTATCCTTCCTCAATGTAAACAATTCTTCAATAATATGGCCACTCTCCCACATGTGTCACTTCTCCCAATCCTCACGCTTAATTGGCACACTGCACCTATGCATTTCATTTGACAATGTGTATGTCTTGGTACTTTATATTCACTGTAGTGGGACTTCATCCCTCTTCTATTACAAAGTAGACTTCTCAAGGTAGGGGAAATCACAACTCCCTGCCCTCCCTCATTTAAAGGTAACACGAAAATCTTTTCTTGCACCCTTTCCATTTCACGGCAATTCTTCAATTAGAAATCTCAATTTCAAGCCCTTCCTTCCAACTTTGGTTAAATATTTTCGTTTCTATCAAATCCAAAAGTAGGTGACAGAAAGGATGGGTAGAAGGCTTGGTACACAAGCTAGAGTTAAAGAGGAAGAAACATTGAGTCAGACACTGGAAGATTCCTCTTGTGGGGTAAAAGGATCACAACAAGGCCACAGTAAGCCCCAAAGAGAGAAAGAAGATGCTACTGTATGCAATGGTAACAATCAAAGTATGGTTCAACATTGTATATTAAGGTACCATTATCATCCCCTCAAGACTTCGATTGTTGAGGAGAGAGAAAATATTTTAAAAGCAAAATCTGGAAAATTTGAGGCTATAATTAGCAAAGTGGAAAGCTTGCACAATTTTGTTTAGCGACCTCGTGAGCAAGTTACAGATGTTGATACACTCTTTGATCTCACACCCACACTCCTCGCTACTGTTAAGAGATCACAAAACAATGATGGTGATACTCTAGTTGATTTTATTAGTAGTGATATTCTAAGAAACTATAGTGACCAGGCATATGGAAGCAGGTCTTTGGAGGGAAATGACAATCAAACCCAAATATCATGGAGAAATATTGGGCTTTTAGTTGTTTTTGTTTTCCAGCATGTGGCAGGAATTTGCACTATGCTTGGACCAATGGATAATGAACCCAAGCAAAGGAAAGCTATGGTACAGAGAAAACATACTAAGCCAACAAAAAGCACTCGACCTGAAGCAGTGAAAGTGTCCTTGGAAGATGAAAAATCAGAAACGGACAAGAATATGGCAAGCATATTTAACATTTTGCGAAAACAAAAGCAAGCCAGATTAGAGAATTTGGTTCTAAATAGAATATCATTTTCCCAGATAGTAGAAAAAATATTTTCGTTATCATTTCTAGTAAAGGATGGTAGACTTGAAATAAATGTTGATGAAAATTGAAAACATTTTGTTGTCCCCAAAAATGCTCCTAGAGCTACAAAAATGGCATCTGGAGAAGCTTCTTACAACCAATTTGTTTTACGGTTTGATTTTAAAAACTGGAAGTTGATGATGGAAGCTGTTGAAAGTTGTGAGGAGTTGATGCCTCACAGAACCAATCCACTTATGATTCGTTGTTCTAAGAAGGCTATAGAGGCTCCTATCAGAGAGATTTCAAGAAGCAAGGGCACAGTGGTACCTGCAACTCTTGAGGTGCAGGAGGATGAATGTCAAAGTGATGATGGTGGTGGAGGTCTTTAAAGACCAAGACTGAAGAAGCGAAATAAGTGTCTCCTATGACTTTTGCTGCATTTTTGGATGCTTTTTGTTGGAAACTATCTCTGTTTCTATCAGTGCACTATAATTCATACAGGAAAATAATCATTAATTTAAGAAATCTGGTATATAAACAATACAATATTGTTCTCATAATTAGTTATAATTAAGTTTACTAGCATTGTAAACCCCCGGTCATGTAGTACACCCCTTTAGGCATGGTTCCAAGGCCTGGGCAGAAGACTGACATCAAGTAAAAGGAAATTGTTAATGTAAGATGTCAAGTTTGATCTGTTAAACCATGATTAGTCTCCTTGTGACACTATGTTGTAATTTTATGTTTGAAAAGTATTTTGAGATACCACACAATAACAAAGTTTCTGATTATGTAGTTGGTTTAATTTGAGAATACATAGAGATGAGAGTAGGGTAAGGCCAGGCGAAAATAGATGTAAATACAAAGGTTTAAAAAACTAGCTAGCAACCCTTACCATACCCAAACCCTTTTACTGGCACTACAGGGATAGAGAGATCCACCCAGAGGCGCGTGGAGAATAAGTAGGGATATGCATGCTCTAGACTGACTAATTGCTTGAGCCTAGCTCAAGCAGGCGCAACTAGTATATGGAAAGATATTGGGAATATATATCTATTAATTATGTGTATATGAAATTCATTATGTCCCCTTTTGATTTTCAAGGTGGGAGGAATGTAATGGAGAAAGGGAGATTGTATTTGTCCTCTATATCCCACCTATTAGGACACTAGGATAAGTCCCAATAATAAGATTTGGGTTCACTCATAAGTATATGATTGTAAAAGGCCATCATGAACTTTATTAAGCTTAGTCATCCTTTATTTGAGTTTCATCCTTTAGTTGAAGCTTCAAGCAAGATACTCGGCCTCTTTTCAACCCTTCAGTCTTCCTGGAATAGATACAGAACAACCCTATTTAACCCACGTTGAATGCCTCTTCTTGTTGTGATCTTAAACTTCAAACTTTGGCCCTTCTCCTTATAAGAGCACCCAAGAACAACACTCAAAACAACCTCTCTTTCACACGTTGTACCTACAGCAAAACTTAAGACTTCCACGTTGCTCCTAGGGCTTCTTTCTTGTTGTCTTATGGATCCTTCTTGAATGGATAGGGCCTCCCTTTGACTGCATCTAGGGCCTCTCTGAGTGTTGCTTTAGACCTTCCTTTACTACAGCTATATGATTCTTCTTGATGACTGATAATGGCCTCCCTCTTGCTATGGATTAAGGCCTCCTTTGTTGTGGATAAGAGCCTTCCTTTTTCGGGTTATCTGGCATCTCTTGATTAGGTCTTTATGCCTCTCTTGATTGTGTCTTAGGCCTCTCTCTAGATTGCATCTTAGGCCTCTCTCTTGTTGTGGCTAGGCCTCCTTTTGACTGTGGTTAGGGCTACCTTTTACTGCAGCTAGGGCTTCCTTTTCGACTATGGCTAGAGCTCCTTCAAGATTGCATCTAGGTCTCCCTTCATGACTGTAACTAGGGCACCTTTGTGACCGCAACTAGGGCTTGCACTATTGCAACCTACTAGCCTCGCGCTGCCTGGGGACTCCTGCACTGTAGCACTCTCCACTGCTTCATCCGCATCCATCTCTACCCACATCCACCAGTCCTACTACTCTCTCTTTGGGGATCCCATACCAAGGTATAATCCAAAAGGTTGGGTACCTCAAGTATCTGCCCCTCATCATTTGTAGTCCTCTTGACTACAGCTCGATGTCTCCCCACCTCTTCTCTAGATGTACATGAGCACTCCCTGTAGTCCCTAGCATGCCCTAGGACACTACGACATGAGCACTAGTGCATTAACTATGCTAAAAGGTAACTTTCTTGTTGATTTGACCATGAATATCTCTTCTACAAAGCAGTATTTCTTAGCTTTGGTTACGTTAGTGGATTGATAAGAACATTTCTACAGTCTCTTCACTGAATTTCTTAAAGTTTTTACATTTATGCTTTTTGACAAAAAAGGGCTAACCCTAGCTAAGTAAGGATTCTTTAAGCAACCTTCTAGCTTGGTTCCTTTTTGTTCCATCTAAGCTTGGAAAAGTGTCATGAATTTACATTGGACAATGTAAGAATCTAGTCTTCTCTAGAAACAATCAAGCCAACTCTTTCATTTTGCAAATTACCTACCAGTTCTAAACATATTCTTTTAAATTTCTATGCTGAAGGTGTTGGATTTAGGTAAGTGATATAGAATGCACACCTACAGTTCTATTGTTCACCTATTAGACCAGTGAAAATTATAGGCAAAATTGGAAGGGTTGGACATGAATGTTCCAACCATAATCTTATTGTTCTGCAACACATATATTCATAACACATACCTACAATACTATTGTTCACCTATTCTGCTAGTGCATATTGTAGGCAAACTGTTAATGTTGGACTTCATTGTCTCAAGTTCACACACCAGCGCTAAAGATGCAACGTATTGTGTGCATCCTTAGATATGTTTGACATTACAAGCTAACTGTTTAAATAAATGCATGTATAAAACTTCTATATTAGCAAAATAACCATCAATATTTTTTTCTAGCACTTTGGCCTGAATTCACAATTGTATGCTAAAAATTGTCATTTCAATGTCTAGAAATTAGGATATATAAATGTGAGATATATACTCTACATCTTTGGGTTATCTCCTTTTCAAACTTGAGTTTTTTTAGGCTACATCTTAATTGTTTGAACTTTGAACTTTGAATAAATTCCTGAATGGACTTCGTAAATACTCAAATGGATGGACTTCATAAGGCAGTGGTACCATAAATTGTGTTATTTCAAAGATTTGACTTCCATATTTTCAGAAAATACAATGTCCTATAAATACTTATATGTATAGATACTTATGTTTAGGATTATATATGTGCTAGAGTGGTTCCTTTATGTTTTACTATAATCCTGATGCTGACAAGCTTTAGCTGACTTTTTTCATCAATTGTTCATAGAATATGCAAAAGATTTCATTGTCAAAATGTGGCAAAAATTACATTTCTCTATATTTATTTTTTATTGTACATGGAAAGATAATCATGTTGCAGGAATGAGGTATCCTACAGTCTGTTTCAATTTATGGATATTTTTTTCGTCCCATTTTTTTTACAAGGATGTAGATTTTATTTTCATGTTGATGGTTTTTGCATGTATCTTATCTAGACCAAAATGATGGTAATGGAGCGGATCTTGAGAAGTAGTCGTGGAAACAGACTATCAGAGGTTAATGTTACAATACCACTTCCACCTGGTATCAAAAATAGTTTAATGGTAAGTGACATAAAGAAGAGTTATTTAATGATAGGGTTGAAAGGGAAACCTCATGTCTTAGTTCTAAGTCATTTATTTACGTTTCTTAGCTCTAAGTCATCTGTTTTTAAGCTTTACCAGATCAATTATTTCACTAATCCAATATGCATGGATTGTATTTCTCACCCGATGTTAATTACTTGACATGGTTGATATAACATTCAATTCTAGGCCACTTTTATTTTAAGTCGGAGATTTTATTGATTAAAAGGATGTTCATATTTTGATTGGTTTACTTGGAGCTTGATTTAATTTTCTTTTCTAAATTCCACATGGATGTTATTTTTTCAGGGTGAGCTCTTTGCACAAGGTCAAATGAGTCCTAGAACATAGGTGTACAACAAGAACATCTTTGGCCTTTGTTGTGTATCTGTTATTCTTTATATCATTGATGGATGGTTATTGATTATGTAAAACAGAGGATGGGAAGGTCCTGCCAATTCTCTTTACAACACAAAATAAAATGGAGTGGTAGAATTGTGTTTTAAAGGGTGAGCCAGAAATTAGTACTTGAAAGGTATAACTTGAGAATGGCAAGCTATCTGACCTGGATCTAGAGACACAACAAACTGTGGAAAAAAAATGATGGTATTGACGAGTCTTCCCAAAAAATAAGCTCTAATTGTTAGACCACTACCCAAATTTCAATTATCTACAATGGAAATAGTGACTCTAGCTTTATTTGTATGAAGAATGACTTTGTCCATTGTCCTATTCTTTTCCTATGAATGATTTTGACTTTCAAACTCCAACTAGTTTGTTGTTAAATTAAGTAAAGCTTTGATGACAAACTTATAGTTTTCGAATCTCTTTTCTAAATCTATTTTCTTGAGCAAATTTGTCTTTTTACTTTAGGTACTGTAGATTGCTACTGTATGACATATGCTATGACATAATTGCATGGATAAATAGATAGAAGTGTTATACAACGTAGTCTTTTTTAAATCTAAAGAAACAGTATTTCCAAATACAAAGTTTATTAATTAAGAACAACTTTTAGACTTCTTTGCTACGTTATGATTATATTTCAGTAGGGGATTTTGTGTATGATGATATTGTGTTGTCTCTTTGGTTTTTGTCAGGTAACAATGGTTAATAAGGAATGTGTTCTTGAGCAGCAGACACACATCTTATTCTACTAGCAACAGGGAACTCCATGGTTTTCAGGCATGGCAACAAAAACGCAGATGTTAGTGGGATATCCAAAGTCTGAGTTGGATGAATTTAATACTAGTGATGATTTTGATTCCTTGTCAGATAAAGAATGTCATGAGTCAAATTCAAATAAATAGAAGCAACTCAAGAATGAAGGTGAAGCTATTGCTTTCTGTCTAAGTCAATTTCTTTTATTTGTTGGTTGTTGTCATGTTTTGAGTGTGGACTTGTGAAATTCCAAATTTCATGTTGGTTTATGTAAAGGGGATATATATATATATATATATATATATATATATATATATATATATATATATATATATATATATATATATCATATGTCGTTCATGGTTTTCGGAGATCCGTGTTACATTTGCACATAAGTTTAGATATCATTCAGACATCTAAACACCAAACAACAACAACATTAAGATTTTTCTTTCACTCAACCTATAACATATTGCATCTGTCTTACTCAATGTTCTTCTTCCATATGTTATCAACTTATGACATTTCCTTTGCAATATTTGGTGCATTTTCTAGTTATAGGTCATTTATAGATTATAAATGTCTTCATACTTTCACTTATAATTGAGTATTCAACTGAAAATATTGATTCTCTTATACATAATTATTTTCCCCTCCACCCACTTTTCATAACTTCCATAACCATTAGGTAGGGACCTGCAACTTCGATGTTGCTTTGCTTGCTTACTAAAATATCGTCAAGAGTTTAATTTATTGAAAGTTGTAGAATTTACAATTTATGAAGTTTCAAGGTCTAATTTTAAAATTCTAATTCTTTAAAGGGTGCTAGCTCAAAGGAAGAGCACCTGCTTTACAAGCAGGAGGTTGGGGGTTCGATTCCATCGTGCCCTGACATGATCCATATGGAATGAGCTTTTGACCATCACCAATGAGCTTTGGTGACATTTTTCAATCGTCATCAAAATATGAAATGGTGACGGTCAACGAATGCCACCATATATATGCATCAATAATGACGAACCTTAAATGTCTGTAACCATAAATCATTATTATTGATATGAAATGGTGATGGTCGATGTCCGTCATTATAGTCATTATTCGTGATGGACCTTGAATGTCACCACAACACCTATACTTATGGCAATGCGGCTTTTGGTGAGGGTCAACGAATGTCACCATATATATGCACCAATAGTGATGGTCATGAAAGATCCATCACAATAAATCGTTGTTGTTCATATGAAATGGTGACAGTCACTATCCGTCATTATAATCAATATTCGTGACGGACCTTTAATGTCACCATAACACCTATACTTTTGGTGATGCCACCTTTGGTGACATTCAGTTTTTTGTGACGGAGGCTATGGTTCATCACCATTACTCATATTAAATGGTGACGGTCACTATCTGTCACTATAAATCATTATTGGTGACAGACTTTGAATGTCACTACAACACCTATACTTTTGGTGATGCCACCTTTGGTGACGTTCATTTTTTGGTGATGGAGGCTATGGTCCGTCACCATTGCTCATATGAAATGGTGACGGACACTATTCATCATTATATTAGTGATGAACTTTGAATGTCATTACAACAACTATACTTTTGGCGATGCCACTTTTGGTGACGTTCAGTTTTTGGTGATGAGGTCTCTTTTGACTGTCACCAATGAGCTTATGGTGACATTTTTCACCCCTCACCATTGTCCTTTTTTCTTGTAGTGAATGTCTTGCTTCAATCCTGAAGCACACCCTGCATTATAAACATGTTCTCCTACTGATTGTCTTGCTCTAGCCAACACTTAGTCAATTCAAGGCCCCATATTTCTCCTATTTCCTTGCACAATTCGTGAGGAAATTAGCTCCTAAATAATAGGATAATTCACTATTTCATTATGCAAATCCCAAGTAATTGATTTCCTACCTCAATGCCCAACATGTATACTCAACTAGTATACAATTAATAATTAGAATGTGTCTTTTCCTCCAATTCAATATGGAAATTCAAATTCCATGCATGTCTGGGCTATTTTTAGTTGATTGACTAGTTTAATTGAGAGATCATTGAGTTACCAACAATTCTATTACTCAATTGTCCTTCAACTCACTCGACTAGTTGTTTGAGCTCAGTTAACTAAATCAAACTAACAATAATTGAATTAGATTACTAAATTTTAGCAACACTACGTGCATAACTATACTTCTAGCCTATAACTCAAATTTATTGAATAAACAAGTAGACAAGGCCATGTCACACAAGTTAACTACCATCCAAGTTATCTTGCTGATTTGGAAAATGAAATTACTAAATTTGACTATGGAACAAGTCAAATTTAGCTTTTCTTGCTACATTTTCTAACACTCCCTCTTAGCGAGAAAGCGATTTTTCACCACCCATATCCTACACCTATGGAGATTGAATTTTCCTCTTTAAAATTCCTTTTCAATATATCTACATCTTGCTTCTCAGTTGGAATGTAATGTTGCATCATAATTATCCTCTGCACACAATTCCGCAAGTGATGGTACCTAATATCAATGTGCTTGGACCTGTCATGAAATACTGGATTCTCAAAGATTTTGATACAACTCTGACTATCACAATAAATCATTGTCGAATTCATCTGATAATTGAAAAGACCCACAAGTATTTTCCTCATCCATATGGCCTCACAGACTACCTGACTTGTAGCCATCTATTCAACCTCTATTGAGTTGAGTGCCACATACCTTTATTTCCAAATATACAAGGAAATAGCTGCAGACCCAACAATGAAGATAGCACCCAAAGTATTTTTCTTTTCTAATGGACTCCCTTTATAATCTACATTAGTGAAGTCTTGGAGTTGCACTCCATTTTTCCTCTTATACCATACCCCATACTTAGTTGTGCCTCTGAGGTAGCTCAACACATGCTTTGTTTCCTTCCAATAAAACTTGGTAAGCTTCGCCATGACTTGACTCAACTGATTAACTGCATAATGTATGACGGGCCTTGTGTTCACCAGATACATCAAGGATCACTCAAGTTGTCTATATATTGTAGAATCTACTACCTCTCATGAAGAAGTGCTCTCCTTCCTCCAATTTGTAGCTAGAGGTGTGTCCATAGGCTTTCAGTTCTCCATGTAAAATCTACAAAGTATTTGGAGGCATACTTCCCCTGAATCACAAACATCTCACCATCACCCTGCCATACTTCCAGCCTAAGGAAGTAATGTATCAATCCCATGTCCTTCATCTCAAATTATCTTGCAAGGTCCTCCTTGCAAGACCAGATCAACTTCTCATCTCCTCTAAGTATCAAGTCATCAACATACAATACCAAGATAAGCAACTTGCCATATACCACAATGTGATATAGGTTGGCATCTCTTCACCTTTGGTGAATCCCAGTCCACTGAGATATGTATAAGTCTACGTGTACCATGCTCAGGGTGCTTGTTTGATACCATACATGGCTCTTTTGAGTCTACACACGTCTCCCAGTCATATGTCTCAAATCCCTCTAGTTTCTCTATGTAAATTTCTTCCTCAACAACACCATCAAGAAAGGTGATCTTCACATCCATTTGGTGGATCTTCCACCCCATCTGTGTAGCTAATGCTAGAATGGTTATGATCAAGGAATATATTTCCACAGGTGCAAATGTTTCCCCATAGTCCACTCCCTCTACTTGAGAGAATCCTTTGGCCACAAATCTAGCCTTGTACTTCTCGTTGCTCCCATCAATTGCATGCTTCAGTTTGTAGATCCATCTGGGACAACCTAATGACTTTTTCTCTAGCCTCAGCACCACCTCCCATACAATGTTCTTCATGATGGATTCATACTCCTCCACCATGGTATCAACCCACACTGGTTGAGAAACTACTTCCTCAAATGAAGAAGGCTCTGACTCAATGAACTTTGTAATGATAGCCATATACCCAATGTACCTATCTAGTGACCTCCTTTTTTGCTGCTAATATGAATGAGCTCCCACATTCTCCCATGCATATTGTACCAATCAATCAACTTCTCTGGTTCTCTTCCTCCCCTCTATGGAAGATTCTGGTTGAGTGGACGCCTCCACTCAACCTCTTCTTCACTCCTCTCCATGTGGCTACTCCAAAACCTCTTAAATCTCTACATGAGGCTCCTCCTTAGGAACTATAAGCTCCTCCTATGGTCGGATACTCAACTCTCACTCTAAAGAGCATATCATAGCCTTCGCCTCATCAAATTTGACATCTCTCCTCATTATTGTCACCTTGGGTGACATCAAATACACCCTATAGTTATGTGGAGTCTCTATGTATCCTAAAAGGACTCCCATCTCAGTTGTAGGCTCAATTTTCTTCCTACTATCCTTGGAGAAGTGACAACACACAATAGCTCCAAAAAGTCTAAAATGAGATACAACTCGCTTCCTCCCATAGAAAGCTTCGAGAGTGATCATGCCAAGTATTCTATGACGACTCTGGTTATGCAAATAAAATGTGTCGTTGCATGATTATTCCCATAGGTGTAATGGCAACCCCTGATCATGCAACATGGCTCTTTCTACTCCCACTATTCTTTTGTTCTTCCTTTCAACCGCACCATTTTGTTGTGGGTTATGGGGTGTTATCAATTCTCTTCTAATACCCTCTTTGGCACAAAGTCCTTAAAGGTGCTAGATACATATTCTCATCCATTATCACTTCTCAAGGATTTCAATTTCTAACCAATATCCTTTTAAACCAATTCTTTGAATTCAACAAATTTTGAGAAAACTCCATCATTCTTCCGCATGAAGCATATTCAACATTTTCTTGAAAATTCATAAATAAAAATAGCATAATACTTGTGCTTTGTTGTAGAGGTTGTAGAAAATGTTCCACATACATCAGAGTGGACTCACTCCAAGATTACTCCAACTCTGTTACCTTGGCCCTGGAAGGTGGGTTTGACATATTTACCCAATGTGAATCCCTTGCATACATCATGTTAGTCAAGGGTGCATTTCGAGAGACTGGTGGTAATCCACTGCATTATTTTTAAGGCCCCATGGTGTGATCATTACAATGATGGGTGCACCTATGGGGCTAGTAGCTATACTAAACGAAATAATGCAAGAATTATAATCTATTTAAAGGGTGAAATTGATGAGAAAATTTGAGGTGATGAGTAGAAAATTACATATATCCACATTTAAGGATTGTTTATTATAAACTTAGAAGTCGTTGCACACTTAGCTTATCAAAACAAGACATAAAATAGTCATTGACCAAACCAATAAGTACCCAATGTAGAAGACAACAAAATTGAAACCAAGTACAGGGATGATACTTCCCAAGGATCAAATGTGTAATTCTTCTTCTCCAACAAGTCTTTATTAAGTACCTTTTGAATGTGAAATCCATTCCAGGGGGCTGTCAAATTCATTAGATAGTAATTGAGGAGAAGGTTAAGAGTATCTAGCCTATCCATTGGTTCTCATCGTTTAGTCTTTACCTATTTAAACATGACAATTTCTTGCTCAAGTATAAAGGATAGCTCATATGTATTTTGTCTCTTATTTTTCTATTATGATTGCTCTACCTATTCTCTCATTTGGACATTTTGAGCAACAAGATGATGAACTAGTTGTTGCATTGAGTCCAATCAGTCCTCACTTTTGCTTAGGCAAGCTATTTTTAGTTTATCCATTTTAACGAATCTTATGTGAATAGTCTAGACAACTTCCTTTCATTTCTTTTTTCATAGCATGATAATCTCTTTCCTCATTCTCTTCCACCTCATAGAAGTTTCTCTAGAGACAACATGAAATAGTTGAAATACTAAAATATCCAATACATATTTTGGATCATATGCTAGTTGAGTCGGTTTAAGTTATTTTGTTGAGGTAAAATGGCCTTCATTTTCATTGATTTATAATTGTGTATTTTTATGTGTTCTTATGTTATGTTTTTAAAGTATACACATTTCAAATTTTGTTCAATTTATAAGTTTAAAAACATAACAAGTACATATCATTGTACAATAAAAAAACATGGGAAGTATACTTTTTACTCAATTTGCATAGGATACAATGTATTGCCTTTGGGTAACAAATATCATATTGCGAAAAATATCCTTTGGATGTAGAAATTTATATGAGGAAGAAACACTCTCCTTTGAAGGGTATTGGTTATTGCATTAATTCAAATACATAATTTTTCAATATACTTAAAACAAAATATAATCTCTCAAAAATGTTTCTTATATCTATAAGACATAGATTAAGTTCAAATAGAAAATGAAGTCATAAATTAAGGAAATGGGTAGAAATTAGAAATGGAAAGCTATTATTAGGGATAGAGACCATAATTATACTAATGATTTGGAATTTAGGACATCATCAACCCATTTTTAGAACTGTCATGGATTTACGTGGCATAAAATTTGTTTGCTAAGTTTTCTCTTTATGGACCAAACATTTTACGTTTCGTGAAATCATGAAGTACATATTATGACCTAGTAATATATGCTTATATGTCATTGTGAAAGGTATATCTAACCTCGAATGTCAACCTTTTTAAAATATAAGAGGACACATTTCCTCTTGTTGATATAAAACCCAAAACCTAAAAATTGGGCTACGTAGGCCAATGACAGACTAAGAATTACAAACAAAGATTATGAAGGAATAAGATAAAAAGAGATTGGTAAGGGGAATTTTTAATTTTTAGATATGGTCCAACATTATTATTTAAGGGGGGAGTCTTCAAAGGGATTCCATGAGGATGAGATTTGAAAATATGATGATACACTTACATGATTATCTAATTTATCTGTAATTTTTTTTCGAGATCTTCTGATGTGGGTTGGGATGATTATCAAAATGGAAGGAAGGGGAAATGCTACTCATATGAGTAGGATTTCATGTATCAAAATACAAGGTATTCTTCTTGTTTAAGTGCATTCTAGGATTCTTTTGATTATGTCTATAACAAGTTGAGAATCTCCCACCGCACAAGTTTTTTTTGGCCTTGAGTCTAGGAAATGAGTAGTATATCTTGCAAGGCATTCAATTTTACTAGGTTATTATTATTATATCCCACAAAACATATATAAATGTAGATATGGGATCCCAAATTATCCATCAATATATGCACATATCCCACCTTATTTGGGTTACCTTTTCAAGCACCATAAAAAATTAAGCTTTAGAAAATTAAGGGGAGGAGGGATCCAGGAGGAGGGAATGGAAATTGTAGAAGGGAAAATATTAATTCCTAGAATAGATAACTAACTATGAAGTAGAAGGACCTTCTCACATAAGGCATTCTAGTATTTATCTATTGAGGTCTGCATGACAATTGATTCCATTACATTATTTTGAACTATGATCCAATGAAAGCTGTGAAGGAGGGAGGGATGCTCGAATATGAAATAATTTCTCTCTTTCCAAGTATTATCAAGAGGACACTTATAAGGGTAATGAAAATGAGGTTCAAGTTAGGGTTGTTAAAAGGATGATCCCTCTAATTGTTAACAATGCAAGGGAGACTAGATGGATCACGATTTTATCTCTTCATACTAGCTTGTACATTTATCAATAGATGATTGCAATGGGGAGAAATCTTGTGGAAGTGCTCCAAATTTCAGCTCCATGAAGGCACAAATAATAGCAAGATATGTACCTATGATTTCATTTCTTAAGGTTACTCCAAGTTAAGGTTTTCCATTTAACTAGGGGCCAGAGGAAGATGGAAAGTTTTAGCCATAGATTTTTGTGATAGATGCTACTCAAAATGGAATATTTTAGAAATTCTTTGAATCACAGCTCCAAGATATAGGCCTCACAGGTGGAAGGGAATCCAGCTGATTGGTAACCCCATCCTAATTATCTACTAAGTTGGATATTGGGATGATTCTTTACTATAGCTTCCTCCAAAATTTTGACCAAGCCTCTTGAATTGTGACTTTATTCCATCCTTCATAGCCATGCATGCAAATGCAATAGCTACAACTCCAACTTCATTCATTGGAAGTTAAAGAAATGGTTTTCATTAAATTTTTCCAACAATTCTAAGGTCAATGTTCATAAATATAATTGTAAACACAGTTGTAGCTTTGTCATTTGTACTTTGTGTAATAAAAAAAATAGCTCCCTTCTTTACACCCGTCATTGTAAATGCCATTCCATTCTTCCTAAATGTAGTCACATTGAATTTAGTAGTCCCTATGAATCTAATTAAACTACGCATAAGGGTCAAACAATAAGTTTTTTTTTTTGCAAGAAAATTCCAAATACATTATCACATTAGTTAAGTGGTTGTCATTTATTAATATGAGTATGCAATTGAGGAATGGAAATGTCATCCAAACGAGATACTACAAAATTAACAAACCTTGGACTTGGTGTGAGATTTGTGCCTTATACCCTTATTTTATTAGGCATTTCTCCTATGATATGGTGAAGCATGTATCCATTTATTCATCCAAGGTATAGTGGTCATCATTCCCATCCAAATGTTCAATCTTGCAATGTGTTTCGGTGGTCTAAAGGACTAGAGCCAATCCTGAACAAGTTGGTTGTGCAAGTATTTGTCCAAAAGTATGTTTCTCCAAATAATGTCCCTTGTGATTACCCACCATGAACTTTTCATGACCAATGCAAGACTGAACCAGTGGATGTTCTTGAATCCCCAACCACCATGGTGCTTTGGTTGGAAAATAATTTCCCACTTCACCAAATGACGATATGTGCAACTTCTTTTGTCATTCCATTAGAAATTACTCATACATTGTCAAATCGTGTGAATGGTAGACTTTGCAATATTTGGAAGAGAAAACCAATAGATGGGGATGCTTACCGAAAACTGATTTACTCATAATCATTCTACCACCAATTGAAAGCCATCTGTAGCACCAGTTGTTAACTTTTCCTTCAATCCACTTTATTAACTAGTTCCAATCCTCCACATGATAGTAGTTTGGCTTGAGAAAAAGTTCCAAGTATACAAGACCATGATCACACAGAGTCATCTTATATGGTAGCATTGATTCAATATTATGGATAGCCTAATTAGGGACATTATTATAAAAGAAAGTAGGCTTATGTTGATTGATCAACATGCTTGAGGATGAACAATAGACTAAGAAAATAATTCTAAATATTTTACATTAGGGAGTTTGATATTTTAGCTAAGCCGAACCCTTTATATTGCCAATATTTCCCATTTTTGCAGGAATTTGGTATGCTTAAGATATTGTTTCGAGGAAGTTGTCATGGAAAATTGAATTCAAACAATATTAGTTTGCAGTGCTAAGATATTCCTCGGATTACAAACAAAATGCTTTCATTGTGCTTAAGGATTCATCATTTTTTGCTAGTGAAATGAAGATCTTTTATGTTAATTTTATGACCAATTTAACGTAAACCAAAAACTAAAAAACAACATAAACATGTACAGAACATCATCAAAAACACATTACAACAAGCACATGATTATGGATTTCAACACTTGTAGGCTACGTCTCATTGGTCAAGCTTCCAATGGCTTGGGCCTCTCTATTATGCTCAAAAGTGTAAAAATATGTGTTTACAATGCTCAAATGCTTTTGAAACCTACTTTGTTAGACCCCTATACCACTAGTGTAACCCCTTATTGTTATTAGTACAACCCCATTATTATATTTTTGTACCCATGTAATCCCCATATTGTTATTATTGTGCCCTTACATTATTATTATTATTATGTCGGCTCTGATTATATTCTGACCCGTTAGACTCCTATATATAGAAAGGAGGTCGTGACCTTTGTATCATCCAAGAATTTTTCATTTGTGTAATGTAAAGAAGGTTTCCCCCTTGAAGAGGCTGAATTCTAAGGCATTTATCTCTCTTTTCTATCTCTTTGTGAGCTGGTTTCATAACATTTGCTATCAAAGCTTTGGATTCTAGGGTTTTCATTGCTTTAAACAGGTCATCGTGGAATTTTTCACTATAAATTGTTTTCTGCGACGTTTCAGAAGCTAAACAAAAAACCCATTTGAGCCCAAATCGTACTGAAGCTTATGTCCAAATTTTAGGTCTTGTTTCACTACAATTGCATAGTTATAGTCCAAAACATTCAGGGTTTCTGCAGCCTCCTGAATTACATCCCAAACAGGTGATCTTGGGAAAATTTTCATAAATTTCTGTCTGAGCGTCAGATTTTTGTTTCATAAGAAATTACATAAAGACAATGTCCTGTATATTTTTGTGTATCAATTACAAGTCCGTAGGTCGAAATAGTGACACATGGCACTTTGTACAAGTTAACTCTTCTGAAAAGGTATATAATCAAGTTATCTTGAGAGATTGTGCATAAATATTTCTTGGAGAATCCAATTTCAATCAGACAAGTGGCATTGGATAGAGGACGCAGAGGGCTACCACAGGTCGTAGTTTCAGAACTTAAAGATCTGAAAGTACAAAGGTACAGTCATTTCAAGATCGAGCTCCTAAAATCAAGAAAAAGTGAGATGAGGAAGTTTGATGGCAAGGATCCGGTAAGTTAGATACTACAGATAGAGAAATATTTTGATCTACATGGTGTACCATTGTTACAAAAAGTACATATTGCATCTAATTATTTAGAACTGAATCAATTTTTATGGTATAAAGGGCTTTGTTCTAGTAAACCACTTGTTACGTGGTCAATTTTCATGGAGGAAATGATAACACATATGAGGATACAAAGAGGAACACCTTCTTTAGCCAATTGATAAATCTCAAACAAAAGGGTTCAACAGAAGAGCACATTGAGGAATTCCAAAAATTGAATATAAGGGTAAATGATATTCCAAAGAATAAAATCGTTGATGTCTTCATAGGGACTTTAAAGGATAACATTCAACACGAGGTTCATCTTTGGGAACCTAATTCATTGGAGAAGGCATTCAGGTTGGCAAGAAAAATTGAAAGTGAAATTATGGAAACAAGGAATCCCACCACCCATGACTATAATTATGGAAGTGTTTTTCCTCCTAGCCTTCCATAACCTACAAGGTTTACACCACAACAATTAGAAGCAAAAAGAGAAAAAGGCTTTGTTACAATTGTGATAGAAAATACACTAAAGGTTATAAATGTGCTCAGAAGAAATTATTTTACATAGATTATGCAGAGGGGGAGGAAAAGGATCAAGAAACATCAAAAGAAGATGATATACACTAGGAACCCATCCCAGAGAAATAATAAATGATTCCGACCACATCTTGTAAAGCATTGGAAAAAATTACTACTCCTCAAACTCTTAAGATAGAAGGAAACATCAAGAAGAAAAAGGTTCAAGAAGTGAAAGATCACATCGAGAAAGAAGAAATGAATCCAACCATATCTTGTAATGCATTGTCCGGAATTACCACTCCTCAAACTATCAAGATAGAAGGACATATCAAAAAGAAAAAATTTCAAGAAGTGAAAAATCACATCGAGCATCAAGAAATGAATCCGACCATATCTTGTAAAGTATTGGAAGAAATTACCATTCCTAAAACTCTCAAGATAGAAGGACATATCAAGAAGAAAAAGGTGTAAGCAGTGAAATATCACATCGAGCATCAACAACAAGTTCTCCAACTTTTAAAGGATAACGCCACTTTGGTGCAGAATCGAATGAAACAACAGGTAGATCAACATCGCAGTGAAAAAAGTTTTGATGTAGGTGATTGGGTATTTTTATGGCTACATCTCAAGCAAGCTATTTATGAGAAGTAAATGTTGGAAATACTACACGCACTTAAGAAATGGCGACCTTACCCAATGGGAAGACACTTCAAGGTAAAAATGGATCATGATAGTCTTAAATACTTTTTAGAACAAGTATTATCTTTAGAAGAACAAAAAAAAATGGGTCTCAAATATGTTGGGTTATGACTTTGACATCATCTACAGAAAAGGGAAGCAAAATTTTGTTGCAGAAGCACTCTCAAGAAAGGATGAGGATGTGGAAGCAGTATTTTGTTCTATTTCTATTATCCAACCAGATTGGATAAACGAAGCAAGGGATGAATGGAAGAAGGACGAAGAAGTGTGGCCACTCATTCAAAAGTTGCAGAAGATACCAATTCAAACAATATTGCCAGAACTTTAAGAGGAAGGAAAAATCATATTGGAACCTGGAGTAGTCACAGAAAAAAGAACTTGCTAGCTACGAAATCGATCAATTTTAGAGTATCTCATCAAGTGGAAGAACTTTCCTACTGAATATTCCACATGGGAGGACAAGAATTTTGTACAGAAGCATCAAGAACTACTCAATCATTGAGGACAACACTTTTTGAAGGAGAGGGGCATGTTAGGCCCCTATACTACTAGTGTAACCCCTTATTGTTGTTAATACAACCCCCTTATTATATTTTTGTACCCATGTAGTCCCCATATGTTATTATTGTGCCCCATACAAGCCCACTATTGTTATTATTGTGCCCTTACAATATTATTGTTATGTCAGCTCTAATTATATTATGACCCCTTAGACTCCTATATATAGAAAGGAGGTCTTGGTATTTGTATCATCCAAGAATTGTTCATTTGTGTAATGTAAAGGAGGTTTCCCCCTCGAAGAGGCTAAATTCTAAGGTGTTTATCTCTCTTTTCTATCGTTTTGTGAGCTGGTTTCATAACATGATCCAATCAGTCTAGAATGTCCAAAAATGGCAATCTAGCCTCTCTTTGCAACCAATTTGGTGGAAAACTGAAGATGTTATGACTTCTCCTACTTATCCCAATATTCGCTCCACAAAATGTCCCATTTCCATCATGATCCTACAAATTAGCCCCAACATCCTTTGTCTACCCTCAATGCGTTACAATTTTTTTGAACTATCCCTTTGTGTGTTCGGATAGAGTGTTGAATTATCTATGTGTTCTATGTTCTCTGCGTTCAACACTGAGTGACGTGTTGAACAGATTGGTGAATGTTGAATTCTGTCAATGCAAATGTTATAGAAGCTATAAAAAAAAAACAAAAGGGGTCGTGACCAGTTGCATTTAAATTGATGCATGGATTTGAATAGATTTATGTCGGTTGAATAAATTTTGAGGCCGTGGTGAACCTGATATATGGAAGATCGTACGACATCTCTGTAACTCGTATCCTTGTGACTAGAGAATAGGCATATAACTGAGTGACAAGTATAACCTGCACTCTGCTATGGTATGGTTTGCATTTCTCCAAGTAAGGGACTGCATTTCTTTATGACAATATCCACAGTTTTCCAAGGCTCGCAAGCCCTCAATTCTTTGAGCTTGCATATTGTGAGGCTCACACCATTGGCTGACATACTTTGTGCCCTGACGTGAAGCAGCGAAAGCGTGGTGAGCCTGGACTGTGTGTTGGCTTCCTGTATATGTCGACTGACAACTTTTGGTAATGTGAACATGGATTTGAAGGCTACAAATTCCGTTTTTCTCTACTCTTAGCATTGATGCCAAAAACTCCTACTATGTTACATTGGAATTCTTGAAGGGATTCATTTGATAAATTGAATGTTGTGTCTATATTGTGTCAAATAATTCTAGAAGATTATATATGGTGAATGATGAATGCTATTATGCTGAATGATATTGTGTTGTATGGTATTACATTTTGTACAGTGATACCTCTATTTCTATATATCAGAATCAAATTTTTTTTAGGAGTAAAATTTTCAGCAGAAGTATTTTTTTCCACAGTACATAGATTTTACAATGCATTCAATCATATCTATTGTGGGACTAGTTATCACTGGAAAGGAGAACTATCTGATTGTTCGTGGAAAATAAAACACACCCTCATTTTCAATTAGTTGTGGAAAGGAGTGTGTGTTGGATACAGAGACAAAGAGCCAAAACAGCCTACCTCAGACAAGGAGTTCACCATTTGGGAAAATAAGAAAAGCAAGGCCTATGCATTGATTGCAGCATCAGTAAGTGAAGAGGTGAGTCGCCATATTTCACCATTTTCAAATGCTTTCGAAGCCTTACAAAAATTGAAGGAACTCTATGACTCACACTCTGCACTTGAAGTTGTTCAACTCATGATTAAACTCTTCACTCTTGAATTACAAAATAATGATCCTCTTGCTGTTGCATCCGAAGTAAAATCTATAATGCATGATAAAAAAGCAACTAAGGTTGAATTGGATATTCCTCTCATCGCTTTTCTCAAGGCACTTTATCCTACTTACTCCAATTATCTTAAGTCATTGCAAGCAAATGGAAATCTCAAAGATATTACCTTTGAGTCTCTTGTGAAAAAAATTGTTGAAAGAGAGAAAGCTTTTGGCAAGAAGATAGCTCCTAAATTTTTGAAGAGGTTGTGTGTCTTTCTCAAAGAGAAAAGAATCTTTCTCAATATTCTTCTAGAGGAAGAGGTGGTCGAAGAGGAAGAGGAAGAAATTTCAGAGGCAGGGGGGGCAGGCATTCTCAAGGCGAAAATTCATATTTGCACTGCATATGCTACAAAAGAGATGGATCACATGATGCATCCACATGCAAGCTTCCTTGGGACAGAATTGAGCAGGAAAGAAACTAACCCAATGGTAAAACTAATGATAAAGACAAAGGTAAAGCACATGAATCCACTCACTATGTTGTGGCAGACTGTAATATTGGAGTAAATGAAGACTTATTTAATGCTTCACTTGCTTCTTGGAAAAATGATTGGTTGCTTGATTCAGGAGAAACTTGCCACATGACTTTTAGAAAATATTTTTTTGAAGAATTTACTGACAATGTTGATGGAGCAATATACTCTGCAGAGAAACCCAAACTCAAGCCATCAGGGCTTGGCACAAACAGGCTTAAATTGCCTGGTCTTCTAGACTTTCTTCTACATCATGTTCTATATCTCCCACAGCTGAGGAGAAACTTGTTATCCTTGGTCCACATCCGCCAACAAGGTCACTCCATTCATATGTTTGATGGCAAGCTTGAGGTGAGAAAACCATCTGACCACTCACTTGTCATGACAAGGATAGAAGAAGAAAGGCTTCTCAAGATGCAGGGTACCTCTACTCGTGCACAACATTTCTCATACAATTCTCATTATGAAGAAGGTACACTTCCATCAAGTTTATTATGGCATCCTAGATTTGGACTTTTGAACTATGACAGCCTCTGCTTGCTGAAGAAAAATGGTGTTACTGGTTTGCCTACAATTTCTAAGAAGCTTAAGCAATATGATGCTTAAATTTTAGGAAAGCATAGCAAACAATCCTTTCATGATTCACACTCCAGAGCTCATAGAAAACTTGAACTCATTCATTCAAATTTATGTGGTCCAATGCCTATTCCTTTTGCAAATGGAAATAAATATATGATGACATTTATTGGTGACTACACCAAAATGTGTTGGGTTTATTTATTGAAGAACAAATCTGATGCTTTTCAAACATTCAAGAACTTTCATACATGGATTGAAAATGTTGCGCAATCTCATATTGGCTCTACTCACACTGATAATGGAAAATAATACACTTCAAATGAATTTGAAAACTATCTTCGCCAACATGGGATCAAACATCAAACAACTGTGCCTTATAATCCCCAACAGAATGGAGTAGCTAAAAGAATGAATAGGACAATCTTAAATATGGTACACTTCATGATGTTTTTCAAAAATGTAAAATTGATGTTTTGGGCTGATGTAGTTCTATGTGATGTATATGTAAAGAATAGATGTCCATCTAATGCTATTAGAAACAAGACTCCTTATGGAATGTGGTATGGGCACATTCCTTCGGTAAATCATCTCAAGGTCTTTGGTTCCACATGCTATGCCTTGATACCAAAGGTACATAAAAACAAACTTGGTGCAAGAAGTCATAAGTGTATCTTCCTGGGGTATTCAAACACCTCCAAAGCATATCATCTCTATGATGAAGTCAATAAAAAGTTTGTTGTATCTAGAGATGTAATCTTTCTTAAATCATCCAAAACTGACAATGTTGTTGAAAGGCATCTTGATCACTTGGATAGATTTGCAAATGAAAAATCATTTCAAGAATTTGATAATCAGATTCCACATCTTGAACGGGGAATTCCTATACTAGATCAACCTGTGGAATCTTCTTCTGAAGTGCTCTTTCCCCCACATGAAACTCCAACAATAGATGATACACTAAGTGATGTGATTGATAGAATTGGGAGACTCAATCTTGATTCAGTCCCAACTCAATCAACGGAGAAGCCTGGACCATCTGAGAAAGGTCCCCCAAAGTGGCTAACAAAGACACTTGAAAGTGTTCATCCTGATGAGGTTGGAAACACAGGAACTAGAAATTCAAACCAACAAAATGGAGGTGATGTAGATGACTCTGATTCGCCCATTGATAGGGATGTTTCTTATGATTGTGAATTGAATTTGTCTACATATTTTGAACCAACTTCCTTCAAAGAATTTGCTTCTCATGATGAATGGAAAGAAGCGATGCAAAAGGAGTATGATGCCCTGATAAAGAATGGCACTTGGAAGCTGGTTGATCCTCCATTAGGAACCAAACCAATTGGCTGCAAGTGGGTCTACAAGAAAAAGTATAAAGTTGATGCCTCACTTGACAAGCACAAAGCCAGGCTTGTGGCAAAAGGTTTTGTACAGAAGGAAGGGGTTTATTATGCGGATACTTTTACCCCCACAGCAAAATGGGCCACCATCCAGACACTCTTTTCCCTAGCAACTCAGAATGGTTGGAAAGTCCATCAAATGGATGTAAAAATTGCTTTCTTGAATGGAGATCTAAAAGAGAATGTTTTTATGTCCCAGCTTGAAGGATTTGTTATGAAAGAACATTAACATAAAGTATGAAAAATTGTGAAATCCTTGTATGGCCTCAAACAAGCACCACGAGCCTGGTATGAAAAACTAAGTGAGCATCTTTTGAAACTCAATTTCAAACATTATGATCTTGATGATGCAACTTTGTTTGTCAAGAAGGTTGGAAAAATATTTGTATATCTTGTGGTATATGTAGATGATATTTTGATGATAGGGGACAATGAAAGCTACATTGCATCCATAAAGAAGGAATTTATGAAAGATTTTGAACTGACTAATTTGGGCTACATTCATTACTATCTTGGTATTGAAGTAACTCAACATCCGAAGTCCATATTCCTTTCTCAAAAGAAGTACATTGGAGATCTGTTGAACAGGTTTGGCATGATAGAATGCAATCCTCTTACACTCCAATGGAACAAAACTGAAAGCTCACATCCATTGAAGGAAAAAAATTTAAGGATGTAACAAAGTATAGACAGCTTGTAGGAACTCTCAACTACCTAACTACTACCAGACCAGACATTTCATTTGTTGTTGGAATCCTATCTAGGTTTATGCAAAAGCCTTGTGAGGGACATTGGTCTACTGCAAAAAGAGTTCTAATGTACTTGAAGGGAACTCAAGACTTTGGAATCAAGTATACACAGGTGGGTGACTTCAGCTTGATTGGATACTCTGATTTACACTTCGATGGAGACAAAGAAACTAGGGTATCTAATTCAGGTTATGTTATGACTCTTGGATCAGGAACTATCTCATGGAGATCACGCAAACAATAAGTTCTAGTAGATTCCACAATAGAGGCAAAATATGTGGCAGCAACTGAGGCAACAAAAGAAATTGTGTGGCTCAGGAAAATTCTTGAAGATTTATAGGTAAAATAAGTACAATCGACTCCACTCATGATTGAAAATACCTCGACAATAAAGTTGGCCAAGAACCCAAAGTTCCATGATCGAACGAAGCACATCAATACTAAATATCATTTGATTCGACATCATGTTGAGGCCAAAACAATCCATCTCTGCCATTGTTCCACTAATGAGAAAATTGCATACATCTTCACCAAAACACTTGGAAGAGAAAAGATTGAAAGATTCAAAACAATGCTTGGACTCACCAACATCCCTTCAGATTAAGGGGGGGAATGTTGACACCTAATCATAGGGATTGGGTGAAAATTTGTAATTAATGTAAATAAATAATAGAAAAGATGAAGAGTCATCGGGAGATGAAATGAATAGTCTCTCCCTCATGTATATAATAGTGACCAACCTGAATGAATATCATGATTTGTTTTGAGGAGTTACCTCCTAGCTTGACATTTAGAATTAAATTGGAGAAGATCGTATCTTCTCCCAAGTAGATTTGAGAAGACACCTTGGGATATGGATATTTAATTTGGAAGTTAATTGGAGAAGACCATATCTTCTCAAAACTAGATTCGAAAAGACACCTTGGGATATGGATATTTAATTTGGAATAAATTGGAAGAGACCATATCCTATCCAATATTAAATTTGAAAAGACAAGTTGGGAATTGAATAACAACAATAATAAAATTTATATCAGTAAAATAAAAGTACATTTTCACAAATGTAGGTATATACCAATATTTCTTGATAATTATAAGTCAATATTTTCAGGTCAATTAAACACTAATAAAAATTGGCATGATAAGATTAAGTAAGTCATTACAAGAATAATAGTGGAAATATAGTGAAACTGTACAAGTGATAACATGTAGAGACTTGACCAAAGTGTGAAAGGAGAAGCCAACAAGAAGGGATCCAAACTAAAACTACAAATCTCAGAGGATGAGCTAAAGAAAGAGATAAAATACAAAGTAAAAATCATACAACATGGTGCACTTGATAAGAAATTAAGGAGGCCACCTATGAAATATCAAAGAGAACATAGAAAAGCGATGCATCATTGAGTGCAATGGTGGAAAGTATAGTGATTATTTGTGTGACCCTCTTATATGTAGTTGAAGAAGGCCTCTAAAGAGAACTTACCGAAAAAATAGCCTTCGGCGTAATAATGTTTTTGTCAATTAATATGATGTACTTGGTAAGAGAGTGATGAGATTTCAATATGATAGTGATTCAGTTTACAAAAGCGTTTGCCATTAATAGAAATTTCTTTTATGATTCTTTTTAATGCTACATTTTTCATTTATGGAATTTGTGAAAAAGCAGACGGATGAGGTTAAGGGAAAAAGAAAACATAACCGTTGATAATAGACTTTGAAATCACACACTAACTATAATAAGAGAATTTTTAATAAATCAGTATTGACTTTTATGTTTAAATATATTGTTTTTTTTTTTGTAAGTTTGGCACGACTACATCTTCTGGTGACTTCACATCAAGGTAGATCAACAAATTATGCAATATACTAAAGCAAAATACAAGATCTACTTCTACAACAAACTTGCAGAAGCTTAATCGAATATGAGCAAGATCAAATAGAACACATATAACTAATAATGAGAAATCACTAACACATGAACATAGAAGAATAACCCGTGGAAAGCCTCAGCCTAAAACCCCAATCTCTGTATTATCATACAAGTGGAAAATATGTTCAAATTACAAAAAGAACTAGCTCACAATCTTTCATGCTCTCTCTGCAATCAAACAATACAACTCATAAACTGAACAGACACAAGATATGCCTTCCCTTAGCCCTCCAATCCTCCTATTTCCTTGCGCAGTTTTTCTTGGGGTCCAATGATGCCACCTGTGTGATTGGCCTCATCACACACTCACTAAACTAAAGAAGTAACTGTGCAATCCTCAAGGAATGAATTCCTTCTGCATGCAAGAGATATCCTCCATGTAATATTCCTGCAACTGATAGTACATTGTCCCATCATCTGATCTCAACTGGGTATTTGTCTGAACTGACATGCATGAGTTATTTATGAGAGAATATTCAGTTATCTGAAGTGCAACAATTACATGCATGCATGCATTAACTAACTAAACTCACAATTAGTTCAACAAACTATTTGAGCTAATCTAATTGGACTTAACTCAGTTAACTGAGCTAACTAATTACAAATCAAATTACAACTCATCCTTATCTCTTTAACTAAGGGATAAATTCCTTAATTTATGGGATAAATGTTGCATGTCCTCACATAGACTTCATGTTTGATTTTCTACAACTAATTACCTCGAGATGAATTAATTAATTATTAATCAAACAGCTGCTAAGAAAAATTCGAATTTTACTTCTCTATTTTAGTTCAGGGAATAACTAAAATAGGAAGGCATCCCTAAATGCTATTTATGGCAGTGCTATTTTTAGCACTTCTATATTTAGCATTCCTTGTTTCTATTTTCAACACTCCCTGTCAACAAGAAATGGATTATCAGTAACCCCAATCCTGTCTCTGTGGAACTCGAACTTGCATTTTGACAATGCCTTCGTTAAAATATCTGCATCCTGTTCCTCAGTCGAAACATATAGCAACAACATGATCCTCTTGACCACACAGTCTTGAAGATGGTGATACCGGATATCAATGTGCTTGGACCTGTCATGAAAAATGGATTCTCAGAGAGTTTGATACAACTCTTATTATCACAGTAGATCATAGTTGGATCCATCCTCTGACCAAACAATCCCACTAGAATCTTCTGCACCTAAGTTGCCTCACATGTAGCTTGACTAGCAGCCATGTATTTAGCCTCTGCCGAGGTAAGTGAAACTGATCTTTATTTCCTGTTGTACTAGGAAACTATAGCTGAACCAAGGTTGAAGATTCCTCCAGAAGTTCTCTTCCAGTCTGATGGACTCCCTGCCCAATCCGCATATGTGAAGCCCTGGAGCTTCACTCCCTTTGTCTGTCTGTACCACAATCCAAGCTGAGATGTGCCTCTGAGGTATCTCAGCGCATGCTTCACTGCCTTTCAAAATAGCTTGGTAGGATGAACCATAGCTTGACTCAGCTGGTTCATCGCAAATCATAATTCTAGTCATGCGTTCACCAGATACATAAGTGAACCCACAAGCTGCCAATAAACAGTAGCAACTACTACCACACCTGAAGTAGCATCCTCCTTCCTCTAGTTCCCAGCTAGAGGAGTCTCCATGGGCTTTAACTTATCCATGTGAAAGTGCCTGAGTATCTCATTGGCATACTTGCCTTGAGACACAAATACTTCACCATATTTCTACCACACCTCCATGCCTAGAAAGTAGTGCATAAGACCCATGTCTTTCATTTCGAACTCTCTTGCAAGGTCCTCCTTGCAAGACTGGATCAGCCTATCATCACCTGTCAAAATTAGATCATTGACATAAATAACAATGATCAATGGCTTACCTTCTACCATGATGTGGTAAAGGTTTGCATCTGCTTCACTCTTGGTGAAGCCCAACCCAGTCAAATAGCTATCGATCCTGGTGTACCAAGCACGGGGTGCTTGCTTCAGCCCATACAAAGCCCTCTTGAGACGGCACACATGCGACTCATGATCAAAAGTCTCGAAACCCTCTGGCTGCTCAATGTACACCTCCTCCTCAATCTTCCCATTGAGGAATGTTGTCTTCACGTTCATCTGATGGATCTTCCAACCCATCTGAGCTGATAGTGACAACATCAATATGATAGATAAGTACCTTGCTACAAGAGCAAAGGTCTCATCGTAGTTGATCCCCTCGACCTGTGAGAAACCACAGGCAACAAACCTTGCCTTATGTTTCTCAACACTGTCGTCAGCTGCCTTCTTTACCTTGTAAAGCCATCTGGAACTCACCACTGACTTTTCCTGAGGTCTTGGGACAACATCCCAAACATAGTTCTGAATGATGGAGTTGTACTCCTCCACCATTACATCAACGCAAACTGGTTGCTACACTGCCTCCTTGAATGAAGAAGGCTCGGACTTTACACACTCCCCAAATAGGGCCATGTAACCAGTGTACCGCTTCGGCGACCTCCTCTGTCTGTGCTGAGAAGATGGTTGTCCCACATTCTCCCACGAATCCAACATCAACCTGTTAGCTTCCCTTGAGCGTTTCTGCCCATCTCTGGAAGTCTCAGCATGAGTGGATGTCTCCACTCCTGGATCATCTGCATGCAGTTGCTCTACATCAATCTGAGGCTCTTCCTCCTTAGGAACTGAAAGCTCCTTCTTTGCATGCAACTTGAGCTCCCTCTCAAGTGATACTCGCATGGCTTTCTACTCGTCGAACTTTAGATCCCTGCATACCGCTGTCCTCTAACTAGTAGGCAGGTACACCTGATAGTTGTGGGGTGTATCAGTGTGCCCCACAAGTATTCCCAACTCAGATGTTGGATCTAGCTTCTTTTGAGCATCTTTGGTCACATGATAGTAAATTGATGATCCAAAGATTCGGAAGTGACTCACATCTGCTCGCTTCCCAGAAAAGGCCTCCATAGGTGTCTTCATTCCCAGTATACGGTGCAGGCTCCTGTTCTGCAAGTATACTGTTGTATTGCATGCCTCAGCCCACAAATGCAGTGGTAGGCTTTGGTCATGCAACATTGCTCGAGCTGCTCCCACAATCGATTTGTTCTTCCTTTCAGCCACCCCATTCTGTTGTGGGTTATGGGGTGTTGTCAACTCCCATTTAATTCCTTTTGCAGTGCAGAAGTCCTTAAACTGTTGGGAGACATACTCTCCACCACTGTCGCTATGCAAGGCTTTTATTTTCTTTCCAGATTCTTTCTCTGCCAAGGATTTAAACTCACAAAACTTCAAGAAGGTCTAATCCTTCTTTTGCATAAAGTAGATCCAGCATCCATGAGAAAAATCATCAATAAAAATAACATAGTACCTTTGTTTAGCGGTGGAGGTTGTAGAGAAAGGTCCACAAACATCTGAGTGAACTTGCTCCAGGATTGCTCGAGCTCTACTGTCGCGATCTGGAAAGGAAGATTGCGCATACTTACCCAAGGTATAACCTTTGCATGTATTCGTCTGCTTCATTTTTCCATTGGGAAGTCCTGTAGAAATATGTTGCATGATCTTCAGGGCTTCATGGTGCAAGTGGCCCAATCTTATATACCATAGCTCGCCAACATCTTGGCTCTACACCATCTCAGCTTTGGAACTCAATGTAGCACAGTCATCTACCTCTAGCTTGTAGAGATTCTTTACTCGAATCCTGATTCACTTGGTCTATCCAGTGACGATATGCCTTAGGAATACGTTTCATTTACTAAAGACTACATCATAGCCTTTATCTTCTAGCATAGCAACAGACACAGGATTCTTCTTCAAACCTGGTACATACTTTACGTCAATCAGGGTGAGAGGCTCTCCATGCTCCCTCTAAAACATAACCATACCTTCACTTGAAACACGGTACTTTCCATCATCGCCCATCTCAATCCGCATTTGGAGATCCTTCTCCTCCAAGGTACTGAAAAGATTCTTGTTACCTAACATGTGGAATGAAGCTCCACTATCCAGGTACCAAACACATCCCACCATGGATGAAACCATGCATGCGATAAGAAGGAAATCCAATTCAAACTATGAGGCCAGTGCCTCACCATCAAATCCCTTTGAGGATCCCTTCTTGGATTTCATCTGTGGAAAATTCATAGCATAATGACCCACTTCATGACAATGAAAGCATTGCACTTTCGATTTGTCAAACTTCTTCCCACCATGGGAAGAAATGGATTTGGAATGGGACACCTTCCATTTCCCTTTCCTCACCTTACTAGCTAAGGCTAGATTTTCCTCATCATCTTGCTTTGATGAGGATCCATCTTTGGTGCTTCTTCTTATCTCCTTCTGCTTCAAATCAAACCAAAGTCGCTCCTAATCTGGCAGTTTTTCTCTTCCATTGACCGAGTCTTAGTAGCTATGCCAGCTCTTAGGAAGACCAAGGAGTGCAAGACTCACCATGTAATTATCGGTTGTCGTGATCCCTACACTTCCAAGCTCATCGCTATAGGTGGTGAGCTTGTTCAGATATGTAGAGATCGTGTCGCCCTTTTCACACTTGATTTTTTGAAGCTTGTCTTTCAGGGCCAGCTTCCTTTGATCGCTGCTATTCTAATATAGATCTTTCAATGTTTTCCACATTGGAAATGGTGTCTCCTTCCCATGGAGGCTCGAGACAATGTGGTCTCGAACTCCCTCCAGGAGGATTCTCCTTTCTCTAGCCACACATTTCTTCCATTCCGCCAATTCTGTAGCATTTGCTGCTGTGGGCTTGGGGACTTCTTGATCAATGAATTCTTTTAGACTATTATCCTCTAATACTACTTCCATGTGATCCTTCCAGGCTATATAATTCGAGTTGCCATCAAGGGCACACTCAAGTCTTAAACCGTTGAACGCCATTAGTGAAATTGAGATGTGATAAGAACTTGATTTCTATATTTAGGAACCTCAAACTTTGAACTTCTCCCTTCTTGTATACTGTTCTTTGCTTTGATCACCTTTGCTCCAATACCATGTAGAATTTCCCACTATATACCAACAAATTATGCAATATACTAAAGCAAAATACAAGATTTACTTCTACAACAAGCTTGCAGAAGCTTAATTGAATATGAGAAAGATCAATTAGAACACATATAACTAAGAATGAAAAATCAATCACACATGAACACAGAAGAATAACCCTGGGAAAGCCTCAACCTAAAACCCCAATCTCTGTATTATCATACAAGTGGAAAATATGTTCAAATTACAAAAAGAATCAGCTCACAAGCTATCCTGCTCTCTCTGCAATTAAATAATACAGCTCACGGACTGAATAGACACAATATATGCCTTCCCTCAGCCCTCTAAGCCTCCTATTTCCTTGCGCAGTTTTTCTTGGGGTACAATGATGCCACCTGTGTGATTGGCCTCATTACACACTCACTAAACTGAAGAAGTAACTATGTGATCCTCAATGAATGAATTCCTTCTGCATGCAAGAGATATCCTCCATGGAATATTCCTGCAACTGATAGTACATTGTCCCATCATCTGATCTCAACTGGGTCTCTTTCTGAACTGACATGCATGAGTTATTTATGAAAGAATATTTAGTTATCTGAAGTGCAACAGTTACATGCATGCATGCATTAACTAACTAAACTGACAATTAGTTCAACAAACTATTTGAACTAGTCTAACTGGAATTAACTCAGTTTACTGAGCTAACTAATTGCAACTCAAATTACAACTCATCCTTATCTCTTTAACTAAGGGATAAATTCCTCAATTAATGGGATAACTGTTGCATGTCCTCACATAGACTTCATGTTTGATTTTCTACAACTAATTAACTCAAGATGAATTAATTAATTATTAATCAAATAGCTACTAAGATCAAATTCGAATTTTACTTCTCTATTTTAGTTCAAGGAATAACTAAAATAGGAAGGTATCCCAAAATGCTATCTATGGCAGTGTTATTTTTAGCACTTCTATATTTAGCATTTCTTGTTGCTATTTTCAACAACATTGGCACGACTACATCTTTTGGTGACTTCACATCAAGGTGTGTCTTAACAGAGCACCCGATAAATGTTTATCCAAGACCCTATGGACTAATTATATTATTTGTTACTTTTGGTGCAAACTATAAAAATAAATATATTAAATATATTAAAATTACAAAGCAACCGACTCTTATATGAATTAAAAACAATAATAATATATAAAAAAATAAAATAGTTGTCTTACTTTAAAGTAAAAAAATATTTTAAATTTTATTATTCTTATTTATTTTAAAAGTTATGCTAACTAGTGATAAATGACTAAAGGTCATATATGTATATGACCTTTAGTCCCGTGTGTGTGTATATATATATATAAAATTTGTTTGGTATATGTCAAGCTAATTTATCACACCATCTTTTTTAAATCAAACTAATGGAATAGCTAATAAAAGAAAAATGGAAGTATTTACTTTTGGGGTTGGAAATCAGAGTTTTTGAATTTTCTCCCATCCCTAGGCATACAACTCACAATAAAATAGAGGCTATGTTAGGGTAAATGTTTTAGCTACATATTTGAAACGTTTGTTTCGATCCATTGTAATTTTATCATGCGCACAGGTTTTGATTTTTCTAAATTAATGATACAATGGAAAATACAATCTAAGTTATCATTTCATGCCACTTACAATAAAATGTACCATCTAAATTGTTTTTCATGTGTGTAATTGTCAAGACAATATTCATGGAAAGACAAAAGAGTTTGTCGTTAATAGAAAATTCTTTTTCGATTCGTTTTAACGCTGCATTTTTCATTTATGGAATTTGTGCAAAAAGCATACGGATGCAGTTAAGGGAAAAAGAAAACATAACCACTTAAGATGGTGGAAAAAAGTGGACCCAATTATTATTATATTTATATTTAATGGATCATTATATTTTGAGAGGGAGACGCTCCTGCTCTATTTATTTTTCGACGCTCCCTGCATGCTTGTTATACATCTCTTTTAGGTAGGTGTGTTTTTTTTGTTTTGTTCGTCACTGTTTTTTTATGTTTTTTGTCCTTGTACCTATATACTATAAAATTTAAGCTGGAAGTACTGAATCAGATCATCATGAATATTCTTAAGGACAGTTCTAGTTATTGGGCTGAGAATTTGTTATTGAAGGAGCTTGTGCCCAATGTTGTGGTGACTCTGCAAGAGGCTAGAGAGCTTGCAAAGCGTTGCAGAGAGATTTCATTCAGTGGGAAGCTTATGATGTAGAGTGACATAGATGTGCTCATCAACAAACTCAATTTTCATCTGTGCAATTTGGATATTCTTATAAAGAGCAGACTATTGAGGGAATCTAGTGATGGCTTTATAGTGTCAAGTCTGGATTCCAGTAGGGATGCCTGATTTTTTTTGTCAAGGGTTTGTTTGCAAGGATTAAGATTGGTAATACTGAACTCAAAAAATAGGCCTTGATTTCTCTTGTATAGTTTTTGAAGGAGGATGACATGAATATTCTGTTTATGGTAGATGGAGGAGTGGATATTCTTTACTTGGTGCATTTCCTCGATTCACATAATGTTGCTATCAAATAATATGTAGCTGTTGCAGTATTGATTATGGCGTAGTAGTTTGATGTCTTCAAGGCCTGTGTTGTTGCAGAAAGTGTTGTGCCACCATTGATTAGGTTGTTGGAATTTGGAACTTCTTTGTGCAAGGAGAAAGCAGTCAAGGCTCTGCAGGGATTGACTGTTGACTTTGAGGAGGAGAATATTCATGCCGAGTTGAATTTAATCTTAGGTATTTGTCATTGTAATGATGGCCTGCACATAGCTAAAGAATATGCCTCTGGGGTTTCTACATTTGGTGGAATCTCAGCTCTGATTGAATTACGCAGAAATGGGTATCAAAGGCAGGGTATTGCGTCGGAAATGTTGAGGAAGTTGGCCTTTGTGGAAGAAATAAGAGGTCTCATGGTAGAGGAAGGAGCAATTCTTGTGTTGATCAATCTTGTGAATTATGGTACAATCCTTACACAGAAGTCTTTTGCAGAATGTTTTCATTTGTTGAGGTAGTGATTGAATTGCTTGTTTTATTTTTGGAAAAAGCAGAGAGTACCGAGGTGTGACAGATTGCACTAAGGGCCATCCATAGTCTCTCTATGTCCATTTTCTCTGTAACTATTTTGATGTCATCTGGGTTTTTTAAAGATGTCATAGTTGGAATGATCTTTGATACTAACTATTGTATGGCGTGTTTATTAACAGTCACAAAATATTTTTCCTGCGCATTTTGTTTACTGCATTGTGCCAGCTTCAAGGTTGTTAATTGAAACCTTTCCACGAGTTACTTTTCATTTGTATTTTTGTTGGAGTTCCTATGTTTATTAGCGCGGCAATGCATCATTTTCATTTCCTCATGATTTTCATTCCCATTACTTTGTATTGCACAACGCTTCAACAAAAAATTTCATTCTATAAATATTTAAGTGACCTTTGGAATTATTGGGTAGGGTTTACCATTGGATTTGAATTCTTCACGTGATCTATTCAATTTTGAGTTTTGGGTTAGTAAATTGTGTTATTTTTATTATTTTAGAATGCTTATTGGAATTTGAAATCTTTGATATCTTGATTTGAATTATTGGCTATTGGGATTCTTTTTCAATATGCCCTTTGCACCATATGTCTAGCAGGTAATGAAGCTACTGCTTGTAAATTTATGTAACTGATTGGATTAATATAATGCTACTCCAATTTGAATTATTGGCTATTGGGATTCTTTTTCAATATGCCCTTTGCACCATATGTCTAGCAGGTAATGAAGCTACTGCTTGTAAATTTATGTAACTGATTGGATTAATATAATGCTACTCCAATGAAAATAATTAGGGGAATTGTAATTAAATTGTATGCTACAGTCTAATAGGCTTTAGGGGATAATAAGAAATTAAGGAAATGTGAATTTATAGTTTTTGACTAGTTTTTCTTTTGTTTTAGGTCGGGATTCTACATAATAGTTCATTACCTCGTCCTCAACTGGAGAGCCAAAAAATTCCTTACAATATTGCTCAACAACAACTAGGTGAATTTTATGGTGGTGAGCAAGTTTACACAGATTGGAGAATGTTAAATGTTAGATGATCCAAAAATAATTATTATCATAGGTTATTAAGTTAAATAAAATAATTATTAATTTAAGATATTAAATTAATAATTATTAATCTAGAATATTTAATTATTTAATGGAGACATTTAGAATTAGTATATTGTGGTAAAAGATATGACTCTACAATTGTGTCGTATCTTAGGCTCTATTTTAGGAGAATTGTTAGTAAGATTGTTTGAATAGCTTTTGTTGTAAGTGGACACTTGTTATTACGTAAGTGATCCATAATTAGAGGTAGTAGGACATTGAGATTATAAATAGCTCATTACAAGAGTGTTTGGTTGTTTGGGTGTAAACTCTTGCAAAATTCCAGATGTAATTGTTTTTCTGATTAATAAAATTATGTGTTTGAGGATACTTCTGCCATTATTGTGGTATCAGAGCTCCAGTAATGCTACAGCTGATGTGAGGAGGAGATTCTAGCTCTACAAGTTTTTGGAAAACTCCATTGAATTGATCAGCAAATGATGGGTATGAAAATTGTCTAGTTTATATTTTAGTTTAATTTCAGATTTTTATAAATAAAAAATTAGATCATTTGAGGTTTTCATCAAAATGAAGCGTTTGCCACACCAATCTATCCTGTATCGATTTGGATAAATGGAATGTAGTACTGTTGACAATTCGCGAAATCACAGCCATTGGAATAACGCATCATAAGGAGGAGTTTCCACGAGCCTTGCTGCAATAATAACAGGAAAGACAAATCAATCGAAGTTCGTTAAAGTTGCACTTGCCATTATTTCTTTTTGTTATTGTTTTGTGTGGTGTGTTGATTGGTTTCAGCAGTGAACACGAGACTCTGCTACTTTTCAGTGGGTTTCGGCCTGTAGATGTTCCTTGTTGACAATGCAACGCACAATGCCTGCGATCACAAAAATTTCATTTGATGTCCCTCGAGGCTGAATACTTGAAACTCACTTACGCTGGGAAGCGCTTGGACATAATTGGGAATCGAACATGGGCCGGTTATTTCCCAAGGTTTCTTTTAACCATTTTGTGCGAGCTTCCTTCAATATCTGCATTAAGCTCCATCTTTACAGTGGTGTTTTGCAATACTAGATATCAATAATCAAAGCAGGATCATGCAAAATCTGTGAGTATATGTTGCAGATGGCCAATTACGTATTTTATTGGCAAGATTTTGGTTCAAAATATATTAAAACATCTTCGGAAAATAAAACCATACAAAAAACGAGAGGAATATAGAACTTTTGGTCTCAGGTATAACTCTAGCCGTGGTTGAAAAGTTGTGTTTTGTTGCGCCAGTAGCTCCTGCATCGTAACTTTGTGTTGAATCTGCAATAGAGTTACCAATCAAAGCATAGTGATATATATAATCAGAAACAGGGTATACACTCTGCGTAGCTGTCTTGTTGCCTTCAGGCTCTACGATTGAGCTTGTATTCAACCATTGAAATTGCTACGAGTAAGGTTCATGGTTCCCTTGCCCGAGCAGGGAAAGATAGAGGGTAGACGCCCAAGGTGGCTAAACAAGACAAGAAGAAACAATTGAGAGGCCGCACTCACAAGCGAATCGCAGTGGTTACTTTTGGAAAGAAGTGAGGGCGCAAACCTGTTTGCAACATATTTTATTTTTGATTTTGAAGTCGTGAGTGAAAACAATAAAGGAGGGTTTAATATTAATTAAAAAATTGTGTTTTGGCAATAGGAGTTTTTTTTTTTTTTGTAACTCGGAGAAATAAGGAAGTTTCTATTAATTTGTAATATTTTTGGAGAAATAAGGTGTGAGGGGTTATTTGTAAATGTTTAGGGCAATAAATTTTTGGAGTAATAAGGAGATTTTATTTGTAACTTATTATTTGGAGAGATAAGTGTGACATTGTAACTCAAAGTAATTTTACTTTGAGGGGGGGTAACATTTTTTGTTTACTAGGATTTTCAAGAGCATTGTAAAAGTCAAATTTCAAAAGTTACCTTGTAAATTTTTGAGAAATTGACTAGAGCCAAGTGCAAAGATCAGTCATTTTTCTCCTCCAACAACTATACGAGGGTCAAGGCCAAGCCCCAATAGATCGTTTTTTGCGTAGTGTGTTGCATGTTGTGTTGCCCATCTTGATTTTTTTGAGCCAAATTCTTGGTGTGAAGCTTCAACACTACAATGTCAAAGTTGATTAATTTGTTTTCTAATTCCGACAAACTTGAAGGTACAAAATCTTATAAAACATGGCAATGCGTCATCGAAAGCACTCCTATTTATAATGAATTGTGGCAGGATATATGTGATGGTGATATTAAGCCAAATAAATCCACAGATGCAGCTGCACTAGCAAAATGGGGAGCTAAGAATGCCAAAGCATTAGCTCCTATTAAATCTTCTGTCAATGATGAAATGTATGTCCATATAGCAAATGCTACAGATGCATGGTCTTCTTTGAGAACTTTTAAATAATTCTCTAATACTCAACCTGAATCAAAGAAAGTTGATCTATCTCTAGACTTAAGAATATTAGGCAGGAAATCATTAATGCTAGTTTTCCAGCAGTAGATGATAGTTTTATGTTCACAGTTTTAATTGCTGGACCTCCTTCTTCCTACACACATTTTTTGGAAACTCTACAATTAACTGGAAAGTTAGAGAAGCTAAAGTTTGATGAGCTCTGCGAAATGTTGACCCAACTTGATAAAACCTTTGGGAAGAAAAATAAAGTTGGTGAAGATGTCTTTTTCACAGAGGCCAACACTAGTAAATCATCGACTGACAGTCCTAGAAATAGAGGTAGAGGGAATTTCAATCAGAATCAAGAAACACATAATGTACAAAGTCGAGGTTGAAGCCAAAGAAGAGGAAACAATTTTAATAGTGGCAATAGTTTAGGCAGGAGTAATTTTCAAGGCAAAGGAAACAATCAAGGAAGAGGAACTAATAATCAAGGTAGAGGAAAACCTCAAAAGAAAAGTCAAAGCAGAGGCAGAGGACAATCTCCAGGAAGAGGAAGAGACTTAAGTCAAATTGTGTGTCGAAGATGTAACAAAGTTGGACATTATGCTGAAGATTGTCGAACTTCTCTTAATAAAATTCCCAAGTTTCATCAGCACTCAACACAATTTGCAAATGATCAAGATGATAATAACTCAAAATATGTTTTTACTTCTTTGCTGGAATTACAACTTTCATCCCATCTTAGAAGTGATTATGAAGATGCTTGGATCTTGGATTTAGGGGCAACTTAGCACATGACTTGTCGACGTGACCTTTTTTGGAATTTTCAAGATTGCCAACTTAATTCCATTTTTCTCGCAAATGATACAAAACATACACCTTATGGAAAAGGAGCAATTAAATTTTTTCTCCCTGGCATTGGAGAAAAAATGATTTCAAATGTATGGTATGTACCAAAATTTAAGAAAAATTTGCTATCTTTAGTCACGATTTGACAAGCAAGACATCAGGTAATTATGGAAGATGGCCTAGTTAACATTAATTCAATCAAACAGAGCTTGAAAAATGTGATGATAGCTTATGAAGATGGAAAATTGTTAAGGATAAAAGGGACAATTATTCCAAGGCATTCTGATTTTGCAGGGGCAGTGACTACGGGAATTTCACTTATAAGATTGTGGCATGTAAGATATGGACATTTAAATTTTGATAGTCTTTTTCAATTGCAAAAACAAGGGATGGTTAAAGGACTTCCCACTTTCAAAAAGGAAAATGCAAAATGTGAAGCTTGCATTTATGGAAAACAAAGTCGAGAAAGCTTTCCAACAAGTTCATGGCGCACAAACAGGTTGTTGCAACTAGTTCACAGTGATGTGTGTGGACCACTACAAACTTCATTCGATGGTTGCAAATATTTCTTACTATCCATTGATGATTTTAGTAGAATGACTTGGGTTTATTTCTTAAAGAAAAAGTCAGAAGCATTTGAAAAGTTTAAAATTTTTCACCAACTTCTTAAAAATGAAGTCAACGAAAAGATAGGTACTCTCAAGATAGATAATTGGGGAGAATTCACTTCAAATGAATTCAAAACTTATTGCAGTGATAATGGCATAAGAAGACATCTTACAAATGTTTACACTCCACAACAAAATGGCATCGTAGAAAGAATGAACCGCACCTTGTTAGGAATGGCGAGATCTATGTTAACTTTCAAAAGGTTACGTCCTGTTGACCACAACGTGTCAAATTCCCAGTAGTGCACCCCCTTTTCTTCACAAAAAGGGATAGCGCTTGATCGACATGTCCGTGCCATTTGACATTCATCAACAGCTTGATCAATTTATGTTGTAAACCCAGTCTGCATATTTAATTGTAAATAATCTTAGTAGAGTTGAGTCATGTATGTAAATTGCCTAGGTGGACCTAATTTTCTAGTGATAATCTATGTTCCGGAAGGTTTTTTGTCTCACCGATCTATGATCAGCAGAGTTTTCCTTCAGCCTAACCCCAAAGCCGGAATGGATTTTGTCATTAGAATCTTAGGAGAATCCTAGTGTGTTAATCTACTAGATTATAGTTGTGTCACAGAACTGGGTGGTTTATGAGGGTCTATGTCAAATGGGTTCTCCCCCTTGAGATGTAAAATTGTAAAAGTCATGATGTAAAGTGTCTTGAGGGTTAGAAATTGTTTTTTAATCCCCTCATATGTCCTAAGTCCTAGGTCCTAGGTGATTTTTCCAAAGGCTAAGTTCAAGGATCTATTTAAAAATAAATTAAAAAAAAAAAATTAAAAATTAAAAAATAAAAAAAAAAATATATATATATATATATATAAAATAAATAAAAATAGAAAATAATAAAATAAAGTAAAAACTTAAAAAATAATAAAATAATAATAAGTCAAATTTTTGAGTAAATAAATGCAGAATTTCAATTTTTTAATGCATTAAAAATTCGACGGATGAGATTAAGACATATCTTGATCCTCATCGACGATCGAGATCATTTTGACGTGGATCACTCGAACTAGTTGTTGGGAATTTTTCCTTTAAATAGGGTGCTAGGGGTCATTTGAGATGAGATTGGATCTGTGAGTCTTGTGCTGAAGAAGCTCTCTTGTAAACTTTTTCTGGTGCTAATAAAGAAAGACTTTGGGGTTACAAATCTCGCTGGTGTTACTCTTCTGAAAATGCTGTAAGATTGTTCTATTTTTCTGCATAACTTTATTTTCAGCCACTGATGATAGCTTAATGAAGATTGATCTAGGCACAGATATCTTGTCTGATAATTGGGGTTTGAATAATAATTTAGATTCTGAAATATAGTGGCAGGTTTCTCCATTTGATCGGGGTTTCACTATTGTTTTCTCCTTCTATGTTAATGGTTGATTTTAAGCTGTGTAGAAAGTCCTTTTTTCAGATTACAGGGTGTTAGGGGAAGTTCTCGGTTGAACCAGCCAATTCCTGGGTTGTGTTTTCTGAAAGATCCTAGCCAGTGCTTGATCCCGAGCTTATCATTCGATTTTTTTATGAATGCATGCAAGGTTTTCTGAAGCGTTTTACATTAAAATTAAATTCTGATAATATTACTGTGATTATTGATAAATCTGGCTTCTTAAGAGCTTTCAGTTTGTAAATACTGTAAAAAAAAAATTGCTGGGTTTAGGGTTTTCAGTTTTGTTTTATGCACATATCATTTTTGGGTGATTTTTCGTTCCAGGTTGCAGGGTTTCTGAAGATTTCCAAGGTTTATCTACGCCGTTTCGCTGTCCAAGGGTTTCAATTTCAATTGTTTTTTAGGTCCGGAAGAAATTTTACATCGGTTTCATTGATCTCAGCATCTGGGGTTTGGAATATTTTTCCAAGGACTGCAAAATCGTTTTTTCAAAATTCCCCAACTATCCTCAGCTGCCAGAAATCTGCATAAAAATAAAAATAAAAACACAGCTCCTTCTTCTTCTCCTTTGCTGCTCCACCTCCCTTTCTCCTGCGTGCTGCCATATCCTTTCTGCCTACAAACCTTCCTCATCATCGCAACCCATCCCACACCTTCCATCTCATTTCTTCATTGCTTGCAAACCTGCAGTCAGCAACAAAATACATTGGCAAAACGCTACAGCCTTGGATTCCTTCACCTTGCCCACGCTGTCTCCTCTTCAACCTGGGATTTCCTCCCCTTCCAACCTGTCGTCAAGCGAAGCTGCCTCTGCTCTCCATCGGACGAATTCTTCGCTGTTCAGTTTGCTCCACTGGACCTGCGTTCAATACGTTACGTACAACAGATTCATTTTTTGATTTAAATTTTTTTGCATGCATATAGTTTAGGTTTAGATTTAGCCTAATCAGATTTTTTAGTTTTAAATTTATTTTCAATTCCATTTTCCCTTCTTCTTCTTTTTTCCGATTTTGATTTAGCTTAAACTTTTTTTATATGTAGTATTCGTATGTAGTTCTAGTTTTATTCAACTCAGCTTTTTTTTTGGGTTTTACATCTTAGTCTAATTTGAATATAGTTTATTTGATTTTGACTTAAATTTTAGTTTTAATTTAAAATTTTAAAATTTCATAAAAATTCTTAAGTCCCTTTAGTTAGGGTTTTAGTTATATAGTTTTAGACTAGATTTTAGTTTTTTTCGTTAAAGTTTTCTTTTTTTAGATTTTAATTTTAGTTTTATTAATCATAAAAATTATAAAATAAAAATAATAATAATAATAATAATAAAGTCATTAATAAAAGTTCTTTTTAGACTTTAGTTTTAGTTTAAATTTTGATTTCAAGTCCTTTTTTATAATCATAAAATTCTTAAAAAAATTATAAAATCATAAAAAACAAAAAAGTTCTAGATTTTAATTCTATAGTTTAGTTTAAGTTTTATTTTTATTAATCATAAAAAAATAAAAAAATGTAAAAATCAGAAATCATAAAAATCATAAAAAAAAAATAAAAAAAAAAAAAAAAATATATATATATATATATATATATATATATATATATATATATATATATATATATATATATATATAAATTTTCGTTTCTATAGTCTCATTTATTTAGGCTTTAGTTAGCCTAGTCTTGTTTTATTTGAAAACATAAAAATATTTTGGAAATATTTTGCCAGTTTGAATCTTAGCCCAGGAATCTGTTACTTTTTATCTCTTTCGCTGAGGCTAAATTTTTGATGTGGGGTTAATGTTTATCATTTTCATGTGGTTAAATATGTTTGAATGATCATTTAAAGATTAGCTATATGAATGTGATCTCTGGTTAACTTTTGAAATTACGTGGTTGTTTAAAGCCTTTATCTTTCGAAATTTCAATTGCTGGAGTATCATTTAAGCATTTTCTCGCATTTGATAAAAATTTATTTTTGTTTGAATGGTTGCTCTACATGGTTTATATTTCTGCAGCATCTAATAATTAATCGTTTAAACATTAAATCCGCAAGGCACTGGTCCATTAAACTTAACAAAATAAATTTAGTGCTTGTTTCTTCGTGTCTCCCAACCCAACTAGTCGACAGTTGGTCTTCATCACCTCATAGGGTCTACCCCCCTTAGCCGCGGGAGACAGGCTTAAACGGAGAGATCAGGGATCAGAGTGACAGCCCCTGGTTTAAGCGTTGTCGTGTCAATCTGTGCGACAACATTTTTTGGCGCCGTTTCCGGGGACAGAGTTTTTCTGTCCCTGGCATTTCAACGACATTCATCTTCTCATTTCTCATCATTCTTTCATCTTTCTCATCTCTGATTTGAGCTGGCAGATTCAACATTTTTGGTTATCATTTGGATATTTTATCACCTTATCTTTCGTCATATCAGCAACTCCTCTTCAGTTCATTTCTTGTTTGGGTGGCGACTCCATTTCTTTTCATTTATTTTCCCAACCAAGAAGCCTCTCTCATATCAGCTTGTTGGTTACCTTTTGGATCCAAGAATTTGACTCATTGTTCAAGTGGCGACTCCACTTCTTTCATCTCTTAATTTTCTTGAGCAGAAATCTCTTTCTATCATCCATTTGATCCCTTATTATTCATCATGGATTATTCATTTAAACCATGTCATTTTACTGATAATCTCCATGATTTTCCGAAAGAGGCCATTTCTAAATTATTTAAGTTCTCAGGTGGTGATTTGGTCGCTGTTAGACAACATTTAAATAGGTTTACTTGTGTAATGATCATATATTGTAGACTTCCTCAATATAATCATGAAGATGTCAAGATGCGTCTATTTGTCCATTCTTTAAAGGGTGATGCTTTGAACTGGTTTAATATTTGTCCTAAAGATTCTTTCATTTCTTTGCAAGACATTATCGATGCTTTTAAAGATAGATATGGTGATCCAGATAGCTCGCCTTGTGCCCCTAAAATCGTGCTGCAAAATTAAAGTAATCTTATAAAAGGTTCAGCTGTCGAAGAAAGATTTCAAGACAATGCTTCATATCAGAATTTGCCATCCACTTGTAGTGGAAAAGTAGAAACAAATTGTAAAAACAGTATTAACAATGAAAAGGAAGATCATAAGCAAATTATACAAGATCTAATGCTGCTGGTAAAAAATATGGAGATCAATCAAACTAATTGTGCCAATGATGTAAGAATTTTATGCACCCACCTGGAAAAGCGTAATAGGGAGATGGAGATCATGCAAAATCAACATAGTAAGGAGATTGAAGCCATGAAGATTAATCATGACATAGAAATTAGTTTTATGCAAAGCAAGATGTCAGGCTTAGAGGAAAATATGACAAACATGCAAGCAAATCATAAGAAAGAGATAAACTCTATGCAACATTGCTTGATGACCATGGAAGAAGACCATGCCAGGGAAATCAGTGCTATAAGGGTTGAACACTCTAGTCAGATAGACACCATTAAAATACAGTTTCAGAAATTTCAACAGCAGTCAGAAGATGAAGGAAACCAGGAAAAATCAATAGATCAAGAGCCTTCTTATCCGCTGCAGCAAACTCCATCTTACTATGAGGTGGTCATTGGTTCGATTGAAAGGTGGTTAATTGAAGGTGATCCAGATAGAATTAAAAATGATAAAGATCAGATGCAGGATAAAGAAAGACATGTCACGCATATCTTACATACTTCATCTCATAGCTTTGAAGCAGAAAGTTCCATGTCATCAGTGATGCAGCCTGCCAGGAAGAAAAAGTGCAAAAGAAAGAGAATGAGAAGAAGATTTGATGCATCAGACAGCCGCGAGCAGCTTGATTTTCGGATAGGAAAAAGTCCTACTGTATGCAGAATTGGACATGGCACATCCGACAAGCAGCCGACAGGTTTGCCTGAAAGCAGGCAAATGCTCAGTATACACTATATTGAACACATCTGATGCCATGGGGCATCCTTTGTATTGTATTTCTAACCCTACTCCTTGTCATTTCAGCATTTTCATTTCTGTTTTAGGATTAGATTTGCTTTTCTAGATTAGTTAATAAATGAAGAGCTTATATCTTTCCTGTGCTTAATGTTATATGATGATTTTTGGATGGACGCTACTTATGTTATGTTGTGTATTGCATGGGTGCAGATTCTGGATTCTCACATTCCTATAGTGCAACAACGTGTCCCCAAGTGGAGCCAGATGTTGACCACAATGTGTCAACTTCCCAGCAGTACACCCCCTTTTCTTCGTAAAAAGGGATAGCGCTTGATCGACATGTCCGTGCCATTCGACAGTCATCGACAACTTGATCAATTTATGTTGTAAACCTAGTCTGCATATTTAATTGTAAATAATCTTAGCAGAGTTGAGTCATGTATGTAAATTGCCTAGGTGGACATAATTTTCTAGTGATAATCTACGTTCCGGAAGGTTTTTTGTCTCACCGATCTATGATCGGCAGAGTTTTCCTTCAGCCTAACCCCAAAGCCGAAATGGAATTTTTCATTAGAGTCTTAGGAGAATCCTAGTGTGTTAATCTGCTAGATTATAGTTGTGTCACAGAACTGGGTGGTTTATGACGGTCTATGTCAAATGGGTTCTCCCCCTTGAGATGTAAAGTTGTAAAAGTCATGATGTAAAGTGTCTTGAGGGTTAGAAAATATTTTTAATCCCCTCAAATGTCCTAAGTCCTAGGTCCTAGGTGATTTTTCCAAAGGCTAAGTTCGAGGATCCATTTAAAAATAAATAAATAAAAAAGAATTAAAAATTTAAAAATATATATATATATAAAATAAATAAAAATAATAAAATAATAAAATAAAGTAAAAACTTAAAAAATAATAAAATAATAATATTTTGAGTAAATAAATGCAGAATTTCAATTTTTTAATGCATTAAAAATTCGACGAATGAGATTAAGAGATATCTTGATCCCCATCGACGGTCGAGATCTTTTTGACATGGATCACTCGAACTAGCTGTTGGGAATTTTTCCTTTAAATAGGGTGCTAGGGGTCATTTGAGATCAGATTGGATCTATGAGTCCTGTGCTGAAGAAGCTCTCTTGTAAACTTTTTCTGGTGCCAATAAAGAAAGACTTTGGGGTTAAAAATCTTGCTGGTGTTACTCTTCTGAAAATGCTGTAAGATTGTTCTATTTTTCTGCATAACTTTATTTTCAGCCATTGATGATAGCTTAATGAAGATTGATCTAGGCACAGATATCTTGTCTGATCTTTGGGGTTTGAATAATAGTTTAGATTCTGAAATATAGTGGCAGGTATCTCCATTTGATCGGGGTTTCACTATTGTTTTCTCCTTCTATGTTAATGGTTGATTTTAAGTTGTGCAGAAAGTCCTTTTTTCAGATCACCGGACATTAGGGGAAGTTCTCAGCTGAACCAGCCAAATCCCGGGTTGTGTTTTCTGAAAGAGCCTATCCAGTTCTTGATCCCAAGCTTATCATTCGAATTTTTTTTTTTTATGAATGCATGCAGGGTTTTCTGAAGCGTTTTACATTAAAATTAAATTCTGATAATATTACTGTGATTATTGATAAATCTGGCTTCTTAAGAGCTTTTAGTTTGTAAATACTGTAAAAAAAAAATTGTTGGGTTTAGGGTTTTCAGTTTTGTTTTATGCACATATCATTTTTGGGTGATTTTTCATTCCAGGTTGTAGGGTTTCTGAATATTTCCAAGGTTTATCTGCGTCGTTTCGCTGTCCAAGGGTTTCAATTTCAATTGTTTTTCAGGTCCAGAAGAAATTTTACATCGGTTTCATTGATATCAACGTCTGGGGTTTGGAATATTTTTCCAAGGACAGCAAAATCATTTTTTCAAAATTCCCCAGCTATCCTCAGCTGCCAGAAATCTGCATAAAAATAAAAATAAAAACGCAGCTCCTTCTTATTCTCCTTTGCTGCTCCAGCTCCCTTTCTCCTGTGTGCTGTCATATCCTTTCCGCCTGCAAACCTTCGTCATCATCGCAGCCCATCCCACGCCTTCCATCTCGTTTCTTCATTGCTTGCAAACCTGCAATCAGCAACAAAATACATTGGCAAAACGCTACAGCCTTGGATTCCTTCACCCTGCCCACACTGTCTCCTCTTCAACCTAGGATTTCCTCCCCTTCCAACCTGCCGTCAAGCGAAGCTGCCTCTGCTCTCCATCGGAAGACTTCTTCGCTGTTTAGTTTGCTCCGCTGGACCTGCGTTCAATACGTTACGCACGGCAGATTCATTTTTTGATTTAAATTTTTTTGCATGCATATAGTTTAGGTTTAGATTTAGCCTAATCAGATTTTTTAGTTTTAAATTTATTTTCAATCCGATTTTCCCTTCTTTTTTTTCTTTTTTTTTTCTTTTTTTTTTCGATTTTGATTTAGCTTAAACTTTTTTTATACGTAGTATTCGTATGTAGTTCTAGTTTTATTCAACTCAGCTTTTCCACGAATACCAGCTGGAATTTTAGTCTTAATGAACATCATGCTTAGACGATTGGATCGCTCCCATCGCTCATAAAGCGTGATGTCCGCTGTAGTGCTGGTATTAGTGAGTGCCGATGGTTCATCTTTCCTAATAGCATAGTCTATGTCCATCCACCCTAAATGAAGGAGAATCCTCTCCTTCCAAATCTTATAGTTATCTCCCTTAAGTTCGGGAATGTCACAACGAATTTCAGAGAAATTTGCAGGTTGTACTACTGCATCAAAATTAAAAATCACATGCTTATGTTAAAATTGAGGCTTAGATAAAATTTCATGTTTTACCAATGTAAATCATGCTCAAAATTGAATCTAATGACATAAAAATTGCCTGTGGGCTAAATTTTCAATTCAAACAGATTCAATAAAACTTTATGATAAAACTTATTAATTCATAACTCCTGTGGGTAGGTTATGAAATTTTATCCTAATTAATTACATAAATATAATAAAAATTCCTGTAGGATAAAATTTATTATATTTAGTCTAATTAATTACAATTTAATGTCTAAATAATCTTTATGTGATCTATCCAATCATAATATATAATTTTATTTAATTAAAGATGTTGTGGCTATTTTTTAATTAATTAAAATTATATGATCACTAGACATTATCCATTATAAATTGCATAAACAAAATATATATATATATATATATATGGAAGGCGGAAACAATTACCGCACTAATCAAACTCTTTAAAAAAAAATTCTTACAAAATTATAAACATTTCTTTAACCAGAGTAAAAAAATGTTCGGTAAAATGAATATGTCAATTTGACATTTTAATAAACTTCATACAAGAAAACTATATGAGTAAAAACTGCGATAAATATTAGTATTACTTCAAATGACATCAGGAATTTCTTTCTAAATAAATAAACCTCAAATTCCTTTTTAATGAAAACCATATAATTAAAATAGTTGATATTTGGGGAAACATATTGTTCTTAGTCCACAGAAACTTCATGAAGATCAAGAAAATTAATACGAGAATTAAAATATGCATATTAGCAGAACTTGAAGACAATATCCAGACAAACAACAAGAAAGTCTGATACAATTATTCATAATGGGATTTTAAAAGGGAATCCCAACTAGATGGTGAAACCAGTCACCAGTAGGCATAGAAGACATAATAAATAACTAAATATTGACATCAAGTTGAAAGCTAACTATCACAATTCTTTACTCAGGAAATTGAGAACAAAATCGTGGAGGGTATCAAGGCCTACAATATTCAAGTTTATATGAAGGCTTAATAATAGATAATTCATGATGTTAACTAAACAGATAATGCCACATTTTCATATGACAAATATGCTAGCTAATCTATGACTGTGACCATCAGTTTCTCATACAATGACAGACAGAACTCCAATGGGCACAATAACATTTTTAAGGATTTTATGAATTAAGTGAAAAGAATCATAAATTACCCAAAAAAAAAAAAAAAAAATTGTACTATTTTATTTCACTATAAATAAATAGCCTCGCTGTTATCATTACATTATAAGGTCTTTTATGTTGTGTTTCCAAAATATATAATTCCACGCTCCACGCAGCTAAAAACTTATGGTCATATGCGCATTGAAAGGGCACCTTACTTACCACGGCATCAACTCCACTTTGAAAGAGACTAGCCAAAGCAAAACGTGGATGGATTTGTTTAAGTGGCGATAGAGAAATATTAAATAGATGAGCTTTTTTCCACCCCTTTAGAATTCCACAAGGCCGATTCAAATTAAACCAAGTTTTGCTATGAAATTAGGATCCAGCACATCGTTATCATTAAAATTTGAGATATTGAATCTAATTGCCAAAATTTAAAACTCGTTCACTATACTCAAAGCTTTGCGCAATCAAACATTCAAATGAAATCAAAAATTCATTCATTTGACAGCTCATAATTTCTCTCGTGTTTCTAGAATTTTAGAAAGCTCGACTAATAGATTCAAATCCCGAAACCAGTTAACTTAATCCAGATTTGGAATTCAATTCTTTATTTATCAAAATTTCACATATTTTATTCGTATTGCTGATGATCTAAAAAACGATAAGAATATGTAAGGTTCAAAAGCATAATAAATATATCTAAACCAGGTCTACAAAAATACGAGTATTTTGACATCGGTCGATAATGTCAACATCTACACTGTTAAATGTACATTCTGTTATCATCAGTAAAGACGAAACAAGCAGAATTTCAAATGACATACGGTGCAAACTTTCAACGAGAGGAATGTGTGAACAGTAAAACACGCGGGGAGGCCAGGCCAGTTTTATAATCAATCAAAATATATATATATATATATATATATATATATCTATATATATATATATATATATATATATATACATATATATATATATATATATACATATATATATATATATATATATACATATATATATATATATATATACATATATATATATATATATATACATATATATATATATATATATTTTAAATCACACAGGAAAATATTGGCCAGATTAAGGGGGCAAACCCATTTGATATTTTCCAACCTAGCTGATGGATGGTTTTCGGAGGCAGTTAGAGTAAGCAGAACACACCAAGGCAGAGATAAATGTGCAGCTCTCCAGCCATTGATGATCAATTCGTCACTTCAGACAAGGCACTAGCAAGCACCCTAATCATGAAGTTCTCATCCCTAAGGCTCACCAGTGTGAAAGGTGTGCGCGAGCACATCATGCAGATGAGGGACACTGTGGCTCAATTGAAGAAACTCGAGGTTGATATATCGGAGTCCTTCCTAGTGCACTACATCCTGAACACCCTTCCTCACCAATATCGACCTTTCAAAATCTCATACAACACACATAAGGATAAATGGTCAATTAGTGAACTCATGACCATGTGTGTTCAAGAGGAAGAGAGACTAGTGATGGAACTAGGAGAGAGTGCAATGCTAGCAACACGTGGAAAGGGAAAATCTCAAGCCAATCGTAAAGGGAAAGGTAAAGTACCTCCCCAAGCCAATATCAAGAAGGATTCCAAGTGTTTCTTCTGTAAAAAGAAGGGACACATGAAGAAGGAATGCGCCAAATTTCAGAAATGGCTTGCGGACAAAGGTAATTTAATCTCATTTGTTTGTTATGAATCTAATATGGTTAACGTAAATATTAACACATGGTGGATTCATTCTGGATCAACAATTCACATTTCAAATTCCTTGCAGGGTTTGCAAAACCTAAGGAAGCCAGTGGGAAGTGAGCAAAGCATCTTATCAGGAAACAAGATGGGCTCGCATGTGGAAGCTATAGGAACATGTTATTTAACTTTAAGTAATGGTTTTGTTTTGGAATTAGAAAAGACCTTTTATGTTCCAAGTTTTTCTAGAAACTTGATTTCAGTTTCAAGGCTTGTACCTTTTGGATATTCCTTAAACTTTTCAGACAAATCTTTCAGTCTATTCTATAAATCTGATTATGTTGGGAATGGTATTTTGTCTAATGGTCTTTACTGCATTAATTTACAAAACAATGTCACTTATGATTCAATGCATGTTCACACTGGCACTAAAATATGTGTTATTAATGAAGATTCTTCTAAATTATGGCACCGGAGACTAGGTCATATCTCCATAGAAAGAATTAAAAGATTGGTAAATGAAGGGGTACTTAATACTTTGGATTTTACTAATTTTGAGACTTGTGTGGACTGCATAAAGGGAAAGCAGACCAACAAGTCAAAGAAAGGTGCCAATAGGAGTTCGGACATATTAGAGATCATACATACTGATATATGTAGTCCAGACATGGACTCACATGGTCAGAGATACTTCATCTCCTTTATAGATGATTACTCACGATATATGTATCTCTACATGCTTCATAAAAAGAGCGAAGCATTAGATGCCTTTAAGATATTTAAGGCTGAAGTAGAGAAACAATGGGGCAAGCAAATTAAGATCGTGAGATCAGATAGAGGTGGAGAATATTATGGTAGATACACAGAAGATGGACAAGCACCTGGGCCATTTGCTAAATTTCTTCAAGAGCATGGGATCGTTGCCCAATACACCATGCCTGGTTCACCCGACCAGAATGGTGTAGCAGAAAGAAGAAATCGAACATTATTGGACATGGTGCGGAGTATGCTTAGCAGCTCCAATCTTCCTAAATCCTTGTGGATTGAAGCACTTAAGACGGCAATGTATATATTAAACTGAGTCCCAACCAAGGCGGTTCTTAAAACACCATTTGAATTATGAAAAGGTTGGAAACCGAGTTTGCGACATATGCGCATTTGGGGATGCCCGTCTGAAGTGAGAATTTATAATCCACAAGAGAAGAAGATGGACCCAAGGACCATTAGTGGGTATTTCATTGGATATGCTGAAAGGTCTAAAGGTTACAGATTTTATTGTCCATCTCACAGCACTAGGATTGTGGAATCAAGAAATGCAAAGTTTCTTGAAAATGACTTGATCAGTGGGAGCGATCAAACCAGAAACATAGTTTCTGAGAAGGATCATTCAGAATCTCAACCTTCCACTTCAAGTGATAGATTGGTTATTATTCATAGCACCCCTCAAGTAAAACTGGTGTTGAACAACCAATTGTTGAAGTTCCACAAGCTGCTGACTATATTCCAGTAGATCAAGGAGTTCAAGAGTTGCCAAGAACTTTTGAACAACAAGTTGAACCACATACTTCTCAGGAAGATGATGGTACAACATTAAGAAGATCTACTAGACCAAAGAGATCAGCAATTCCTAATGATTACGTTGTGTATCTACAAGAATCTGACTACAACATTGGAGCCGAAAATGATCCCGAGTCATTTTCACAAGCCATGAGTTGCAAAGAATCAGAACTATGGTACAATGCCATGAAGGAAGAGATGAATTCCATAAAGAGTAACGAAGTATGGGATCTTGTTGAGTTGCCTAATGGTGCAAAAGCCATTGGATGTAAACGGGTCTTTAAGACAAAGAAAGACTCATTGGACAACATTGAGAGATACAAGGCAAGACTTGTTGAAGGCCATTGATGATCAATTCGTCACTTCAGACAAGGCACTAGCAAGCACCCTAATCATGAAGTTCTCATCCCTAAGGCTCACCAGTGTGAAAGGTGTGCGCGAGCAATATGAACAAGGCAAGACTTGTTGCTAAGGGATTCACTCAGAAAGAAGGAATCGACTACACGGAGACCTTTTCTCTTGTATCTAAGAAAGATTCCTTGCATGTTATTATGGCATTAGTAGCCCATTTTGACTTGGAGTTGCAACAAATGGATGTGAAAACGGCTTTTCTTAATGGAGATCTAGAGGAGGAGGTTTACATGAAACAACCTGAATGATTCCCCTCTAGTGATGGTGAGCAATTGGTTTGCAAGCTCAAGAAGTCATTATATGGTTTAAAACAAGCATCCCGACAATGGTATTTGAAATTCCATAATGTAATTTCTTCTTTTGGTTTTGTAGAAAACATTATGGATCAATGTATATACCTGAAAGTTAGTGGGAGTAAAATTTGTTTTCTTGTTTTATATGTGGATGACATTTTGCTGGCAACCAATGATAAGGGTTTGCTACATGAGGTGAAACAATTCCTCTCTAAAAATTTTGATATGAAGGATATGGGTGAGGCATCTTATGTCATTGGCATTAAGATCCATAGAGACAGATTTCGAGGCATCTTGGGTCTGTCACAGGAAACCTATATTAATAAAATTTTAGAGAGATTTCGGATGAAGGATTGTTCACCAAGTGTAGCTCCCATTGTGAAGGGTGATAGGTTCAATTTGAACCAATGCCCAAAGAACGACTTTGAAAGGGAACAAATGAAGAACATTCCAAATGCTTCTGCTGTCGGAAGCCTAATGTATGCTCAAGTCTGCACAAGACCTGACATTGCATTTGTTGTGGGAATGTTGGGACGATATCGGAGTGATCCAGGTTTAGACCACTGGAGAGCTGCAAAGAAAGTAATGAGGTACCTTCAAGGAACCAAAGACTACATGCTTATGTATAGACGGACAAACAACTTGGAAGTAATTGGCTACTCAGATTCTGACTTTGCTGGATGTGTTGATTCACGTAAATCAACATCAGGTTACATTTTCATGATGGCCGGTGGAGTTGTATCATGGAGGAGTGCCAAGCAGACCTTGATTGCCACTTCCACTATGGAAGCTGAGTTCATCTCCTATTTTTAGGCTACTTTACATGGTGTATGGCTTAAGAGTTTCATTTCTGGGCTTAGAATTATGGGTTCTATCTCTAAGCCATTGAGAATATATTGTGATAATTCAGCTGTTGTTTTTATGGCTAAAAACAACAAAAGTGGGAGTCGAAATAAACACATCGACATTAAGTATTTAGCTATAAGGGAACGTGTTAAAGAAAAGAAAGTGGTCATTGAGCACGTCAGCACTGAGTTGATGATCGCTGATCCTTTGACTAAGGGCATGCCACCATTTAAATTCAAGGATCATGTAATGAATATGGGACTTGGTTCCATTATGTAGTTTCTCATTGTATGGACAATGTTATTTTAATGAAATTCTTAATTATTGTGATGTTTTTTCTCATATTTATGTGCACCTTAAGTTGATTTGAGAAAATTCATTTAAGAAGGACCAAGAATAAACATAAGGTTTATTCATTAAGAAATTGTTGCCACATAAATTATAATAAGAATAAATACATAGTAATACATGGAAGATAATACTCATCATTAGAGGACTTATCGCCATGAAGGGGTACTTAATACTCTGGATTTTACTGATTTTGAGACTTGTGTGGACTGCATAAAGGGAAAGCAGACCAACAAGTCAAAGAAAGGTGCCAATAGGAGTTCGGACATATTAGAGATCATACATACTGATATATGTAGTCCAGACATGGACTCACATGGTCAAAGATACTTCATCTCCTTTATAGATGATTACTCACGATATATGTATCTCTACATGCTTCATAAAAAGAGCGAAGCATTAGATGCCTTTAAGATATTTAAGGCTGAAGTAGAGAAACAATGCGGCAAGCAAATTAAGATCGTGAGATCAGATAGAGGTGGAGAATATTATGGTAGATACACAGAAGATGGACAAGCACCTGGGCCATTTGCTAAATTTCTTCAAGAGCATGGGATCGTTGCCCAATACACCATGCCTGGTTCACCCGACCAGAATGGTGTAGCAGAAAGAAGAAATCGAACATTATTGGACATGGTGCGGAGTATGCTTAGCAGCTCCAATCTTCCTAAATCCTTCTGGACTGAAGCACTTAAGACGACAGTGTATATATTAAACCGAGTCCCAACCAAGGCGGTTCCTAAAACACCATTTGAATTATGGAAAGGTTGGAAACCGAGTTTACGACATATGCACATTTGGGGATGCCCGTCTGAAGTGAGAATTTATAATCCACAAGAGAAGAAGCTGGACCCAAGCACCATTAGTGGGTATTTCATTGGATATGCTAAAAGGTCTAAAGGTTACAGATTTTATTTTCCATCTCACAGCACTAGGATTGTGGAATCAAGAAATGCAAAGTTTCTTGAAAATGACTTGATCAGTGGGAGCGATCAAACCAGAAACATAGTTTCTGAGAAGGATCATTCAGAATCTCAACCTTCCACTTCAAGTGATAGATTGGTTATTATTCATAGCACCCCTCAAGTACAAACTGGTGTTGAACAACCAATTATTGAAGTTCCACAAGCTGCTGACTATATTCCAGTAGATCAAGGAGTTCAAGAGTTGCCAAGAACTTTTGAACAACAAGTTGAACCACATACTTCTCAGGAAGATGATGGTACAACATTAAGAAGATCTACTAGACCAAAGAGATCAGCAATTCCTAATGATTATGTTGTGTATCTACAAGAATCTGACTACAACATTGGAGCCGAAAATGATCTCGAGTCATTTTCACAAGCCATGAGTTGCAAAGAATCAGAACTATGGTACAATGCCATGAAGGAGGAGATGAATTCCATAAAGAGTAACGAAGTCTGGGATCTTGTTGAGTTGCCTAATGGTGCAAAAGCCATTGGATGTAAATGGGTCTTTAAGACAAAGAAAGAATCATTGGGCAACATTGAGAGATACAAGGCAAGACTTGTTGAAGGCCATTGATGATCAAGTCGTCACTTCAGACAAGGCACTAGCAAGCACCCTAATCATGAAGTTCTCATCCCTAAGGCTCACCAGTGTGAAAGGTGTGCGTGAGCAATATGGACAAGGCAAGACTTGTTGTTAAGGGATTCACTCAGAAAGAAAGAATCGACTACACGGAGACCTTTTCTCCTGTATCTAAGAAAGATTCCTTGTGCGTTATTATGGCATTAGTAGCCCATTTTGACTTGGAGTTGCAACAAATGGATGTGAAAAAGGCTTTTCTTAATGGAGATCTAGAGGAGGAGGTTTACATGAAACAACCTGAAGGATTCCCCTCTAGTGATGGTGAGCAATTGGTTTGCAAGCTCAAGAAGTCATTATATGGTTTAAAACAAGCATCCCGCCAATGGTATTTGAAATTCCATAATGTAATTTCTTCTTTTGGTTTTGTAGAAAACATTATGGATCAATGTATATACCTGAAAGTTAGTGGGAGTAAAATTTGTTTTCTTGTTTTATATGTGGATGACATTTTGCTGGCAACCAATGATAAGGGTTTACTACATGAGGTGAAACAATTCCTCTCTAAAATTTTTGATATGAAGGATATGGGTGAGGCATCTTATGTCATTGGCATTAAGATCCATAGAGACAGATTTCGAGGCATCTTGGGTCTGTCACAGGAAACCTATATTAATAAAATTTTAGAGAGATTTCGGATGAAGGATTGTTCACCAAGTGTAGCTCCCATTGTGAAGGGTGATAGGTTCAATTTGAACCAATGCCCGAAGAACGACTTTGAAAGGGAACAAATGAAGAACATTCCATATGCTTCTGCTGTCGGAAGCCTAATGTATGCTCAAGTCTGCACATGACCTGACATTGCATTTGTTGTGGGAATGTTAGGACGATATCAGAGTAATCCAGGTTTAGACCACTAGAGAGCTGCAAAGAAAGTAATGAGGTACCTTCAAGGAACCAAAGACTACATGCTTATGTATAGACGGACGGACAACTTGGAAGTAAACTGCTACTCAGATTCTGACTTTGCTGGATGTGTTGATTCACGTAAATCAACATCAAGTTATATTTTCATGATGGCCGGTGGAGCTGTATCATGGAGGAGTGCCAAGCAGACCTTGATTGCCACTTCCACTATGGAAGCCGAGTTCGTCTCCTGTTTTGAGGCTACTTTACATGGTGTATGGCTTAAGAGTTTCATTTCTAGGCTTAGAATTATAGGTTCTATCTCTAAGCCATTGAGAATATATTGTGATAATTCAGCTGCTGTTTTTATGGCTAAAAACAACAAAAGTGGGAGTCGAAATAAACACATCGACATTAAGTATTTAGCTATAAGAGAATGTGTTAAAGAAAAAAAAGTGGTCATTGAGCACGTCAGCACTGAGTTGATGATCGCTGATCCTTTGACTAAGGGCATGCCACCATTTAAATTCAAGGATCATGTAATGAATATGGGACTTGGTTCCATTATGTAGTTTTTCATTGTATGGACAATGTTATTTTAATGAAATTTTTAATTATTGTGATGTTTTTTCTCATATTTATGTGCACCTTAAGTTGATTTGAGAAAATTCATTTAAGAAGGACCAAGAATAAACATAAGGTTTATTCATTAAGAAATTGTTGCCACATAAATTATAATAAGAATAAATACATAGTAATACATGGAAGATAATACTCGTCATTAGAGGACTTATCGCCATGATTCATGTATCTATTACTTAATATAGATTATCGATGGGTTTTAAGTTGAGACATTAAGTTTGGAAGTATGGACCAAGTGGGAGAATGTTAAGCTCCATTAATTTTTTTGACAATTGCTTCCTACAATTCTGGAATCCAGCTGCAGTCTTTCCTTAATTTCTGGAAACCAACTGCAGTAATTTCCTTAATTTAAGGAAATCAACTGCAGTTAATAAATTTATTGTTGGGAGCTACTGAAGTGGTCCATTACTCCATCTGGAGTTCTTTACCTTGATCTATGGAACACCTGACACATAGCCATCAGAAGCTTGATGGAAGCTTGGCTATAATCTATCTGTTTGGTCCCCAAGCTTGCATCTCAATCCCCTTCAGTTTTTTACACCATCTAGCTGAGAGAGCAGAGCTTGGAAGTGCCTTCAGACTTTCTATATTCTTTTCTTTTTGCTTGGATTGAAGCTGGAGTGCACCATTAGGCAACTCAACAAGATCCCAGACTTTGTTACTCTTTATGGAATTCATCTCTTCCTTCATGGCATTGTACCATAGTTCTGATTCTTTGCAACTCATGGCTTGTGAAAATGACTCGGGATCATTTTTGGCTCCAATGTTGTAGTTAGATTCTTGTAGATACACAACATAATCATTAGGAATTGCTGATCTCTTTGGTCTAGTAGATATTCTTAATGTTGTACCATCATCTTCCTGAGAAGTATGTGGTTCAACTTGTTGTTCAAAATTTCTTGGCAACTCTTGAACTCCTTGATCTACTGGAATATAGTCAGCAGCTTGTGGAAATCAACAATTGGTTGTTCAACACCAGTTTGTACTTGAGGGGTGCTATGAATAATAACCAATCTATCACTTGAAGTGGAAGGTTGAGATTCTGAATGATCCTTCTCAGAAACTATGTTTCTGGTTTGATCGCTCCCACTGATCAAGTCATTTTCAAGAAACTTTGCATTTCTTGATTCCACAATCCTAGTGTTGTGAGATGGACAATAAAATCTATAACCTTTAGACCTTTCAGCATATCAAATGAAATACCCACTAATGGTCCTTGGGTCCAGCTTCTTCTCTTGTGGATTATAAATTCTCACTTCAGACGGGCATCCCCAAACGTGCATATGTCGCAAACTCGGTTTCCAACCTTTCCATAATTCAAATGGTGTTTTAGGAACCGCCTTGGTTGGGACTCTGTTTAATATATACACTGTTGTCTTAAGTGCTTTAGTCCACAAGGATTTAGGAAGATTGGAGCTGCTAAGCATACTCCGCACCATGTCCAATAATGTTTGATTTCTTCTTTCTGCTACACCATTCTGGTCGGGTGAACCAGGCATGGTGTATTGGGCAACGATCCCATGCTCTTGAGGAAATTTAGCAAATGGCCCAGGTAATTGTCCATCTTCTATGTATCTACCATAATATTCTCCACCTCTATCTGATCTCACGATCTTAATTTGCTTGCCGCATTGTTTCTCTACTTCAGCCTTAAATATCTTAAAGGCATCTAATGCTTCGCTCTTTTTATGAAGCATGTAGAGATACATATATCGTGAGTAATCATCTATAAAGGAGATGAAGTATCTCTGACCATGTGAGTCCATGTCTGGACTACATATATCAGTATGTATGATCTCTAATATGTCCGAACTCCTATTGGCACCTTTCGTTGACTTGTTGGTCTGCTTTCCCTTTATGCAGTCCACACAAGTCTCAAAATCAGTAAAATCCAGAGTATTAAGTACCCCTTCATTTACCAATATTTTAATTCTTTCTATGGAGATATGACCTAGTCTCCGGTGCCATAATTTAGAAGAATCTTCATTAATAACACATCTTTTAGTGCCAGTGTGAACATGCATTGAATCATAAGTGACATTGTTTTGTAAATTAATGCAGTAAAGACCATTAGACAAAATACCATTCCCATTGGTAAATCCTTAAAAATGTTATTGTGCCCATTGGAGTTCTGTCTGTCATTGTATGAGAAACTGATGGTCACAGTCATAGATTAGCTGGCATATTTGTCATATGAAAATGTGGCATTATCTGTTTAGTTAACATCATTAATTATCTATTATTAAGCCTTCATATAAACTTGAATATTGTAGGCCTTGATACCCTCCTCCACGATTTTGTTCTCAATTTCCTAAGTAAAGAATTGTGATAGTTAGCTTGCAACTTGATGTCAATATTTAGTTATTTATTATGTCTTCTATGCCTACTGGTGATTGGTTTCACCATTTAGTTGGGATTCCCTTTTAAAATCCCATTATGAATAATTGTATCAGACTTTCTTGTTGTTTGTCTGCATATTGTCTTCAAGTTCTGCTAATATGCATATTTTAATTCTCGCATTAATTTTCTTGATCTTCATGAAGTTTCTGTGGACTAAGAACAATATGTTTCCCCAAATATCAACTATTTTAATTATATGGTTTTCATTAAAAAGGAATTTAAGGTTTATTTATTTAGAAAGAAATTCTTGATGTCATTTGAAGTAATACTAATATTTATCGCAGTTTTTACTCATATAGTTTTCTTGTATGAAGTTTATTAAAATGTCAATTTGACATATTCATTTTACCGAACATTTTTTTACTCTGGTTAAAGAAATGTTTATAATTTTGTAAGAAATTTTTTTTTAAGAGTTTGATTAGTGCGGTAATTGTTTCCGCCTTCCATATATATATATATATTTTGTTTATGAAATTTATAATGGATAATGTCTAGTGATCATATAATTTTAATTAATTAAAGAATAGCCACAGCATCTTTAATTAAATAAAATTATATATTATGATTGGATAGATCACATAAAGATTATTTAGACATTAAATTGTAATTAATTAGACTAAATATAATAAATTTTATCCCACAGGAATTTTTATTATATTTATGTAATTAATTAGGATAAAATTTCATAACCTACCCACAGGAGTTATGAATTAATAAGTTTTATCATAAAGTTTTATTGAATCTGTTTGAATTGAAAATTTAGCCCACAGTCAATTTTTATGTCATTAGTTTCAATTTTGAGCATGATTTACATTGGTAAAACATGAAATTTTATCTAAGCCTCAATTTTAACATAAGCATGTGATTTTTAATTTTGATGCAGTAGTACAACCTGCAAATTTCTCTGAAATTCGTTGTGACATTCCCGAACTTAAGGGAGATAACTATAAGATTTGGAAGGAGAGGATTCTCCTTCATTTAGGGTGGATGGACATAGACTATGCTATTAGGAAAGATGAACCATCGGCACTCACTAATACCATCACTGCAGCGGACATCACGCTTTATGAACGATGGGAGCGATCCAATCGTCTAAGCATGATGTTCATTAAGACTAAAATTTCAGCTGGTCTTCGTGGTTCCGTTGATCAGCATGAAAAGGTCCGAGACATGTTGAAGGCCATTGATGATCAATTCGTCACTTCAGACAAGGCACTAGCAAGCACCCTAATCATGAAGTTCTCATCCCTAAGGCTCACCAGTGTGAAAGGTGTGTGCGAGCACATCATGTAGATGAGGGACACTGTGGCTCAATTGAAGAAACTCGAGGTTGATATATCGGAGTCCTTCCTAGTGCACTACATCCTGAACACCCTTCCACAGCAATATGGACAATTCTGGAATCCAACTGCAGTCTTTCCTTAATTTCTGGAAACCAACTGTAGTAATTTCCTTAAATTAAGGAAATCAACTGCAGTTAATAAATTTATTGTTGGGAGCTACTGAAGTGGTCCATTGCTCCATCTGGAGTTCTTTACCTTGATCTGTGGAACACCTGACACATAGCCATCAGAAGCTTGATGGAAGCTAGGCTATAAATCTATCTGTTTGGTCCCCAAGCTTGCATCTCAATCCCCTTCATTTAGTTACACCATCTAGCTGAGAGAGCAGAGCTTGGAAGTGCCTTCAGACTTTCTGTATTCTTTTCTTTTTGCTTGGATTGAAGCTGGAGTGTTGAAGTAAAGAAGCAAGTGGACTGTGGTTTGCATCAAGAACATCACAAATGGCTGGAGGTAATTTATATTTCTGGGCATTGAGTTTTAACAATTCTTTGAGTTTTCCGCATACAGAATCGCTGTTGAAATTTTAATTTAACATTTGGTAATGGAGCTTAACATTCTCCCACTTGGTCCATACTTCCAAACTTAATGTCTCAACTTAAAACCCATTGATAATCTGTATTAAGTAATAGATACATGAATCATGGCGATAAGTCCTCTAATGACGAGTATTATCTTCCATGTATTACTATGTATTTAGGGTTTTAGTTATATAGTTTTAGACTAGAGTTTAGTTTTTTTCGTTAAAGTTTTCTTTTTTTAGATTTTAATTTTAGTTTTATTAATCATAAAAGTTATAAAAAAAATAAATAAATAATAATAATAATAATAATAAAAGTCATTAATAAAAGTTCTTTTTAGACTTTAGTTTTAGTTTAAATTTTGATTTCAAGTCCTTTTTATAATCATAAAATTCTTTAAAAAATTATAAAATCATAAAAAAACAAAAAAGTTCTAGATTTTAATTCTATAGTTTAGTTTAAGCTTTATTTTTATTAATCATAACAAATAAAAAATGTAAAAATCATAAATCATAAAAATCATAAAAAAAAAAATTAAAAAAAAAAGATATAAAATTTTTCTTTTCTATAGTCTCATTTATTTAGACTTTAGTTAGCCTGGTCTTGTTTTATTTGAAAACATAAAAATATTTTGGAAATATTTTGCTAGTTTGAATCTTAGCCCAGGAATCTATTACTTTTTATCTCTTTCGCTGAGGCTAAATTTTTGATGTGGGGTTAATGTTTATCATTTTCATGAGGTTAAATATGCTTGAATGGTCATTTAAAGATTAGCTATATGAATGTGATCTTTGGTTAACTTTTGAAATTACGTGGTTGTTTAAAGCCTTTATCTTTCGAAATTTCAATTGCTGGAGTATCATTTAAGCATTTTCTCGCATTTGATAAAAATTTATTTTTGTTTGAATGGTTGCTCTACATGGTTTATATTTCTGCAGCATCTGATAATTAATCGTTTAAACATTAAATCGCAAGGCACTGGTCCATTAAACTTAACAAAATCAACTTAGTGCTTGTTTCTTCATGTATCCCAACCCAACTGGTCGACAGTTGGTCTTCATCACCTCATAGGGTCTACCCCCCTTAGCCGCGGGAGACAGGCTTAAATGGAGAGATCAGGGATCAGAGTGATAGCCCCTGGTCTGAGCGTTGTCGTGTCAATCTGTGCGACAACAAGTCCAACATATTTGGCGAAAGAAATTCATACAACTGTCTACTTAAGAAACAGATCTCCAACTGCTTCTTTACACGAAATCACACCTTATGAAGCTTGGTTTGGTTTCAAACCTCGAGTTAAACATCTTAGAGTTTTTGGATCAATATGTTATGCCTTAGTTCCAAAAGAAAAATGAACTAAGCTTGACTCAAGAAATTTGAAATGCACAATTATTGGCTATTCTGATGAGAAGAAAGGGTACCATATTTTTACCAATGGAAAATTTATTATGAGCAGGGATGCAATTTTTGATGAAATAGAGAGTAAGAGTGCTGAAGAAATCAAAAGACTTCTTCAAAAGTTAGAAATTAAAGGCAGTCAAAGAAAAGGAAATATGCAAAGTCAACCAAATTCACCAAATTGGTATGAACTTGATTTTCCTTCATCTGAAGATGATTCCTCTAGTCCATCTACTTCACAACACCATCAGGATCTTCTAGCAGTTCATCCACATATTCAAGTAGTAGCAGTTCTTCAAACAGTGATTCTCCACCTCCAGAATCTTCAACAGATCGACGAACGTCAGTTTATATTAATCCACTTTACAATGATGGTGACTTTCTAGAATCTCAAACAAGTGACCATCAACTACCAAAATGGGCAGTTCAACTTTTGAAAGATGTAAGGCCTGATGAGCAGAATAAAATAGGAACAAGGAACTCACACAGAAGTGAAGGAAATTTTGCACTAATAACACATGATTTTACTGAACCTTCCACATACAATGAAGCAGTAAAACATAAAGAATGGCAATAGCCTATGATTGAAGAATATTGAGCAGTAATTGATAACAACACTTGGAAATTTGTTGATTGTCCTCAAAATGTTAAACCCATAGGATGCAAATGGGTTTATAGAATTAAGTACAACCAAAAGGGTGAACTTGAAAAGTATAAAGCAAGACTTGTGGCTAAAGGTTTTACGTAGCAAGAAGGCATTGATTATGAGGAAACTTTTGCTCCTACAGCTAAATGGAACACCATCTGATTATCACTTGCATTGGCTGCTCAGAAAGGATGGAAAGTTCATCAAATGGATGTGAAAAGTGATTTTCTCAACGGGGATTTACAGGAAGAAGTGTATATGACACAACCACCAGGTTTTGAAATTGAAGGGCAAGAACATAAACTCTGCATATTGATCAAGGCTTTATATGGGTTAAAACAAGCTCCCTGAGCTTGGTATGAAAAAATTGATGAATACCTTAGGAAAGTTGGTTTTCAACGAAGTGAATCTGATGATACTTTGTATGTGCCACAACAGGTAAAATATCTGGTGATTCTTGTTATGTATGTAGATGATTTGATCATTACTGGAAATAATGATGATCATATTGCCCAAGTGAAAAAGGAGTTACATGCAGGTTTTAAGATGACAGATTTGGGATTACTTCACTACTATCTTGGAGTTGAAGTCTTCCAATGTCCACATCATATTTTCATTTCTCAGAGTAAGTGTGTGGCAGAGGTTCTTCAGCGATTTGGTATGAAGGATTGCAAGCCTGTTCTTTCCCCCATGGAGAAAAACTTGAAACTTTCGAAATTTGATGGGGGGAAAAGGTGGACAGCACTACTTACAGACAGTTGATTGGAAGCTTGAATATATCTTATGCAGTCAGTATTCTTTCACGTTTTATGTAGGAACCACAAGACAACCACTGGAATGCAGCCAAAAGAGTTCTTCGATATATCCAATGAACAAAATATTTTGGTCTTCTTTACACAAAGACTAAAAACTTCGTACTTGGTGGATATTCAGATGCCGACTTTGCTGGAAGTATTGATGATCGAGCATCAACATCAGGTTATTTAATGAACATGCGGTCAACAACAGTATCTTGGAGTTGTAAGAAACAAGCTACAGTGGCCACTTCTTCAGTAGAAGCAGAGTACATTTTAGCATGGGAAGCAACATGTGAAATTGTTTGGTTGCACAAAATTTTGCAGGACTTGGGCATTTCTCAGACAGAAGCTACATCATTATTCATTGAGAGCCAGTCAGCCATCAAACTTGCCAAGAACCCATTTTTTCATTCAAAGACAAGACATGTGGACACCAAGTATCATCATATTATATCTCTCATTGCCAAAGATGTCCTCAAGCCAATTTATTGTCCTTCAGAAGATCAGATCTCCGACATTTTCATGAAACCGCTTGGCAGAATAAAATTTACTAAGTTCAGGGATGAACTTGGTATCTGTTGTAATGTATCTTTGGATCATAGGGGGGAATGTTAGATGATCCAAAAATAATTATTATTATAGGTTATTAAGTTAGAATAAAATAATTATTAATTTAAGATATTAAATTATTAATTATTAATCTAGAATATTTAATTATTTAATGGAGACATTTAGAATTAGTATATTGTTGTAAAAGATATGACTCTACAAATGTGTCATATCTTAGGCTATATTTTAGGAAAATTGTTATTGAGATTGTTTGAATATCTTTTATTGTAAGTGAACGTTTGTTATTGCATAAGTGATCCATAATTAGAGGTAGTTAGGACATTGAGCTTATAAATAGCTCATTGCAAGAGTGTTTGTTTGTTTGGGTGTAAACTCTTGCAAAATTCCAGATGTAATTGTTTTTCTGATTAATAAAATTATGTGTCTGAGGACACTTCTGCCATTATTAAATTAATATTGCATCAGTGACTGTTGAAATGTGAAAGCCAGTAATGGAGGCGATAACTTTGTAGGTCACCAATAGATTAAGAATTGGCCTATATCATGTTGTGAGGGCCTTTGTCAATTTTCCATCTTTTGTAAAATATTCATTAAGACAGGGTTGCGAATTGGTTGTATATTCCAATACATATGCATTCTTACAATTTTTTGCTATCAAGGAAGCTAGTTCCAATTATACAAGGGTATGAATTAAATTTTCCACCTTTTAATGTGATTCAAGCTTTTGGATTTATATGTTAGAGAGTAAACTCTCTTGTAGGATGGAGAAATCTTGAACATTTTTCTTTTGCCTCATAAGATTTCATCAAATGAAGTTTCAACTAAGGATCTTGCATGTTCAAATTCAATGACATGAATGTATTTTCAACAAATATAAGTGTGTTGCCTTCTTATTTTCAAGGTTTCTTTCCAAAGCTGTAAAGTTTTGGAAATTGTTTTTTCATTTATATTTAAAATGACTTTATTGTTAACTTTAAAAAAATTGGAATTTATTCCTTTTTTTTCCATAAAGAACAGAGATTTATGGTAATTAAAAGCACTAGTTGGTAGCTTTAAATGTTGAAACCACCTTAAAATAACATTTAAAATGATTTTGTTTAATTTTTTAAATATTTTTTCATATTGTCTCTAGAGAAACAATAGTTGGAATTATGGACATACAGTCTTTATAGAGACCATATTTTCTTAATCTCAGCTATTGCCTCTCAAGAGACAAAAATGTAATTGTCTCTAAAGAGACAAAAATGAAAATGTCTCTACAAAGAAAACTGAAATTGTCTCTTAAGAGACAATAATGCCTGTGTCTTTATAGAGACAAGTTTTTAAGACAATAATTTTGAGACACCCACTTAAAGATAATATTTAAGGCAATACATAGGTTTCTTTTTATCTCAAGTTAAGACAATTGACTCTAAAATTGTCTAAAATATTATCTTAAAACCCTCTCGCATGTAGTAGTTCCTAAACCAATAATTTGGAAAAATAAGTTTGTAGTGATTAAATTGTTGTGTTGATTCATTTACTCGCATGTAATGCTTTCTTCCACATTTATTTATTTTTACAAATTTACTGTCACTATGATATGACTCAACCTCTAAGTTTCAGATATGAAAGTGGGGCCTACAATATGGAAAAAAGCATACAATCCTCAAAGACTACAGATCACTCAGGATCCTACCAACCACCTCAAGTGGCCAATCCTTGAGATGAAACTCTTTATCACAAGGTTTACTCCCCAATCGCACACATAACATTGCATGCATGTGGTTGGGAGACTATAACCACACTCATAAGTTTGTCTCCATGTTGTTATGACCTTAAATATCATGTTCTGTACATGAAATTGCGAGATTTATGCCACTTTTTCAGGCTAGCCTCTAGATCACTATTTGGAACTACTTGTAACTTTCTCGAATCATGACAATGATGATAATAATACTAAACAAGCAATACTTGAGAAAGATTTTGAACAATACATGCCTAATGCAAGATAGACATTTCATCAAACACATGATAAACATATAAGCTATAGGTCACGAACGCATATCTGATCGTAAACTTCTGAAATTTTTCTGGTAATCACCAAGAAGGCTCTATGCCCTCTCTAGCTAGTTGCAATAACACTTGTTAGCAAATGCATTCATAAAACATATTGTAACTTATCAAATCATGAGCAAGAGTCATAGTTAAAACACATCATATAACAAGGTATATAACCAACATATAACCATAATAGAAACCATGACAAATGAAACATAATATCAACATAATAACCAGTAGGTTTTCTCATTAATTAAAATAGAAAAATAGTTCATATTAACATATGCAAATGTTAGCCAGGGAATTCCACGTTCCACCCAACCATAGATTGGGTTGAACCAAATCTCTCTTTCAGTCAATCACCCTTGTGGCATATTTTAAGCATGAATGTGGAAGCATAAGGTTTAAACCAAGATAAAACCATCCAAGGATTCCAAATTCCAAACCACATCAACCCTCAACCACAATTATCTCACCTATACAATCCATAAATCACTAACATCAACCAGTTCAATCTCTACCCAAGTTGTCGAGGGCTCCATAAACTAGTAACTCAACCCACAGCCTCAAGGGAACTTGTTAAATTTGGCAACTAGGGCCAAACTCCAACTTGGACAACTCATATGATGCATCTGATATTTTTATTGGATTCCTCTTTCTCAGAGGTGTAGGATTGATCTAAAGATCATCTCACTCTAACATGTACAAATGGAATTATGAATTTATTTCGCTTATGGACAAATTATCAAGGTCAGCCAACAATCTAATGTAAGCTCAGAAGCCCAAAAGACATGTCTATTCATCCTCAATGTTGCATATAAATAGAAGGATCATCTACCTCATTTGGACACTCATCACTCACACATCTCTCTCTCTTATATGATTGGGTGTATGGATTTCTAGGCATCCTCTCTTTCCACGCGTGTGAAGGACAAGTCTGCAATTTTCTGTTTTGGTCATTGACCGACTTGCAGGAGGGTTTGATCAGCGTTGATCAGGCAGTAGTTGACCAATTTTGACTACATTTTTCTTATGGAATATTCTGTTAGGGAAGGCCACATTTCTGGGCATAGAAATTGAGGCATTTAGAGTTGTTTGACTAGTGTTAACCACAGGTTTGACTATGTATTGACCAAGTTTGATTGATATTTTCAAGACTGTTTTGGGCTGATTCGGACTGTCCTTTAAGGCCGAGTTGACTGGGTTTGACCGAGCTAATTTGGAGGAGATATTTTGCCACGTTGACTAGATTTGAATTTATGGTTAGGGCATCTTGTTGATTGTTATTTCACTAGATAAATTTTGACTATGATTAGGAAACTAAATTTTGTATATTTTACTCTCTCTCTACTGAGATTTTGAAGAATAATAAGAAGAATTGATCAAAGGGTTTCCCCACATTAGGGTTTTTCCCTAGCATCCACCAAATATTTTGTCCTCTTGTATTGGCTTGTCTTTTGGTTATTGTTTATATTCTATCTGCATTTTACTATCATGTTAATGTGATTGTTAATCTAGAAAATGATATTGGGCTAGTAAGAAAATTGAAGTCAAACAGCTCTTAAGCATAGAAAATACCATTATTATCTAAAATTAAGATGGAATCAAAGCTGAGGTGAAGACAAAGGCCAAGCAAGAGTGAGAAGAGAAATCACTGAGATCTATTGATCAACGACAATATTTAATGACCTCCACATCCTAATTCAAATCTGATGACAAGCTTCATGACAATTCTTATTATCATGCATGGAATATCTCTCTTGATTTGACTTTGGAAGAGCATGATGTTATGGGTTATGTGCAGGGAAATATCATTGAACCTCCTTCAAATGCACCGGCTGTCGCTAAGACAAAGTACAAGAAAGGTGAAGTCAAATCCAAGAAGATGATCAGGGATTCTATTCATAAGCATTTAGTTTCTTACATCTCTAATTTGAACACATCAAAGGAGATATATGATAGGTTGGTTGGCATGTTCAAAGCAAGTAATGCAAACCAAGTCCTCTTTCTCAAGAACAAATTGAAGGACATAAAGAATGGAAGAGGTGAAGATATCCAATCCTACTTTATGAGGATTACCGATATCAAAAATGATCTTCTTTCAATTGAAGAAGTTATTGCTGATAGGGAGCTCACTCTCATTGCCCTTGGAAGTCTCCCTCATGAATGGCATGCGTTCAACACTAGTATCCTCAACAATGATAGGATTTTAGGTTTTGATGAATTGTTGACTAGATGCACTCAAGAAGAGACAAGGATGATGGAAATGGACATGCCTACAAATAGGAATGCTCCTACTGCATTCTCTACTCATGCTAAAAAGAAGAACAACACAGGTTCAAGGAAGCAATGTCAAGGAAGACCGAGATTCAAAAATGGAAGGAAGGGAAAATGATTCATTTATAACATGTTTGGCCACTGTGCTAGGGAGTGTCCTAATATAAGGGATACACCTCATTATGATGACAACCACAACCACAACAATTTTAGGGTCAACAACAATCAAAGGAATGACAGATTCAACAATAAAGGAAAAAGGAATGCTCCCGCTACTCAACATGGAAATGGTTGACCTCCCAAAAGATCAAGAAACTCTAGGTATGATGAATCTAATGTTGTAGATAACAAGAAAAAATAATTTTATCTTATATCTTCCCTCTCTAATGTCTCTCCTCTGGATACCTTGGGAAATTGGTTGATTGATAGTTGTGCCTCATGGCACTTCATTGGGTATAAGGAAGCCCTTTCAAATCTGATAGAAAAAGATATAAATTTGGAAATCATTCCTGGGGAGGCCCCACCTATCTCATGAAGGGATTTGGGAATGTTACTCTTCAATTGAATCAAGGTAACACCATTCATCTACAAAAATTATTGTATGTACCTGATCTAAAGAAGAACCTGGTATCTATCTCGGCAATGAAGGACAAAGGATTCAAGGTGGCATTCATCGATGGAAAGGTACGTGTTTGGAATAGAAATTTTAAAGAATAATTTACTATTGGATTCATGGTGGATAACCTATGTCAAGTTGTAGGAAGTCCAATGGGAGCTATGTCTTGCGACACATCTCTTCAATCAGAACTATGGCACTGAAGGTTTTCTCATATTCATTACAAGGCTCTACCTGATATGAGGAAGATGGTGACATGTATTACTGAATTTAAACTACAACATGAACGTATTTGTCAAGGATGTGTCAAAAGAAAACATACAAGGGTACCATTCTCCTCAAGTTATAGCAAGACTACCGAGATTTTGCAATTGGTTCATTCTGATCTATCTGGTATGATGCCCTCGACATCTTTGGGAGGATATATATATATATATATATATATATATATATATATATATATAATGATATATTTTTGTATGATTTCTCTCACAAAACTTGGATATATTTCTTGAAGAAGGACAAATTATTCTCATGGTTCCGTTCTTTCAAACCCTTCATTAAAAATAAAATAGGGAAGAAGATCAAAATATTGAGGACCGATAATGGAACCGAATATGAATCAAATGAGTTCAATGACTATTGTAGAGAACATGGAAATAAGAGGGAGACTACTACCACATATACTCCTGAGAAAAATGGTGTTTCTGAAAGGAAGAACCATTCTATTAGAGAGGCCACTCGTGCCATACTTCATGATCAAATCCTTCCAAAGTTATTATGGACTGAAACTACCAACACTATTGTGTACATTCAAAATAGATGCCCTCATCAAGCATTGGACTCCAAAACTCCTGAAGAAGTTTTCACCGGTAAGAAACCTGATGTTTCTCGCTTTAGAAGTTTTGGTAGCCCCATATACTTTCATGTTTTGAAAGAAAAGAGAAGCAAATTGGATGCATCTGAGAAGAAAGGAACATTTGTGGGCTACAATGAAACTTGTAAGGCATATAGAATCTATGTGCCTAGTCAAAGAGAAGTGGAGATAAGGCATGATGTCACCTTTGATGAATATGTTTCCCTTGGGAAGATTAGTAACCTTCCTATTCCAAGGAATAACAAAGAAGTAGATATAGGAAATCAAGGAGAACTGTAGGATGAGTAGATGACCAATGTTGAAGGACCAATGAATCCCATTGATCCACCTCCTCATGAGCGCTCCTCCTCAAAAAGGAGACTCTCAAGGCTTATGAAAACTCTTGAAGATTCCGAGAGACATATTGCACCAAGGGGGACATTTTGTGAAAGTAAGAAGCCTAATAGATACTTTTTGATGGTGTTGGACCCACCAACACATCAGGGGATCTCCTCGGTAAGAAGTCCCAATTAGACCTTAGTCCGTTTGGTATAGGAGTTCCAACAGTGGGTCATACTGTAATGCCTTGACCGTAGTTTCACACAGAGGCAAGTAAGATGTCCCTGTTGGTAGCAAGGGTGTGATAGCTGCGGTAAGAAAAGGAAGGTGCATGAATGGTTCTAGCACACGGAGAGTGGGGTGAGTGCGCCCCTTGGAAACCTATGATAGCACATGGATTGGAAAGGAACATACGAGAAAAGATGCATCACAAATTGGAAATCAAGTTAGCTAACAATCCAAAGTGATGGTTAAACCAATCAACACATTTCATTAAGATTCATACATACTTATACAAAATAGTCTATACATGCATGTGTAAGAAAATAAATACATATGCCATTTAGAGTAAACAAGATAGCTAGAATACAATATGACATATGCATGAAACATGTTGGATCTGTTATATTAAGAAGTGTAAGTTCCAGTCATACAATACATCCATGTCCAACCACTAGTTCTGACAGTAGAACGTTACAGCCACAACCGCCTGCTCCTCTAAAGAGATATACTAGCTCTGCGCAGTGGATAAGCCAAGGCACATTACAATATTGTCCAAGCTCTCTCTAAGATAGTCTTAGTGGAAGATTGGCTGACCAAAAGCCTCTACAATGAGTCATGAGGTTATATTTATAGAAAAGGGTGGAGTGACCCTTGACATTCCCCTTTGTGACCATTCATCTAACATCATGACTCTTCAACTACTCTATGAATGTTACATTCAACTATTGACACTTGAACTTCCACTTTACAAGACATTACATAAGAATGCACATGTGCCAATGTGAGACAAAATGGCTTGAGCAAGCCATGCAAGACATCACTGACACTCAGACTATTGTGGTGAGACCAACTCTTTGACATCCTTGTGATGGTGAAGGTGGTGAGCTAATGCCAAGCTTGGTCGTCTATGATGGTGTCTGTGCGCTCAACGGTGACATCTTGTCGAAGCCAGCTTTTTCCTTCATTGCATCCAGGTGCACTGATATGGCTCCTTCGTCCAACTCGTCTGATAGAATGTGCATGGTCTTCTTGGGTGCGGCCGAACTGGCAACACATTGATGCATAGTGTCCGTCTTGATCTTCAAGTGTGTGCTAGTGATCATGCACATCAACTATCAAACTACATGTTCAGCCCGAGTCAGACTTGCTTCTTATCTTCGCCTCAGTGAGTGTTCGAAATGGGTGGATCACATGCGTGCACAAAATGACATGCATGCTGCTGAATTCCCTTGCATGCGATCAACAACACTTCTCACCTTGTTTGCACCGTGACAGCTATTGGGATGGATCTATAACTTGTACGGGCATAGTTTCGTTCATCTGTGCATGTTACGCCCCCTGTTGTACCTATTCCTCCTGCAACTCATTCTATCGTCTATCCATCTCCTGTTCTTCCTTGAGTTGCTGCTTCAGCACATGCACTCCTTCTCTATTTTTTTCTCCATATTTGGGCAATCTTCATGTCTCACCATCATCTCATAGCTTGAGTCTCCAAATTTTCTTTCATCACAAGCAGATTCGCTTGATCCTACAACTTTGTTCCACCTTTGTGTTGTCAACAACCTTCCTCTTGCATTCATTGCTTGTAGTTGCGTTGCCTTCTATTGTTGCTGATGGTGATGCTCGTTGTGATTTTTCTGCCATATCATCATGATGTCCTTGTCTACAAACAACTTGATGTCTTCATAGGTAGGCAAGTTCATAGACACTTGATTGGCTGCAAACCCCATTGTGCTCTCAATGGTGTCCTTTGACTTTGCTCTCCCGAAGGCCATTGTACTTGTGTTGATGACAGACAAATGAACACTTGTTATGCTTGGAGACATAACAACACTCATGGCAAGAAATTTGTCAGTCGAAAACCAAAACAAACTTGAGGACTGACTTGCAACATACCTGTGTGATTGATCGTGAGGGTTGCGCAATTTCTGGCGGGAGGTTGGGAGACTAACTGCCAAAACTGCGCAAGGCATAGGCCAGGATGTCAGGAGGCTGACTAACTACTGGAAATGTGTAATGCACAGTCTAGTCTGGCCTGCTAAGGGCTGAAACTACGTAATGCGCAATTTCAGTCAGCAGCGAAATGAAACCAACAAAACTACATTGCATAGTTTTTGAGGCCAATAAGAAACTACCTCCAAGAATTGCACAATGCAAGCTTGGAGGTTAGTGTTAGTCCGTAATTGCACAATTTTTGGAGGGAAGGCAAAGCCTTCACTTTTGGAAATGTGTAGTGCTAGCCAGGCAAGGCAAGGCTAGGGCCAAGGCAGCCCAGTCTGATCGACGGGCGACTGAAAACATGAGAAGTCAGAATGCATGGTGAGATGAGTGCAAACAAGAGTGAATGATCATACATGCAAACAACAAGTGGAGGATTTAGAAAATGGGAAAGCATGCATGTGTATGAAGCGAGTCGTCGCAACGGCGACCATCCATGCAAAACAATGTCATGCATGTGACAATAGTGAGATGCAAAGGAAAACTTAAATGGTGCTTCTACAAGCTAACATACATCAAAACGAGAACAAATTCTCATTGAAATCAAGTAGAAAACACTCACACGAAGAGAAACAAAAAAATTGACAGAAACGCAACGTGAGAGATGACAAGCGGGCTTACCGCAAAACAATTGAGCTGAATGTGTTGACGACTCCTAGATGCAATGTGGGATGTCAGAGCTATAAGGTTGATGTGAGGAATGACCTCTGTAGCATCCGGTTGATGAGTTCTTATAAAATCGAGGTTGTGACATGCATGCCACAAATCTAGGAAAAGTGACACTTGGTGGCAGGTTTCTGAAATGATCCTTGCATGTAACCTCCCACTACTAAAAATAGATCCCTGAATCAATGGATTACATTGCATGTTGCCTTGGGATAAGCAGTCCATTCATGCAAATCAACTTTGCTCAGTCCCGGAGGGAAACGGTCAACCTGAAGGCACATGCATCAGTCTACTCAGCTGAGGGGAAAATTTGCGCATTTTTGGGAGGGAGCTAGGTTGGTTTCCTAGAAGGATTGTGCAATTTCTAGGCAGAGTAGCTGACTACTACCCATAATTGCGCAATTTCTAGGCTGAGCAATCCTGCTGGGAGGAATTACGCAATTTTTCCAGTGAATAGTGATAGGCAGATTTGCACAATTCTGGAGCCCAGTAGGCTGCCAGATAGAATTGTGCAATTTCTGGAGGGAAGGATGGTTCCCCTCTAGAATTTCTCAATTTCTTGAGGGATTTTTTCATTTTGCGGCTAGACCAAATCCAAAGAAACAACTTGTGAGGAGGATGCAACAAGCTCTGATGCACAGGCTAGAAATCGCTAGAAAATAATTGAAGCTTGAGTACTTGAAAAGGCAAGACATGCTGCTACGAAACGCTGGTAGGGAGGCTCCAAAATGAAGCTAAGGAAAAATTTTGGAGGGTGGTTGTAGCTGTTACAACAGTACTAAGGGTACTTAAGTTCCATGAGCACCATTATTCAATCTGAGCCTTGCTCATTTGAAGAAGCAGTGAAGCACCAAGTTTGGAAGGATGCTATGAATGAGGACTATGAGTCAATTATGAAAAATGATGTCTAGGATGTGGTCCCTAGACCTAAGGACAAATCCATTTCCACCTTGAAATGGATCTACAAGATCAAGCATGGAGCTGATGGATGTGTTAAAAATTTCAAGGCCAGGTTTGCTGCTCAAGGCTTCTCTCAAAATGAAGGTGTGGACTACAATGAGATATTTTCACCATTTTCCCTAAACACCACCATCTGTTCGATTATAGCCCTTGCTGCCTCGCATGGTTGGAACCTATAGCAGATGGATGTCAAAACCACCTTCTTGCATGGTTCAGTTAAGGAGGAATATGTAGAAAAACTCGAGGGGTTTGAAGTTCAAGATCATCAGACTCATGTATGCAAGTTGAAGAAAGCCCTTTATGGGTTGAAGCAAGCTCCCAGAGCTTGGTGTGAGAGGATCAACAATTATCTGATGAATTTGGGTTTTACAAGAAGCGAAGTTGATCTGAACCTTTACTTTAAGGTTGAGAATGACAAACCTCTCATCTTGGTACTTTATGTGGACGATCTCTTTACGATAGGTGCAGACCCTCTTATTCATCAATGTAGGAGGGAGTTGGGTTTCGAGTTTGAAATGAAGGGCCTAGGACTGATGCATTATTGCCTAGGGTTGGAGGTCTGACAAAAGTTAGGTGAGATTTTCCTTTCTCAAGGAAAATACATTGTGAAGCTACTTGAAAGATTTGGGATGGTTGATTGCAAGTCCGTGACTACTCTGATGGAACTTAACTTTAAAAAGTTCTGCAGAAGTGTTGTTGGGCCTGATTTGGGAAATCCTTCTGAGTATCGTCAACTCATGGGGGCCCTGATGTTATTAGTGAACTCCGATTTGGACATATGTTTTGCAGTGAATACGTGAGTCAGCTTATGGTTAAGCCTCATCACATATATTAGATTACTTCCAAGAATCTCTTGAGATATCTTCGGGGCACAATCACCTATGGACTAAGATACATTGCCAGGGATGTGAGGCTTAATGGTTATTCTAATGCTAACTAGGTTGGCAGTGTAGTGGATCATAAAAGAACATTGGGATGTTGCTTCTCTCTAGGTTCTGCTTTGATATCTTGGATGAGAAAGAAGCAGAAGTTAGTTTCTTTAAGCACCACTGAGGCTGAATATATTGTTGCTAATATGGCTGCCTATGAAGTTGTTTGGTTGAGGAAGCTCTTTAGTGATTTGTTTGGACATGTGCTTGATACCACCGTGATATTTTGCGACAACCAAAGTGGGATTCGTCTTTATGAGAATCCCTTGTTTCATGACTGCTCCAATCATATTGATATCAAGTACCATTTTATCTAGGATATGGTACAACAGGGAGCAATAAGGCTCCGTCATATTGGGACTGATGATCAAGTTGCATATATTCTTACAAAGCCCTTAGGGAAGATAAAATTATTAACCTTCTGTGGAAAAATTGGAGTCGTGGAGAGAACCTCTTATGAGGGTCCCGTTTGATTTGGATATTGATCTCTCGGAGCTCCTGGGCACTTGGGGTACTTCTTGGAGCGATGAGCAACCATAGCATGAGTGGTTCACCTTCCCCTAGTGGTGCGCGATGTAGAGCGTGAGTGGTTCACCTACCCCTATTAGTGCGCGATGTACAGGGAGAGTGGTTCACCTTCCCCTTTGATACGCCATGATGGTTGAGATATGCATAGGATGAGTGGTTCACCTTCTCCAATGGCATATGAGCAGGAGGAGTGGTTCACCTTGTCTTGTTGATACATCCTATGCATGTGCTCTGGGACTCTTGGGAAGTACCTCTCATCTAGCCAATGAGTAGGGAAATGAAGATATGGACCATAGTACTACCAATGGATGCATCGTGTACTACCATACTCCCTATGTTATGATGTTTAATATTGATCTAAGGTCCATGGAGACTGACTTCGGGTCAGTGGCGAGTGGTATGATATACTCTCGATTATTGGAGACTGACTTTGGGTTAGTGGAGAATGGTATGACACATTCTCAATCATTTATTCTTCATTATTTCATCATGGTTCAGTAGCGTAGAGAAGAGTATAATATGGATGTCAAAGATGGTACATATTGACAGATGATTTGGTAGGTGGAGTTCTTCCTAGTTGAGAGGGAGTGTTAAATTTGGAAACTAGGGCCAAACTCCACCTTGGATAGATCATATGATGCAGTTGATATTTTTATTGGATTCCTCTTTTCGAGAGGTGTAGGATTTATCTAAAGATCATCTCATTCTGACATGTACAAATGGAATTATGAATTTATTTCGTTTATGGACAAATTGTCAAGGTTGGCCAGCAATCTAGTGTAGGCTCAAAAGTCCAAAATACATGTCTATTCATCCTCAACATTGCACATAAATAGAAGGATCATCTACCACATTTTGACACTCATCACTCACACATCTCTCTCTCTCATCTGATTGGGTGCACGGATTTTTGGGCAGCCTCTCTCTCCAGATGTGCGAAGGACAAGTCTATAATTTTCTATTTTGGGCATTAACCAAATTGCAGGAGGGTTTCACCAGTATTGACAGGGAAGAAATTGACCGATTTTGACTACATTTTTCTTGGGGAATATTCTATTTGGGCAGGCCAAATTTTTGGGAACAGAAATCAAGGCATTCAAAGTTGTTTGACCATCATTGACCGTAGGAAAGTTGACCTTAGTTTTGACTCTGTGTTGACCAAGATTGATTGATATTTTTAGGACTATTTTGGGCTAATTTGGACTATCCTTGGAGGCTGAGTTGACTTGGTTTGACTGAGATAATTTGGAGGAAATATTCTGCCACGTTCACTAGCATTGAATTTCTAGTTAGGGAATCTTGTTGACTGCTATTTTACTGGACAAATTTTGACTATGATTGGCCAAGTGAATTTTGTATATTGTACTTTCTCTCTCTTTGTTGAACTTTTGAAGAATAATAAGAAGAGTTGATCAAAGGGTTGCCCCACATTGGGGTTTTTCCCCGGCATCCACCAAATATTGTGTCCTCTCGTCTTGGCTTGTCTTCTAGTTATTGTTTTATGTTCTATCTACATTTTACTATCATGTTAATGTGATTGCTAATCTGGAAATTGATATCAGGCTAATAAGAAAATTGAAGTAAAATTTCTCTTAAGCATAGAACATACCATTTTTATCTAAAATTAACAGAACCCAAGCTATTACAGGGCTCCAAAGATATTCCATCTTAACCCATAGTCTCCAAAGAACCCAAGTTATTTTAGGGCTCTAGAGAACTTGTCCCAACCCACAACCATTTAGGGCTCTAGAGAATTTGTCCCAACCCACAACCATAGGGAACCTAAGAACCAATCATAAAACCAAATGGGGAATCCAATACACCATGGTTATCCAAGAGATGGAAAAGCAAGGTTGAAACCACTGTCAATACAAGAAAATATCCATGTCATTGACACCACATAACTAAGGAACTACATGCATATACCATGCATGAAAAAACCAAGGAGATCACACATGTAACCTGTTACATGCAAATTAATCTTGTTGTAGTTGCTAATCCAAATGTCTCCTTGCACTTCCTTGTGTTCCTTTTCTTTCCCTTTTCTTTATTTATTGTCTTCTTCCAAATCCAAGTGAATGCTAGAGTGCTACAAGAATACTCTAAGTGTGCAAGAGTGTAAGAGATCCAAATGCTAAACTAATCAAAATATAGAACTGACAAAAAGCTAGCAATTATTTCTCTGATTTTTCCTCTAATTTCCCTTGCATGCATATTTGTGTCTCTTCACCTTCATTTTCTATTATTTTCCTTTATTTCACATAATTAAATGTCAATTATTTCTTCTTTTCTTCTTCCAATATTGCCTTTTCCAATTTCCATAGTCATTATTAAACTACAAGTGATGCCCACTATAATGTTTGTCCACCATTCAACTTAGAATAAATTTCCCATGACCTTGGTCTTATTTTATTTACATGGAAAATCAACCAGGGGTTGTTATAAACCCCTCCCCCTTGGGGGAATACCGTCATCGTCATTCTATGATGTTTATGACCAGCAAAACATACTGCCTAAGGAACTTTATAACACAACTCATTGCAGTATTTAAAATATTACACACATATATACATATGCATATTTTCTTTAACCAACAAATAAAAATATATGACGTTTGCATCAACAACAATGGAATCTAGAGGCTCACACATCCACCCTTGAAGTAGTACTAGGATTCACCTCCTTCCGAGGAAGTCCAAAAGCCATTGCTAAAATCAAAGTTTGCATCCAACATCTAACACTGGAATCCTTGTGGTACTTGTTCCCTTAGTTAGAAGTTACTGACTCATTGTTCTTAGGCACACTCCTAATTTTCTTTTGATTCCATCTGACAATGCTAATGACCAAAACAAATTTATTCCCCTACCTTCCCTTCTTTTCCTCCTAGTCCCTCGGAAAATATGGTCACCCCCTTTTGTGTAGTCACTCACCTTCCAAGTTGCCTAACATCCTCTTCTCGAGCAATCCATCCCTTGGAAAGGTTTCCTCACATTGGAAGGTCAAAAAACCAAGGCATGTCCCTTCCTCAAAACCATCATACTCTTCGTATCATGTTCATGGAAATCAATGGACACTATTGGGTACTAGTGTCCCACAATGGCCCTACTTTTGAATCCTTAACAACATACTATTGCATGTTCCAATTCCTTTCACTATTGTTGCTAACACTCTTGTAGCTAGTTCTAACCACCCAAGCCAAGCATTCTCCATGATTTCTTCTACCAATCACATAATTTCCATTAGACTCTAAAACAATTGTAATAAATTCAGATTATACTTCATTGAGAGCTCGTAAAAGAGGTAAACTTGCAATTTTGATTACTTCCTGTCATAATAAGTTGAATTAGCTCTTTTATCAAATCATCATATATAAACATATCCCATCTGGTTAGTTCAAAGCACAGCCATCATAAATCAGAATCATAGATCATGTGCATAATTAAAACTGAAATAAAATATTGATACTTATCTTTTAAATTAGTTATTTTCTTATACCTTTGTTCATTGTCCTTTCCGTACACACACTGAATCGGTTGCCAAACTTAGCAAGCACTTAGTGCCTTCTCTTATATTCTCTTCTCTTCTCTTCCATATCAGCAACAAGGGTGTCCAAAGACTATACCATCTGAATCCTTAATATTAGCAACTCAAGATTGGTCGCTTCCCAAGCTGCCCAAGGATCCAAGGACTTGTTGATGGTGCTAGACCCGCCAACATATCAAGCGATCTCCCCAGTAAGAAGTCCCAACTACTCCTCAAACAGTTTGGTGTAGGAGTCCCAGCACTGGGTCATACGGTACCGCCTTGAATGTGGTTGTGCGCAGAGGCAAGTAGGATGTCCTTGTTGGTAGCAAGGGTGTAACGAGCATAGAAAGCCAAGGAAGGTGCATGAAGGGTTCTAACACAGGAAAAGTGGAATGAGTGTACCCCTCGGAAACCTATGGAAACACGTAGCTTGAAATGGAACACACAAGAAAGATACGTCACCAACTGGAAAACAGGGAAACCAACGATCCAAAGTGATGCCAATATCACATCTCAATAAGATTCATACATACATATATATAAAAGTCCACACATACATGCGTAAGAGAACAGATAAATATATCATTAATGTAACCAAGACACCTGAAATACAATAACAAAATCCGCATGACACGTGCTAGCTCTGTTATATTAAGAAAGTGAAAGTTCCAATCATACATGCAACCATGACCAACCACTCGTTCCAATAGCGAAACATTATAGTCACTACCTCCTTCTCCTCTAAAGAGATATACTAGCTCTGCACTATGGAGAAGTCAAGGCTCGTTACAATACACTCCAAGCTTTCTCTAAAATACACCTATAGGAAGCTTGGCTCCAAAAATCCCTTACAATGAGTTATGAGGTTCTATAAATAGAAAAGGGTGGGGTGACCCTTGACCTTCCCCTTTGTGACTCTTCACCTACCCTCATGACTCTTCAACTACTACATGACTGTTATATTCTATTATCAACACTTGTTCTTTCACTTTTACAAGATGTTACATTACAATATTCACATATCCCCATGTGAGACAAAATGGGCTTGAGTAAGCCATGCAAGACATCAGTAAGACTCAGACAGTTGTGGGAAGACCAAATCTTCAACATCCGCGCGATGATCGATGGTGGCGAACCGATGCCAAGCTTGGTAGTCCATGATGGTGTCTATGTGCTCAATCGTGACATCCTGCTGAAAGCAAAAAAATTGCCTCCATTGCATCTAGGTACATTTATTTGGCTCCTCTGTCCAACTCATCTGATAACATGTGCATCATAGTCTTAAGTGCAACTGGACCAGCAACATACTGATGCATAGTGTCTACGTTGATCTCCAAGTGTGTGCTGGTGGCTATGCGCATCAAATCGTCAAAGTACATGTCCAGCTCTAGTTGGACTTGGTTCTTGTCTTTGCCTCGATGAGTGTGCAAATAGGTGGGATTGCATGCGTGTGCACAATGACATCCATGCTCCTGAACACCCTTGCATGTGATCAACAACACTTCTCACCTTGTCTACTCTATGCCAGCTACTAGGATGGGTATATAACCTGTATGGGTGTAGTTTCATTAGTATTTGCATGTTGCGCCTCCTGTTGTACCTATTTCGGCTGCGCTTCCTTCTCTCTACTGCACAGCTCTTGTTCTTCCTTGAGTTGTCACTTCAACTCCTGCAACTCCTCTTCTGTTTCCCCCATCTTCTATTTCACTCTTTTCCTTTACGCAATCCTCCTATCACGTTGTCACCTCATAGCCTCAATCTCCAAAGTTGCTTTCATCATGAGTGGACCTCCTTTGAACTTGTAGCTTTGCTCTGCCTCTTCACTTTCAACAACCTTCCCCTTGCCTTTTCCATGCATAGGTCTGCTACCTTCTAATGCTGTTGATGGTGCTACCTGCAGCGATGTCGCTGCCATTTCATCTTGATATCCTTGTCTATAAACAATTTGGTCTCTTCATGTATAGGCAAACTCATAGACACTTGCTCAACTGCATCCCTAATTGCACTCTCAATGGTATCCTTTGACTCTTCTCTCCTAGAGGCCATTGTTCCTATGCTGCTAAGAGGTAGATGAACACCTGTGCTGCTTGGAGACATAAAAACACTCATGGAAATAAATCTATCAGTTGAAAACCAAAACAAACTTGAGCACTGACCTGCAACATACCTGTGTGACCGATTGTGTAGATTGCACAATTTCCACCAGGAGGCTGGGAGACTGACTGCCAAAACTGCACAAGGCATAGTTCATGCTATCAGTAGGCTGATTGACTTCTGTAACTGCACAATGCATAGTCCAGCCTGGTCTGCTAAGCACTGAAACTTTGCAATGCATAATTTCAGTCAGCAGTGACATGCAAACCAGCAAACTGCATTGCATAGTTTTTGGGGCCAGCAAGGCACTCCCTCCTAGAATTGTGCAATGCAAGCCTGGAGGCCAGTGCTAGGCCAAAATTGCACAATTGTGGGAGGGAAGGCAAAGCCTTCACTTCCAAAAATTCACATTTTCTAGCCGGGCAGGGCAGGGTCTAGGCCAAGGTAGCGCAGACCCATCGACGAGCGACTGGAAACATGAGAAGTTTGAATGCATGGCTAACCTGAAGGCAAACAAGAGTGAATGATCATGCATGCAAAAAATGAGTGGAAGATTCAGAAAATGGGAAAGCAAGCATGTGTGTGAAGCGAGTCACCGTGACGAAGACTATTAGTGCATAAATAGTGTCATGTCTTCGATAGTAGTGAGATGCAAAGAAAAACTGAAACAATGCTTCTACAAGCTAACATGCATCAAAACAACAACAAGCATTGATTGAAACCAAGTAGACAACACTTACACAAATCGAAATACAAAAAGTGACAAAAACGCAGCATAAGACATGAAAGGTAGACTTACCCTTAAACATATGAGTTGAATGTGCCGAAGACTCCTAGATACGATGTGGGATGTTAGAGCTACAAGATCGATGTGAGGAATGAGATCTGTAGCATCCAGTACATAAGTTTTGATAAGATCGAGGTTATGACACGCATGCCACAAATCTAGGAAAAAGTGACAGTTGGAGGGAAGTTTCTAAACGATCTTTGCATGTAACCTCCTACTGTGAAAATAGTTCCCTAAAATCTAGGGATGTCTTTTCAATGTTTCCTTTTGCTATTTCGGGAAAACAAGCCCATACATGCAAATCAGGATTGCCCAGTCCTAGAGGGAACTGGTCAACTTGATAGCACATGCAACAACTTTCGAGCCTAGGAATGAAATTTGCACAATTTCCAGGCTAAGCAAGGCTAGTTATCCCTCATGCATTGCACAATTTCTTGGGTCAGAAGGTCACTGCCTCCTAGAATTGCACAATTTCTCAATTGAAGCCCAGTTTTGGGATGGATTGCACAACTTCCTAATGTTAGAAAATTATATATTACTGAGCAATGGAATACATAAAATATTGCAGAAATATAAACACAGAAAACACATAAAACAAGAGTGACACAGATATATGTGGTTCACCCAATTTGGGCTACGTCCACGTAGAAACAACCAATCCTTCCTTTTATATTATCCAGCAAATTGAAGAGATACAACCTACAACAGATCCGTTGTAATTCCCTCTTCGCTCTCACAAAATCTCCTCTCTCTTTCTCACTCAGAATATAGATCTATATAGACACAATATAATTCCCTCATATATAGCGACGGGTTGCCTTCTAGGGAGAAAAACCCTAAATTAAACATAACTTATACCATCAGATCTCCGCCTGATCCCTGATGCCGTGGGGGGTCCCAAAGATCGCAGCCACCCCCCGTTGGACCCCCCTTGCAGTGCAAATATTACGGGAAATGTTGCCGCCACATTTCAAACTGGGGTCCAATGCGGTGATAGCTCTAAATAAATAAGATCATCAGGCTCCACACCCAACAATCTCCCACTTGGAGATTGATTATAGCATCTCCACCACTGCTTCATTTGCTGGAAAATGACTCCACTTTGGATGTGACTATTTCTCATCTTCATCATCATACTTGAATACCAATTGAAACCGAGCAAAATATCAGTTTCTCCCTGGTTACAACTTTTGTTAACATATCTGCAGGATTCTAGTTAGCGTGTATCTTTTCCAGCTTCAATTGTCCATCTTCCAACACTGACCATATGAAATGATACTTGAGCTGTATATTTTTTGTCTTGGAAGGAAATACAGAGTTGTTTGCAAGATGTATGGAACTCTGGATGTCACTATATAACCTGCCCAACTCCTGCTTCTTACCCAATTCATCCAGAAACCTTTGTAACCAAATCATTTCTTTACTAGCCTCTGTAGAAACAACATACTCTGCTTCCGTTGTTGAGAGTGCAACAACACTTTGCAGTTTTGAAACCTGTTGTGGCCAGCAACAACCCCCCTCTAGTTCATTTAAGTGTTGACCATAATACTTAAATGAATGGGGACCCTTAGTTAATTTTTAGAAAAACCAAGAGTTTCCTTCCCTCAAGATAAAGTTACCATCATGGGCTTAGGCAAGTCTTTTGAACATTTTAAAACCTAAGTCTATGATAAAGAGAAAATCTTTAAAGTTGCATTGCAAAAGATAGGAAATACCTCCATTTCTCTTTAAATATCGATATGCGCAAAATCCTCGTGTTAAGAATGTCATCGCGTCGCAACAAAGTAATCCTCATAAAGAAAAACTTAAAGATTCACCGATTTGCGATAACGATGATCGCAAGATCGCATATCGTAGAAATGAACCGACAGGATTTGGCAAACATCAAAGTTCTGCGATCTGCGATGTTGCGATCGCTGCGATATTGCAACCGTGCGATTTGCGATGATGCGATTTGCGATGGGGCGACTTGCGATCGCGCGCTATGCAAGCTTACGTAAGCAAATCATAAATCACTTCAGTATGAATCCTTCGGGCGCGCCATTCAAAGAAAAAGCCACTTACCATAATCTGACTTCAAATCATGCACTTTTAATGATAGTAAATGAATTAGTTGTCAGTTATTAAGTAAATTAAAGACGCGTGCCTTTGTAGAGATTTACTTCACGTAAGGTGGCATATTTGATATATCTGTTGCATTTAAAACTCTCCCATCACCCTTCTGGATCAGTCATTTCCATTTCACTTGTAATCTGCAGGAACGAAGAGCTAAGACGATTCAAACACAGACGCAGGAAGAAATGGGAAAGAAACACAAAGCTCAAAGCTCCGAAGCAAAGGAAAATACAAAGGAGATGGCGCCTTTGTATACAGACACAGCCTGTAACAAAGATGTAGGAATATCAACATGGGAAAGCATGTACAGGCTGCTGGAAGAGGAAAATCCTAGAATAATGAAAGTTGTTGCTTCTGTGGGCTCGCACCACTCTTCTGAGGCGTCCTTAGAGGACCTAGCATGTTCATTTCTTCACAGAATAGCGGCAAGACCCAAAATCCTACCATATACGGATATGATCAAGTGGATACTGGATGATGCAGACATGAACAACAGACAATTCAAAGTGCAAGGACACGGGCTCATCGGATCGTTTGCTGCGCAAGACTTGAAGCTCATGTATCATCTTCCTGAACCAAAAATGACCTATAATGCTCAATTAGTTAAGAAGTTCGCGGCGGAGAACCCAGACCTATCAGATACCACCAAAAATGGTCTAGAAAAGAGGAGCCGCTCAAAAAGGATAAAAACGGTATGTACATCACTGGTTCCCTCACCTCTCCATATTGTTTTGCTACGGCCATGCTCTGTAGGTTATTTGGGATGCCGGATATCAACAAGTTTTTGTCTGAATGGCTACCATTAATTGATGCTGCCACAAACGTCGACATTATAGATTGGGCCAAAATTCTTTCTGATAGTCTATACACAGCTGTTATCAATTACCGGTCTAAAAGATCCTTGTCTCAAAGGGTCTATCCTTCTCTTTATCTGTCTGCATATATTATGGATTATGTTTGTCTTGTATCCAAATTCCCTACTATGGGTTGGAAATGGACTACCCAAGACCCATTGCCTATCCATGTTTATCATAAGGTGTTATGGGATTCTCAGTTTGCCCCTCACTTCTATCAGATTTGCCACGGGCTTATTTTGCCCTTGTATAGAATAATGTATGATAAAGACCCCCCGAGGTGCTCTCCCGAGGCACAAATCGACATCATCCCCATTGCGAGATGGTTCGGGGAGGAATGGTTTACTTATGTGAGAGTTTTTGGAAGCACTGTACCTCCACATGTCCTACCTCTATATATCCTTGATAAACTTTTGGCTCGGGAAATTGCTTATCAAACTTGTTCAGAAGGCGGTCTGACCAAAGACCTAAAAGACAAAAAGAAGGCCATATGGCCTCAATTTCCTGTAGCTTGTGGGGCCTTCTCATTGTTCGATGTAGGACACGCTTTCGGCGAAGTGGAGAATGTGATGTGTCTTCAATTATTTAAATTCCCGGCAAGGCCATTTGACCCAAATGATATCGCCCAAGAGTTCACCACGAACGTCAAAATAAGAGTGTTCTCTCGGAAGAAAGATTTGTTTGATGATCTGTTTCAGAATAAGAGTTCGCTCCAAAAAATTTTGCGGGAAGCTCGGTTGAGGTTGTCTCCAGATGACCTCCAAAGATTCATGTTATACAGAGAAAGAAGGCTGGCCAGTATTCCTTTAGAGAAGCTGCAACTGCCTGCTAGAGAACCAACTCTGAGCATTAGCCTCAGCGAAAACTCTAGCACTTCCAGATCTAAATCCAACACCGCACAAGGAGCACCTCAGCATCCTAAAGATTCTGGATACGACCAAGGGAAAAGCGAAGAAACAACTAAGGATACAACTCAGTCAATTGCAATGTCTCAGCAACAAGTTATCGCCTCTCCGCCAAGAGATGTCCCCCCTCCTGTCATTGAAGCACCGCTCGTCACAACAGAACTGGACAAAGAATGGGAAACCTTCAATGAATTGATCAATCTTGAAGGGAAAGCCCCGAAAACACCTGTGGACAATACGCAGGTAGTGCAAGAAGTGGTCCCGACCATAATTAGCAGTGTCACAGAAACGAAGCATTTTCCTATCGCTCCACCTTCTGAGCTTCTACTTAATGTAGAAGAAATTCCCCCACTGGATGTATTCTATAGTCCCCAACACAAAGCAGTTGCAAGGAGGCAGAGAAAGAAAAGAAAACTAGAAAATACACTGCCACAAGATGCCAAACAGTTGGATGTCTTATGGAAAGACCCCAATAATAACCCAACTGAAAACCTCACTAAGCTGTCTCAGATTGCAGGAGCATATGCTTCTGCAACTATTGATAAGGCATCAGAAGTTCAGCAGCTATTGAAAGAACAAGAAGACCAGATACAGCTGCTACAACAACAGTTGCAACAAGCCAATACTAACACTGAAGCTTCCAAACAGCTCGAGAAGCTACAGGAAGACTTTCAACAGATGCAGATAGGCTATCAAAGGAGTCTCGATGAAAAAGGAAAACAATTGCAGACTTTACAAGAAATGCATAAAGATGAGCCTAAGTTGACAGAATTTGTTTCAGAAACTATTGGCTTAAATGAGCAACTACTGCAGCAACAGGAGGAGTTGGGACGTAAAATAGCACAGTGGAGTCACTATTGTGAGCTAAGCGATAAAATCACCAATCAGGTGGTAGATTTGCGGAGTGACTATGATCAGAATGACAGAAGGGTGACGGAATATTTAACATGGCAGGATGATGATGAAGGAAGAAGAGCAGGTGCACCTAGGATAAACGAAAACCATAAAGAACTGCTCTTTAAAAGATGGGACGATCAAATCAGGCAGGCGAAGCAAGCAGTGGAGACAGCGACTACACAGGCAAGCATTCTCATCGACTGTGTAAATGAGAATTTACACAGGGCCAATTTAATCGCAGAGACCACCCCGGGGTATCTACCAAAGAGGTTACAACTGGAAGCAGAATGGAAGCAGAAAGCGCAGGCAAAGGAGAGAGCAATCCACGCATTAGCCAGGTTGAATTGGGAATGTTTCTGGACGTACCTAGTTAAGCTGCACAGCCAATGGATGATGGTGAAATGCATCACAAACGCGGCCGAAAAAATAGCGCCAGCACTCGTAGATGTTGTTTTCGCAGCATAGCTTAGCGCCGAAATCAGTCAACCGACTCTTCTTAAGCCTATGCTGGATACTTGCAACTTTAAGGACCAAGTTCAGAAGTAGCCTTACTTAGAATGTTGTTTTTTTTCTTTTTAACTAGATTAGAAAAAGGACGGTCATTTGAAAACCGCATCCTAAATTTTGTAATAATACTATTATTAGAATTAGGAAGTAGTATTTTAACCCTTCTCATGCATTTAGAGAAGGGTCCAGAAATTTGTCAAAAACTTGTCCTCAGAACATGCACTTCTGCACCCTCAGAGGAGGTTTTGATGAATGGATGGATCAAGATTTATTAATGTTTGCATTTAATGTCTACTACTGATGTTGCACTTTTGTACTCTTAGTAGATGTTAGAACAAGTAGAGGTAAATCGTTATTGCTTGAAGCTTATGAGTGGAACCAGTCATAAATGGTACTTTTATCTCTTGGCATGTTTCTGTTCATATTCTTAAAGTGATATGTAGTTTTCAGTTGTTTATACGTTAATGCATGAATGTGCGGGTTACCATTTGGCACTTCTGTACGGTGGAGTCATTTATTTGTGCTTAATATATGAATAACTTATTATGCGATATGCTGTTCACAACTGTTTTGTTTAACTTCTTATGCAGAATGGTTTATTTTAATTGATTTCTATTCTTATGATAGCTGAATGATCTTTATTACCAGTTATTGTTAGAAATCTTTTTAGATCGCATAAACAGGAAGAAATACACCCGGGTTAGCGTAGATTAGATGTGTTGTTTCTCATTAGATTACAGTAGCATAGTGTTAGTTTAGGAGTTTGATTTAAATTAGATTAAAATACTCTTAGATCAACAGCATCCAACTCTACACACACACACACACCCCCTAGATTGGGAAACTGGTCCCATTATCCCCAGTCCGACCCGCTATACCAAATGGACAAGGAGCTGCCAACCAAGTTCCGGACCGGGTGGGTATCCCCCTTGTTGTCGACCCGATTTTCGAGGCTTCAACATATTTGGCGCTAGAAGGAGAGCCAGAAACATAGTGTCTGTTGGAACGATTTTCAATTGTAAAATTGGAATCAGGATGGCTGCTCATAAAATTCCCATTTGGAGTTGCATCCAAGTTCCTACCTTTTCCAACACTCCATCTGAAGTGGTAAGACTCTTGTCTTAGGTAAAATTCAATGGTAAGAATAACTCTTCTGCTTTTAATCATGCCCTTCAGTTTATTCAAAAAGTTTCAAGTCCTGATATTCAGAGAATTGATGAAGGTGTCTTGTGCAGGATTTTTACTCTTACATTCACAGCGGAAGCTAGAAAATGGTGCAGAACCCTCCCAGTTGCATCAATTCACAGCTGGGACCAATTCGTCAAGACTTTCATTTTGGAATTTGATTGTTATGACTACGACCAGGTATATGATGAAATTGATTATCTACGGAAACAAGATGAATCCGTAAAAGATTTTAATATGCGATTTCATCTTAATTGTCTAAAGTATGATCTTGAAAGTGAGCTCACGGATGAAGAATCTTCAGATTATGCTGAGTATTCCCTACCTCCTATGTCTGATCAAGCAAAAATTAGTTCAACTTTTGTTGCATTTTATTCTAATGTAAATAAGGATTCCAAGTTGAATACACAAATCATACATGATGAAGAAAATCTACAAAGCCTAGGAGTCATGCATGCTCTAATGCAAGAAGACAAAAACGAGAATGTTGAAGGAGAAACTACCTTGGAACCAGGAGATGACTCTGATACAAGGTCAGACAATATCATTACAAATCAACAAATGCAGATGCCAAGGTTAGAACAACAAACTATTTCTCTTTCAAAAAGTGTCAGCACACAAAGGTATGATCTAAAACCCTATGTCTATAATGAATCTGATGAACAAAGTTTTTTCCATGATGTTTTCAAATGCATTGTTCCAGAATCGCATTTTTCTCTTTATCTTGATGTTTTTAGTGATGATAATTTCTCCCCTCTCAATATTAAAGATATCTCAAGAAACACAGAGGATTATTCAAACAAGCCATCATTAGGTTTTCAGGATAATGAGACAGTTATAGAACATCCTTCGGCCATTTTCAAACAAGAACCACTTCACCTTCCTTGTCTGAAAATATATGACGAAAAAGAGAAATCTAGGGAAACCTGTAAAATCATTTATGATAGCTACTTTGACAACGATGATGTTTTTGAGTTGTCCCAAGCGACTCAACTAAGCTCAGATAATGAGAGATATCCTAATTCAGAAATCATATCAGTCAATCCTCATCTCAAAGTAAAAGATCATTTGCATGATTTTACTATCCAAGACAATGTCCCGATCTATGATTCATATTATGATGAAACCTCCAGGCCTGCTCACAATCATAACTTATCTTCTGATTCACAAGACGGAATTCGAAGTTACTCGGATCCCATAATTCTGGCCAGTTCTTGTGAGAAGCAAGATATTACAAGTAAATCCCAGTTGTGTTGTAACACTATTTGTACAGATAATCATCCCTTTCTTTCTCACTTGCACCCATTTTGTACAAAATCAGATTTTGTTTTAAATTTTCAGACTTTTGATAGATTATTGTGGCATGTTGAGCATCTTATCAAAGAACATTCGAAAGACATGCCACCATTTTGGAAAGATAAGCTGTGTCAAGAAAGTGTAGAACTTTCTCAATTTCAACATCAATCAATGTCAGACTTTCTTAAGAAACTTCTTTGGCATCCAGAACACCATCAACCAAGGAAAGTACCTTTCGAAACTTATTGGCCATTCGCGCCAATTGATAAAGATCTTTCAGGGAATTTCCATCTATTTTGCATCGAACCATTTAGTGATTTATATATGGAAAATTTCCTTTTAAACAAGATCGCTAAAAGCTCAGCTTTAACGAACAATATGTTACAAGCCATTGAAATTAAAAAATCATATTCACAACCTGGCTTATCATTCTTCCTATTACGAGGCCATCAATCTATAATAGAAGTTCATCCTAATTTTGATGATCCAATAGGTATCCAGTTGGAAAGAAGTTTTCGTGAGAAAGAAATATCAGACAGAATTCCAACTGAGGTCATGCATTCTTATCCCACATCCAACGTTAATAATCCAAGGAAAATTAGGATCCTAATACTGATGTTTGGAAGTTACAAACGGCTAGGCATAAAAATGAAGAGATGGTTCCATTGGAAATATCATTTCACCTAGCTAATTTTCTGTATATAGCTAGAATAGGAGTAGGAGTAATTTAGCTAGGTTATTAGGTTTGTTTTTTATAATTGATAGGCAAAATGAGAAAAGAAATTATCCCTATTCTGTACATAACCCTAGAAAATGTCTATCTCTCATAATAGTTAAATATTTGTCTCCATAATAAGGTTTGCTATGGTTAACAACATTTGACATTTACTAAGGACACCTTTTCTCTGTCAAAAAACATCAATCTTCTGCTTCTATGAACAACAAATCTTTTGAAAGCTTAATCTTTATTATCAATAGAACTTTAACCCGGATATGATGCTAGTTTCAACTCCAACAAATCTGGAGAAAGCTACCTCGATAAAAAAATTGTTTTATGTCAGTACAATGAAATGTATCAATAATGAAATAAAGATTCTCTGTAGAAACAACTATTTCAAAACAACTCTATCATTGTCGTCCAGAACTTTCTTAAGGAAAGGAAATTTGACTTCCTCCCTACTAAAGGAGATCGCAACATTCAGAGGAACAACCCAAAAAGAAACACTGTATCTTAAAGAATAAGAGGTCTCATCACGAGCCGGCTTATCATGATCACAGATATTATAACTTGCTGACTTTGCCAATACTGTCTACCAAAACAGGGCAACGACTCGAGATTGTTGCAATCAAAAGACAAGGGGTCTCATCACGAGCCAGCTTGTTCAAAAAAATTGTAAATCAAGTGAATGACTGTGTCATAATTTGGCCACCAAACCAAGACATTGTTCTTTAGAGAATAAAAAAAAAAGGAAAAAGTGTCAAAATGGTTTTTCTCTGAAAAAGTTGTAAATAACCTTAAGCAGGATAAAGGATCATTACTGGGTAATAGGTAACCCTGTCGAGGCTATGGATGCCTGCTGGTAGCAGAGGCTCTACCTGCGACAAAGGAGCATATTTCAAAAAAGGGCTGCTACACAGGGGAAACTTTATTTTATGTTTTACAAGACCAAGTAATGGTTGATGTAAATGCAAGGACAAAGCTGAGGATGCAAGTAATCAAAATAGAAAAAGGTTGAAACAAAACATCATTGACAGGTTGAAGTATGATATGCTTTATCTTTTTATAATAAAGTTTAAGTTCTCTGAGAAATTTTTTTCAGGAGTTTGAAAGCGTCAATAGAAGATCAGAGATAACTGGTTCTCCCAAGTGAATCGCCAATTGTTGTGGCCAGCAACAACCCCCCCCTAGTTCATTTAAGTGTTGACCATAATACTTAAATGAATGGGGACCCTTAGTTAATTTTTAGAAAAAACAAGAGTTTCCTTCCCTCAAGATAAGGTTACCATCATGGGCTTAGGCAAGTCTTTTGAACATTTTAAAACCTAAGTCTATGATAAAGAGAAAATCTTTAAAGTTGCATTGCAAAAGATAGGAAATACCTCCATTTCTCTTTAAATATCGATATGCGCAAAATCCTCGTGTTAAGAATGTCATCGCGTCGCAACAAAGTAATCCTCATAAAGAAAAACTTAAAGATTCACCGATCTGCGATAACGCCGATCGCAAGATCGCATATCGCAGAAATGAACCGACAAGATTTGGCAAACATCAAAGTTCTGCGATCTGCGATGTTGCGATCGCTGCGATATTGCAACCGTGCGATTTGCGATGATGCGATTTGCGATGGGGCGACTTGCGATAGCGCGCTATGCAAGCTTACGTAAGCAAATCATAAATCACTTCAGTACGAATCCTTCGGGCGCGCCATTCAAAGAAAAAGCCACTTACCATAATCTGACTTGAAATCATGAGCTTTTAATGATAGTAAATGAATTAGTTGTCAGTTATTAAGTAAATTAAAGACGCGTGCCTTTGTAGAGATTTACTTCATGTAAGGTGGCATATTTGATATATCTGTTGCATTTAAAACTCTCCCATCACCCTTCTGGATCAGTCATTTCCATTTCACTCGTAATCTGTAGGAACGAAGAGCTAAGATGATTCAAACACAGACGCGGGAAGAAATGGGAAAGAAACACAAATCTCAAAGCTCCGAAGCAAAGGAAAAGACAAAGGAGATGGCGCCTTTGTATACAGACACAGCCTGTAACAAAGATGCAGGAATATCAACATGGGAAAGCATGTACAGGCTGCTGGAAGAGGAAAATCCCAGAATAATGAAAGTTGTTGCTTTTGTGGGCTCGCACCGCTCTTCTGAGGCGTCCTTAGAGGACCTAGCATGTTCATTTCTTCACAGAATAGCGGCAAGACCCAAAATCCTACCATATACGGATATGATCAAGTGGATACTGGATGATGCAGACATGAACAATAGACAATTCAAAGTGCAAGGACACGAGCTCATCGGATCGTTTGCTGCGCAAGACTTGAAGCTCATGTATCATCTTCCTAAACCACAAATGACCTATAATGCTCAATTAGTTAAGAAGTTCGCGGCGGAGAACCCAGACCTATCAGATACCACCAAAAATGGTCTAGAAAAGAGGAGCCGCTCAAAAAGGATAAAAACGGTATGTACAGCACTAGTTCCCTCACCTCTCCATATTGTTTTGCTGCGGCCATGCTCTGTAGGTTATTTGGGATGCCGGATATCAACAAGTTTTCGTCCGAATGGCTACCATTAATTGATGCTGCCACAAACGCCGACATTATAGATTGGGCCAAAATTCTTTCTGATAGTCTATACACAGCTGTTATCAATTACCGGTCTAAAAGATCCTTGTCTCAAAGGGTCTATCCTCCTTTTTATCTGTCTGCATATATTATGGATTTTGTTTGTCTTGTATCCAAATTCCCTACTATGGGTTGGAAATGGACTACCCAAGACCCATTGCCTATCCATTTCTATCATAAGGTGTTATGGGATTCTCAGTTTGCCCCTCACTTCTATCAGATTTGCCACGGGCTTATTTTTCCCTTGTATAGAATAATGTATGATAAAGACCCCCCGAGGTGCTCTCCCGAGGCACAAATCGACATCATCCCCATCGCAAGATGGTTCGGGGAGGAATGGTTTACTTATGTTAGAGTTTTTGGAAGCACTATACCTCCACATGTCCTACCTCTATATTTCCCTGATAAACTTTTGGCTCGGGAAATTGCTTATCAAACTTGTTCAGAAGGCGGTCTGACCAAAGACCTAAAAGACAAAAAGAAGGCCATATGGCCTCAATTTCCTGTAGCTTGTGGGGCCTTCTCATTGTTCGATGTAGGACACGCTTTTGGCGAAGTGGAGAATGTGACGTGTCTTCAATTATTTAAATTCCTAGCAAGGCCATTTGACCCAAATGATATCGCCCAAGAGTTCACCACGGACGTCAAAATAAGAGTGTTCTCTGGGAAGCAAGATTTGTTTGATGATCTGTTTCAGAATAAGAGTTCGCTCCAAGAAATTTTGCGGGAAGCTCGGTCGAGGTTGTCTCCAGATGACCTCCAAAGATTCATGTTATACAGAGAAAGAAGGTTGGCCAGTATTTCTTTAGAGAAGCTGCGACTGCCTGCTAGAGAACCAACTCCGAGCATTAGCCTCAGCGAAAACTCTAGCACTTCCAGATCTAAATCCAACACTGCACAAGGAGTGCCTCAGCATCCTAAAGAGTCTAGATACGACCAAGGGAAAAGCGAAGAAACAACTAAGGATACAGCTCAGTCAAGTGCAATGTCTCAGCAACAAGTTATTGCCTCTCCGCCAAGAGATGTCCCCCCTCCTGTCATCGAAGCACCGCTCGTCACAACAGAAATGGACAAAGAATGGGAAACCTTCAATGAATTGATCAATCTTGAAGGGCAAGCCCCGAAAACACCTGTGGACAATACGCAGGTAGTGCAAGAAGTGGCCCCGACCATAATCAACAGTGTCACAGAAACGGAGCATTTTCCTATCGCTCCACCTTCTGAGCTTCTACTTAATGTAGAAGAAATTCCCCCACTGGATGTATTCTATAGTCCCCAACACAAAGCAGTTGTAAGGAGGCAGAGAAAGAAAAGAAAACTAGAAAATACACTGCCACAAGATGCCGAACAGTTGGATGTCTTATGGAAAGACCCCAATAATAACCCAACTGAAAACCTCACTAAGCTGTCTCAGATTGCAGGAGCATATGCTTCTGCAACTATTGATAAGGCATCAGAAGTTCAGCAGCTATTGAAAGAACAAGAAGACCAGATACAGCTGCTACAACAACAGTTGCAACAAGCCAATACTAACACTGAAGCTTCCAAACAGCTCGAGAAGCTGCAGGAAGACTTTCAACAGATGCAGATAGGCTATCAAAGGAGTCTCGATGAAAAAGGAAAACAATTGCAGACTTTACAAGAAATGCATAAAGATGAGCCTAAGTTGATAGAATTTGTTTCAGAAACTATTGGCTTAAATGAGCAACTACTGCAGAAACAGGAGGAGTTGGGACGTAAAATAGCACAGTGGAGTCACTATTGCGAGCTAAGCGATAAAATCACCAATCAGGTGGTAGATTTGCGAAGTGACTATGATCAGAATGACAGAAGGGTGACGGAATATTTAACATGGCAGGATGATGATGAAGGAAGAAGAGCAGGTGCACCCAGGATAAATGAAAACCATAAAGAACTGCTCTTTAAAAGATGGGACGATCAAATCAGGCAGGCGGAGCAAGCAGCGGAGACAGCGACTACACATGCAAGCATTCTCATCGACTGTGTAAATGAGAATTTACACAGGGCCAATTTAATCGCAGAGACCACCCCGAGGTATCTACCAAAGAGGTTACAACTGGAAGCAGAATGGAAGAAGAAAGCGTAGGCAAAGGAGAGAGCAATCCACGCATTAGCCAGGTTGAATTGGGAATGTTACTGGACGTACCTAGTCAAGCTGCACAGCCAATGGATGACGGTGAAATGCATCACAAACGCGGCCGAAAAAATAGCGCCAACACTCGTAGATGCTGTTTTCACAGCACAGCTCAGCGCCGAAATCAGTCAACCGACTCTTCTTAAGCCTATGCTGGATACTTGCAACTTTAAGGACCAAGTTCAGAGGTAGCCTTACTTAGAATGTTGTTTTTTTTCTTTTTAACTAGATTAGAAAAAGGACGGTCATTTGAAAACCGCATCCTAAATTTTGTAATAATACTATTATTAGAATTAGGAAGTAGTATTTTAACCCTTCTCATGCATTTAGAGAAGGGTCCAGAAATTTGTCAAAAACTTGTCCTCAGAACATGCACTTTTGCACCCTCAGAGGAGGTTTTGATGAATGGATGGATCAAGATTTATTAATGTTTGCATTTAATGTCTACTACTGATGTTGCACTTTTTTACTCTTAGTAGATGTTAGAACAAGTAGAGGTAAATCGTTATTGCTTGAAGCTTATGAGTGGAACCAGTCATAAATGGTACTTTTATCTCTTGGCATGTTTCTGTTCATATTCTTAAAGTGATATGTAGTTTTCAGTTGTTTATACGTTAATGCATGAGTGTGTGGGTTACCATTTGGCACTTCTGTACGGTGGAGTCATTTATTTGTGCTTAATATATGAATAACTTATTATGCAATATGCTTTTCACAACTGTTTTGTTTAACTTCTTATGTAGAATGGTTTATTTTAATTGATTTCTATTCTTATGATAGCTGAATGATCTTTATTACCAGTTATTGTTCGAAATCTTTTTAGATCGCATAAACAGGAAGAAATACACCCGAGTTAGCGTAGATTAGATGTGTTGTTTCTCATTAGATTACAGTAGCATAGTGTTAGTTTAGGAGTTTGATTTAAATTAGATTAAAATACTCTTAGATCAACAGCATCCAACTCTACACACACACACACCCCCTAGATTGGGAAACTGGTCCCATTATCCCCAGTCAGACCCGCTATACCAAACGGACAAGGAGCTGCCAACCAAGTTCCGGACCGGGTGGGTATCCCCCTTGTTGTCGACCCGATTTTCAGGGCTTCAACAAAACCCAAATGATAGTTGTTCCACCTACAATAAACACATACCCTGTGGTTCTCCTCATGTTATCTCTATCACCCGCCATATCTGCATCAACATATCCTTGTAGAGAAATGTTTGAACCACCAAAGCATAATGCTTGATTTGTGGTACCTCTCAAATACCTAAGAATCCACTTCACCGCCATCAAATGTTCTTTTCTTGGATTGTTCATGTACCTTCTTACAACTCCCACTGCATGTGCAATATCAGGCCTTGTGTAGACCATTGCATACATTAAGCTTCCAACTGCTGATGCATATGGAACTTTAGACATATAAGCCATTTCTTCTTGAGTCTTGGGACACACCTCCTTACTTAGTTTGAAATGGCTAGCCAAAGGTATACTAACTAGTTTTGCATTTTGCATATTAAATCTTTTCAACACCTTTTCTATGTACTCACTCTGAGACAATGTTAATTTTCGATTCTTCCTATCTCTATTTATTCTCATACCAACGATTTGTTTTGTAGCACCCAAATCCTTCATTGCAAATGAGTTTGTCAATTTTCTTTTGAGCACATTTATTTCCTGCATGTTATAACCTGCAACAAGCATGTCATCTACACACAATAACAATATAATATAACTGCCATCATTTTTTCTTTTGAGATAAACACAATGATCAGAGTGATATCTAGTATAACCTTGTTCAGACATAAACCTGTCAAATTTTAGATCCCACTGCCTTGGAGCATGTTTTAAGCCATACAAGATCTTCTTCAACCTACATACTAGTTTCTCGTTCCCTTTTACCTCTTATCCTTCTGGTTGCTGCATATATATCTCTTCCTCCAAATCCCCATGGAGAAAGGTTGTCTTTACATCTAATTGCTCAAGATGAAAATCTTCAGCAACTACTAGACTTAAAATAGTTCTAATTGAAGTCATTTTAACAACACGATAAAATATCTCATCAAAGTCTATAGCCTTTTTTTGTGAAAACCCTTTCACCACAAGTCTATCTTTATACCTTTTTCTACCTCCATCTTCTTCCTTCAACCTGTAAACCCATTTATTCTGCAATGTTGTTTTACCTGCAAGCAACCTGACTAAGTCCCAATTCTAGTTATGTGCTAAGGAGTCCATCTCTTGTTTCATGGCTTGCTCCCACTTCTTCCTGGTTGTTGATCATTATGATTTTCAGGCACCATCACTTTTTCTATGATCTCATCAAGCACTGTGTATTCTTTATTTTCTTTTTCCTGTTTCATTTCATGTTTCTAATCCTTATACAAAACCTTTTCGTTGAATATGAAATCTCTTTCCTAATGATTTTGTGGTTTTCATAATCATAAAAGTGATAACCAAAATCATTAACACCATATCCAATAAAGGTATGTTTCTTTGATTTTTCCTCAAGCTTTGTTCTATTTTCTTTATTAATGTGGACAAAGGCTTCAGAACCAAAAGTCTTTAAAAATGAGTAGTTTACCTTTTTACCTATCCTTGCCTCCTCTGGAATACCACCAGCCAAGGAAATTTAAGGCCCTCTATTTATTATATAAACAACAATATCTACAACACCCGACCAAAATTGTAAAGGCAATCCTGCATGCAATCTCATGCACCTTTCACACTCCATGATTGTCATGTTCATCCTTTCGAACACACCATTTTCTTGTGGTGTTCTTAGAATTGTCTTCTCTCTGTGAATTCCATTCTCTAAACAATACCTATCAAACTCTTTTCTGCAATATTCACCTCCATTCTCTGATCTGAGACACTTCAACCTTTTTCGTGTCTCATTTTCAACCAAAGCTTTCCATTTCTTGAAAGCATCAAATACATCAGATTTATTTCGAATACAATAAATCTAGGTTTTTCTGGTTGCATCATCAATAAAAGTAACATAATAGGGAGATCCACCAAGAGATGATACCTGAACAGGTCCCCATACATCTATATGCACAAGGTCTAATTTTTCGCTCTTCTTTTCTTTCCCAACTATGAGGAATCTAACTCTCTTATGTTTTCCATAAACACAATTCTCACAGAATTTTAAATCAACATGCTTCAAATGTAGCAACAAATTTCTTGAGTGAAGAATCTGCATCCCCTTCTCACTCATGTACCTAAGCCTATGATGCCACAATGTCATATCTTCTCCTTTAGAGGTTAAAGCATTAACATAATTAGAAATGCCATTGCATAAATACAATGTACCAACATTTTCTCCTTTTGCTATTACTAGGGCTACTTTAGTGACCTTCCAAGTTTTATCTGTAAAAGTAGTTACATAGCCTTCACCTCCCAACTGCCCTATTGAAATTAGGTTTTTCTTCAAATCTGGAACATGCCTTACCTACTTCAATATCCATGGATTTCCATTCTACTGTTTTATGAAAACTCTATCCATTCTAATTATTTTACAAGGTTTATCATCACCCAATTGAAGCTGTCCAAAATCTCCTTGAACATAATCATTAAAATGTTTCCTATCAGGTGTGGCATGGAATGAGGCCCTGAATCTACCACCTAGGCATCAATAATATTTTCTAATGAAAGAATCAAAGCATCTTGCAACACATCACCTATCACATTTGCTTCATGGTTGTTTTCTTGTTGCTCCTCTCCTTCTTTTCCCTTCCGAGACTTGCAGTCTTTCTTCAGGTGTCCTTTCTTCCCGCATTTCTAGCACACTATTCCCGATTTGGACTTGGATCTTCCTTTCCTTGACTTACTACGATATCCTGGACTCTTTCCTCTTTCCATTTTTCTTCCCCTAGTCTCTGCAGTCATAGCATTACCTCATGTCTCACTGGAGCTTTTCTGTCGCATTTCCTCACTAAGGATTGCACCGACAACATCATCAAACTTTAAAGTACTAGATCCAGAGACAGAGTTACTAATGGCCATAAATAAACCTCCAACTTTCTGGAAATGAGCATAGAAATAATAGAGCCCTAAATTCATCATCAAAAGTTACCCCTACAGAACTTAACTGACTAGTAATTGTATTAAATTCATTTAAATGATCAGCAACATATCCACCTTCTGACTGTTGGAAATAATACTGAGAGGGGGGGGTGAATCAGTATTATCAAATTCTTATAACAAATCTTCCTTATTTATACTTTGAATTATTTTTGCATATCAGTACCATAAAATAATGAGCATGAACAAGAAAAACAGATAGCCACACCAAAGAACACCAGATGTAAGGTGGAAACCCAATGTGGGTGAAAACCACCTGCTGCAATATGTCTCTATCTTCTTTCAAATTAGAAACTTCTTTTACAATGATTTTGTACTGGTGCAGTCCTTTACCAGTACACAGGTTGCAACCCGCAGAGAGCTACAACTCTCTCTCGTTTTCCAGTCTTTCCTGGAAGGGAGCTACAACCCCCTACTTCTTTTCTTACAAGGATCACTTTTCATAAAGCATCAAATGATCATCAAGTACAAGTAAGTTACACAGTCAAGTGAAGTAACCAGATCAACAATAACAGAACTAACCCAGAACACCTTATCAACAGAAAAATTCAATCAACAGAAGATCTTAAGACAGGTATGCAGTTTTTCTTTCTGAGGCCTGCGTCGCTACGCACTTCACCTTCTGCTTCCCTGCGTATACCCGCAGAGAGCCTTCTGCTGCACTGCGTACACACGCACTGCTTCTTCAACCACGCTGCGTACTGTTACTATAGGTACGCACCTAGAGACACTATCACGCCGCATACTGCCACTGTAGCCGCGCACTCATAGATACTATCGCGCCGCATACTTTTACTGTGCGTACGCACCTGAACCTTCTTCTGCTCTGTGTACCTACGCAGCTCTCCTGTTTCTGCTCTGCGTACTCACGCAGATCGCCTATTTCTGCTCTGCGTACCCACGCAGATCTCCTATTTCTGCTCTGCATACCCACGCACCTGTACCGTTAAACACCTGCATAGTTCTGAATAGGGCTGAATTGACAGTCCACCAGTGTGGCAAAGTTAGTCAGATCCTCAGATCTGATCATGCGCTCGAGAGATCACCCTTCACAGATTTGCTTTCAACTTCTCTTACATATAGATCAAGCTTTTAAGACCATAACCCAATATTTCAGATCTTAAGATATTCGATTCCAAAAGATACTTAGCTAAGTGATCTCCTTTACTTTATATAGGCAAGCTCCTCTTAAGATTAGGGATCAATACCACGAGCCAAAACCATAATAACACAAATACCGTTGGCTAAATACCAAGGGTTAAACATAAGAAACCCCACGTGTGCTTTTCTCTGCCTTGAAATGAGTGCACTGGGGGTACGCACCTCCTGAACGGCGGACCTGCGTGTCTGGCCGCGGTCCCTTCATGGTGTACCTGCGTGTACGCGTCTTCTGAACTGTTCTCCTGCGTACTTCTTAATTTTCAACATATTGAGAGCCTGATCAGAGCATTGCCACGGGTGTTGCCATCAAGTACAACATTTGAAACATAGAGCCATACCAGAAACATAATGCCAACAATCTCCCCCTTTGGACTTGATGGCAACCTCAAAGACTTCAGCTTCATTCTCCCCCTTTGACATCACGGGCAAAGGGTTATGCTCCCCCTAAGAACATGCTCCCCCTGAATATGAACCAGATCTGCAATGAAGAACCATAATCCACCATGAAAGAGATAGAGACATATTGCAGCTACTTCCATGATCTCCTTCTGTACATCCTCCATAATGCCAACAATGCATTATATGCTCCCCCTGAACCTGTGCCATCAGTCTTCAACCAATCAGCCACCCAACACATGTACGCATATACCCCAGATGAACCATGTGTACAACCATCAATCAGAAGAGTTTCAACAATAAGATGATGCATCAACAACCCCCAGCTTTTGCCTGAGGTATTCAAAAGTGTCCCTGGGCAATGGTTTGGTGAGTATATCAGCAACTTGTTCCTTAGAAGGAACATACTCCAACTTGACCTTCTGTTCAAGCACTTGTTCCCGAAGAAAATGATACTTGATTGGTATGTGCTTGGTTTTTGAATGCATGACAAGATTCTTTGAGATGTTGATTGCACTTGTGTTATCACATAAGATGGGGATAGGTGGTGTACAAGTGATTTGAAAATCCTGCAAAGTCTGCATCATCCAAAGGAGTTGAGTGCAACAAGATGCAGCAGCAACATATTCCGCTTCAGCTGTAGACAAGGCAATCGAACTCTGTTTCTTGTTGAACCAAGATACCAGTCTAGAACCCATAAAGAACGCACCACCACTTGTGCTTTTCTTGTCATCCACGCTTCCGGCCCAATCTGAATCTGTATAAGCATGGAGTGTGAGATCTATATCTCTAGGATACCATAAGCCATAATTTTGAGTCCCTTGAAGATATTTGAAAATTCTCTTCACTGCCTGAAGATGAGTCTCCTTCGGATTTGCCTGAAATCTTCCAACTATTCCAACTGCATGCATGATGTCCGGTCAGGTACCTGTCAAATAAAGTAAACTTCCAATCATAGATCTGTAGGTTGGTTGATGTACTGCTGCAGATTCATCATTTTCACTGAGGCTACATCCTGTGACCATAGGTGTACATACTGGTTTTGCATCTTCCATGCCATATTTCTTCAAAATCTGTTTGAGATATTTGGTTTGAGATAAAAAGATTCCTCCTTATTTTTGTTGGATTTGCAAACCAAGGAAATATGTCAGTTCTCCCAGCAAGGACATTTCAAATTCTTTCTGCATGACCAAGGCAAAGCTTTGACTCATAGCTTCTTCATTGCTGCCAAAAATAATGTCATCTACATACACAACAAGTATTAGCAATTTGTCATTTTCAACTTTTATATAAAGATTGCTATCTGCTGATCCTTTTGAAAAACCTTGTTGATGAAGATATTTGTCCAAATGGTAGTACCAAGCCCTTGGATCTTGTTTGAGACCATAGAGAGCCTTTTTCAATCCGCATACAAGATTTGGATCATTTCCAAGAATGAACCCATCTGGGCTGCTCAATGTATACTTCTTCTTCCAAGTCTCCATTCAGAAAGGCTGATTTCACGTCCATTTGAAATACTTTGAAGTTTTGAAAACTTGAGAGAGCAAGGAACATTCGGATGGCCTCAAGTCTTGCAACAGGAGCAAAGGTTTCTTCAAAGTCTATTCCTTCTTGTTGCGCATACCCTTTACAAACAAGTCTGGCCTTGTTTCTAATTACTTCTCCATTTTCATTCAATTTATTTTTGAAGACCCATTTTGTTCCGATAACATTCTTATCCTTTGGTCTAGGAACCAGCTCCCAAGTGTTGTTCTTTTCGACCTGCTCAAGTTCTTCATCCATTGCTTTCACCCAACATTCATCTTTGCATGCCTCTTTCACTTTTGTGGTTCAGTAGAGGAGAGTAATGCCAAATAGCTTGAAGCTTCTGCAACTGTTCTTCTTGTTTGTACACCTGCTTCTTTCTGCCCCATAATCTGAGATTTTGGATGATTCTTCTGAACATATCTGGATGGAGTCTTTTCTTCTATTCTTGTCTGCTCCTCTGGTTCTTCTTGAGGTTCTTCTTCTTCATCATTCTGTCGTTGAGGGTAGCCTTCATCTTCTTCGATGTCTTCATGATGTACTTGCCTAGGAATGTATCCCTTCTCATCAACCACTACATCAATGTTGTCAACAATTCTGCCAAGTCTTTTATTGTAGCATTTGTATGCTTTGCTATGTGGAGAGTAACCAAGAAGAATGCCTTCATCTACTCTAGGTTCAAGTTTGCCAAGCTGCTCATTAGTATTCTTGATATAGCATTTGCTCCCAAAGATTTTGAAGTGCTTTACCGAAGGAGTCTTACCACTCCAGAGCTCATGAGGAGTTTGAGTGCTGTTCACCCGGACATTTGTCTTGTTGAGAATAACAACCGCAGCATGTGCAGCTTCACCCCAGAAAGTTGCGGGAGTTCCTGACTCATCAAGCATAGCACGAGCCATTTGTTGGACTGTTCTGTTCATTCTTTCCACAACTCCATTTTGCTGAGGAGTTCTAGCTATAGAGAATTCTCTTTTTATCCCATGTTCTTCATAGAAATCGAAAAATTCATTTGAGGTAAACTCCCCACCTCTGTCGGATCTGAGGCACTTAATTTTGTGACCTGATTCATTTTCAACCAAGGCTTTGAAAGATTTGAATTTTTCAAATGCTTCATCTTTGTGCTTCATAAGTCCTAACCAGACAAACCTGGAGAAATCGTCAATGAATAATATCAAGTATTCTTCTCCTCGAGGTGTTCTTTTCCTGAATGGACTGCATGTATCTGTATGTACTAGCTCAAGAGGCATGCTAGCTGATCCTTCCTTCTCTGGAAAGTTAGTTCTGGTTTGTTTTCCAAACTGACATGATTTGCATATGGTGTTGTCAGGAATTTTGATATCTGGAAGATCGCGAACTGCCTGATATTTGCATGCTTTCCTTATTTGTGAAAAGCTTAGATGCCCCAACCTCCGATGCCATAACCAATGCTCATCATCCTTGCTCAGATAGCATTATTGTTGTCCTTCTTCAAATATGTACAGATTATTTGGAGTTCTTTTACCTTTGATCACTGTTTTACCTGTATCAAGATCACGAACAAGACATCCATTTGATCTGAATATCACCTCGGTTCTTTGATCACACATCTGGCTGACACTTAGAAGATTATGCTTCAATCCATCTACATACAAAACATTTCCAGCCTTGACCTTTTCTTTTAACTGAGCAATGCCTTTTCCTTTTATAGTTGCAGGAGTATCATTTCCAAAAGAAACTTTCTTTCCTTTTTCTAGAGCAGAATATGACTCCAGTTTTTCTTTATCACCTGTCATATGCTTCGAACATCCACTGTCAATGTACCATAGATTTTCCTGTCCCTCTGCATAAAATGCTATCCCACATCTTTCTGTTTGTGGTTCCTTTATTCTCCATGTTTTGGTGCTTGAGGCTTGTTCCTTTTTCTGCTGAAACCTGCTCCTGCATTCAGAATCTTCATGACCAAAGTTATTGCAAATAGAACATTCAACTTCATTTTCAAGAACCGAAAAGTTGTTGTAGGTCCTTTTTGTAATCCCGGTCATACTTCTTTGTTTTTGAGCTTCTCTCGTCATGATCGTTTTATATGCAACACATTGAGCTGCTTTGTGACCAAAGTTATGGCAAGAAAAGCATTGTCCATTGAAGAAACTTCTGCGGTTATCAAATCTACCAGCCAAATGATTGTAATTTCTATTGTCATCCATTCTTGAACCGAATTAAGAAGATTTTACCTGTGGCTGGTTGTAGCTTTTGTTCACCCTTAAGACGGATTGCCCCTGATAGTCTTTGTTTGCAATTCGTCCCTGCTTTACCTGATGGTCTTCATTGTGCTTTTGCTCATTTCTTCTTGCTGCATCAAGATAACTTTTTGAGGTGGATGCTTGAGAAGTTTCTCCATTATAACCCAAACCTGTCTTGTTTAGTGGAGACCACTGCACATTGATAATCTCATCCAAAGTTTCAGATCCTCTGACAAACTTAAGATTAATAGCTTTTGTTTTCTCAATCTCTTTTCTAAGACCAACAATTTCACCTTCTAATTTTTCAAGATGTTTTTCCTTTTCATCAATTTGAAATTGTAGAGTATCAATGATCATATTCTTTTCTTCTATACATCTCTTGAGTCTAGTAATTTCTTCATAAAGGTTATCCACATCTATAGCATCCATATAATCATCATCTTCAAATGCCATTAACAATTTATATTCATTACCTCGTTCATCTTCATCATTGTTTGATAGACCATCACTATCTTCATGAGTATAGTAGCTTTTCTTATTTGCACTCTGTTTCTTGTTCCATCTAGCAGGTTCCTTTCCTTTATCCTTATAAGGACATTTTGCAGCATAATGACCTACTCTTCCACAAGCAAAGCATTTAAAAGGTAACTTACCTCTGAACCTTCCAGAACCCCTTTTAAGATTTCTGACAAAAATTGATTCTTCTTCTTCTTCTTCTAGGACGTGACTTGCTTCATAATAATCTCCTTTGCCTGAAGCCTTGAAAGCAGCTTCTCTTCTGTCTAAAGGACCTCCCTTTCTCATTTCATAAGCAGTTAGAATTCCGTGAAGCTGAGACATAATAAGAATTCGTAGATTTTCCTTTTCTTCTATTGCAGACACTTTAAATTCAAACTTGGGGGACAATGATCTTAGAACTTTTTCAACCACAATAGCCTCTTTTATTTCTTCACCCAAAATTTTCATGCAATTAACAATCTCATCTACCCGAAGAAAATAGTTAGCCACACTTTCATCATTATACATCCTGAGATTCTCATACTGAATCCTGAGAGTTTGAAGTTTAGCACGCTTTATCTGTTCATCTCCTTCGTAGCTCAAGACAATCTTGTCCCATATTTCTTTTGCGGATTTATATTGCATAACCTTTACGAATTCTATTTGAGATAAACATCCCAGCAAAGTATTGACTGCTTTAGCATTTGTTTCATATTTCTTCTTTTCAGCCGCATCTGTAGGAGTAGTTGAAGGAAAAGCGTAGACTGTATCTATGATATCCCAAACTTCTGTACCAAGAGATTGAAGATAGGCAGTAACTCTTACCTTCCAATAATTGAAGTTTGTCCCATCAAAAATTGGTGGCCTGATTGATGCTTCCCTCTCGTAGTTGCTCATGATGAATGATCTTCCTTCAAGCGATCAAGCTTCTCCGAAGGACCTGCTCTGATACCAATTGTTGGAAATAATACTGAGAGGGGGGGGGTGAATCAGTATTATCAAATTATTCTAACAAATCTTCCTTATTTATACTTTGAATTATTTTTGCATATCAGTACCATAAAATAATGAGCATGAACAAGAAAAACAGATAGTCACACCAAAGAACACCAGATGTAAGGTGGAAACCCAATGTGGGTGAAAACCACCTGCTGCAATATGTCTCTATCTTCTTTCAAATTAGAAACTTCTTTTACAATGATTTTGTACTGGTGCAGTCCTTTACCAGTACACAGGTTGCAACCTGCAGAGAGCTACAACTCTCTCTCGTTTTCCAGTCTTTCCTGGAAGGGAGCTACAACCCCCTACTTCTTTTCTTACAAGGATCACTTTTCATAAAGCATCAAATGATCATCAAGTACATGTAAGTTACACAGTCAACTGCAGTAACCAGATCAACAATAACAGAACTAACCCAGAACACCTTATCAACAGAAAAATTCAATCAACAGAAGATCTTAAGACAGGTACGCAGTTTTTCTCTCTGAGGCCTGCATCGCTACGCACTTCACCTTCTGCTTCCCTAAGTATGCCCGCAGAGAGCCTTCTGCTGCACCGCATACACACGCACTGCTTCTTCAACCGCGCTGCGTACTGTTACTATAGGTACGCACCCAGAGACACTATCGCGCCGCGTACTGCCACTGTAGCCGCGCACTCATAGATACTATCGCGCCGTGTACTTTTACTGTGCGTACGCACCTGAACCTTCTTCTGCTCTGCGTACCTACGCAGCTCTCCTGTTTCTGCTCTGCGTACTCACGCAGATCACCTGTTTCTGCTCTGCGTACCCACGCAGATCTCCTATTTCTGCTCTATGTACCCACGCACCTGTACCGTTAAACACCTGCGTACTTCTGATTAGGGCCGAATTAGCAGTCCACCAGTGTGGCACAGTTAGTCAGATGCTCAGATCTGATCATGCGCTCGAGAGATCACCCTTCACAGATTCGCTTTCAACTTCTCTTACATATAGATCAAGCTTTTAAGACCATAACCCAATATTTCAGATCTTAAGATATTCGATTGCAAAAGATACTTAGCCAAGTGATCTCCTTTACTTTATATAGGCAAGCTCCTCCTAAGATCAGGGATCAATACCACGAGCCAAAACCATAATAACACAAATACCGTCGGCTAAATACCAAGGCTTAAACATAAGAAACCCCACGTGTGATTTTCTCTGCCTTGAAATGAGTGCACTGGGGGTACGCACCTCCTGAACGGCGGACCTGTGTGTCTGGCCGCGGTCCCTTCACGGTGTACCTGCGTGTACGCGTATTCTGAACTGTTCTCCTGCGTACTTCTTAATTTTCAACATATTGAGAGCCTGATCAGAGCATTGCCATGGGTGTTGCCATCAAGTACAACATTTGAAACATAGAGCCATACCAGAAACATAATGCCAACACTGACATCTTCATATTAAATAAATGTTTCATAATAAATACCTTATTTAAGGCCGAGGGTTTTTCATATATTCTGTCCAATGCCAACATTAAACCCTCTATTTTCGTTTCCTTTGAAATATTAAAGACTACCGACACCGCTAGGCACAACCGTATTGTTCCAAGTGACTTTCTTTCAAGAATATCCCATTCTGTGTCTGTCATACTCGTCGTCTTCTTTGTCTTTCCACTCAATGGTTGGTACATATCTTTCTGGTATAAATAATCTTCCATCTACATCTTCCATAGCTAGTAGTTTTGGCCATTAAATTTTTCGACCCTAAACCTACCATCTTCCGCCATTGCTCCCACTCGAACCAGTAATCGTTCTCTCCTGCGAGTTTTTCAGCCAAGTAGACCTTTGGCTCCGATACCAGTTAGAAAATTATATATTACTGAGCAATGGAAAAAATAAAATATTGCAGAAATATAAAAACAAGAAACACATAAAACAAGAGAGGCACAGATATACGTGATTCACCCAATTTGGGCTATTTCCATAGAGAAACAACCAATCCTTCCTTTTATATTATCCAGTAAACTGAAGAGATACAACGTACAGCAAATCTGTTGTAATTCCCTCTTTGCTCTCACACAATCTCCTCTCTCTTTCTCACTTAGGATACAGATCTACACAGATGCAATATAATTCCCTCATATATAGTGAGGGGTTGCCTTCTAGGGCAAAAAGCCATAAATTAAACATAATTTCTACCATCATATCTCTCCCTAATGAACGGCCCAAATTGACTACGAAATTACAACATTTTACAAGAAAATTTTACATATATTTTTACCTTCAGGGGCGCATCCCCCGATCCCCTGCTGGGAGGGGGGGGGGGGCTCCCAAAGATCGCAACCACCCCCCCCCCCCCCCCCCCCCCCCGAACCCCCCTTGCAGTGCAAATATTACGAGCGGCATTGCCACCACATTTCAAACTAGGGTCCAATGCGGTGATACCTCTGAATAAAGAAGATAATCAGGCTCCACACCCAAGACCTAAGGGATGACTACCTGGCTAGATAGCGCAATTCTAGAGATTAGCAGGCAGCCCAGTAGGATTGCACAATTTCTAGAAGTAAGGTTGGTTCCCCTCCAGAATTGTGCAATTTTCAGGGGGAGCATCTCAGCCAGAAAATTGACTAAGTCATTAATGGCAGCCTGTGATGGGAGACAAGCAAGTTGACATGCACAGGCTGACAAGCCATTGAAACTCAACTAAATCCTATGTACTTGACAGTGCAAGACATGCTACTAAGGATTGTTGGTAGGGAGGATCCAAAACGAAGCTAAGGAAAAATTTTGGAGGGTGGCTATAGCCGCTACAACAGGTTTATTATCTAAACCCATGGCTTGCAGGGAACCCAAGTCGTTATAGGGCTCCAACCCATGACCTGTAGGGAACCCAAGCTATTACAGGACTCCAAGGACCTCTATCTCAACCCATGGCCTCTAAGGAACCCAAGTTGTTACATGAATCCAACTCACAGCCTCCAAGGAAATCAAGTTGTTGCAGAGCTCTAAAGGTCTTGTTTCAATCCACAACCTTTAAGGATCCCGAGAACCAATCCATTTCATAACACATACACATACACAATATACAACACAACAAATATATGTACACACAGTAAAACATAATGAATAAACATGTCACAATAGAATGACTACACAATACACATGCCACTTTACCACATGTATACAAATGTAGTACTGCAAATCCAGAAACCACACCATCTCTATCAAGAAACCTTGCCTCTAGCATCTTTCCCATGCCTTACTGAGTGCATCCATAACCCACCCCAGGTCTGTAGCTCTTTCCACTATCCATGCTTGTCTCAACATGTCGCAGATCACATCTCTTTCATTCTGCTAATGTATTGTTCAGCATTGTCTTCCATAACATAAACATATGCATAGTTATAAGCACATAAGATCATAATCATATCCACATGATATTAACATCATAGGTCTTCCAGCTATAACCTACACACTTGATTCTTCATAATACCAGGAACATTTTCATGCCATTCACCTGCATAAAGCAATCATTCTTCCAAACTAATGATTCTTGACAACCCTATCAAAAAATGGCATATATATATATATATATATATATATATATATATATATATATATATATATATATATATATATATAGAGAGAGAGAGAGAGAGAGAGAGAGAGAGAGAGAGAGAGAGATAATCATGATCATAACACAAATATAAGTGTTCATAAAGTCAAGGTTAATAGAACTTCCTTTATCCATGCAAGGCATGCATAATATTGAGAACAAAAATTCCCAACTTTAGTCAAGGCATATGATACCTCAGATCCATGTACTTTACCTTTCATGTTACCTTTCTCATGACGACCCTTCCACTATCCATTTACCTCAATAGACCCAACCAACCCAACCGAATTTCATATTCTTGCCTTCATCTGCCCTTTATTCATGCATCAACCTTCATCCAAGTCCATTACTTGCTAGGTTTCACTCATTTTTATCTAATCTCCATTAACTTTCCTCTTTCCCAACCAATTCCTAATACCCTCAAAACATAAAAGGAAAGAACAAAAAGAAAGATAAATAAAACAAAGAAAACCAAGTAACAATACAACACCATAAACAAAGTGGCATGGCCATGCACGAATCACTGTCAAAATCACAAATCAAGCACAAACAAATCACAAGACACCAAAAGCACAAAAATTTCAATAGACACCATGACTCAACCCCCATGGTTCCCAGTGCTTCTAAGGGAAAGCTCAATCTAGGCTTCTTCAAGATTTCATGGAAGATTCTTTTTCCATTCCATTCCCTGCATCATATTGCCATAAACACACAATTGTCAGTGCATAAATAAATATAACAATACACCAGTTACCTTGACTTATGTACGTAGCACGCTACCATGAAACTAAACACCTACACATATAATCTCTTAAGGGATTCCAATTCCCTTGAAAAATATAGATATAACTGGGAATCATCTATTATGTCCACATATGATTAACAATCTACCATGTAGCTTTCTCGGCCCCAAAGTGCTTACGCACACTTTAACTTGCTCTATTTCTCGATTCCGAAGCATGAGATCCTTCCACTGCAAGATGCATTGAGGCTCTGCCTGGAACTCTCCCCCTGGCTCCACTTCCACCTCAATGATGGGTACCTGGTGGCATGCATGCTTGTTATCAACTGCTACATAGATCTCAGGAATACTCAGACCTATGTCCCCAACTGTCTGTGCCTCCTATGCATTGTAGATATGAGGCCTTCCACACATCCATTATGTCACTTTGATATAAAAGGCAGTCCTTCCTACAATGATCTCCACCATGGGTTCAACATCACAATGGTTCCTTTTCATTTCCTTTACTCTATTGTTCCAAGGGATAAGACCCATGTCCTCTCTGAGTTTCATTGAACTTCTTAACCCTGTCATAGTAGTATATTTCATATAGGTACTTCTTCTTGAAGAGTCTCTCAAACTCATCTCATGCAATCATGCTTCTACATCTTCTAATTTCTTCATTTCTCCACCAATGTAGAAGGCTTTGATTGCTTGAAATCCTCTAATAGATATCCCTTCTCATTCCTCCTATAAGGATGATAGCATTTATGACGATGATTTCTCTTGAAATTGGAACTAGAATGAAATCCATAAGTACTACCCCTCCTACTAGGCGTATACAAAGATCTTCCACCTCTAACCTTGCCATCTTCATCCAACTTGTGTCCTCTATGAGACCTGCTATCATATGCCCCGTTAGTATTCTCCTCTTATTCATAATTGATCCCTATATATCCCTATTTATACAAATCTAAAAGACTCTAAAGGATTATTACATTAACCTCATCTTGTTTTTCCTGAGCTCTATCAAGTCTTTCTTGTGACTCAATCAACCTCTCATTTTCTGCCTTGAAACTCACAATTTATGCCTTCAAATGTCTCAATGTATCTACCAAACCATGAGGATTTCCCTCTCCCTACTTCTCAACTAATCTCTCCCATCCGATCAATGTCTCTTCTGGCCTGCCTGAAGATTCATTTGAATTGTACTCAACTATTCTTCTCTTCATCTCTAATCTTATATTTCCTGCAAACATACCATGTTAGATAAACCAAATAGAAGACATAATCGAAATCATACCTCTGTGTATCTTAGGAGAGGCTATCACATCTACACAACTTGGTCCATATTAGCACGATACATAATAATATCAAGAATTTAACCACAATGACAATAATAATAATAATGCATTTGACTGCAATGCATTTAACAACAAGTTAAAAATCAAGCATGACTAACTGATGCACATGCAAATGACTACACTAATCACTATAATATGTCATTCATGTGACCACAACAGCAATAAAATGATAGGCATGCATATAAATTCAATGTGTATAACAACCATTAACCATCATACCTCCTTGCCCAAACATATAAACTTGTATGACGATCAACTTTTACCGTGAGGTCCAATGTTGCAACCTTTCTCTAATACCACCTTGTAATGTCTCCTCCTACATTTACCCACTTTTACAAGCTCTTAGGGTAAACATGAGTTAAGTGTCACTATGATATGACCTGACCTCCAAGTTCCAACTATGGGAGTGGGGCCTACAAACTGGAAGAAAATTGACATCCTTCAGAGACTACAGATCACTCAGGAACCTACCAACCACCTCAGGTGATCAATCCCTAAGTTGGAACTATTCTTCACAAGGTTTATTCTCCAACTGCATCCATAAAACTACATGCATGTGGGTGGGGATATATAACCACACTCATACATCTGCCTTCATACGGTTATGACCCAAAATCCCCTATTCTGTGTATGCGGTCACGAGATCTATGCCACTTTTTTAGGCTATCCTCTAGAACACTGCCTAGAACTTCCTATAACTTTCCAAAATCATGACAATTATGATAAAAATACTAAACAATCAATACTTGAGCAAGATATTGACCAATACATGCTTGATTCAAGATAGAAATTTCATCAAACAAGTGATAAAAATATAAGCTACATGTCATGAATGCATATTTGATCATGAAATCCTGAATTTCTTCTGAGAATCACCATGAAAGATCTATTCCCTCTCTAGCTAGCTTCAATTAACACTTGTTAGCCTATGCATTCATCAACCATCCAATAACTTATCAAATCATGAACAAGAACTACAACTAGATCACATCATATAAGCAGCTATATAACCAACATATAACCATAATAGAAACCATGAAAAATAAGCCATAATATCAACATAATAACCAGTAGATGTTGTTATACGAAATCTACGACTGTGGACATGTAATAGCCCTGGTTAAAAATCCATGTAAAATATATATAAGACCACAGTCATGGGACACATATTCTACGCTGAATGGTGGTAAAAACATCCTAGCGGGTGTTCATTGCAGTTATTATGGCTAAAGGAAATTGGAAAAGTCAATGGAAAAGGCTTTGGAAAGGAAAAGAGGCCTTAATTGGCATTTATTTATGAAAATAATAGAAATTAGGAGAAAAGGAAGGTGAAAGGTCAAAAGTTGCATGTGAGGAGAAAATTGAAGGAAAATAATGGAAAATGAAGAAAATAGAGGCTTCAATGATAAAAAAGCTTCTTAGAATCAGTTGGCAAGCTTTCGGCTCAGTATTTTTGCTCAAGCTTTTGCTCAGGTTTAGTCAGTGTAACCTTTTGTTAGTTCATTCTATTCTCTCTCTCTAATACTCTTGGAAACTTAGAGTTTTCCTAGATCATTCTTGGAGAGTGTGGCATACTTGGATGCTTGGAGCAAGAAGGCAAAGGAAGAGTAGGAAAGCGCAAGAGGACATCAAGAACAGCTACTATAGTGAATTTTTCTTGTAGGTACTGAGTTGCATGTATGTTTTCATCACTAGTTTTGGCATGGATGACATATGCATGTGGTTTCTTAGTTATGATATATCATTGTATGGAGGATTGGCTAGATTGACAATGGATTTTCCTATCCTTTCCATTTCCTAGATAGTCATTGCATTGTGGGTTTTAGTTTTGTTTTCTAGTTTATTTTCTTATTCCTTTAGCTATGGGTTGAGTTATTAGTTCATGGATCCTTGATTGGACAAACACTCTGGAAGCCTTGTAATGGCTTGGGTTGAGTTACTAGACCTAGAGGCTTGGTTGGAAAAACACTCTAGAGCCCTAAACCAGCTTGGGTTGAGTTATTAGTCCTGGAGCCTTGGTTAGACAAATGCTTTGGAGCCCTTGGTGTGTTAAATTACTAGTCCTGGAGCCTTGGTTGGACAAACACTCTAGAGCCCAGCAGTAGCTGTGAAATGAGTTACTAGTCCTAGAGCCTTGGTTAGAAAAACACTCTGGATATTGGCACCATCCATGGGTTGAGTTACTAGTCTTGGAAGTTGGGTTGGAACAAATGTTGTGGAGCCTTGGATAGCTTGGGTAGAGACCAATCTGGGGATGGTTATTGATGTTCGACCATGAGGTGGAATCACTTGTTGAGGGTTGAGGTGGTTTGGCCTTTGGAAGCCCTGGATGGTTTTGATTAATTTGTTTTATGAGATCCCACATTCATGCTTGGAATATGGCACAAGGATGATGGGCTGAAAGAAATATTTGGTTCAACCTAGTCTATGGTTGGATGGTTCACGAAAGTCATAAACTTGGTTGGTTGTTGCATCATTAATATGAGGTTATTTCTCCTTGTTATTTCATGAGTAATATACTCATTCATATGTGGATTATATGGTTGTTGTTTCTTGATATTTTTATTGTTATTATGTCGGTTATGAATATGTATTATGACAGTGGTGATGTATGGCTCTCGTCATGTTTTTACTTGTAAATGAATGAAAAGTGTATCTATGGCCTAATAGATGATAATGTGGCTAATGTGATAAGGAAAAAATGCCTCACAGTGAATCTCAGATAAGTATGAGACCCTTATTCTCATCTCTACTCTTAAGACCTATAGATTTCATAATTGTGATATGTTTGATGAAATGCCTGTCATGGCTAGTAGGGGTCCAGTTTAGTCCTTGTCAATTTTTTTACAAATATATATTTGTTCCACTATGAATCTTTATTTTTGAAGGTGTCATTAAGTTCTAGGAAGTGACCTAAGCTATGGGCCTGAAAAATTGACAGAAATCTTAGAGTCACAGGCACAACACTAGAGGAAAATGCCCTAGAAGCTCCTTTTCCCTTTTTGTGGGAGCTTTTGGAGCCTCTGAGACACACCCTTGTCCATATCAAGGGAGATTCATCATTCCAAGGGTCTGATGCACTAAAAGTTTAGTTGGTCTAAGGGGCTAGTTACCTAAGTGGTTGGGATAGCTCCTAAGAGTTTTGTTGCTAATGTGTTCTACCGATTCCACTTCCTTAACTGACACATAAGGATTCAAATCATATCATAGTAACTTCTCGTCAAATTTTTACCTCGGTTGGTCGGTTACTTAGGTAGATGTGGGAGGAAGGTGTTACCGAGTGGTACGAGAGCAGGTTGCACTCTTTTTGGGTCATATTTGACACCACAGATTCATATCAGAGCGGGTTCCATTCTCTTTGGGGAATGTTTGGTTTTTTTCTCTTTGGGTGTTATCTGATACCACAGAGTGGTATCAGAGAATGGTTCACCCCTCGGACTGGATGGGCGGTGTGTTGGTCATGCATTCATGTCAGTTTCATATGTGTTCCTTATGCTTGTAGTCCATCTGCTTGTTTCATTTGCATGGTGTTGATCATGGTTGTAGTGATGTCTCCACGTGAAGGTTGATGGTGTTGTTGTGGGATGTGTCGTCATGATTGTATGGTTTTATATGCATTTGTTATGTATGTTGGTGTCTATATGTTTTTATGCATGCATTGTCATGGTTATGGTTATGCATGTATGGTAGGTCAGAAATACATTGTGAGGCCATTGTATGTAATTAGGTCATCATGATGATATTGTTATGTTATGATGTTAATGTGTTGCCTGAGATAGAGAAGGAGATGCAGATCACTCAAGTGAAGTTGCAACAATGGACTTCGTGGTAAGGGCAAATCATCATACAAGTTTATATGGTGGGCATGCAAGTATGTTGGTTAATGTTTGTTATAAGCATTAGGGTTACTAATATGATTTTCATTCTATTATTATTATGGTTACATGTATGATAAATGCTAGTTGATTAGTGTAGTCATATGCACATGTATCAGATAGTCGTGAATGATAGTAACATGTGGTTGTATGCATTGCCATTGTTGTTTTATGATATTTAACTTTATGATTATGTTATATGTTGTTGATGAGAATTTTATATGTTAACTTGTTGTTGTTATATGTTAGTTAATGATTAGGGTTATTGCATTAGATCTTGATGTTATATTTATCATACTAAATTGGATTGGCTTATGCATATGGTTAGGGTTATGAAATTAAGGTATGAGTTTGACTATGTCATCTATTTGATGTTTGAGTGTTTTATTATGTCATCTAGTTTATTTATTTAACATGGTATGTTTGAAAGTTGGTTGAATGTTTGATGAATTGCATAATATGACTATGTGTATGTAAGATTACTCGAAGGAAGGATCTTGTTTTAAGATGGTTTTACTCAAACATATGTGTTGAGATAGTTGATATGTACTTGAGTGTAAGTAGGTGATAGTTGTAGCATTATGTCTAATGACTATGAGTTGACTATGGATTATGACATGATTGTTAGTCTTGGTAAAGGTTGATTTCAAATTAGTAGATATGTTGTCTTGATCTTTGGAACATGTGGATGACATGTGTGTTCAGTTACAAGGTAGCGTGATTGGCACAACAAGGAAAGATCATTGGTATATTGTTACATTTATTTATGTAATGATAGTTATGTGTTATGGCAGTATGATGTAGAGAATTGCATGGCAAAGAAATTGCCATGGAATCTTGAAGAAGGCTCAGTTTGATCTTTCCCTCGGAAGCAATGAGAACCCATGGTGATTGAGTCATGGTGTTTGTTGAGAGTCTTGTGCTTTAGGTACCTTGTCATTTTTTTTACACTTGATTTACAGTTTTGTTATGTCTAGTGCATGATCATGCCACTTTGTTTGCAGTGTTGTATTGTTATTGGTTTTCATGATTTTCTTCTTGTTTATTTCTTATTTTTGCCTTTTATGTTTTGAGGGCCTTAGAAATTGGTTGGGAAAGAATAAAGTTAATGGAACTCTGTGAGAGTTGTGTGGAAGCCAACAGGTAATGAAAGACTTGGATGAAGTTGGTCCATGTATAAGGGAAGCTAAAGGTAAGAGTATGACGTTTGGCTAAGTTGGTTGGGTCCATCAGTGTAAATGGATGGTGGTAGTACAATCATGAGAAAACTAACAGGAAAGGTAAAGTGAATGGATGTGAGGCATATGATTCCTTGGATATTGTTGGCTTGTTGGGGCCTGACCCAGGTTCGGAGTTAATTGGCCAAACAAATCTGTGTACTATTGGCCCTTTCGGCAACACTCCACGAAGTGCGAAATGAGGTCTCACCCAAAGTAGTATGGAGGGTTGTTGGAACCAGGTTTCTGCACCCATGAGATGTCTGAGGGGATGATTCGGTCCAACTGTTAATCCCTTCATGCAGGTTACTTCACACACTTCCCTGGCCTTCGTACCCTAATATATTTGTCTTCGCGCAGATCTAACCAGGGGCTATGGGGCTTCCACGCTACTAGAGCAGTGATCTGCACTATTTCCCTAAGTCACACCCAAGATACTACTTACCAGTTATTTATCTTCATGCAATCAGATGCCTTATGTTATATTTACTTGTTTAGCACATTCATATGAGTTCGCACAGTAAATAAATAGTAAACTTGCAATTCATACCAAATAATACATAAAACAGGAAAAGATATGTAGAAATATGGTAAACTTCTCTTTATTAATTCATCCCATGGTTACAGACTCGACCTGCCCTACCCACTCAACTGCAGGGGTCCACGCACTCAGCTATGGACTACTAGGCCTCTGTGCACTCAGCTGCAAAGCCTTCTCCTACTCTATGACCCAAAGACATGATTTACACTTGACTCAATGCTTCATCAATCCCTTGGACTCATCATGTTTAGATGTCTCTTTTCTACACTTAGAGCCTCGCTCTATTTATACAATCCTATGTTCCGCGGACCATGGGTAGATCTTTCAAACCGACATTACAATACAAAAAGAAGGGTGGGAAGCCCTGTGACTCTATGAATTCATGCTCCACACCCATAAATTGCGGAGTATTTACAATGGACTTAGTCAAAACTTAGGCTTTAAGCCCCAAAATATGCATTGGGGGGATTCCACACCCAACAGGCCCCCAACACAAACATCATGACTCGCCCTCGAGTCACTCTGTTGGTCTGGATATCTTCGTGCAGAGACCCTCTAACTCTACTCGAACAACTGCAAGGTCGGCAGTGCACTGAGTGGATGCTTGTTGAATCTCCTGTACACGTTGTTCTGAGACCATGGTGTCAGAACTACTTCCCTACATCTATTCCTACGTCCCCTGCATTTGCATGAGCTTGCCTTCAATTGTTGTTGTAATGATGAAGGCCTCATTGATCCAAGGCTAAACTCGCACCTTCAAGACTACTTCTCTATGCCCTGCTGCATCCACCTTCTCTTTCAGCACTTTGGCCTATTGCATTCACGCAAGCCTTTGAGTGAGGGCCACCATATGTGTAGTCCCTTTGACGTTGTCATACTGCTTCTAGAGCTCATGCACCTCTGTCTCTAAGCACTGGATGTTAGGGTCATGTTGCAGGGTGGTGAGGACCTCAAATGACTCCTCTAACATTCTGGTGCAGTCCCTTACTGCACTGCTGATCTCTTCCATCCCCATTGTAATAGCATTGGTGCACTTTTCTATGACTTCCGGAGGGGTGGACAGATACGCCTTCAATCACAGCTCTGTTTTCTGAAGGTTCAACTCTAGTTGAACCTTGGTCATTTCTTCTTGCGCCTCACACACTCCTACTGCTAATCTATGGATGCACGCCTTTGCTGGTGTGTTTGCTAGGATGGCTAGCTTACGGACCATCTGGCAGGCTTCTTCCAGTACCTATACCATCTGCCTATTCTGCGAAACCACTTCATCGTGCTACAAGCTCACCTGCTCCATGTTGATATTTTGCTCTATCAGCACTTACAATGGGCGGCTCTCCCTAGCCCGCAGTTCTGCAGTGATCCCATCCTGCAGAACATAGAGCATCTCCCGCGGGAGTGCAGCCATGTTGATCCCTATCCCTTTGAGTACCCTAACCGTAGGCCTGTCGGCCTCATTTGTGGTAACCAATGTCCCTTCTGGTAGCATTATTGTGTTGGTTGTCTGAGCGCGTAGAGTTTTCTCGGCTGCAGCTGTCCCAACTACGAGGCTGGTCGAAAGGGTATCAACCTGAGGAGTGCACACCTGCAACTCCTGAATCTACACTCGGAAGGCCCCCAACACAATCTGATTCTCCTCCGTGAAGCTTTGGAGGGCTTCTGTGGTGACATCACCCACTGTCTCACCTATGTCATGCAGATCACCCTCAGTAAGGGTGATTGGGTTGATGGACAGCTTGGATGCTTTCACCATTTTGCGCGGTCATGTCTGCTTGCTTGGGCATTGGTGCTTCAATAATATTAACATTATTTGTGGGCCTACGCTGTCGTCCCCTTCCTCTATTTCCATTTCTTTCTCCTGCCCATGTGAAGGCGAATTTTGGCCCTCGTGTGCCTTCTCGGCTTCCTCCTGTGCTGCTACTACTGCGGCCTTTTTCTGTTCGGTTGTTGTCCACGCAACATCCCACACCTCCTATGCTTTTGTTGTCACTACTTCTTGCCTTCCCTTTTCGGCCAACTGCACCATGTGCAGTTTGGAATCCTCTTTCTTCTTCTGCGAAGCAGACTTCTCCACTGCCGCAATGTCTGGGGCATGCCACTCCGGTGGCCATGTCTCCAGTACATCAAAAATCACATCATCTATGGCTATGAAGGGTAGCTCACTCCATTTCTTGGTCGGGTCCTTGCATGCTCTGAGATATATGTTGTGGAAGTCCGCTTTAAATTCTACAAAACTTTGCACGCTGTTGTAGATAGTGGGTGATAACCGTGGTTTGTCGTTAATCTCCATTGTTATGTTCATCTCCATGAACACCCAGAATATCTTGTTGTTGTGGATCCGGTTCACATCCTTGGTTGCCCATAGCGAAGCATACTTCGCGGCCTCCAGCAACTCCCTATCAATTGTGGGGAACTAGCTGTCCTCCGGCAATTCCCTTGCCACCAGTACCATGGACAATAGAAGCCATGCATAGTGTCACACTTTTCCTTGTTCCTGTGCCTCACGGCAATTTTCCAGGAGCTCTTTGCATAAGAACTCGGACCAGTTAAATTGGACCCCCTCTGCACACTGCTTAGCAAGTGCAACCACCTGTGTGGGTACCTCGTCCGCACGACACTTCTGCATGAGCTTGCCTACCAGTATCTGGGTCATAACTTTAACTACTTTGTTGTTGATGCTAGATATGGCATAGCCGCTTTTCTTCTTCTCTAGCTTGTATTTCTTCTTCATGGCCTCCGTGATGGCCAAATCGCTGCTCTTCCCCTCCGAGATGTCTGCAGGGTCCTCTCCTTTGCACGGGAGCCAGGTAATGTGATGCATTAAGTGGTCCATGATGGGGATGGGCTCCTCCAGCCACAAAAACCCACCATGCACCAGGTAGAGTAGCTTCCTGATGACAAATATCGTTACTGGGGCACGGTGGAAATGTAGCACCCAGAGCAGGTTTAATAACCCTACCTTTTCCACTTCGCATAACCACTTTCGTGGCTCCAATACGATCAACCCCACCGCAGTGTTCTACTTGGACTTCATGAGCTGCACAGTCTCTAGATGAGGGAAATTCTCATGGTCAGCGAGATCCCAATCTTCAAATTTCAAGCTCAGCACCTATCCCAGGTGCGTGCGCTCAAAGATGATGTCGTCTGGGAGGAGCGGAGTCTAGAGAGAGCTCTTGCTCTTGTCAAGGTCTTTGAGCACTTTCGCCTTCCCCTTCCACAGAGGGATATACGTGGGTAGCATGGTTGGAGGGTGCGTAAGCTCGATTTCTTCCTCCATGCCCTCATCCTCATATTCTTCAATTATGAGGTCCTCTAGGTCTTCCTCCTCCTCATCGATTTCCAAGTTAACTGCTTTCCCTTTCTCCTCCATATTTAATCTGGTGCACAACGGGTTTCGAGGGGACACATGCACTGGAACCATCGATTATTTGTCTTTCTTTGGCCTCAGCATTCGTGGTGATTTAGGGATTTTCACCACAATCCTAACACCTTCAGGGGCATCTTCTACGGGAAGGGCCTGCGCGGCCTCTTCGGCAGTCATCTCTGCAATTTCCCTAGCTTCTTCTGATGTTGCCATCTTGCTGGTCCAGAAATCTCTCAATCACTCAATCAGGGGCTCAATCAATGCTCTGCACAAGGCAACTAGGTCTCGGCTCAAAATACACAGGGCATACAACAGCTCAATTCGGAAATGACCAAGTGTTGTTTGCTAGGCAGCCCTTTGAAATTTATAGCGCCTTTTGAATTTGAATTCGATTGTTCCCACCAAATTTTGTTCATTAATGCTCCTTTGGCAACAGATTTTCCCAAATCTTACCCATAAAGTGTGTCTTAAATTCCTACCACCCACTCCATCTAGTCTCAAGTCGAGCATCACATCGTGAATAGTGACTCCAATGGTCACTTTCTAGCCAACCCATTCGGCAGTGCAGCCCCCCTTGCGCGGTCACAGACCTTGTGACACTTTGCTCCTGCGCGCAGCTCCCAGGCAGAGCAGTTTATAGTCTTGTGCCTCCTTTCAACTACCTAGAGTGCTAAGAGTGTACCTCCCACGGCTAGTCAGGTGGTCGTGCCACCTGTATAAGGTTCCAACCAGTCCTCCATCACTTTTCCTTGAAAGCATCCACCTTTTATTGTTACTGGCTACGTCGCACATTTTATCATCTGTAGTGCGCTACCATGGGTGATTCATTTAGTAATATGTGGTTCAAGCCAAGGCATCAGGCTGATCAACTCTCGGCGGTAGTCCCCAAATTTGGCAATGTAATCATGCACACCCTGTTTATCACCTTGGTTTTCTTATTGAGAAAATATTTCTTTATTTCATCCTCACGTATCTTGACTTCCACTTCTAGCAGAGCACTTTTCTCCCTTAATCGCATCCTTTCTTTCATAAGTTCCTGGAGCCTAAGATCACCCTGTCGTATTTCTTACTCAGGTCCCAAGCGTTTTGCTTTGCTCAACTACGCGATCCCTTTTTCCAAGGCTCCATGAGCCGTCATATCTACCGGTGCTGCTATGCACGGACTAGTCATTTTATACTCTATGGGAATTACAGTGTTCGCTCCATACTCTAGCCTCGAAGGTGCCTGCTCCGTCAGTTTCTTTCACGTTGTCCTATAAGCCCACAGAACTACTGGTATGCGCAAGTCCCAATCAGTCTGCTACACATTGTGTACCTTGTTCAGCACTTTGCATACTTCGTTAAAGGCTTTTGCATGAATAAATTTATGCACATTCGTTCCTTCCATACTCTATTGTTCTAGCCTGAGAGGTCATTCGCCCAATTTCCTCACCCGCACATGCTTACTGACTGTGTATCCTAACATGAAGGATGTGTGTATCTGCGCAGCTTTTGTAACATATGCCTGTATCCATCTGGACAGGTGCATGCGCAGATCATTCTGTCCAGCAATATTGTCTGTTAATCGTATCTGAGGCTTCCCAAACTGCATGTGCATCATCCTCCTACATTCATGCCAGTCCTCAAAGCTTCCTTGGTACATACCCCACCACCTCACAGGCATAGCATGCAGTACCCATTTCAAAGCCTTAAAACGTTTATGTTCCGGCACCCCCCTTTCGAATTTGTTTAGGAAGTCATCTACCTCACTTAACCCATCATACATAGGCAGATCCCTTACCTCCATTGATATGCAGTGCAACGATCTTGTCATCATGTTGTAGTTCAGCGTGGTTACCTCATGTAACTGATTCTGCCATCACTCTATCTCCTCGTCAGAATCCAATGTACAAGAGCTTTCACGCTCCCATGAGATTCATCCATCCACGGTTGGATTTACCCAGTCTTTCTCTTGTGCGCTTATCTTATAGATGTAGTCCAAGTCATCATCGATTTCATAGTCGCGCGTTGGATCTGTGTAGCGTGATCCTTCTGCAGGGTCCAAAGGTACGACTAAGTGCAGAGACTTTTTCTGAAAAATCATCTTGAGCTTCTTCAAATTTATCACTCCATTCATGTCAGTGGCCCAATATATCCCTAATATCATAGGGTAGGGATTGTTTTCATCAACAATCTCTGTCACTTTGAAATCTGCTAGCATGCTTGCTCCTTCAATATCTACGGTGATTCCCTGCAATCTTCCCATAGGTAGGATCTTTTTCTAGTTCACCATTCGCAGTTGGATAGGAGACCATTATAGCATAGGCCTTCCCATGCACCCCCATGTCTGCTTCGGCAAAACGTTTGCGTTTGATCCTAGTTCCAGAATTACTTGGTCCATCTGATATTCCCCAATCTACGCAGTCAACCTCATTTCTCTTCCCGTCCTCGTCACATTCTTTCCAACCTTCCTTACTATGCGTTGTTCTCCTGGCGCGGTCCCGGCGCATCTATTTATGAGTTCCTACTGTCCCTTTACAGCTTTACTATTGCGTAACAACTTCATGCATGTTTCCAGGAATGTTGTGAGCATCGAGGGGTCCATTTCCAGCTCTAGTCTGTCTTTTCTTCCTGAAGTGGAGGCATCAGCGAAGCTCTTCCTAGCTTCCATGAAGGTTTCCTTAACGTGCTCCAAATCAAACTCTGGTTCTTTCGTCGGAGCCTGGCGAACCCAAGTACTCTCTTCAAGATGCTTGCCTTTGTCATCCCCTGTCATAATTCCACTTCGGAGCACAATATTCACATTAGGGTCTTCCTTGAATGGCTCAGACCTCATCATTTGCAGGGTCTGAGTTGGGGGAGGTTGGAGCACTCTCTTGTCGCACAACCACGCTATCAGTGTGGGACAATCCTCCATCTCATGATGGATGCGTCAAATTTGTACAATCACGGGCATAATTCCCTAGCCCTCTGCAATTGTAACATATCAATTGTTCATGACTTCTTTCAGGTCCTCCTCCACCTCGGCCTTGTCCATGCCCCTGGAATTTGGTTTGCACCATCCCTACATTCTGGTCAAGGGACTGCGTTTCGGCCCGAACTTTGTAGGTGGGAGTCCTATCCATCATCAGTTCATAGCTTCTACAGGTGCGCTCATCATGTCCCACTGATCTACAGAAATTACAGAACAGCTATTGCAAATTCTGCATGTACTTCTGCAATAAATGGTAGTTATCCATAACATTCTTTCCTCCTATTTGACAAATTGCACACCACAACGTAGGTGCTGCACTAGGTCCTGCTTGTGACTTTAGTCTTAATGGCATTGGTCCTCCTCCCATGAGGTAATTCGCGAACACCGAGCAGTGGTCCTTGTCATGTCCCTGACCCTTGCACTTTACGCGCCATACCTCGTCGCGTACTTCTGGACGAGCTGTCCTGTCTTGTTGTAGATTCTGCATCTCAAGGCACAAGTTTTTCAGCTACTCATGAATCTGCTGAAGTCCCAGGTTGGAATCCTATATCGGGATCTCATGCAGTCTCACCGTGATCTCCAAGTCCTCGGCCTAAGTTGTTAGCCTCTATTGTGACAACGCGTTCCTTAAATGTGGTGTCAACGATGCTACAAACCATTCGTGGTGTTGTCCATCCATTAGAGTCATGTTAGCTTCGCGAATTGTGCACTTCAATCTCTGATCCAACTCCCAAGGGGTCTTGCCTGGTAGCATCATGATCTCCTTGAACCCAATGATCAACTGTGCCTCTGACTTCGGCCTGCTAAATTCCCTATTCAACGTAGTTTGGATGTTTGTGATCCCCACATTGGGATTGTCATTAGAATGCTTAATGTACTAGGTCAGCACATGATCCTTCAGAGTGCTGACCAATGTTTATTTCTTTATATTGTCATCCATAACTCCCTGCACTTCCCATACAGCTTTTATCATGAACCAAAACTGGTCTGGATTTTCATTTCCTATTCCCTTGAATACTAGCAATTTTATCATGCTTGCCATATTGACTCGCGGTGGTGGCGGAGGTGATATGGGCAAAGATGGGGGTGAAGATGGTAAAATAAGTAGTGGTGTGAGTGGTGGTGGTATGCGCGGAATCCTCTACCTTATCAAATTGATCTCACTTCTTGGTGAGACCTTCGCGAGCTCTTCCCTGTCCCCTCGTGGAGGTGAAATCAAGGGGATAGTTTCTAGTTCTGCAATATATTTGTTTCTGTAAATTCTCCCACTTCGCGTAGCCCCAAACATCAATTTATTCACATAACCTACTTTTCACACAGTAGCATTTTAATCCAAGTGTTCAAAGAATTAACTTACTTACCTCACGGTCCTTTGAGGAAGTGTCATTCTGCCTCGCTATAGCTAACTGAAGTATCTACGATGAACTCAGTGATGAATCCTCCTATAATTTGATCAAGCCAGTGATCAACAACATGTGCGATCTTATCCTCCAATGCTTCCAATCTGCGCAAAAACTCTGGGGTCCACACAATAGGTCTGTCGAGCCTACACCTTCCTTGGCTATCTGCTAGCTTCGCGTTCCACTCGTATAGCTCTGTAGGGAAAGATGCGAAGAAAATTTCGTGGATCTCTATGTACAAGTAGCAATCTAACCACTCTTCTTTTAATAGTCCCAAATTCCTATTCTCCTTTGCCGTGAATTCATGAATCTTCCTATCCAACCAATCTTCAATTCCTTTCTTAGTTGGATTCCAGTGATACGTCATCAGATATCTCTATGCAGATCCCGGTCTTGGCAACGGAACCATTTGTTGGCTTGTTGGGGCCTAACCCAGGTTTAGAGTTAATTAGCTAAATAAATCCTTGTACTACTGGCCCTTTCGGCAATAGTCTGCGGAGCACGGATTGGGGTCTCACCCAAAGTAGTATGGGGGGGTGTTGGAACCAGGTTTCCGCACCCTTGAGATGTCTGAGGGGTTGATTCAGTCCAATTGTTAATCCCTTCGCGCAGGTTACTTCTCACACTTCCCTGGCCTTCGCGCCCTGATATATCCATCTTCATGCAGCCCTAACCAGGGTCTATGGGGCTTATGTGCCACTGGAGCAGTGATCTGCACTATTTCGCTAAGTCACACCCGATATACTACTTACCAGTTAGTTATCGTCGCGCAATCGGATTCCTTATGTTATATTTACTTGTTCAGCACATTCTTGTGAGTTCGCGCAGTAAATAAATAGTAAACTTGCAATTCATACCCAATAATACATAAAATAGGAAAAGATACATAGAAATATGGTAAACTTCTCTTTATTAATTCTTCCCACGGTTACAGACTCGACCTGCCGTGCGCACTTAGTTGCAGGGGTCCATGCACTCAGCTGCGGACTACTAGGCCTCTACACACTTAGTTGCAGAGCCTTCTCCTACTATACAACCCGAAGACATGATTTACACTTGACTTAACGCTTCATCAATCACTTAGACTCATCATGCTTAGATGTCTCTTTTCTACACTTAGAGCCTTGCTCTATTTATACAATCCCATGGTCAGCGGACCATGGGTAGATCTTTCAAATTGACATTACATTACAAAAACAAGGGCGGACAACCATGTGACTTTATTATGACTTCACACTTCATGCCCAAAAATCGCGGAGTCTTTACAATGGACTTAGTCAAACTTGGGCTTTAAGCCCCAAAATATTCCTTGGGGGGACTCCACACCCAACAGATATGTTAGGAATGGTTGTTCTCAATGTTGTGCATGTTTTGCATGGATAAAAGGAGTTCTCTTAACCTTGACCTTATGATATTTGGTAATTATGTTGTGATCATGTTTATGATAATGTTTATATATATGCATGTATGTATACCATTGTCTGACAGGGTCATCAAGAATCGTTCTTGTGGAGGAATGATTTCTTATGCAGGTGAATAGCATGAAGGGATTCTTGCTTCATGAGGAATCAAGTGGGAAGACTATCCTGACAAATCTTCGAGGTCAGTATCAAGTGGATATGAATTGATATTATGTGATTATATTGTGTCTATGTTTATGTTATGGATAGGATAATGTTGAGACATACATCAGCAAAATGAAAACAATGTGATCTACAGCATGCCAGGATAAGCATGGATGGCAAAGGGACACTAGAAGCAAGGTTTCTTGGTAGAGGCAATGTGGTCTTGGATGTGCAGTGCTATTGTTGCATATATGTTGTGCATATTTTACATTCAGTGATTGTACCTATGGGGTTGTGTTCTTATTGTAAATATGGTGTTGTGTGCATATTACATATGCAGTGTTGGGTATAGATGGTGCTATGTACATGTTGGATATGCAATGTTGTCCAAATATGATGCTATGTACATGTTGTATATGCAGTGCTATGTACATATGGTGTTGTGTGTATGTTGTACAAGTGGTACTATGTACATATGGTGTTTTTTGCGTGATTGTACATGTGGTATTGTGTGCATGTTGTACATGTGGTGTTGTGTGCAGGGGGGCGTTGTGTACATGTCATGCATGTGATGTTTTGTACATGTGATGTCTTGTACACGACATGCATGTGGTATTGTTTACACATTGTATAGGTGGTGTAGTGTACTTGTGGTGTTGTGTACACGTTGTGCAGGTGGTTGCGAGTACATGTGATGTTGTGCACATATTGTGTAGGTGGCGCTGTATATAGGTGGTATTGTGTACATGTTGTACATATGGTACTAGTGTACATGTGTTATTGTGTGCATGTCGTACATGTTGTGTTGTGGGCATGCAGTACTATGTATGTGCATTGTGTAGTCGTGGTATCGTGACAAATGTATTCAGTGTGTTGTACTTTGTGTGCATATTTGTGTTGTGTTTTACACCGGGTATAAGTGTATGTATTGTGTTGTGGTGTACACCAGATGTAGGAGTATGTATTGTGTTTTGTTGTACACTGGGTGTAGGTGTATGTGTGGTATGCCAGATGTAGGTGCATGTATTGTATAGTGTTTTATATCGTGTGTGGTTGTATGTGTGTGATGCACACTATGTGTATGTGCACATGGTTGAGGAGAAGACACTGGGTGTTTTTCAGGTGTGGCAATTGATCTGGTGTGTGTATGGAATAAAGACAAAGGTAGAATCTAAGGATTGATTAAAGGATAATTATCCATATTTTATTTCAATTTTATTATGCATGTGATTTATGATTTTGTTCTACAATGATTACATGTGATCTATGATTATGGTTTATGATGGTTACATGTGATTTATGATTTTGACCTATGATGTTTGTGTTTTGAGCTAAGCTAATGTGATATGTGTATACATGATGATTTGATCAAAGATGCTAGTTTGACTTGTTGTGATAGGAAGCAGACATAATTGCAAGTGTACCTTATTGACGGGCCACTAATGAGGTATGATCTGAAGTTGTTTCAATTTATTTTGAACCTAATGGAAATTAAGTGCTTAGTATAGGAAAGTATGAAATGACCGGTTAGGTGGTCAAAATTAGTAGCAAGCATTAGTAACAACAACAAAATGAATTGGAATAGGCAACTGTATGCTGGTAAAACATTTAGGAGCAGGGCCATTATGGGACATTGGTAACCAATAGTGTCCATTGATTACCATGAGCATTCTATCACTAGTATGATGCTTTGAAGCAAGGATATGCCTTAGTTTCTAGAACTTCTGATGCAAGGAAACCTTGCCGAGGGATGGATTTCCCAAGATGGGGGTGCCAACAGAACTTGGAAGGTTTGTGACTACACGAGAGGGGGTGACCGAATTGCCCAAGGGACTGTGTGGCAAAGAAGTGAAGGTCATGGATATATTTGTTTTGATCATTAGCATCTCCAGATGGAATCAAATGCACATTGGGAGTGTACCCTAGAAAAATGAGCTGATAATTATTCACTGACAAGACAAGTGGCACAAGATTATAACGTTGGACACTAGATGCATATTTTACCTTGCAGTCGATTCTAGACTTCATGGGAAGGATATGAATCCTGGTATTAATTTGAGGGTGGAGGTGTGAGCCTCTAGATTCCCTTGTTGCAGATGCAGGTATCATATCCTTTTATTTGTTGGTTGAGAAAATGTGCATATGTGTATATGTGTGTATTATTGTAAATATTGTATCGAGCTAGATTTATAAAGCTCCATAGGCAGTATGGTTATTTGCTGGTTGAAGCAAATGTTTATAAGTATATATGGTTGTTATTGTAAATACCATAATGAGTTGTGTTATAAAGCTCCAATAAATAGTATGTTTTTCATGTTTTAGGATAAGGTCACTGTAAATATTGTAATGAGATATGTTATAAAGCTCCATGGGCAATATGTTTTTTTCCCAGTGGTCTTTATGGTTATAGGTATCATTGAACACCAAGGATAGTGTTCCCCCAAGGGGGAGGGCTTTGTAAAAACCCTGGTTAAAAATCCATGTAAAAATATATAATACCATAGTCATGGGACACATATTCCAAGTTGAATGGTGGTAAAAGCATCCTAGTGGATGTTTATTTAAGTTATTATGGCTAAATAAAAATAGCAAAGGAAATGGTAAAGGATTTGGAAAGGAAAAGAGGCATTAAATGGTATTTATTTATGAAAATAATGGAAATTAGGGGAAAAGGAAGGTGAAAGGACAAAAGTTGCATGTGAGGAGGAAATTGAAGGAAAATAATGGAAAATTAAGAAAATAGAGGCCTTATTGATAAAAAGGCTTATGGGGATCAGTTGGCAAGCTTTTGGCTCATGATTTTGGTCAAGCTTCTGCTCAAGTTTGGTTAGTGTAACCTTTTGTTAGTTTAGTTTTGGAGCTCTCATTCTGTTCTCTCGCTCTCATACTCTTGGACACTTAGAGTTTTCTTGGAACAGTCTTGGAGAGTGTGTCATACTTATGCTTGGAGAAAGAAGGAAAAGGAAGAGCAAAAAAGTGCAAGAGGACATCAAGATTAGAAGCTACGATGGGTTTTGCTTTCAGTTACCAAGTTGCATGTATGTTTTCCTCACTAGTTTTGGCATGCATGGCATATGCATGTGGTTTCTTGGTTATGATATATCATTCGCATGGAGAATTTCTTGGATTGCCAGTGGATTTTCCTAGCCTTTCCATTTCCTCGATAACCATGGTGTTGTGGGTTTTACTTTTGTTTTCTAGTTGGTCTTATTTTTCCTTTGGTTGTGGGTTGAGTTATTAGTTCCTAGAGCCTTGATTGGACAAATGATCTAGAAGCCCTGTAATGGCTTGGGTTGAGTTACTAGTCCTGGACCCTTGGTTGGAAAAAAAATCTAGAGCCCTGTAATATCTTGGGTTGATTTATTAGTTTTGGAGCCTTGGTTGGACAAATTCTTTCGATCCCTTGGTGGGTTGAGATACTAGTCCTGGATCCTTGGTTGGACAAACACTTTAGATCCCGGCAGGGGCTGTGGGTTGAGTTACTAGTCCTGGAGCCTTGGTTGGACAAACTCTCTGGAGATCGGCATCAGTCATGGGTTGAGTTACTAGTCCTAGAAATCAGGTTGGAAGAAACGCTCTAGAGCCTTAGACAACTTGGGTGGAGACCAATCTGATGATGGTTATTGATGTCTGACCGTGAGGTGGAATCACTTGTTGAGGGCTGAGGTGGTTTGGCCTCTGGAAGCCTTAGATGGTTTCAATCGATTTCTTTTATGAGATCCCATATTCATGCTTGGAATATGACACGGGGGTGATGCGCTGAAAGAAAGATTTGGTTTAGCCTAGTCTACGGTCAGGTGGTTCATGTAAGTCCCAAAACTGGTTGGTCAGTACATCATTAATATGAGGTTATTTCTCCTTGTTATTTCATGAGTATTATAGTGGTTCATATTATACTGGTTCACAGTGGTGATGTATGGCTCTCATCATGTTTTTACTTGTTAATGAATGAAAACTGTATCTGTGGCCTAATAGATGATAATGTACCTAATGTGATAAGAAACAATGCCTCATATTGAATCTTAGATAAGTATGGGACTCCTATGCTCAACTCTGTTGCCAACACCTGTAGATTTCATATTTGTGATATGTTTGACAAAATTAGTGTCATGCTTAGTAAGGGTCCAGTTTATTCCTTGTCAATGTTTTTGCAAATGTATCTTTTTTCCGCTGTGAAATTTCTTTTATGGCGGTGTCATTGAGTTTTGGGTAGTGACCTAGGCTCTAGGCTTGAAAATGGCACAAATATCAGAGTCATAGGCACACTAATGGGGGGAAATTCCCTAGAATCTTCCTTTCCCTTTTTATGGGAGATTTTGGAGCCTCCTAGATGCACCCTTGTCCATATCAAGGGAGCATCCAAGGGTTTGATGAATTAAAAATTTAGTTGGTCTTAGGGATTGGTTACTTGAGTGGTTGGGATGGATCTTGGGAGTTTTGTTTCTGATGTGGAAGGTTTGTGTGATGTGTTCTACTGGTTCCACTTCATTAACTGACACACAGGGAGAATCATATCATAGTAACTTCTCATCACATGTTTACCCCCATTGGTCGATTACTTGGTTAGATGTGAGAGGAGGGTGTTACAGGACATAAGTATCTTCCCAAGACTTGATGGCCTAGTCTAGAACAATAGAAGGCAAATAAATCAATGTTTTCCATAAATTAAATGGAGAACAAGATGAAGCTTACTTGGAATCTATCATAAGCTTCACTCCTCTCTTGGCTTGTATGCTCTAATCCTAGCTCTGATTGTTATAATTAAAACATGCACAATTAAACAACACAAGCCAATGATCTACAACATCTATGTAGTATCATCCAATCAATTTATCCAATGGATCAACATGGAATTGAAATACAAGAAATCATAACATCACATATAGGAAAACAATGAAGTCTTTGTATTAATAGAAATGGAGAGACTTACAACCAAATATAAGAGTTCATATTGTAGGATATCTCCTCCTAGTTGACTTGTCCTTCCTTGCCATAAAGTGTACCTCTATGTCACCCTAATGCATGGAATAATGACTCTCACAACAATAACATGAGGATAGAATCTATATCCAAAAGCCAACCCCTAGATTTTGGAAGGAAGTAAATATATAGGAGAGGATAGTAGTTTATAAATTCTTATCCATTTACCAATATAAGGCTTGAGATCCACTCTTGATGGGAAGAAGAGCTCAAGGGAGAAGGGGTGAAATATCTATGGTAGGATAGGATAAGATTCAAGACCTTGATCTAAGGTAAATAGTTATAACAACCTCTAGAAGATTCTAGAATTGGAAGCTTCAGGATTATTTTTATTTTTCCCAAATTTATAGAATGAGCGCACCCCCAGCAAGAGGTAACATACTTGTGATCAATGCAGGTACATCGAGGGTCAACCTACTACTGAATGCAGTCTCCTAAGGTAGCAAGGTGTGTTGGACCTTAAAAGCACTAAAATTAAGTAATTGAAGGAAAAACTTTAGGGATTAGGGAGATTCATGCTTAGGGATTTGTGAAATAGTGATGACAAGGGTAAAAATATGTTGATTGATCCAGTTAATAGACCTTTTGACCAAATATGAAAAAATGGCCTATAACAAATTCCCACCTAAAGCACAAAGTCAGAAATGGCAACTGATGACTGAAGTGCTTTATCTTGTGACAAGTCAGGATCAAGAATAATAGGTGAGATCATTATCTATTACAATACATTTACATCATGGTATCTTTGTTGAGGGAGGTATACCCATGCTCATCATATAAGATAACATTACATGTACAATGATCAAAATAAATGTCCACTGATGACAATGGTTGGACCCATGGCTAGTTGAATGTCAATATCATCATAGCCATCATAAATTGTGATATTGTATTAATCCTGAAATCACAGCCTAGATGGATGGAACTAGATCTAGGGTCTTTTATCTCATGCACATGGTTATCCAATGTACGAGTCTAACCATGTGAATCAATGAGCTAGATTCAAACATGGTAGAAACCATCTGATTAACAACCAATGATGTAAGCCATTAACAGACATGAGATAAATCACCAATGATGTTAATGGTTCTTAAGGGACAATAGTACACTTTGTAGGGTGTGAATAAATGAGTTGAAGTCTAGCACCACACAGAATCTATTAGTCGAAGGCCATTCATGTAAACTTGTGGCCGAGAGCAAGGAAACGTGTCGTTAATGTATGTAAGCACCAAGGTACTAAAGGAAGAGTTTCTAAGTCAACTTCCTAGATAATGAGCTGATGTCAACAAGAAGCGACCCATTGTAGGAGGGCCTTGATGTATCCCCCATTAACGACATGAAATGGGTATCATGATTCAAGACAATTTTTTTTGATGTGGAACTGGTTCATGAATGACAGACATGGAATGAAGGTTTAAGGGTATTATAACAGATATTGACTAAATGACTTCTCTTGAACACATCAGCGACAATAAATGGAATTGGCAGCATTGACCCAAAACCAAAAGTGGAGGCTTTGAAAAGGTATGATGAACCAAAATACAAGCATATTTCTCAACCCAATAGCCATGGAGAAGTAGTCGAAGAGTGTTAGGTTCAAGAGTGACTCACTGCCATTAACAAGTAGAGTACCTTGTTTTACCAATTTCCCCAACCATTGCTAGTTAGTACCTCTTTATTTTTAAACAAGCTTGAGGATGATAACATATGTTTGATCTATAAGTTCATCCTTCAGATGAATCCCTCCGAGTATATTTTAAAAACTTTGAGAAGGAATGGTTCAGTTCCATCATGATCGATGAGTCCATAATTGTTTGATTTTTTAACAAGTCCATCAAAGGTTAAACTTGACATACTTTTCATATTTAGAGAGTTTGAAAAAGAGGCTGATCAGGTGCTCATGTCCTAAGTGTCGTAAAAATGCTCAAAATTTAAAGTGCTCAGAACTGGTTCAAATTTGAACGACTGGAAATTGCTCGTCCTCCCGATTCCGGCACCGCAAACGGTTCGAAAAACGGTCGCCGTATGAGGAAGATATGGCCAAAAGAATAATTTGTCCATAACATTAGAAAATTTAATTTTTCAAAAAAAAAATAAAAAAGGAATATTCCGTAGAATATTCCCTTCAGAACAACCAATCAGAAGCTACCACGTGGCAGGCCCGGAGGCTGCCACTTGGCCCCCAGATGACATCAGCAGTATATGGGTTGCATTTCAAAATTTTTGGGTCGGATTGTGAATCGATCCCGCGACCTCCTAGAAACAAACCGCAGGCCTTACCGTTAGCCCACAGGATAATACGTTGTTCAAAGGGTGGAACAAACAGTTGATAACTTTAAATGTTTGGATGGTGGGAAACCAAAGGGGGCCAGCCCCCCATACCATATGACCATGACCCCGGAACCAGGGGCTTAAGCCCTAACCGCCAGCCCAAACGATCAGCGTGGAATCCGAGGCAAACATTTATTGTAACAGCAATTCAGTTGGCGGAATTATTTGGCAGCCGCTCCACATTTGGCGGGCTTATCTGGCCGTAACTAAAGTTAACTGGAGTTTTTTTAGGCCAAACTGGCAGTTGGGAGTAAATGGCCATAACTTTGGCTAGGAAAGTCGGTTTTGGACGAATTTTTTTTTTTATTTTGGGTAATTTCGACCTTCTGAAGCCATTGGTGCAGGTCTTACAGCCATCAGAGGTCATTTTCAGATGTTTTGAAGCCATGGAAGTTCTAGAAGCCACTAGGGCCCAGTATTGGGAAGACTGTATAGGGTTGCAGGTATCCATTGGAGGTGATCCAATAGTCAATGCTGAAAGATTCAAGTGTTCTGAATCCATTTTTGCCATCTATTTCACCTGTAGATGCTTCTATTCAGCTGTATTTTCAATTTGAGCATTTAATAAAAACAAGGACAAGCCCGGTTGGGAGCTTTGGACCCAGCAAACGTAGCCCTGGAGGGGGTGAACTACTTTATCAACTTCTTTTGCATATGTGGTTGATTTATTTTTCAGAACAAATTCATTTTAATGTGTTAAACAATAAAAGGAAATAACTCTGCTATGCTTGAATGGGTCATGAACAGCTGAAAATTTCATGTGTTTTCTTTCTGCAAGACATGGAAATCTTTTAAACATGTTTAATTCTGAATTGAATACCTTGCAAACAAATTTCAAGTAGTTTCAAATTCAGATCAGAGGCGAAAAAGAAAACTCCAAATTTTCTTTTTCGTAGATAGTCCCTTGAGTCTGAAAAGTTAGAAAACAATACTCAGGAAAATCTCTTAGCCAAGATCGACAAAGGTATTCATTTTTCTTATTTATTCTATCTCAATTTGAAAAAGGGTTAAACTTATACTGATTATACGTTTATTCATTTACTTTAATGAGTTTGAAAAGACAAGTGCTCTGTAATATTTTCATATTTTGGGAGTCTGGAAAGAGCTGAAAGAGGAATCCTCCTAGAGGAATGAGTGGTATAAATGGTAGCAACTGGTTCTGGTCATGATGGAGCTACTCAAAACACATAAAGGCCAATAGATTGGCTAATAATACCACCCATAATAGTTGTTCCTCGGGAAAGGGTAGGACAACCAAGTGAAAGAGTATGATCAGCCAAGAAGATGGTACGATGGAATTAGAAAACCAAGGCTCATATTGTATAAATAAGCTTATAGAAATGGCAATCACGAGGGATGGCTGAGAATGGTTTCACTTTTACACAAGCTTGAAACATGGTAAACTATGCTTGAAAATACTTGAAGATGGTTTCATTTTTTCACAAGCTTGAAACATGAGAAAAATATGCTTGAAAGTGGTCTCATTTTTACACAAGCTTGAAAAAGAGAAAAAGTATGTTTGAAATTAGTTTGGATGCCTCCAGTATAATGACATAATTCTAGGCACATGCCCCCCAAGCTTCATTTCATTCACCTAAGTAGACTACTTTTTGTTAATAGGTAGACGTAATGAAGGTTCATTTACGAGATCAAGTGAAAGACTCAATTGGGAATTTACAAGATCTAATCAAAGACTTGAATTGGAAGGGGATTCATTTCATTTTTTAAAGAGCTTTACACGAGAAAAGAACTATGGTCCAAAACCTTGTCTCATTTTTTAACAAGATTGACACACGAAAAGGAAATATGCTTGAGGAACTCATTTCATTTTCTAATGAGCTTGAAACAAGAAAAGGAAGTTTGTTCCATGAACTTTGTTTCATTTTCTAAGGAGCTTGAGACAAGACAAGGAACTCTACTCTAAGATCTTAATCATGACCTACAGAAGGCCATCGCTTCCAAGAGGTTCTCATCATATGAATGAACAATTCTCTCGAAGGGATCAAAGGATCCAACAGATAGATAAAACTCCAATTTCTGTAATAAATGAGGCACTACATTACCTACTAGATCATCAGTAGACGTGGGAATAGAACAGGTTGCCACATCGTTAATCCATGGTGAACAATATACCACTTGTATATTATAACACCCCCTCCTAGGTCTACCCAAATTAACCATGCCAATCAGGGTAAACATGAGGAGATATGCTACTACAATAATATTCTACCTCCTATGTCACCTTAAGGAAGTGGAATCGATGGAACATCACATATAGTCATCCAACATCATCAACAAAACCCTCAGGAGACAAGTCAGCCACTCAAACAGTCTATCCCTGGGTCCCACTATTATTTTGCAGCTCTTAAGCAAAATTTCTCTCATGCTATAGGAAAGGGAGCGGCCAAAAACGTAAATTCACTCTCACAAGTCTTCCTTCCAGTAACTATGGACCAGAATTGCCTGTTCTATGCTAGCGACCTCGGGATTTAAGCCACTTTTCTAGCCCAGAATCCTGGCCTCTACCCAAAACATATTGTAACTTCTAGAATTCATTAAAAACATAATGACAATGCTAATCAATCAAAAATCACCCTCAGGACTAGGCCTCAGCATCCCCAACTGGGACTGACATTTTGTCAAACACTTGGCATCAATGTAGCCTACAGGTCTAGGATACCAGATAGAGCATAAATGACTTAACAACTTATGAAGCATAACCAAAAGGACCACCTCCTTCTCCATTGAAATAATACATCATCAATTAGGTCTTGCATCCATCCATTTAACAGTTACAAGTAAATACATGAAATAACCATGACATAAACTAGTCATTCCACCATGCTTATAACCAGCATAAAACCATATAAATATTAGAGATATGAAAGCCATTAAATCCACATATAAATTAGTGCAAAAGTAAGAGAACTTATATTGTATTAATCATAGGCAAATCTGACAAGGTTCGGGACCTCCACGTACCACTCGACCATATACATGGTTGAACCAAATCTCTCTTTCAGCCAATCGCCCCTGTGCCATATTCCAAGCATGAATGTGGGATCTCATAGAACAACCAATCCAAGAACAACCAGGGGAATCGAGAGGTTAATCCACCTCCACCCTCATTAAACCATGATCACACCAAAACGAGTGCTCCGATCACAACCAAATAGAACTTGGAATACCATTTGGAATCCATCACTATCCTTGCGGAATTTTTTGTCTCCTTGTCTCTCAATCTTTATTGCAATCCAAATCTAGGTTAGTAGGCCCTTAACCGAGACTTCTCCCTCAGAATTTACCATGTATCCTGTCAAAACCAGTCAAGGGATTCCTAGGCATTTTTGCATGAACCTTGAGACCACCTCCACCCTGCATTCTAAAATCCATCTGCAATTCCAAAGCTCCAAAACCGATATAAACATCCCAACATATCATGGCATTCAAAAAAATGCTAGGCTAGGTTGAAATCCACTGTCATAATCTGGAAACGCCATGCCACCGATAGCAAGAGAACCATACACCAACATGCAAAGCTAGGAATGTCCAAACCAACTAGGAAATCACACATGCAAAAGGTTACCTACAAGTATTCCTTCTGAAGCTTCTTGATCCTACTTTCCTTTCCTTGATCCTTGCTTTATTTTCCTTTCCTTTCTCCAAACTAGAGTTCTCCAAGAAAATTCTAAGTGACCAAGAGTGTGAGAGAGAGAGTGAATAATGATAGAGCTCCAAACTTGAACTATCAAAATCCATGAACTGATCCTTAGAAGCCTTTTTAAGCATGAGGTCTCTATTTTCTTCATTTTCCATTATTTTCCTTCAATTTCCTCCTCACATGCAACATGTGACCTTTCACCTTACTTTTCTCCTAATTTCCTTTATTTTCATAAATAAATGTGCCAAAAATTCCTTTTTTCCTTTTAATGCCTTTGCCTTAGCCTTTGCCAATTTTCCTTAGCCAAAACACACATCCACTGATGCCCACTAGGATATATTTTCCCAACATTCAGCTTCGAATAAGTGTCCCTTACCCTTCGTCTTATTTTTCCTTTATTAACATTTATTACATGAACTTTTCACCAAGGCTATTATAGAACCCTCCCCCTTGGGGAACACTATGCTCGGTGTTAAACCACACCAAGACCTCAGAAAAACCCTTGAAAATCATACATACTGCCTATGGAGATTTATAACTTAGCTTGTTGCAGTATTTACAATGAAGGACTTGCTCAAAAGCAAAACATCATGAAAACATGACAATATAACAAGCATACCACTTATTGGAGCTTTATAACTTAGCTCATGGTGGTATTTACATCCATATACATATACATATACAAATATCAAAACATTAGAAAAACATATGCCAAACATAAACCAACATCAACCAAAATGGCTTTGCCTCAACCTGAAAACAATGAAGGATATAGTGCCCGCATATGATCTTCCATCTCCCATGTAGCTTCTTCAGGCCCAAAGTTCTTCCACTACACTTTAACTTTCTCTATTGCTCCATTATTGAACATGAGATGCTTCCACTGCAAGCTCCGGTTGGAAATCTCCTTCTTTCTCCACCTACAATACAGACTAATCAATAACACGATGACCATCCTTTATATACTTCTTAAGCAATGAAATATGAAAAACATCATGGAAATTAACTGTTGGAGGTAGTGCAAGTCAATATTCCACTGGTCCAGTCCTCTCTACGATCACAAAAGGCCCACAATACTATGGTTCCAACTTGGCACATGAACTAATCCTCAAAGATATTTTCTTGGGCTTGATGCGCAAATACGCATGCTCCCAAACGTGAAACTCTTTGAACACCCTGTTCTAATCTACATAACTCTTTTGTCTATCATGTGTTGCCTTTATATTATTCTTTATAACCTACATTTTTTGCACCGTGTCTTCCAACATATCTAGTCCAATAAGTACCCTATTCAACCGATCACTCGAGTTGATGGGAGTGTTACAACTTTGTCCATACAATGCCTCGAAAGGACTTATCCTCAATGACTCCTGATAACCATTATTGTATGCAAACTACACCAATGGAAGATACTCCTCCCATTTCCTTTATGGTGTAGAAATTTTGAATAATATAACACTTATTCACAGAGATTATCCTGATTATACACTATTTGCAGAATGCATGCATAATACATAACCTCCTCTACGTTGACCATCAATTTGCAGAATTAAAACAATCGCATGCGCACATTGAAACATCAATCACACATATCAACACAGTATGTAATGGGGAAAGCATACAGCTGAAAACCCCGAACTATCTATATATTATAATTATAGAGAACATGTAACAATACATAGTACAATACTCCTCACAAATACTCAGTACTATCTCCACCTGCTACACACAAACTAGCTCAGATCTGAATCAAGTCACAGGTTCAAATCTCCTCCACTGTTTTCCTACCTCTACTGCGCAATCCAAGATGAGAATAGATCTGATCCAAGCTCGTTTTCCCTTGGCTTGTACTGTGCAATCCTCATTGGCAATCTCAATCAATGATTGTGCAAATCTCATGCATAGCTATTGTCACAACTGATAGTAGTCTCACCCTTTCACCCACCTCTAACACTTGTCTCCACTGAACTGTCCATGCACTGAGTTAACTGATGTATTATTTATTTGATTTATGAGTTAATAATTAGTGAATTAATTTATAATTAATTCACATCACTCATCACTAGTGTATTTGTAGTTAGACTAAATACAACTAGTTCAACTAAGTCAAACTCAACACAACTCCATCAACTCCTCAATCAACTCCACCATACTCAATCACTTGAGTTCTAACTGAATTCCATCATGCAATAGCTCAACTAACCCATAAGAAAAGCGTATTTCCTTCTGGCAGTTGCATGTTCCACATCCATAGCTCGAACTGAAGTGCTTCAAGAGGATACGATAATGTTTATAGTCCAAATATTATTAAGAGCTAATAATATTCGACTGTTCTATTTTTAGACTGGCAGTCTAAAAATAGACTCCGCCCATATGTCTAAAAATAGAGGTCCATCTATTTTTACCAACATGACCAATCATCCATAAATATCATCCTGCAACTCATATACCATGATCCATATGTCTAAAAATAGACTTTGCACCAAAAATAGCCTGTGGGCCCACTTAGTGAAGGCGACTTCTTTTCACTAAGCTCCATCATCTTGTTGCATTTTAAACACTCCCTCTCAATAAGATATGGATTATCTGCAACCACTATCCTGCCTCTGTGGTATTCGAATTTGCTCCTGGTGAGTGCCTTTGTCAAGATATCAGCATCCTGATCCTCCGTAGGAATGTATGAAAGTAACATGATTCTCCGCTGCACACAATCTCTGATATGATGGTACCTAATGTCAAAGTGCTTGGATCTAACATGAAATACTAGATTAGCCGAGATTTTAATGCAACTCTGGTTATCAATAAATCACAGTAGGCTCCAAGTGTGACCCGAAAAACCCGACCAGGATCTTCCTCATCCATATAGCCTCGCATGCAGCCAAACTTGCTGCCATATACTCCGCCTCTGCTGAACTGAGTGCCATGGATCTCTGCTTCCTGTTGTACCAAGAAACTGTTGTCGACCCGATACTGATGATCCCTCCAGATGTGCTCTTTCTGTCCATTGGGCTCCCTGCCCAATCTGCATTCATAAAGCCACATAGCTTCACCTCATCCTCCTGTCTATACCACAATCCATATCCCGATGTGCCTCTGAGATAACGCAATACATGCTTGCCTGCCTTCCAGAAGAGCTTGGTTGGCTTAACCATAGCTTGTGAAAGCTGGTTAATAGCATAGCATATATCGGGTCGTGTATTGACCAGATACATAAGCGACCCCACCAACTGTCGATAAACAGTGGCATCCACTACCTCTGCTGAAGTAGCATCCTCCTTCCTCCAACCTCTAGGAAGAAGTATCAACAGGCTTGCAGCCATGCATGTTGAACTTCTCTAGTATCTCCCGGGCATACTTACCCTGAGAAACAAATAGTCCATCATTGTGCTGCCAAATTTCCAATCCTAGGAAATAATGAAGGAGGCCCAAGTCCTTCATCTCAAACTCTCTAGCAAGATCCTCCTTGCATGAAAGTATCAACAGCTCATCTCCTGTCAAAATAAAATCATCTACATAAAGTACAATGATCACCAACTTACCCTCCACCACAATCTAGTATAGGTTAGGATCCACCTCACTCTTGGAGAATCCAAGTCCTATGAAATAACTGTCTATCCATGTGTACCAAGCACGAGGTGCTTGTTTCAACCCATACAATGCTCTCTTGAGCCTGCACACATGCAACTCGCTGCTAAAGATCTCGAAACCTTCGGGCTGCTCTATGTACACCTCCTCCTCAATGACTCCGTTGAGGAACATAGTCTTCACATCCATGTGATGAATGTGCCATCACATCTTCACTGAGAGAGCAAGAATTTTCTGTATGGAAGAATACCTTGCGACAGGTGCAAAGGTCTCCTCATAATCATTCACCTCTATCTGTGAGAAGCCTCGAGCAACAAATCTTGCCTTGTACTTATCCACACTCCCTTTAGCTGCCTGCTTCACATTGTAGATCCATCTCGAACCCACCACTAATTTCCCCTCCAGTCTTGGGACAATCTCCCATGCACTGTTTCTGACAATAAAATCATACTCTTCCACCATGGCATCTACCCATGCGGGATCCTCCACAGCTTCCTCGAAAGAGAATGACTTAGTCACGACACATTTTCTCACAAGAGCCATGTATCCAGTGTACCGATCAGGTGACTGTCTCTGTCTGCGTTGTGTTGTAGGTGGTCCTACAACCTTCTCTGCATCTTTAGCCAGTCGCTCAGCTTCTGTAGTGCGATTTCGCCCTCTGATGATTGGCGCTGCATGAGTGGTCTCTTCCACTCCATAAACTTCATCTTGTGGCTGATCCACATCCTCAAGCTCATCCTTAGGAACTAATAGCTCCTCATCTGCATGCAAGTGTGGCTCCCTCTCAAGCAAACACTTCATGGCTTTCTCCTCCTGAAATTTGATATCCCGTCACACAACAGTCTTGCGACTGTCTAGCAAATACACACGATAGTTGTGGGGCATATCAGTGTACCCCACAAATATCCCAACCTCTGTGGTCGGCTCCAGCTTCTTCCTGGCATCATTCGTCACATGCATGTAAACAGGAGAACCAAAAATCCTCAAATGGGAAATATTGGGCCTCTTACCAGAATAAGTCTCCTCGAGTGTACTCATGTCAAGTATCTTGTGAGGACAATGGTTCTACACATATACTGCAGTATTGCATGCCTCCGCCCACAAGTGAAGGGGTAGGCCCTGATCATGCAACATCGCCCGTGTAGCACCCATGATCGTTCTGTTCTTCCGCTCATCAACCTCGTTCTGTTGTGGGTTATGGGGAGCTATGAGCTCTCTTTGAATCCCTTCTACACTGCAGAAGTCCTTGAACTCACTAGAGATGAATTCACCACCATTTTCACTTCTAAGAGCCTTCACCTTCTTCCTCGATTCCTTCTCAACCAGTGCTTTGAACTCACAGAACTTTGAGTATGTCTCGCTCTTCTTCTGCATGAAGAAGATCCAACACTTTCGAGAGAAATCATCAACAAAGATCACATAGTACTTGTGCTTTGTTGTTGAAGCTACTGACAAAGGTCCACACACGTGTATGTGAATTCTCTCAAGGATCTTCATGGCGCAACTATCCTTCTCGTGAAAGGTGGCTTTCACAAATTTTCCCAAAGTACACCCCTTGCACTGATCTGACTGCGCAAGAGTGCCTTTAGGAAGCCTAGTAGAAATCTGTTGCGTATCTTAGAGGCTCCATGGTGAAGGTGGCCCAATCTCCGGTGCCACAGCTCGCCATCATCCCGGCTCACCAATCCTTCTGCCTTGCATGCCATTGTTGTGCAGCCATCTACATGTAATTGATAAAGGTTCTTGACTCGAACCCCTATCTTCCGGGTTTCTCTAGTTGTCTTACTGCGCAGGAAAGCCTTTCCCTCGCTGAAGACAACATCATATCCCTTGTCTTCTAACATTGCCACAGAGATAAGATTCTTCTTCAATCCTGGAACATGCATCACTTCCTTCAATACAAAGGGTTTACCAGACTCCCTCTCAAAGGAAATGGTACCGATACCAGTCGCACTATATCTACCATCATCGCCCATCTCGATATGCACTCCAAGATCTTTCTCATCCAGATCAGAAAACAAATTTTGATCTCCTGTCATGTGAAAAGATGCACCATTATCCAAGAACCATACCGATCCCATCACACTTGATACCAAGCATGCGATCAGTGAAAAATCCATCTCAAACTGTGAGGCTCAGGCCTCTCCCACTGCAGATCCATCAGCTTGCTTATTTTTCTTCTTCTGCGGACAATTTGTGGCATAATGTCTGTGCTGGTGATAGTGAAAGCACTTCACCTTGGACATGTCCTGCTTCTTGCCTTTCACACCGGAATGAGACGCTTTCTTGTTCTTCCCCTTCTTTGCTTTGGTAGCCAAAGCGTAATTTTCTTCATCAAATGCCTTTGATGAAGATCTGTCCCTAGTATTCCGCCTGATCTCCTCTTGCACAAGATCTGACCAAAGTCTCTCCCATCCTGGCAATTTCTCCAGACCATTAACAGAGTCCTGATAGGAATGCCAACTCTTCGGAAGACCAAGGAAAGCCTAGCTCACCAAGTCCTCATCATCGACAGTCACCCCCACACTTCCCAGCTCATCCCGGCATTGGGTGAACTTCGTGAGATACTTGAGCATACTGTCTCCTTTCTCACACTTAATGTTTATGAGTTTATCCTTGAGAGCCAACTTCCTCTAGTCGCTCTTGCTTTAGAATAAATCTGTCAACTCTTTCCACATCAAGTATGGAGAAGCCTTTCCATGCAGGTTGGATACAATGTGATCCTTCACGCCCTCCAACAGAATCCTTCAACACTTTGTTGTCTTCTTTTGCCAAGCCTGAACGTGAGTAGCATCAGTAGACTTTGGGACCTCAGCATCTATGAACTCCTTCAACCCATGTCATCTAACACTGCCTCCATCTTGTCTTTCCATGCAATATAATTCAAGCTGCCTTCAAGGGCATACTCCAATCGCAATCCATTGAAAGACATTTCAACTTCGACACCAAGAAAACATTGCAGAAAATTCGAATTCCACCAGCTCAAAACTCAACCGCTTCTGATCTAAAATTCATGAGAACAAAGTATTTCTCTTACAGAGATTGACTATATGGGCATTTACCAGGTATCTCACCTTCTGTTGAGGGCCCCAAAGTCGGGTCAACAACAAGGGGGATACCCACCCAGTCCGGAACCTGGTTGGCGGCTCCTTGCCCGTTTGAAGTAGCGGGTCCGACTGGGGATAACGGGACCAGCTTCCCGATGCGTGGGATGTGTGTGTGTGTGTAAAGTTTGTTTATGTTAGTTCTAAAGACATTCTACAACTAATGTAAATCTGACTTGCAAACTTGAATCTAAGCTACTATAATTTAATGGAAATAACACACAAGATCTACACTAACCCGGGATATATATTTCTTCCATTATGCAATCTAAAAAGATTTCATACAATAACTGGTAATAAAGATTATTCAGCCATTATAAGAATATAAACCGTTTAAGATGAACTGTTCTGCCTAAGAAGTTAAACAAAACAGTTGTGAATAGCATATCGCATAATCAAATCATTCGCATATCAAGCATAAATCGATAAGTCCACCGTACAGAAGTGCCAAATGATAACCCATGTGTTCATACATTAACATGCAAACAATATCAGCTGTATATCTCTCTGGGAATACAAGCAGAAATTAATCAAGAGATAAAAGTACCATTTATGACTAATTCTTACTCACAGACTTCAAGCAATAACGATCTATCTCTACTTGCTTCTAACATCTACCAAGAGTACAGAAGTGCAACATCAGTAGCAGACATAAAAATGCAAACATAAATAAATCACGATCCTTCCATTCATCAAAACCTCCTCTGAGGGTGCAGAAGTGCATGTTCTGAGGACAAGTTTTTGACAAATTTCTGGACCCTTCTCCAATGCAATGAGAAGGGTTGAAATACTACTATCTAATCCTAATAATAGTATTATTACAAAGTTTAGGACACGGTTCTCAAATGACCGCCCTTTTTCTAATTCAGTAAAACAAAATCAAGAAAAAACAACTTTCTAAATGAAATTACTTCTTAATTTGGTCTCTGAAATTGCAGTTTTCAAGCATGGGATTGAGAAGAGTTGGTTGGCCGACTTCTGTGCTTAACTGGGCTGCGAAAACGGCATCCATAAGAGCTGGCGCCACTTTCTCGGCCGCGTTCATGATGCATCTTACGGTCATGCATTGGCTGTGGGGCTTAACTAAGTAAGTCCAATAACTTTCCCAGTTTAGTCTAGCCAATGCCTGAATTGTCTTCCCATTTTCCTGTGCCTTCTGCTTCCATTCTGCCTCCAACTGTAACGCGCTTGGTAAGTACCCCGGGGTGGACTCTGAAATCAAATTGGCCCTGTGTAAATTTTCATTTACACAGTCGATAAGTATGCTCGCCTGTGTCGCCGCTGACTCTGCTGCCTGTTCCGCCTGTGTGATTTGTTCGTCCCACTTGTTGAAGAACAGTTCCTTATGATTTTCATTAATCTTGGGTGCCCCTGCTCTTTTCCCTTCCTCGTCATTTTTCCAAGCCAGATATTCTGTTACTCTCTTGTTGGCCTGGTCATAGTCATTCCGCAATTCCACCACCTGGCTGGTGATCTTGTCGCTCAGCTCACAAAACTGCCTCCACTGTGATATTCTGCAGACCATATCTTCCTGTTGCTATGACAGTTGGTCGTTCAAACTGATGGACTCCGAAATAAACTCCGTCAGCTTGGGTTCATCCTTGTGCATTTCTTGCACCGTCTGCAGTTGTTTTTCTTTTTCTTCAATACTTCTTTGGTGGCTCACCTGCATCTGGCGAAAGCCTTCTTGTAACTCTTCAAGCTGCTTGGAGGCTTCAGCGTTCTCATTGGCTTGTCGCAACTGTTGTTGCAGTAGTTGTATTTGACTTTCGCGCTCTTTTAGAAGTTGCTGAACTTCAGAAGCCTTGTCGATAGTCGCAGAAGCATATGCTCCTGCAATCTGAGACAATTTCGTGAGATTGTCAGTTGGATTGTTATTTGGGTCTTTCCACAAGACATCTAGGTGTTCAGCGTTTTGAGATAGTGCATCTTCAAGCTTTCTTTTCTTTCTTTGTCTCCTTACAACTGCCCTGTGCTGTGGGCTGTAGAATACGTCCAGTGGAGGGATCTCTTCTACGCTAAGTAGAAGTTCTGAGGATGGAGCGATAGGAAGATGCTCCATTTCTGCGGTACTACTGACTATGGTTGAGAAGACCTCTTGCACCACCTGTGTGTTATTCACAGGTGTTTTCGGGACTTGACCTTCAAGATTAATTAGTTCATTGAAGGTCTCCCACTCTTTATCTAGTTCTGCTGTAACAAGAGGTGCTTCGGAGACGGGAGGGGGAACTTCTTTTGGTGGCGAGGCGGCAACTTGCTGCTGAGCCATCGAGCTTGACTGAGCCGTGTCCTTGATTATTTCTTCGTTCCTCTCTTCTTTGTGGACAGACTCTTCAGGATCTGGAGATATTTCTTTTACGGCGCTGGAATCAGATTTGGAGGCGCTGGAGTGTTCACTGAGGCTGATGCTCGGAGTCGGTTCTCTGGTAGCTATTCGCAGTGTTTCCAGTGGAACATTAGCCAACCTTCTTTCTCTATATAACCTGAATTTCCGGAGGTCGTCCGGGGACAGCCTCGACTGAGCTTCCTGCAAAACTTCTTCGAGCGAGTTCTTGCCCTGAAAGAGATCGTCAAACAGATCTTTTTGCCCAGAGAACACACTTATCCTGACATTAGTTGTGAATTCCTGGGCCACCTTATTTGGATCAAATGGCCTTGGTGAGAATTTAAATAGTTGGAGACACGTCACGTTCTCCACCTCGCCAAAAGCGTGTCCTACATCAAATAAAGAGAAGGCCCCACATGTGACTGGGAATTGAGGCCAAATGGCCTTCTTTTTGTTCTTTAGGTCCTTAGTTAAACTGCCTTCAGAACAAGTCTGATATGCGATCTCTCGGGCCAACAACTTATCTGGGATGTACAAGGGTAGGACATGCGGAGGTGCTGTGCTTCCAAAAACTCGGATGTATGTAAACCACTCTTCTCCAAACCATCTTGCGATGGGGGTGATATCAATTTGTGCCTCGGGAGAGCACCTTGGGGGGTCTTTATCGTATATTATCTTATGTATGGGCAACATAAGCCCATGACAAATTTGGTAAAAATGGGGGGCGAACTGGGAATCCCACAAGATTTTATGATAGACGTGAATAGGCAATGGGTCCTGGGTAGTCCATTGCCAACCCATAGTAGGGAATTTCGACACAAGACAGACAGAATCCATGATATAGGCAGATAAATAAAAAGGCAGATAGACCCTTTGGGAGTAGGATCTCTTAGAACGGTAGTGGAGGACCGCCGTGTACAGAGTGTCAGAAAGGATTTTGGCCCAATCAACTATCTCAGAGCTAGTCGCGGCATCAATCAGCGGTAGCCATTCAGGTGAAAATTTATTGATATCTGGCTTACCGAATATTCTACAGAGCATGGCTGCAGCAAAGCAATATGGAGAAGTAAGAGAACCAGTGCTATACATACCGTTCTTATCTTTCTTTAATGGCTCATCTCTTCTTGACCACTCCTTAGTTGTGTCTGATTGGTCCGAATTTTCTGCTGCGAACTTCCCAACAAACTCTGCGTTGTAGGTCGCTTGCGGCTCAGGTAGATGATACATGAGCTTCAGGTCTTGAGCTGCAAACGATCCCACGGGCCCATGTCCCTGGACTTTGAACTGTCTATGGTGCAACTCCGCATCATCTAGTATCCATTTGATCATGTCTGTGTATGGCAGGATCTTTGGCCTCGCTGCTATTCTATGGAGGAAAGAACATGCTAGATCTTCCAGGGATGCCTCTGAAGAACGTGATGCACCCGCGACAGCAGCAGTTACCTTGATTATTCTCGGATTTTCTTCCTCCAATATCCTATACATGCCTTCCCAAGTTGAGATGCCTGCATCTTTATTGCATGCAGTATCTGTGTAGAGGGGCGCCATCTCTTTGGTCTTTTCTCTTGTCTCTGAGCTCTGAGCTTTGTTCTTCTTCCCCATCTCGCTTAGCGTTTCTGTTCGGTTTTGCCTTCGCACTTTGCTCCTGCAGGTTACGAGCGAAATGGAAAGATTGATCAGAAAGGTGATGGGAGAGTTTTAAATGCAAGAGATAGATTAGATACGCCACCTTACGTGAAACAAATCCGCATTAAGGCACGCGTCTTTATGCCACTTAATAACTGACAACTAATTCATTACTAACATTAAAAGCGCATAATTTCCAAGTCAGGTTATAGTAAGTGGATTTTCTTTGGGAGGCGTGCGCGAAGGAGTCGTACTAAGGTGCTTTTATGACTTGCCAACGCATCCTCGCATGTCGCGCGATCGCAAAGGTTAGTGATCGCAGCATCGTAGATCGCCATATCGCAGATCGCAATATCGCAGATCGCAATGATTCAAATATTTGCCAACGTGCCCAGCCTCATTTCTGCGATATGCGATCGCGTGATCGCAACATCGCAGATCGGCGGACTTACAAGCTTTTCTTTATGGATGCTAGTGTATTGCGATGCGATGTTGTTCATTAATACCGAGGCGGTGTGCATATTGGTTTTTAGAGGGGAAACGAAGGCATCTCTTTGATTTTTGTGAAGCAATCTTAGGATTTGCTTTTATGAACACAGGTCTAGGCTTAAGTTGTCTCAGAAACCTTTCCTACGCTTATGCTTGCGATTTCGAAAGAAACCTTTGTTTTTTCAAAAACATTAACTAAGGGTCCCCATTCAATCTAGCATCATAGCTGATACTAGATTGAACGAGGGGGGTTGTTGCTGGCCACAACAATTGGCGATTCACTTGGGAGAACCAGTTATCTCTGCTCTTTTTCTATTGACATTTTCAGGCTCTTCAAAAATTTTCTCAAGGAATTCGAACTTCATTATAAAAAGATAAAAACAAACAATACTTCAAAGCGTCAATGATGTTTTGTTTTAGCCCCATTCTATTCCAATTACTTGCATTCCGAAGTTGTCTTCGAGTTTAGATCAGTTATTACTTGGTCTTATAAAACACAAAATAAAGTGTCCTCTATATATCAACCCTTTTTTAAGAATGCCCCTTTGTCGTAGGTAGAGCCACTGCTGCCAGCAGGCGTCCATAGCCTCGACAGGGTTACCTATTATCCAGGAATGATCCTTTATCCTGCTTCAGGTTTTCGCAACTTTTTCAGAAGAATTATCCCTTTCTTGATGCTTTTTTCTTTTTTATTCTCTAAAGAACAATGTCTTGGTTTGGTGGCCAAATTATGACACAGTCATTCACTTGATTTATACTTTTGCTGAACAAGCTGGCTCGTGATGAGACCCCTTGTCTTTTGATCGCAACAATCTTGAGTCGTTGCCCTGTTTTGGTAGACAGTTTTGGCAAAGTCAGCAAGTTATAATATCTGTGATTATGATAAGTCGGCTCGTGATGAGACCTCTTATTCTTTGAGATATGGCATCTCTCTAGGTCATTCCTCTGAATGTTGCATTTTCCTTTAGCAGGGAGGAAGTCAAATTCTCTTTCCTTAAGAAAGTTCTGGACGACAATGATAGGGCTAATTTTGATAATGGTTGTTTTCACAGAGAATCTTTATTCTAATATTGATACCTTTTATTGTGCTGATCTAAAACGAATTCCTCACTGAGATAGCTTTCTTTAAAATTTTCTGGGTTTGAACTTCAACATCATCTCTGGGTTAAAGATCTATTAACAATAAGGACCGGATTCCCACAAGATTAACTGCTCACAAGAGCCGAAATTCCAAAATCTTTACCAGAGACAAGGTTTCTTGAGTAAAGGTCAAATACTATTTAGCCAGAACAAACTTTATTTGGGATAGGCAATTATTATCTAGGGTCATGTAGAGAATACAACTGACTTTGCCTATCATTATTGAAAGCAAAACTAATATCCTATCTAAATTACCGCTACTCCTACTCTAATTATAAATAGGAAATAACTAAGAAAAATGATATTTCCAATGGAACCAACGATTCATTATTATTCCTAGCCGTATGGGTCTCTCAAGCATTAGTAAAAAGAATTGAATTCCCCTTGGATAGAAATTGTTGGCTAGGGAATAGGAACCCATAAACTTAGTTGGAATCTTGTCTGATTTCATCTTCTCATGATAGGTTTTTTCCAACTGAGTACCTATTGGATCACAAAAATTGGGATGAATTTCTTTTGTAAATCGGTGATCTTTCAATAGAAAGGATAACAAGCCGAATTGTGAAATAGGTTGTTTAATCTCGATGGCTTGTAACCCGTTGATTGTTGACTTTGAGTTTTTAGCGATTCCGTTTGAAATGAGAGTTTTTATATATAAATTGCCAGAATCTAATCTATCAAAGTTTTGAAAATTAAAAAATAAGTCCGATTTTGTACAAAATGAAAGTGAGTGAAAAAGAAATGATTGGGTATCTATATATACAGTGGTGTCGCACGTCTGGGAGTTACTTGAAACTCTCTGTTTTTCACAAGAACTGGCTGGGTTCTGTGAATCAGGAATTAAATCATGATTGCGATCAGGGATGGAGATCTCCTCTGGATATGAATCGTAGATAGGAGCATCGTCTCGGATAGTAAAATTATTCAAATGAGATTTTGCTTTGAGATGAGGGTTAGACGGAACAGTTTCTGATCTAAGATGTTTCTTATAATCTGACCCTAGTTGAGTTACTTGCGACAATTCAATATCATCACAATTATCAAAGCAATTATCACGAAAGACTTTACAATTTTCCCTAGGTTCCTCTTTTTCATTATGTGTTTTTAGACAAGGGAGATGAGGCAGCTCTTGTTTGATATGAATCGTAGACTGTGATATAGTGGTCTCTTTATTTCGGAAACCCAGTGATGTCTCGTTTGAATAACCCTCTATTGGAATAGACTTGATACTATGAGGGAGAATATCGTCATTACTAAAAACATCGGGGTAAAGAGAAAAATGTGGATCTGGAACAATGTATTTAAAAACATCAAATAAATCTCGTTCATCAGATTCACAATAAGCATCGGGCTTTAGATCATACCTTTTTGCATCGATACTTTTCGAAAGAGAAACAGTAGGTGGATCTAACCTTGGCACTAGGAGTTGTTGATTTGAAATGATGTTGTCTGACTTTATATTAAAGTCAACTTCTGGTGTTAGGGCACCTTCCCTTTCAGTACTTTCACCTGCGTTTTCTGATGTTAGAGCATGCAAAACTCCTAGGCTAAATTTTGTCTGATCAGGTACAGGAGGTAGGAAACACTCATCATAATCCGAAGATTCTTCATCTGTGAGTTCATCCTCAAGATCATATTGTAGACATTTAAGATGAAATCGTATATTGAAATCCCTTACGGGTTCGTCTTGTTTCCGCAGATGGTCGATTTCATCGTATACCTGGTCGTATTCATAGCAATCAAATTCCAAGATGAAAGCTCTAACGAATTGGTCCCAGCTGTGGACTGATGCAACTGGGAGGTTTCTGCACCATCTTCTAGCTTCTGCTGTGAATGTAAGAGTGAAAATCCTGCATAAAACGCCTTCGTCAATTTTTTGAATATCAGCACTCAAAACTCTTTGAATGAAATGCAGGGCGTGATGAAATGCAGAAGAATTATTCTCACCATTGAATTTTACCTGAGATAGTAGTCTTACCACATCTGGTGGAGTGTTGGAAGAGGTAGGAACATGGATGCAACTCCAAATGGGAATTCTGTGAGCAGGCATCCTTTTCCAGGATTTCTAGTTTAAAAACATTCCAACAGACAATATGCTCAGGCCCTCCTTCTAGCACCAGAAATGTTGAGGGCCCCGAAGTCGGGTCAACAACAAGGGGGATACCCACCCGGTCCGGAACCTGGTTGGCGGCTCCTTGCCCGTTTGAAGTAGCGGGTCCGACTGGGGATAACGGGACCAGCTTCCCGATGCATGGGATGTGTGTGTGTGTAAAGTTTGTTTATGTTAGTTCTAAAGACATTCTAAAACTAATGTAAATCAGACTTGCAAACTTGAATCTAAGCTACTATAATTTAATGGAAATAACACACAAGATCTACACTAACCCGGGATATATATTTCTTCCATTATGCAATCTAAAAATATTTCATACAATAACTGGTAATAAAGATTATTCAGCCATTATAAGAATATAAACCGTTTAAGATGAACTGTTCTGCCTAAGAAGTTAAACAAAACAGTTGTGAATAGCATATCGCATAATCAAATCATTCGCATATCAAGCATAAATCGATAAGTCCACCGTACAGAAGTGCCAAATGATAACCCATGTGTTCATACATTAACATGCAAACAATATCAGCTGTATATCGCTCTGGGAATACAAGCAGAAATTAATCAAGAGATAAAAGTACCATTTATGACTAATTCTTACTCACAGACTTCAAGCAATAACGATCTATCTCTACTTGCTTCTAACATCTACCAAGAGTACAGAAGTGCAACATCAGTAGCAGACATAAAAATGCAAACATAAATAAATCACGATCCTTCCATTCATCAAAACCTCCTCTGAGGGTGCAGAAGTGCATGTTCTGAGGACAAGTTTTTGACAAATTTCTGGACCCTTCTCCAATGCAATGAGAAGGGTTGAAATACTACTATCTAATCCTAATAATAGTATTATTACAAAATTTAGGACACAGTTCTCAAATGACCGCCCTTTTTCTAATTCAGTAAAACAAAAGCAAGAAAAAACAACTTTCTAAATGAAATTACTTCTTAATTTGGTCTCTGAAATTGCAGTTTTCAAGCATGGGCTTGAGAAGAGTCGGTTGGCCGACTTCTGTGCTTAACTGGGCTGCGAAAACGACATCCATAAGAGCTGGCGCCACTTTCTCGGCCGCGTTCATGATGCATCTTATGGTCATGCATTGGCTGTGGGGCTTAACTAAGTAAGTCCAATAACTTTCCCAGTTTAGTCTAGCCAATGCCTGAATTGTCTTCCCATTTGCCTGTGCCTTCTGCTTCCATTCTGCCTCCAACTGTAACACGCTTGGTAAGTACCCCAGGGTGGACTCTGAAATCAAATTGGCCCTGTGTAAATTTTCATTTACACAGTCGATAAGTATGCTCGCCTGTGTCGCCGCTAACTCTGCTGCCTGTTCCGCCTGTGTGATTTGTTCGTCCCACTTGTTGAAGAGCAATTCCTTATGATTGTCATTAATCTTGGGTACCCCTGCTCTTTTCCCTTCCTCGTCATTTTGCCAAGCCAGATATTCTGTTACTCTCTTGTTGGCCTGGTCATAGTCATTCCGCAATTCCACCACCTGGCTGGTGATCTTGTCGCTCAGCTCACAAAAATGCCTCCACTGTGATATTCTGCGGACCATATCTTCCTGTTGCTGTGACAGTTAGTCGTTCAAGCCGATGGACTCCGAAATAAACTCTGTCAGCTTGGGTTCATCCTTGTGCATTTCTTGCACCGTCTGCAGCTGTTTTTCTTTTTCTTCAATACTTCTTTGGTGTCTCACCTGCATCTGGCGAAAGCCTTCTTGTAACTCTTCAAGCTGCTTGGAGGCTTCAGCGTTCTCATTGGCTTGTCGCAACTGTTGTTGCAGCAGTTGTATTTGACTTTCACGCTCTTTTAGAAGTCACTGAACTTCAGAATCCTTGTCGATAGTCGCAAAAGCATATGCTCCTGCAATCTGAGACAATTTCGTGAGATTGTCAGTTGGATTGTTATTCGGGTCTTTCCACAAGACATCTAGGTGTTTAGCATTTTGAGATAGTGCATCTTCAAGCTTTCTTTTCTTTCTTTGTCTCCTTACAACTGCCCTGTGCTCTGGGCTGTAGAATACGTCCAGTGGAGGGATCTCTTCTACGCTAAGTAGAAGTTCTGAGGATGGAGCGATAGGAAGATGCTCCATTTCTGCGGTACTACTGACTATGGTTGAGAAGACCTCTTGCACCACCTGTGTGTTATTCACAGGTGTTTTCGGGACTTGACCTTCAAGATTAATTAGTTCATTGAAGGTCTCCCACTCTTTATCTAGTTCTGCTGTAACAAGAGGTGCTTCGGTGATGGGAGGGGGAACTTCTTTTGGTGGCGAGGCGGAAACTTGCTGCTGAGCCATCGAGCTTGAGTGAGCCATGTCCTTGATTATTTCTTCGTTCCTCTCTTCTTTGTGGACAGACTCTTCAGGATCTGGAGATATTTCTTTTACGGCACTGGAATCAGATTTGGAGGCGCTGGAGTGTTCACTGAGGCTGATGCTCAGAGTCGGTTCTCTGGTAGCTATTCGCAGCGTTTCCAGTGGAACATTAGCCAGCCTTCTTTCTCTATATAACCTGAATTTCCGGAGGTTGTCCGGGGACAGCCTCCACTGAGCTTCCTGCAAAACTTCTTCGAGCGAGTTCTTGCCCTGAAAGAGATCGTCAAACAGATCTTTTTGCCCAGAGAACACACTTATCCTGACGTTAGTTGTGAATTCCTGGGCCACCTTATTTGGATCAAATGGCCTTGGTGAGAATTTAAATAGTTGGAGACACGTCACGTTCTCCACCTCGCCAAAAGCGTGTCCTACATCGAATAAAGAGAAGGCCCCACATGTGACTGGGAATTGAGGCCAAATGGCCTTCTTTTTGTTCTTTAGGTCCTTAGTTAAACCGCCTTCAGAACAAGTCTGATATGCGATCTCTCGGGCCAACAACTTATCTGGGATGTACAAGGGTAGGACATGCGGAGGTGTTGTGCTTCCAAAAACTCGGATGTATGTAAACCACTCTTCTCCAAACCATCTTGCGATGGGGGTGATATCAATTTGTGCCTCGGGAGAGCACCTTGGGGGGTCTTTATCGTATATTATCTTATGTATGGGCAACATAAGCCCATGACAAATCTGGTAAAAATGGGGGGCGAACTGGGAATCCCACAAGATTTTATGATAGACGTGAATAGGCAATGGGTCCTGGGTAGTCCATTGCCAACCCATAGTAGGGAATTTCGACACAAGACAGAGAGAATCCATGATATAGGCAGATAAATAAAAAGGCGGATAGACCCTTTGGGAGTAGGATCTCTTAGAACGGTAGTGGAGGACCGCCGTGTACAGAGTGTCAGAAAGGATTTTGGCCCAATCAACTATCTCAGAGCTAGTCGCGGCATCAATCAGCGGTAGCCATTCAGGTGAAAATTTATTGATATCTGGCTTACCGAATATTCTACAGAGCATGGCTGCAGCAAAGCAATATGGAGAAGTAAGAGAACCAGTGCTATACATACCGTTCTTATCTTTCTTTAATGGCTCATCTCTTCTTGACCACTCCTTAGTTGTGTCTGATAGGTCTGGATTTTCTGCTGCGAACTTCCCAACAAACTCTGTGTTGTAGGTCGCTTGCGGGTCAGGTAGATGATACATGAGCTTCAGGTCTTGAGCTGCAAACGATCCCACGGGCCCATGTCCCTGGACTTTGAACTGTCTATGGTGCAACTCCGCATCATCTAGTATCCATTTGATCATGTCTGTGTATGGCAGGATCTTTGGCCTCACTGCTATTCTATGGAGGAAAGAACATGCTAGATCTTCCAAGGATGCCTCTGAAGAACGTGATGCACCCGCAACAGCAGCAGTTACCTTGATTATTCTCGGATTTTCTTCCTCCAATATCCTATACATGCCTTCCCAAGTTGAGATGCCTGCATCTTTATTGCATGCAGTATCTGTGTAGAGGGGCGCCATCTCTTTGGTCTTTTCTCTTGTCTCTGAGCTCTGAGCTTTGTTCTTCTTCCCCATCTCGCTTAGCGTTTCTGTTCGGTTTTGCCTTCGCACTTTGCTCCTGCAGGTTACGAGCGAAATGGAAAGATTGATCAGAAAGGTGATGGGAGAGTTTTAAATGCAAGAGATAGATTAGATATGCCACCTTACGTGAAACAAATCCGCATTAAGGCACGCGTCTTTATGCCACTTAATAACTGACAACTAATTCATTACTAACATTAAAAGCGCATAATTTCCAAGTTAGGTTATAGTAAGTGGATTTTCTTTGGGAGGCATGCGCGAAGGAGTCGTACTAAGCTGCTTTTATGACTTGCCAACGCATCCTCGCATGTCGCGCGATCGCAAAGGTTAGTGATCGCAGCATCGCAGATCGCCATATCGCAGATCGCAATATCGCAGATCGCAATGATTCAAATATTTGCCAACGTGCCCAGCCTCATTTCTGCGATATGCGATCGCGCGATCGCAACATCGCAGATCGGCGGACTTACAAGCTTTTCTTTATGGATGCTAGTGTATTGCGATGCGATGTTGTTCATTAATACCGAGGCGGTGTGCATATTGGTTTTTAGAGGGGAAACGAAGGCATCTCTTTGATTTTTGTGAAGCAATCTTAGGATTTGCTTTTATGAACACAGGTCTAGGCTTAAGTTGTCTCAGAAACCTTTCCTACGCTTATGCTTGCGATTTCGAAAGAAACCTTTGTTTTTTCAAAAACATTAACTAAGGGTCCCCATTCAATCTAGCATCGTAGCTGATACTAGATTGAACGAGGGGGGTTGTTGCTGGCCACAACACCTTCCAAAAGAAGGATGAATCCAGAGGCTACCTGACCCAATTACAGACTCTGCTTGAAGAAATAAAATGTAATCACTTTCTGAATAATAGATCTGACGATCAACTTCACTCTGATATCATGTAGAACTTCTTATACAAATCAACTAGCTCTGATACCATGTAGAAATTTTGAATAATATAACACTTATTCACGGAGATTATCCTAATTATACACTATTTGTAGAATGCATGCATAATACATAACCTCCTCTACGTTGAACATCAATTTGCGGAATTAAAACAATCGCACGCGCACATTGAAACATCAATCACACATATCAACACAGTATGTAATGGGGAAAGCATACAGCTGAAAACCCCGAACTATCTGTATATTATAATGATAGAGAACATGTAACAATACATAGTACAATACTCCTCACAAGTACTCAGTACTATCTCCACCTGCTACACACAAACTAGCTCAGATCTGAATCAAGTCACAGGTTCAAATCTCCTCCACTGTTTGCCTGCCTCTACTGCGCAATCCAAGATGAAAATAGATCTGATCCAAGCTCGTTTTCCCTTGGCTTGTACTGCGCAATCCTCATTGGAAATCTCAATCAATGATTTTGCAAATCTCATGCACAGCCATAGTCACAACTGATAGTAGTCTCACCCTTTCACCCACCTCTAACACTTGTCTCCACAAAATGATTCACGCATTGAGTTAACTGATGTATTCTTTAGTTGATTTATGAGTTAATAATTAGTGAATTAATTTATCATTAATTCACATCACTCATCACTAGTGTATTTGCAGTTAGACTAAATACAACTAGTTCAACTAAGTCAAACTGAACACAACTCCATCAACTCCTCAATCAACTCCACCAAACTCAATCACTTGAGTTCTAACTAAAGTCCATCATGCAATAGCTCAACTAACCCATAAGAAAAGCTTATTTCCTTCTGGAAGTTGCATGTGCCACATCCGTAGCTCGAATTGAAGTGCTGCAAGAGGATAAGATAATGTTTATAGTCCAAATATTATTAAGAGCTAATAATATTCGACTGTTCTATTTTTAGACTAGCAGTCTAAAAATAGACTCCACCCATATGTCTAAAAATAGAGGTCCATCTATTTTTACCAACATGACCAATCATCCATAAATAGCATCCTGCAACTCATAGACCATGATCCATATGTCTAAAAATAGACTTTGCACCAAAATTAGCCTACAGGCCCACTTAGTGAAGGTGACTTCTTTTCACTAAGCTCCATCATCTTGTTGCATTTTCAACATATGGTGCATCACGTACATAACATATCTTCCAAGATATTGTTGACCCTCTCTGTATAACCATCTATCTATGGATGATAAGCTATATTGAAGGCCAAATCTGTACCCAAGCCTACAAATAGCTCCTTCCAAATCTTGGAACTAAACTTTTCATCCCTGTTTGACACAATCTTCTTTGGAACACCATGTAGTATCACTATCTCTCTAATGAACACCTGTGCAACCTCACTAGCTGAATATGTAGTCTTCACTGGAATTAAGTGAGCTACCTTACTCAACCTATCAACCACGACCATAATAGAATCATGATGACTCACTGTCCTTGGAAGACCTGTAATGAAATCCATGGAGATGACCTCCTATTTCCATTCTGGAATTGTAATAGGCTATAGTAGACCACTTGGATGCTTGCATTCCACCTCTACCTACTGATAGTCTAAACATCTAGCCATGAACTTAGCCACTTCATTCTTCAAATTCGGCCAATAGTAAAACTTCTTCACTGCCATCAATGTCTCCTGATATCCTGGATGACTTGAATACAATTACACATGAAACTCCCTCAAGATAAGCTTCTTGAGCTCACTAGAATTTGGCACATAAATCATGTCTCGAAACCTCACCAAGCCATCTGTCGTGAGACGATAATCTACATCCTGGTCACCCCTACCTGTACCTGTACTCCGTTGTAACTTGTGCATGATATCCATGTATTTGTTATCCCATTGTCCGGCCTGCAAGGTCCTATCCTGTAACTCTGTTCCCTATGAGCTTATAGATTCTATATGATTTACCTCTACCTTCCTTCTAAGAGCATTTTCAACCTAGTTCTCCTTCCCTTTGATGTATCTAATCTTGAAGTTAAACTCACTAAGGGTAGAAAACCACCTAGCTTGCCTGGCATTTAGATTCGGTTGATCAGACAAATATCTCAACCCAATGTGATCACTCATCAATGTAAACCTCCTGCCTAGAAGATAATGTCTCCACATCTTCAATGCATGTATAATCGTTACTAGCTCAAGATCATGTGTTGGATAGTTCTTCTCATGCTCATTCAGTTTCTGTGACTCATAGCACACTACCTATCCTTCTTTCATGAGAACTCCACCAAGTCCCCTCTTGCAAGGATCTGTACACACTACAAAATCCTTATTTGCATCCGCAATCTTTAACACTGGTGCATGTGTCAACAAATGCTTAAGTTAATCAAAACTATATTCACATTCCATTGTACATTCAAAATTCTTACCTTTCCACTGTAATGATGATAGGATATGAAATGCATGAGAAGTTCCTGATGAACCTCCTGTAGTAACCTGCCAATCCCATGAATGATCTCACCTCATCTACATTCTTAGGAGCTTCCCATTCCATGATGGACCTTATCTTTTCTGTATCAACTACTATGGCTTCCTTGGAGACAAAATGTCCCAAGTAGTGTACCTCAGTCTCAAAGAAGCTACACTTGCTAAGCTTAGCATACAACTAGTGCTCTCTTAGCAATCTCAACACTGCTACTAAATGTTTGGAATGTTCTTCTTTATTCTTAAAATATGCCACCATGTCATAAATTAATACAATAACAAACTTGTCCAAATAAGGACGCAACACACTATTCATCAAACACATGAATGTAGTTGGAGCTTTAGTCAAACCGAATGGAACAACAACAATATCATAATGCCCATACCTAGTTGTGAACGCAATCTTGAAGATATCATCTTCCTTGATGCGTACCTGATGGTATCCCAATCTCAAGTCGATCTTAGAGAACACTACTGCTCCCTTTAGCTGATAAAACAAATCATCAATCCTCGACAAAGGGTGCCTGTTCTTAATCATTACCTTATTCAGCTGCCTATAATCAATGCACAATCTGAAAGTACCATATTTCTTCTTTACGAACAACACTGGTGTGCCCCAAGGTGATACATTGGGTCTGATGTATCCTTTGTCCAACATTTCTTTTAGCTGCAACTTCAACTTTACCAACTCAGATGTGCTCGTCTTGTAAGGTGCTTTCAATGCTAGAGTTTCCCCTCGCACTAGCTCAATAGAAACATTTACCTCCCTGTGAGGTGGAAACTCTACAATGTCCTCAGAAAATACATCTTGAAATTTCTGCAATACTGGGTGCCTTCTCAACACATCGGCATCCTCAACCTCCTTACCCTTGTCACTGGAAATGTGTACTACAAACTTCACACAACATTTTTTGCAACTATGCTTAGCCTGCATAGTGGTAACCATCCTCAATGATGCAGGCTTCTTCCTTCCTTTGCAAGGTCCTCTTTTCTCCACTGTCATCCACACACTCAATGGCCTTGTCAAAACAATCCACTTTGGTTTTGTGAAGTTATAGCCAATCCATACCCAAATCATACTATACGAACCCAAATACTATACGAACCTAATGGAAATAGATTCAAATGTGTTGTTGTAGGCATACCATTTAACTCAAATGCACAATATCTTACCCAATAGTGAACTTGCTTCTTTGTGCCAATAGCCAACTATACCAACCAAAATTATGCATGCACTTCTTTTCTCAAACCACACTTATCCACCATGTCAAGATTACTATAACTATAGTTAGATCAAGGATCAATCAAAATAGAAACAACTTGATCACAAATCTTATCATCCACCTCAATGATCGATGCTTGATGATCTGCCTACCTGTTGTCCACATCAGCATAAACCCGAGGAATTCTACAACCAACATCACCAACTGTATGCACCTCCTGAGCATTGTAGATCTGAGGTATACCACCACTCTGATACTATGAACAATCCTTCTTACGATGATCCTTGCCACATATCCAACACTGCAATGATTCTCTACCACAACCTCTAGACTATTGCCCTCCATGTCCCTTCTCAGTTGTATTGAATATGTTGTAAGGAACTGCATTATCTTTCTCACTTGCATCTTGAGGTATTTCTCGCTTTGGTGCCCATTTTCCTTTATCTTTATCATTTCTTTCCAAGTCATGCTTCAGCTCAACTTTTCACTTTGACTGCTCATAACAGTGCTTCAACTTTCAGATGGCCTCCTCCAATGATCTAGGCTCATTTAACTCAATCTGGTCTCTGTATGCAACTACAAATCCACTGAAGAATCTCTAAACCTTGGCCTTCTCCACTCTAAGGTATGGCACATATCTCAACAACTCCAAAAATCTGCTAGTATACTCCTCATAAAACTCCTTAGCTCTATCATCATAGTACTTCTAACACAAGTACTTCCTTTTGAAGAGCCTTTCAAACACATGACAAGTCAAACCATCCCCATGTATGTCCTTGACATTCTTCACATCTTCCCACCAGATATTTTCTTTACCTTTGAGACTGAAAGGGGTTATCCTTGCTTTCATGTTTTCTGAGTAATCGTCCAATCTAAAGAATTTCCTCATGCCAAGAAACCAAGTCTCTGCATCTTGCAATTTCTTCACCTCTCCATCAAAGCTAGGTGGATTTTCCTTCTTAAACACATCCAGAAAGTATCCCCTATCATTCTTCCTGTACAGAGGATAATGATGATGATCATGATGTCTATCAGAACCAAAACTAGAGTAATACCTGTGTCTTTCAACCCTCCTATTCAGTGAGGTTTCGGGTGAGGTGACCTGAAGATATTAGTAGCTTAGTCAGTATGGATTACTGGCCCAACAACTAGCTTAGGAGGTAGGGTGAGCTATTATATTGGTTCAGTGAGCTACTGGCTTGGATGAGAACTAGACTATTTCAGTAAGCAATGGTCGGTTCACCCAGTTTGCTTGGACAACTAAGCGAGGGTGAGGGAACCGAACCGCTCTAAAGACCAGAGGAAGGGCGAGGGCCCCATATTACTTAGGGGTCACTCACTATTCATATGGTGAGGGTGCGACAGCAGGCTCGACCAAAAGGGAGAGGTCCGACAGGGTGAGGAACGAACGCTTGACTAATAAGGCCACCATCGCTCTCAATATAAGGAGAGGAACTGGAGAAGAATATCGTATACAAAGAGATATCTCATTATATATGTCATTATGCATTTCATATCATATCAGATAGCTGCGGAGGTTTGAACAGATTTCGATGGCGGCCTTATAGTCGAGAGTTCGGCAGGCTCACCCTACTAATTTGGCCATTTTGGGAGGCGGAGGTTTCCATAAATTCTGATTCGACAAGACCTCAAGAAAGAAAGACAAGTTTCAATCAAGAAAGAAAAGACAAGACAAGACAAGAATAGGCGAGGACCGGCAGGGGCTCGACCATAAGGGAGAGGAAGAAGAGAAGTGGGATGGTTGGTTGGTTTTCACTAGTGAATTGACCAGTAGCTCACCCACCAAAGACGCCAGCCAGCAATCTCTTCTGTATGGTCAGTACTATTAAGCTAGCCTTAAAGCGTAATGACATATGCCCATATATGCATTGATAAGAAAGCGTAATGACATATATATGGCGCCGTAACGGGATGGATCGATCAGTAATGCCATGCCGTAACGGGATATACTGAGCCGTAACGGGATCCGTAATGAAATCTGCCTTACTTTAGTAGGGGCGAATAAGAATAGTAGGGCATTAAGGAAACCTTAGCTATGGACTCAAAGGTTGTATGAGAACGGGATGGTTGAGAAATAGATCATTTGGCGGCCGCACCCATGAGAGTGCGTTGAAACAACCTTAATCTAACAGAGTCTTCCGTGATGCTATTAGAGGAACACCAAGGGTGGAAAGATATGATATGAGTGGAAGGATCTTATCCAGCACGACCCTCAAATTTAGGGATATCCGAGGGTAGCTTAGTTGGCATATTGGGCCAAGTGGTATCATGCCAGATGGGATCGTTGATGAGTTTGGTCAAATCTGGGAGATGAAACCCCGCCATGTAAGGCAAAACGGGTTGGTTAGCATTAGTTCCTTCCATGGTAGAGACCGGTATGGAACTCGGGTTAGAGGAAGATGAACTAGTTGAAAGGGAACTAGTTCCAGGAACAGCTGAACCTGAAGACCTCGAAGGGGATGATGACTCTAAATCCGAGGAAGATTCACTTCCCGAATCCGTGGATGAAGTGCCCAAAGGTGGGCTGGGCGGAGGAACCCAAACTCGTCGAGCAGGGGATATAATACGTCCAGGAATAAGAAAAGGATGAAGGCCTCCGAGTCTACGAGAGAGTCTCCTTGGGGGAGCTATGATTCCTAGATGCAAGTATAACTCCTAAGATGCAATAAGTCTATCAAAGGCTAAAGTATCAAAGCAATGAATTAAGCAAATAAAGTGATCACACAACCAACACTACGTGCTCAGGTGGTGCAACAAGTGGTTTCAAGTGTGTTTTAATAAAGAGAAAAGTAGCCTAATCCAAGCTCCGTCCTATAAAAACCAAAATACTCTAGCCTAAGATATCAACTAATAGCGCTCAAACAAGTCCTAAGCTATGGCAAAGGGCCTTCCAATCAACTAACAATAGGGGGGATTAGGTCCCCTGCATAGATGAGTGAAGGTATGAATGAGATAGTTATAACTAGGAGACAATGGGTTATGAAGTCCCAAAGGCCCATAGAAATATGTCTCAGGTGCCCTCCCTCCTGTGAGAGCCACCTGGGTAAAGATACCCAGTAGAATGGCCGCTAAGCTACCTCTTCACAGATACGTGCAACAGGTTACCTTGCCTTCAAGCTGAAATCAAACGGTCGGGGGATCTTCAGTAGTGAAAGAGCTAGGAGTATCAATAACACTTCCGGTCCCAACCTTGGCATTATCCACTCCGAAGAGCGCGCCTGTTGCTAAATGAGTTCTGACCGTATCCGTTAGAAAGGATTTGAAGTCTCCTAAAAGTCAACCACTATGTCTCAAATGTAAGATGATTGTGGCGAGTTCTTTGGATACCTATCCCCACAATCCTAACTTCACTACAATATTCTTTTTGGCCTCAAGGGAGGCTTATGTGTGTTAAGTTATATGGTCTATTTTAGGGCTGAGCCTGGGGTCATGAACCAAGCAAAGAATTTAGGGTGTAAAGTGTATGCACAAGTGATGTGTTCAACTTCAAAATGAAAAGCTGAAAAAGGTCCGGAGGTCTTGTCCTTCCTAGGGCAAGGAAAGTACTTGCAATAAAAGAGATCTAAAATGAAAAGAAAAGCTAACTACCAAGAAAAAGACTAAAGTCAAGGAAGGGGAAAGGCTCTATAGCGGTAAGGAAGGATGGAAGGAGAGCGGTAAGGGGAAAGGAAGGGGGAAGAGTAAAGTCTCCTTACGCAAGCTAATACTAAGTCAATTAAGAAGATTCGAACTTTGATGAAGATGGTGGGTAAGTGAAATTCTTTTGTAGATGAATTCTCAATAAACTGTGTTTAGACAAATGCATACTTTGAAGCAGAAGGACTAGAGTGTCCAAGAGTGCATTGAAGAATTCTACAAGATTTCCCATTAGGGCAGGGCAAGAGGAACCAAAAGACCAGAGGATATCGAGGTATGTTGATGGCTTTCAATTAGTCTTAATAACATGCATTGGGTAGAAGAGGCATACCAGTTAGCTTTGGTTGGCCAGCGAATAACTTATACGTTAGATGGGACCCAGTCGAGAGAGCATTTACTGAAAGATACGAGGATATCGAGAGATCGATATAGCCCCATGAGGAATTCCTTTCATAGGATAGCGGGCCTTCAAACGACCAATCAGAACCTATCTCGGCGGAGGGGTAACGGAAAGGAAGCAGAAGCACCGGCACAGGGCGAATTGAGGGGAAGAAATATGAGTAAGTCAAGTAAGTAAGGTAAGATAAGATCGATTCAGTTTGATTCAATACAATATTTTTTTATGGGTCAGGGGTAAGTGGTAATTGTCTATGATGGGTGAAGGGGTTGTTTTAGTGGTATGGCTTGATGAGTTATGGAGGCGCGCTATCAATATGGATGTACTTAATTGATTGCTTGCCGTGCTATCTATCTGGTCGGTTATCAATGAAAATAAGGTATGAAGTTGGATTGAGATTGGGGTAAAAGCTAGTCTTGCCCAGTTCGCTCATCGTGGATGAGGGACACAATTGATATATTCCCACATTCTTGCCACAGATCTATCTGCAACCCGATAATAACTATTCTAGAATGGGTCCGGGGTTCTCTATCTTTTGGTCTTTTGCGGAGGAGAAGGGATAGCAATGGTATGTGGGTGGACAAATTTCTCATCATCCTCACCCGTGCTAACAATTATACAGGATCTATGAATCAGTCTTTGAACATGCTCCGAGGGGAGGTTCAGCTCCTTCTCCCGAATCCACTTCTGCATTTCAAAATGTGTTTTTCACGACGCCTCTATACATTTCCCTGCGCCTTTCTCAATCCCGACCTGAGCATCTGCATGTGATCCGACCAAACTAGACTTAGAGGGCTTCGGGAGCTCCAACATATTCTTGGAGAGAGCTGGGAGATAGTTCATCAACATAAAAGAGAGTTCTTTCGGTAGGGCGGGCCTTCTTACGTTCCATTTGTTCCGGAGAGGCGGAACACTAGCCTTTCCTTTTCATTCTGTTGCGCCTCGCTGGGGCATTTCGCAACCATCATAATAGGGTCTACTATGGAGCCATTTCACAAAGGGAATTGGGCGGCTTCTCGTTATTACTATTATGATTATTACGCGACCTATTTCTTCTCCAACTATGGAAGGGGTGCCTAATTTCCCCCATTCGCAGCCTTCTCTCGTAAGATGGCCAACAGCCAGACCTCGCTCGAATACTACAAGTAGAATTGATGGACACGGGCAAGAAGTCTCTAGGTGAAGATTGGTCGTTCTTTCTTGAAAGTCCAAAATCGACGGCTCTTTATGCGGTTCCCTCCCTTCTCGAAAGAGCCCTCCATACCTTGGACACAATATTGGATATACTTCGATGCGGAAGCAACTTCAGGCATCAATCCTTGCACTGGAACACGACGAACCAGTATTTGAGAAGAGACGGGGCCCCGATTCATGAAGTTTGCTGATCTCGCGGAACAGGCCCTAGGATATGGGTGTTCAGGGGCCGTTGGATCGCCAACGAACTTGTTGAACCAGCTGGACTTCGAAACCAAGACCTTTTCTCCGCTTTCATTTCCGTTAATACGTAACTTCGATCGAGCTTTGAATTATCTACGTAATAACAACTCGATTCCAACCTCTTTCTGCGCTGCCGAGAGCAACCATCGAAATGAAAGTGCAGTACCGAACGACTGAATGAACCGCAAGCAAGGCAATGCCGGGCGATAGAGAATTGGTTGGCTTATAAAAACAACATTGCTAGTCCTATGCCTTCAATTCGATCCCTAGGATATGGGTGTTCAGGCTAACCGAAAGCATTGTTCAGACCGCTTTATATATAGAATCGGGTGAGTGTTCATATAGTTCCGACAGACCAATTCATTCCTCTCACTTTGCAATGAATCTATCTATGGTGAACCGATATACATGAAGAGATTGAACCTCATCCAGAGCACTCCACAGATCGACAACAGGATTCTCCACTGAACACTCAATTGCCCCCTTCTGAGTGGAAGAGAGACTATGGCCTCTAACGACTGCTTCGAGATCCAGCGAGACACTCGACCCACCTCTCTATCCTTAAGGCTGAACCAGATAGCAACATTGACTTGACCCGCATCCACCAATCAAATCACTTTTGCTCCTACCACCCAAAAGCAGGCACTTGACTATGAACAAATTCTAGATGATGCATTATTTGTGCAATCCAGTATCCAATTAATGATATCTTACGCAGCCAACTTGGTACCTTGCGCATTTTCCTAGCAGCTAAGGTGGTATGTACATTTCTCTTATATTAGAATGCATCAAGAAGCTAGGAGGTTGGTTCTTTCACTTACACATCTATGGGTTATTGTAACGTTGCTCCTAGCGGCTCGCCCCGGGTCGAGAGGAACCAGTTCTTGATCACGATGCAGTACCAGCGAAAGTATATCCAGCCACCCACCACTACTACTACCGCAGCCAGAAATCCACCAACCTTACCTACCACCTGCTAGCCTTATCTGGTGATCCAATGCACAGGCAGGATCCATAGATGTACACCCATCAGAATCAGATTGACCAGCAAAGGCAGAGTCATATGTAGAGACTAAAGTGGTGGAGGGAACATAAATACCAACAACAGAAGCTACGACAGCTACAGTAACAAGTTAAGCATCACCAGCAAAGATAGATGTTGTAGATCCGGTTACGGGTGTAGATTTAGCAATTTTTTTCTGATCAAGAAGCAAAGGCATGGGTTCCAGTGCCAAGTGTAGATTCAGTTGCAGGGCTCAGGCTCAATGAACCATATGAAATAAGTCACGGGCAACCACTGGCATCAACCAATGAAACAAAAGCAGATCCATACCTAGTTAACTCAGTTGACCCCATGCCTGTTTTTTATTAATCCATTAGAGAGTCAAGTCAAACAGTAGCCCCATCACTAGAGGAATAAGTAAGGACGACAGCAGTAGGAAAGGCAGTTGACCTAGTAGAGGCAAGAGATACAAAACTCATATAATAGCCAGCATCTCACCCGGATCCAAAAGCATCCCCTCCAGTATCAGTAAAAAATCCAAGCATGGAGACATACCTATTCCTATTAGGATTACCTATAACCTATATGGGCATAAATGGGACCATGCCAGTTTACCTTCCCCTTCCTACGATTGAGGGGGCCATGTCGACTCAGGCAAAGCAAGTAGTTTCACCAGCATCTCATACAGATATGGATCCAGCACCAATGAATGATCCAGTTGCTCACCCAGCACTTGTAGCGGGGGCTAAGCCATCAAAGCCATAAGTGAAGGCAGAGGTGAATGCAGCAGTTCGAGCATAAGTAGTGCCCAAAGCCAGGAATCAAGGCAGTTTCCATTGATCCAGTCAAAGAAGCAGTTCCAATTCCAGTCGAAGAACCCCTTGACCTAGAACCACCAGCATGAGCGAAGGCAGGGGCCTATGTACAAATAAATAATTCACAAAGAAATTCTTGAAAAAGTTCCATCTCCATTGAACCTCTATACTCTAGCTACAAGCTGAAATTGTTACATCACCGCTAGCATCTGACAAGTGAAGTTTATGAGCAAGCACCAAGTGAAGTTTACCCAACATCCGGACCAGTAGCACCAAAGAGAAAAGCAGCAAAGGTTGCAGGAGAGACAAAGACACCATAGGTAGATTCCCCAACGTCCTTTACGATTCGATAGTTAGGGTGATATTCCCTTGCGCTATTACTTCGTTGATTGGATGGTGACGTATATAATATAGTCTGGTGATGTTACCAATCAATAGTTTGGTTGATGTTACCAAAGAAAATAGTCCCGTCAAAGTCACCCAAACCTTACCTCTTTATTGATTCAATGAACTGATTGAACCAAGCAATCAAACGAACCATGCTGTGTGAACCAGAACCCCCAAGCAATCGAATGAAGCAAGTTGTGTGAACCATGAAATGGTCTAACCCACCCTCAATAGCTCTGGAATGAATGAATCAATAACCAGGACTGCTTCTATCATCTCGTACCATCGATCAATAGTGTCCAATCAATAGGGTCTAACCCAATCTATGGCACACGAACAAGCAGAGCAAGATCAAGGTGTAGCTATCTCAAGGAAAAGACATAGATCAAGGTGAAAGGCTTTTACCCACATCCATAGAATAAGAACTTCCAGGTGATATCCCTTCCAGGAATAAGAATAATAAATTCCTTCAAGGTGATATCCTCCCCCTCTCAATGAATAAGATAAGGAGAGGTGAATAGCTATCCAAGGAATAAGAACTTGATTCAAGGTAATATATTCCTCCCCATGAAATGAATAAGAACTGAAAGGTCAATAAGATATAGATATCCACTGAAATGATTAACCGTGCCAAGCATGAAATACATAAAAGTAATAGAAATATATCTTCCATCGCTCACCACCTCACCCCATTAACGCTAGTTCACGAACAAGCAATCTCACCATCACTTTCACTGTTCTGAGCCAGGATCAAACTCTTTTCTTTAGTCAGTAATGCCAGAGAAAGAGATGAAGTATACCAAATACTCATTTCTGATATAATGACATTAAGGAGAACCCAAAGAAAAGATTCGTCAGCGAAGTAATCACTATTATACTATGCTAACTCAGGTATGAGTGAAGCCAGTGATCAGTGAGCAATTGTCGATTTTTGAAGGGGCACCTTAACCGAAAGTATGACTCAAAATAGCCCAATCACTTAGTATTTAGGCATTACTTACTCAAAATATGGGGGATTCTCTCTTATAGAAGATTCCACCTTGACATACAATACCCCACAGGCCCTTTTTGTGCATTCTTTTCTTCGACAATGCTGCTATGGACATATGTCATTACTTACGCTTTAGGCTCTCACAATCGATCCATACCTAATATCGTATACAAAGAGATATCTCATTATATATGTCATTATGCTTTTTCACTTTTCTTCCAGTCATGAATTATATATGTCATTATGTGATCGGTTCATTCATTATATATGTCATTACGCTCCTACCTACATGCCCTCTCACCTGCCAAGCTGGGGTTTCTCCCTACACCCCTACACCTCAAGCTACTCATGCTTTCTCAGATAAGCAGGTCCCGGAGGGGCTTGCGCTTCCTAGTGCAAGGAAAGAAACTGGCAACGGCAGACTAACTCTTCTATGCATCGAAAGGAGTCTTTGAATTGATTCTAGCAAAGCGCTAGTAAGCACCCATTTGTTTATAGACTTCAACAGTTATCGAGATCGAAGGTATCATCCATCGTCGGACCAATTTGACTGGAATATTCTATATCAAAAATCGAAATATATGACTAGAACCGAACCTCCTTGGCTTGGATAGCGGGGTGGTGCCTCGAACCCTAGACTTGCCTCGCTAACAGGAACCCTTACAGTCTGTTTATAAATGTACGATTGAGTCCGGGGCTTCCACACTGGGGTCGCTGAGAAAGAGCCGCCCTTTCCTACTGCGACTCCCTGCTGAGCCATAGGAAATGTATTAGATATACTACTTTCTATCTTTCATTTTCCCAGGGAAATGACATTATAGTTGTATTTTTCAGAACCTTCTTAGATCTTTTCTCATATCAAAAAGGCCTCTCCTTCCTCCCTTTTGTTGGTGCCTATTTATTGGCAATACCCTATAGGATTGACTATTCTCTAGATTATATAGGTACACGTACAATCCTATTTGACAATGGTATATGTACAATCCTATTTCACAATGGGTTATCCCCTTCACCTCGCCTAGCTTTTTTGGACCTGACCCTTGACCTTGAGCTGGTTTGGTACTCACCCTACCTAGCTTGATGAAACACCCCTATATGGCTCAGCTTTACACAACCTTCGTTATGGCCTATACGGCTCAGCATTTTAGCCTTCGTTAGGGCCTAGACGGATCAGCATGCCTTCGTTTTGACGTGCTTCATCATTATATATGTCTTTATGCTGGCCTTGAAAGAAGCATGCTCATATTCAACCTAGCCTTAAAGCTTGCTTCCCTAAAGAATAGGAAGGCCAATCTGAGGGGGAAACACACTGCGCCCCCCTGGCCCCCCGTACTTACACCGCACACACACACTCAAGTCCGTGAAACCAGACACTTTCAATCTGGCATTTGAGCGGAGGTAAATGGCTCAATGGAACATTTTTCCATACAACTTGAGCTATTGCCTGAGGGGAACATGCTCTGGAGTTGAAGGGAACGCTAAAACCCTACTGCTTGGGGCTTTCATGAGCTTTTCTCCTTAGACACTGGCCTTTCTCTTTGTATGCTACTTGACCTGACTAGAAGAGCTCTAGCTAGGAAGAAGCTCACCGAGGATGCATAAGCAGGCTCAACCATAAGGGAGAGGACCGACAGCGGCTCGACTGATAAGGAGAGGAAACCTACTACCTTCAGAGAAATGAGAATTGTGAGGTACTATGAGAGTTGAAGTCAAGCCCTCCTAGCAGCTCTTACTGAGAGGAACTGGCATTTTTTCTTAAGGAAGCTAGCCTTGTTCTATTATGCTAAATAACTCTTTCATCTTCTCAAGCAGCAAAGCCTCAATGCTAGAGTTACGTTTAGCTTAGTCTGAGGAAGATCAGTCTATGGGACTAACTCTCTTAGTCTAAGGAAAGACCATCTCTCTCTGAGCATGAGATTCTCCAAGCCAGCTATCCCTCTGAAGCTCACTCTCTTAGGCATGAAGTGAAGGAAAGGAGCTCTCTATCTTATCAATGGAACAATCCTAATCTCTGGTCTGAAGAAGGAACACAAACACTAGGTTGATCGATCCATCAAACTCTGAGCTTGAACTAAGGAACGGTTAGAGCTCTAGGAGTTTGAGTTCAAGGCCTAAAAATCCAACCTCTAAGACAAAACACGCTTGATTGCTACTTGAAATCCACAACGAGGAATCTATCGTCGATATACCCAACGTCGATATACCCAAACTAGTCATACAGCCCTCGTTTGATGAATAATTTGATGTTGTCTGGCCATTAGCGCAATATCACCTTTTTCAAGAAAAAGTGCGTTTATCGCTAGTTTGTCGAGATCCATTATAGATTATTTCCAATATGAACTGGATTTTTTTATTAGGGAACCTCATCATTTATCATACCATTTGAAGTAGGATCAGTTTGATCTTCTCAATCGGTGAAGCCTTACTCCTTTAGATAGCTCGAAGAAAGAGCTCTTTGGACTCTCTATAGCTCATCCGACTATCTTAGGAAGGGTCCGAATAGAGACATTCTTCATCTGGAAGGATAGTAGCCTCATGCACAAGGCAAGGACTCCTGAGGATGAGCTACTCAAACAAACGCTTCAAGTTCCGTAAAGGACAGTACCGCATTCCGATGGGTTAGCCTCCCCCCTTGCGGGGGCCGTCTGGCTCTACCCCTGCCTGTTGGTTTGAACTTCAGGTTCTGGAAAGATTGAGAGGTGTTCTCCGAGGGGCCGGACCTTGAGGTGTCCTCCGGAGGCCGGGCACCGTACTGAGAAGCTATCTCTCTATCATCCTTCTCCCCCTCTCTGTTATTGGGGCCCATCCCCCAATAGAGCAAGCTCCTATCATCACTTCCACCTTCTATTACTTCATTTACCATCTTCACAAGGCCAGGTTCATGTGGGATAACTTGATAGGCCCCACCCTGAAGGTGAAACTGTTGGGAATTCCTACCTCTATAAAGTCAGCCAAGTAAATAAGCAAGCCATAACTCCATAGATCACTAGGCGAAGTGTTTCTTCTTTTTATAATATAAAAAACGATTTCATTTCAGTCACTAGCCAGGTATCTAAATGCATAAGGATAATTTGGCAAGTGAAATCTCGCTAGCATTCGTAAGAAGAAAGTGTGAGTTCGGGCTTTAACTATAGCAAAGCCCTGTAACATTATGGAAGGCAGGGAAAAGTGTCTTTTTTCTGGGTTATACCTTACTTGAGCATATCGAGTTCGGAAAGAACTAAATCCACCCTGCCCGGTCAACTTGATTTGTAACGGACTATCCAATGCTTGTGGGGTCTTTCAATTTCGATATGGATCTCCACCTGGGTCGAGAACTATGAGTGTGAGTGCTGGAGGTAAGGTAAGGGGTAAGGATCACTTACATTGCAAACTAAGTGGTTCCTGATCAATTGGACCTGGAACGGGGTCCGGATCAAACTTATGGTGGTGAGACAACCGGGTCTACGACGGATGCTTCAAATATGGATTTGGATCTGCCATGGTGGTGAAACTCTCATTTTTTATGCTTCTATCGTCTCTGCTCCTGGTGGCATTTCTTAAACTTAGTCCACTGGTCCCGGCACCTGGATAGGCATCCGTTATCACTACTACCTAGAGCTTCACAGTGATATCTGGGCATGGAACTCAATCTGCCGTCTTAAGCCTTACTTGTCTTTTTAGAACTAACAGTGGCCCTCAAGCCAAGTATCTTATCTGCCCTGCCTTACTCCAGATACTTACTGCCTACATGCTCTGCCCTCCCACAGACGGACGCTACATGCCCTCCCTCTCTCTATATGGCCCTCGGCTGGGCCCTTCTTTAATGCTGCGCCAGCTGACCGAAGTGGGATTGATATAATAAGCTTCTATTTCCTGAGGTCAGATGAGAAATATGATCCAACACGCTCCTGCATAATGAACAGGCTCGGTATACCTTGGTCCTGAATAAGGGATGCGCAGAGTACTTATACCAGATGGAGGGCTCCTGCTGTTTCGAGTGCTGCTCCTCTTTGGACACTATTCACTATTATAGTGTTATTACATATATAATGAATGACTGGAAAACAATGAATTCAATGATGTTATTACGATGGAGCTTCGCTGAGCCAACTTCCCCCTATTACTACCTCAAATTCATGGAACTATCCATCCTTGATAAACACCTCCCACTTCGTACTATCTACGTTACTATAGGCCTTTTATAACTGCTTCAAACCTCAAGTCGCCCTTCCTACAGTGCGGTATTTTGATATGAAGGACCTGGTGGCATTCATCAATGGTTGGTGGTTCATTATATGAGCATTCATTGTGTGGTGGATAATAATCTTAATTCAGAATTTCATTCTCTATATTGCATTCATGGTGTGGACCTCTTTCCCCGAGGGTGTTGAGGGGGATTAAGTGACCCATAGAACAAATTTGAAATGCTCAATTTACTTATTGGGTGGGGGGGCTTTTGGTCGAGCCTGCTGTCGCATCCTTTGAATTGAAGCCATTTCCCATCGCCCCCCACTTCAAGGACTTAGGGATTTCTTGATTGTTGTCCTTCCTAGGGCTCTTCTCTTGTGGTTGTGGTTCTCTCTTCTTATTCTCTGGCAGGGGTGGATGCTGTGAAGACGCCAGGTTGATAGCATGCACATAAGTAAAGGCAAGGTAGGCTTCATAAATTCAATAGCACTCGCTCACTGTTCAGCCCACCCAAGCAAGCCGCCCTTCCAAGATAAGGGGTCTGGCTGTAGTTCCTTTCCTCAATGAGGGCAATGCAATATTGTGGGTAGCTTTCAAACTTCCTTGCACTAGGAAGCGCAAGCCCCTCCGGGACCTTCGATTGATCGGCTTCAAAAGTGAATACGAATGGTAAAAGTGCCCACCCACCCATTTGGATAGGACTTATAAACAAAGCTGAACTCATACACCAGTCCCAGGTCAGTATTCTAGGGTAATACGTTCTCCTCTATTCCCACCCAATCACGGGGCCCCAAAAAAGGAAGGGGCGAGGTCACAAGCCACTCGACTGACGTAGGAGGGATTTCTCGCTCGACCATAAGGTCCGGCAGGGCTCGACTGTGAAAGGAGAGGCCCGGTAGGGTGAGGGTGAGCCTGTTGAACTCTCGACCTATGGGAGAGGTAACGAACTCTCGACTATAAGGCCGCCATCGACTCACTCATTCATATGGGTGAGGGAGAGGTACGAAGTAAGGTAAGAGTGGCTGCTGGTCATTCTTTATATATGTAATTACGCTTGAGTTAGAGTCACATTGTATGCGAGCCAAAGCCTGAGTTAGCGGGGCAGAAAAGAGAGAGAACCCGATTAGGTGAGGTCTGATAGATAGAACGAACCAACCCGATTAGGTCTGAGAGGAAGAACCCAACCTTGACTGCTTGAGACACAACCCGCCTTAGTACCTAACCCTAATTATCCTTCCTCACCCTCATTCTGGATGAGTGAATGGCGTCATGACACAACTCCAGCTCCAGCGATTGGCGTCTATCGAATGATACAACTCCAGCACAGCCAGCGTCTATTGAATGAACCAGGAACAAGACCTCAGTCACTATAAAGGAAATGGCTCCCCATTGACCATAGGAATGAAAGAGATCGATCCCCAAATTGAGACGACTTCAAACATGAACAAATCGATGAGCAATAATCACGTGAATAATAAGCATGCCTCGAACGCGAATCAAAAGGTCTGAAAACCTAGAGATAGAACATGTGGATCTCTTCCGGTTGGGTATCATTTCTTGCTGGAAGAAACTTGGGTGTACACTGTGACCGACTGATAGGTATACAAATTATGGGGCCCAACCTGGATAACCTTAGCTGTCTGAGCAGGGGTGGCGGAACCAGGAATGAAAGTCATAGGCACATTCTGGAAAGATAGAAAAGGAGCTAGGGGGATTTTTTTGACGAATGCACACGCTTATCGGAGAATGCACACATGTGTGTTTTGGCATGCTAAGGTAGGAGGGGGCATACATTATAAACCGGGCTTGGGCTCCGCAGGATACTGTGGGGGTCATTGGTTTCCAAAGCATCATAAGTCAAATCAAGGTGCAAAGCCGCTTGTCCCTCTAGGGGCAAGGTTGTTCCCATTCCTGTGCTACCACCCACTTCAATTCATCATGTAGGTTGATCAAGTCAAGTCAATAGTCAAGGGTCTACTAAGTGCCTAGCAACAAAGGATTCATGAAGCAAGTGTTTAGGGGTAAGAGGTCTAGGTCTTCTGGTTGGTGAAGCAGGTGGGTGGTTTATAACAGTTCAGTAGTAGGCAGCAGAGTCAAGGGTTAATAGTCAAGTTTCAAAGTTCCCACCCAAGTATTTATAATTTAAGTAGTAATGTGCGAAGCCGCTTGTCCCTCCGGGGGGAAAGGAGTTCCTAAATCCAAGCAGTTCCGACGATTCCAACAAAACTGGTGTTGTAGGTCCAATTGGCAGTCATCCATCCATCTAGTAGGCAGAGGTAATACTCAAGGTCTAAGATGCATACCCCCTCCTTATTTTCAGGCAGAGTAAGGCAATTCCTAAAACGATCCCACCCACAATAGTTGGTTGGTTGGTTGGTAGCTGTAAAACATCTATTCATTGTGCAGGCTTCTAAAGCTCATACGAATGTTCTAAGTGTCGACCCAAGCATGTAATATATTCTAAGTAAGGAGTAAATCCAAGAGGGTAGTTATTTCCTTCCCACGATCCCACTTCCTGTGCCACCCACCACCCAAGAAAGCAAGCGCTTCCTTCCAAGATCTTCTGGCTGTATTTCTAAATGAGGGCTTTAGCTTTAGGGTAGCTGCCGTCCAACTGATAGTTTCAAAGTAGGCATAGTTACCCACCTTACCACCGAAAGACCTAGACCTGTGGTCTTATATCACCAACTTCATGAATCGCTTCATGGGGACTGACTGCTACCCACACTCAAGCTTAAGCCCTCATCAGTTCAAAAAGGAAAGGACGATCTTGAAAGGAAGATCCTACCTGAAATGCTCTCATTCATTGACTTGCCTAATGAAACAAGCAATTTAGCGACCCAGAGGAGGCCATATAGACTTTTGGAACTTGAAACGCCATGCAGCTAAGTTTTTTTTACGAAATCTTTCATCTTTTGATTCGCCCGCTTCGCGCCTTAAATATGCTGGTTGTTCCGCCTGTTTACTACCTGTTTACTATTTGATTTTTCTGAGCTATCCATGATCGATTGCTGGATGACATGGCGGGCGGAACTATAAGATTTCTTATTCTAGAAAGCAAGCACTGACTAGACACAGCTGGCTGGATGGTCAAGTAGCTTAGTTTCGTAGTTACCCTTGCCCGATTATGGATGGCACGGACTGGCTGCTGGATGGTCAAGTAGCCCAGAGGGAGGGTTTCACTTTAGCAGAGATCGTGGAACTGCCGGATGGCTGGCTAGATTTAGATGTTGGTCAATCAGAGAGCCTTGTTTAACAACGGGCGGACTTAAATAACAACCACTTAATGAATTGCTTAATGAGTCGGGCCTAGTTATTCTGCCATAACTTATTAGATCAGATTTGATTACGGGATCAGCAGAGCAGGGTCGGTCATCACTTACCAACCTATCCACCACTGGAAGAGCTAGCTAAGCCCTATCGAGCTTGATGAATGATGCCCTTAGGAGGTACCACTAGAAGGACTTAGATGCAGAAGCAGAACGGGATCAGACCTACCTTCCTCTTACCCTTTCACCCTAGGAACAATCAGTCAGAATAACCACAACCTTCTAGTATTGTATCGGTGGAACCTTCCCACCCGCTAGGAATAGACCTAGAGCCCTAGACCATGTCACTTAGGAAGGAAGGCTATGAACCTACCTTAGAATAAGACCGGATTGGACTGACTGGATGGGATCGCTTCGTTTAGCCCTTAGGAATAGACCCAGCACCTTGAATCAAGACCATATGCCTTCGATTAGAATCCTTACACCTTCTCCCCCTTACTTATCAGTGTTCACTATACCCTTCAGAGCTAGCACCTTTAGAACTTTAGCCATGAAGCAGAGGGAGACAAACCTTCCCTTGGATGCTGCTGGTATCAGGACGGGATCAGACCCACGAAAGACTTCAGTCCCAATCAGCCAGAATCACTACCTACCTCCTAGTCTTGCTTTCACCTTCCCACCTGCTAGAACTAGACCGATTAGCTCTGGACTTGATGGAAGAGCTTCATACATGGGCACAGCTAGGAACAACCCTTATCGGATCAGCAGAACCGGATCACTTCGTACCTCACCTCGATCTCCCTTACTTTAGTGTTTATTGACTTATTACCTATCCTTCTTTAGAGCTAGACATGTTAGCCCTATCGAGTCGAGCTTGATGAATGAAGACCTTAGGAGGTATCACTATCAGCACTTAGAACCATAACAGGATCTGACTTACCTATGACTTACCTTCTCTTACCCACACGAACATCCTCTATTCACAACAATCCCTCTTAGCATCCTCTATTAGCTCCTACAGGATCGTTATTAGCTATACGTTCTTCTCTATTAGCTTCATTTACTTAGTTTACTTACAGCCCGGGCTAGCGCCCGGATCAGTACGGTTCAAGTGAACCTACACCGGGATGGGAGGGACATCTTACCTTTATGAATTACCCATCTTGCCCTCAGAAGCGCAAGCCCTCCGGACCTTGACTGGCCCCACCAGACCTTGAAAAACCTCCGCCTCAGGGGATTGGGGTGGGTGGGTAAATAGTGGTCGAGCCTGCTTGCGCATCCTCAAATGGCAAGAATAGGAGAGAAAGATGTTCAAACCTCTGCCATCTTTGCAGTTTCTGGATAAGTTGTTGTTTCCTTCCAGCCGCTATTTATGTTGTTGTTTTTGTAGCTGTTGCAGTAGTTGTTATAAAAAGAGAGGGATACTATTAACACTACCAGCCGTGATGTTTGGGCCCAACGTGATCTATTTCAGAATGAAATATGGACTGTACCAACTAGGCATTACCTGACCTTACCTTCCCGAACGACTTACTTCCCCCCCATATGTCAGTAGTATTTCTGGATTGTGGGCCATTGCTAACGAGCGTGCTTTCGCTTCTCGACCTACGTCCTGGCAGCCTGCTGGAACGGAGGACATTTGGCTTTCCCCCAACGAACGTACGTATGTATGCTCTGTCAATAGGTAGATATTCGGGGTGGGCTATGAAAGTATTACTTGGGGTTCGAACCAGCCATAGACTGGCAAACCACTTTGTCTCCTAAATCAATGGATCAATATATGACGTATGACCGAGATCCCTCTACGTATATGACCTTACTTACTTTGTGATGTGATTTCCCGATAATCGAGGAGGGAGCTATAAAAAGGTGTTTTTCCATGCTCATCTGGGGTCCGCTTACATGTATGAGGAACATATTCTATACGTTCGTTTTTTAGGGGTTGGTTACGAAAATAGCTCCTATTCTGATAACCAATGCAAAGCGAACCATGTCCTCTCATCTATGGAATCAACAAATATGGCTGGCACTCCTGGCCACGATACAGTTAGGAAGAAAAGGTAGGGCTGGTTGGCAAAGAGTATGTGAAAATACATATATAAATATATGCTTACGGCTACCCAAGACGCACGCTGGAAGGCCGGTCTTGCTCGTTCAGGTAATGAAAAGTGATCTGTGAAGCTAGTAAATGGAGTGGCTAGCCGCTGCTTGTGAAGTATGGAAGGAGACCACAAAATAATATGGATAGAATTTGAAATGAAATAGAACCCTTTTCGCCTTTCGAAGCGTCCTTACCTCTCAATGCCCGGGCATCCATCCAAATACTTCTATTGGGCTGATAATCCCTATCTTACAAGCTACTATGGCTGGGCTGGGCTGGTTAACCTACTAAGCTACTACGGGCTGGTCATCCCTACCGCTGCTAACCTGTATGAGTCTAACTCCCAAACAGCTCCCTAAAGAGCAAGAGGTATAAGAAGTGAAGTGACCGAAACCAAACCATTGCGTGCGAAGCTGAACATGGGCTTGAACCGGGGTATTCGTTATAAGTCCCGAAGTGCCATTAGTTCCGTATCCGTGTTCCGTATCCGTATAGAAGTTCTGAAGGGCCATTAGTTCTGTCATTCGTTAAAGAAAGAATATATATAAGTAGTTCGTTCTCATCTGTCCAAGCTAGTTGTTCTCATCCGGGAAGTAGAAGCAAGGAGTTTTGGGAAGAATTGACCGAAGCCAATATCATCCGGCCAACCTTGTTCCAGTAATCTATCCTTGCCTTGGGATAATTTATAGGAAGGAAAGGGAGAATCTGGTTGAGTCGTTTCGTTCTTTGTTCGATATATTAGTCCCGAAGCGAAGGGCGTTAAGGTGGTATTCGTTTCGTTTAAGAAGTCTCAAAGGGTGTTGAGGTGGTTGGTCTTTATATAAGCTCCCTAAAAGGGCCATATCTATCTATTTATATAAGATACACCACCATTAGGTGTAGCAAGGGTAGGTCTCGTACGTATAAGAATATGTCCTGTATTCTCCCTCGAGGTTCTAAATCTGTCCATTACGAGTAACAGTCACGTGAAACCATAAGCTTTCCCGCCCTCGCTAACCCCGGAGGCACCCTGATCGAGCTAGAGCCAGCCTTAATGGGAGGGAGTTCTATCCAGCGCTTGCTTCTGGTTTAGCAAGCAAAGGTGTTGAGATAAGGCGGTGGAGATAGCAGTCTAGAGATAGAGGCAGGGAGGCAAGTTCACTCTCCAACGATCAAAATAAGGGGATGGCATGGAAGTGAGGGGGGATACTTGAGATGGAGTGAATGAGATGGAAAATAGCGAAGCTTGATTCTATCTTAGTCAAGGGATCTATAGGTGCACGAGCAGTAAATAAAGGTGGGGTACGGCAAATCGAACTATTCTATATATGTGATTTTCTTCATTCCATTCTTCCTCTCCCTTTGATCGAGAGGCACCTGAGCTCAGTTTTATTCTGGTTTCATAAGGAGACCTACCATAGGAAGGATCAAGGATAGAGCGAGCCTACCTATCTTGAGGTACAGTCTATTATGAAAAGAAAAGGGTAAGTGGTTTCATAGGGTTTGTTTCGCAACCTACCTATCTTGACACTCTACTAAAGAAATTATTCATAGATGATATGTTGGGTAATGTTCTGATTTTTGGTCTCCAGGGTTTTCAATGTTATTCCCTAAGCACTATAAATAAAAGAAATATCCAGTGGTATAAAGTCCAAGTATAAAGCTCCTCTATCTGGTCTCAAGCTTGAACATTAGGGTATACTTTCCAAAGAAAGAGTCTATCCCTATGCAACGTATAAAAAGATGAAATCCCTATCAAAGCTTTAACATACTCTTTCTCATAGCCAACTCTCCTAATCTGCTCTCTGTGATAAACCCAAAATAATAGGTAAGTCGTCCCTCCTCTAGACAAGTCACAATGAATGCAAGTAACAATCTAAAAACAAGTAATCTATTTCCATCTCTCCGGACTAGACTTTCCACCATCTTTGATCCGGGATCAAGGTTCTAAAGAAATAACCTCTGGTCTATCCGGGCTCTAATCCAATATCTAAGGTAAGATCATAAAGTACAAGCCAATAAAAGAATTCCCTTCCCTCAAGCGCAGGTAAACAACCCAAAGAGTACATTGGTAACTAGAGGAGTAGGTAATGAAAAGTCTCTAGGTAGGTAAATCCAGTATAGAGGTAGGCAATTCCCTCGTGATTTCTTTGGGCCATGGGTAGCACCACCCAATTTGTTAATTGAAATTGAGGGGAATGTTTTAATGCTTTGATGGGGCCCGATCTTAAAGGAAATTCATAAGTCAGAGTTACGAGCATGTATGTAGGCAAGTCATAAGGCCAGTAACCTCTTTGTGATCCATACAGATATTGGCCAGAGAAATGGGGTTCACAGATGAGAGATAGGAGCTGCTACTAGATGGAGCTACTTTCCAAAGAGATGGGACCAACTACGCCTACCACGCCAACTCTTGGGCTCGGCCTCTAGAGGACACATCAGTAATATAAGAAATATCAGGGATAGGTATTGAGATAGAAAGAGATACAGAGAGGGAGACTGAACCATGTCAGCAAGCGAGTTCCACAACCCTGCTTTCCCCAACCCATAAGGTAGCACCCAACTCCATTGATTAGATGTGCTAGATTGATTGGATTTGATTTAGATGAGAGTCGCTTTCCCCAACCAGAGAAAGAAGGCGACCCTAGAAAGAAGGAGAAATAAGGATCACGTATGAAGGCGAACGTAGATAGAAGTGCGCAGCACCCTAGTGAGATTCTTTCCATGTATTGAATATCCCAAGCAGGCAAGAATCTAAGGACAGAGAAATGAAGCAATCCACGTATGTATGCCGAAGGTCCTGAACCGGAAGGTAGCTGTATACATCTTGCATGGCATATCCATCTTACTTGTTGTATTGTTCCCGTCACCCGATAGCATTCCCATCACCCATTTTTTATTGATTGGCACCCACCATAATCACAGAGAATATATGCAAGCCCAAAAAGAGAATATAATAAAGCCTTAGTAGAAGGGAGAACCCAGCCATAGTATAAGGGAGTAGAAGTCATAAGGCAAGGGAATAGAAGGGATAAGTGTTAGAACGGAGGGGTTTTGAATGGAATGGCCCGATCAAAAAGAGAACTTCCTAGCGTGTTTTACCGAATGAAAATGGTAATTCTGACTAATTAACTGCGATAAGGAGGTGAGTATTCACTGCGAGAGGTAAAGTCAGGTTTATGCCTAGCGAACTGCGATGAAATCAACGGTCTTTTTGTCTGCATAAGGTGGGTACGAGCTCTCATCTCATTCATGGGTGGGCATCGATCTCCCAATGGATCTATCTCCAAATCGATCTCTCAATGGGCATCGATCTATCGTACTATTTGTACTTACTTCCACTAGTGTGTAAAGGCTCTATCTACTCAAGCACGGAGAATCACCTACCTACTCTCGGTTGGTGGCTCTATCTACCCAAGCACAGGAATGTGTCGAATGTCACTGAATGTTTGGTGTGTGCAATAAAAGGGACTTGAACTGATCTACATTCATTCATTAACTACTAGGGACCTTCACCCGCCTACTCTAGATTTGTTATTGAACTGTCCATCGAGGATGCGTAAGCAGGCTCGACTGATAAGGAGAGGACCGACAGGGGCTCGACTGATAAGGAGACGACTGACAGGGGCTCGACTGATAAGGAGAGGACCAACAGGGGCTTGACTAATAAGGAGAGGAGGAATGCAAGTTGCTTGTCCTTGTAGGGTGAGGAACTACGAAGCCTGACAGAAGGAGGGCAAGGAGGCTTGCCGACGATGTCACGCTTACTAGTTAGCGTTATAGTAATGCTTTAGCGAGATAGTCATGTTACTAGTTAGATTGATTGATTGGAAGGAAGTCTTATCGAGGGCTATACATTGATGATTGATGTTAGCCATTCGTGGGCCTTGTCTTCAGCCTGTTGGCTAGCCTACCTACCTCTTTTGCGCGTTATCTCTTGCCTAAACTCACTGCTCATTTCTAGAAAGTCGGCGTAGGTGTTGGCACTACTATACAGTCATTTCTCTTGAATCATGAAGCCCTCCAGGGTCCGGGCTTGAGGAACCATTCGTTCATACAGTCATTCTTACAGTCGTTCGTGCTTTAGAAAGTCATTCCAGTGTCTATAGTCCAGGGTCTATGGTATTTCTATAATCCAGTTTATATAGTCCAGTGTATATTGTAAAGCCAGTCATTCCATCCAGTGTCTCTTGCGTGCTTACTTACTGACTAGTGTGTGAATGAAGGCTCTCTTGTGCTATTTCCTACCATCAAAGCATAACCTTAAAGGGGGGGAAAAGTGGTGATCAAATGCACGCAAATGATAATTGAAGTGGTTTATCACTCACCTGTTAACCCATACTGACTGAATTCAGGGGTGGGTGAGTGGGGACCTTAACCCGCCTATCACTCACTACTTCCCTCAATTCTAAGTAACTGGTATGTCTACACTTTATGGTGCGGGAAATTTCTGAACTGATTAGTGAGCTTACTTTCTGAGCTGATTAGTGATCCTATTGTCTAAACTGATTAGTGAGTAGAGATTATTTATGAGCTGGTGAGTGAGGAGGCTTGCCAACTTGTATACATTCATTTATATAAAAAAGAAGCAGGACCATGAGATAACAAATAAGTAGACCCATACAACTAATTCTCTTTGATTGATTGGAAGGAAAACCATGAGGCTCTCAAGGGCGAGGCCCAAGTCGAACCCATTGCTAATTCTCTTTGGGGAAAGGAACGGGGAACGACACTGCGTAGGCTGCTTGGGGAACGGCACGATTGTGAGGCTGCCTCTTGAACCATTATCAAAGCCCTACTCACCAAGGAAAGACTGAGACCAATGATAGGTCACTCACCTTTGTCAAAGCCCTATTGAACTATTGAAAGCCCTATTTCAAGCCTACTCTTTACTCGCCTACTCTTGCCTACCCGCTTGAACGCCTACTATTGCCTACTTAAAACCCTATTGAAACCCTGTTGATAACGCCCGTCTATTACCTGTTCATGCATGACCTGTTTATTACCTATTTCTACAGTCATTTGTCGCATCCAATTTCCTTACTCCCCCTTTATTCTAAAAGAGATACATTCTAGAATTTCAGTCCCCTCCAAATAGACAATAGTACATTTCCCATTGTTGTTTCATCTTTCTAATACTCTCCCAACATTTGCCCACCACCCAATAAGCATCAAGGAACTATTATCTACGTCATTTCATTCATTATATATGTCATTATGCATGAATGGGATATGTGTCATACCAGATTGATGACTGATCTGATAGATGTCATTTCTGAACCAGAGAGATTGAGAGAAGGTCCGGAGGGTCTTGCGCTTCCTAGTGCAAGGAGATAGATTTTGATATTCTCTATGTCATTATGCATGAATGAATTATATATGTCATTACGCATCAAAACCTCCGCCTCCTGGGGATTGGGGTGGGTGGGTAAATAGTGGTCTAGCCTGCTTGCGCATCCTAAAATGGCAAGAATAGGAGAGAAAGATGTGAAAACCTCCGCCAAAGCATATATTCTCTATGTCATTATGCATGAATGAATTATATATGTCATTACGCATCAAAACCTCCTCCTCTTGAAAATGCTATAATAGGAGGGTGAGGCAATGAACGCTCAACCACTAGGAGAGGGAAATATGTGAAAACCTCCGCCCCCTCCTAATTGGGTGAAAATGACAAATCTCATAGGGAACGTAGTCAAAAGAATTAATGCATAATGACATGTATTACGCTTTGGCCAAGTTACGTAATAGCATATATAATATATGCATTGAAGAAGGATTAGGTACCAACGTGTGGCTAAAGTAGCGAGAAAACACACGCAAATGGCCTCCCTATCTATATTCCATGGGGCTCTACCGACGATTCATGCATCTGGAAAACCACTGCTACTGGAAGGTGAGCAATTTCTTCATGCACCATGTAAGAAATGACATATCTAATGTATGCTTGGAATCTCATTCATCAGAATGGGATGGGCAAGAGCTTTATTCATTGAACAGGTGAGCCTTTTATAGATCTACTCATACAAAATGCAAATTGACAAGGTCTTCTTAACCCATCTTTTGGTAGCTTCTAACAGCTAGTTACATTAAGCTCCACTTACTTTCAAACTATCTACATGGATAGTGTGTGCTAGTTGAAAGGGAGGGCACAGATGCTCTTGGAGGCAGTTTACATGGATTAATGGCATTGACTGTTGGAGAAGGCGCCTCCTTGGGAGGTGCACCATTCTAGTTTGGATGGGTCAATGAAGGGTTGAGCCCTTCACATTGGCCCAATTCCTTCCTGTTTAGAGTTGGAAGCATCCCTACTTCCACCATAAGATGAGGAAAGTGAGTCTGCAGTGCTAAGGAAGAGAACCTCTTAGCCTGAGCTAGTGTTTGGCCTTGATGACCCACAAGGTAGGAGATGTGTTGCTGATGACGAGTGGTCTTGATTCAAGTGTCCAACATAGTGTTCGTTCCAAGGGGAGATTGAAAGTCAAGGTGTGAAGTCGCTTGTCCCTCTGGGGGCAAGGATTTGATCAACAGGATGAGTGACTATAATAGCTTCTTCCAAGAGACGAGGCTCAAAAAGCTTCAGGTTGTTGACATTGATTACATCATGTATCCCAAGCTGAGGTGGAAGGTCCCAACAATAATCATTCTCACCAATCTGTTATAGAACTGTGTAAGGGCCATAGCGGAGAGGATGAATCTTATGATGATGGTGTCCCTTAAAACGTTGCTTATCCATAAATAACCACACACAATCCCCTAGCTAGAAATGAAGAGGTGTGGGATGAAAATCATGGTTCTTCTTAGCACAATCTTGGGCGGCCTGAAGAGCAATGGATTCTAATGCTGCGATGGAAACCATTGAGAAGTGAATGAGTAACTCCACCTACCTCGCTACTATGCTTAACAAGATCCATGAAATCATGATATCATGCAGTACATAACCACCGACACACAAGAGAGGATATGCCACGCAGTGTTGCGATGTCGATAAAGGGAAAGGACGAGGACACAGATAATGCCCATAGCCAAGCGAAGACCTCAATGTAGAACATCTTTCCCTTTGCCATCATGAACCCTTTAGTCAGCCTCCACTCCAGTACTTCACAGTTAATGGAGACTGGCACAATGTCCTCAAAGGATTTGGTTAGACAACATCAATCATCGGGCATGGAGATTGGTAGTCGGCTCCTTGCAGTAAAGAAGCAAGCTGCAAACATAGAGAGGGAGCTCCACGATCTGGAATATATTCATCTTCCATCTCATCTCCTTCAGCAAGATGACGCCTCATATGCCCTCTCTCAACTTCTTCAGCAAGCTCCTCATACTCATGCCTTCTGCTCAAGTATCTTGTGATAGCCTTGAAATCATCATTTGATTGTTCACTGCCAACACCCTCCTAAACCGAAAAACAATCAAGAAGGGTCTTGATACACCCGACTATTTGGTTTTATGGTGGTTGGTTGGGTGTAGCACTACACCATTCTGTCTCCAACACTTTTCCATCCCCCAAATCCACAACTTCCGCAATCACCAAAGGTGCGAAGCCGCTTGTCCCTCCGGGGGCAAGGATCCTTTCACTCCTTTTGCTTCTATTGTATCTTCTTGGCTTGCCTCTTAGCAGAATGACTAAGCCCCTTCTTTCCCAAAGGTGGTTGAGTGACCTCTTAGATAGATGTATCTAAGTCCTACAATTCTTCCAACACAATGTAAACAACACCCTTGACTTACCAGTCATCACAACGCTGAAGTGCTCCCAAGATAGGCTTAGATTCACCAATCCTTCCTGAAACTGAACCACTATCTTGCAACTGATAGTCCTACTAAACAAGTGCCTTCACGCACTACTCACACCCAATACTGGGTCATTTTCCACTAAAAACTTCCGTATAGACTGCTTTCTCTAGTGCACTACCTATAGTGCCACAGGTCACATCTTGGTGAGTGCCTTCGTCAACAACCTCTACAACTACTGGTGCTTCCTCCGTCTTGCCTCCAACGTCCTGCTTCTGGTCACCCAAAGCACACAACATAGTAGTATTTTCTAAGACTCTATCCACCAAAGTCTCCATCACTACCAACATGTTCTCTGTGTGGACCACACTGTTCTGAGCACCCAAGGTTCCTCTGCTCGGAACCATCTCTTTTTGCTACTATGAAATGACATAAGGTCTATCTACAAGCTCGTTGGTTGCCTCAACCAACTTCATGGCTGTCATTTTAGGCATCCACCCCAACTTCCTTCTAGTCATCACAGGCACACCCCAACTCTTGGTTTCATCCAAAAACATCAAATAGTTCTCATGGGGCACGGAACTCCTTTAGCAAGCCTGAGAAAGTCCTATCCCAAGATGATTGTATGTTCATCCAATGGAACCATTGTGAAGTCTAAACTGTCAAACCATTGCCCAACCTTCAAAGGTGTAGAACGAACCACTCTTGTTGTCGACTTCATTGCTGAGTTCACCACCTTAAACGTGGTCTTACTCCTCCCAGGATTACAATGAAGTGATGTAGCAATCTGTTCACTTACAAAAATGTGGGTCGCACTAGTGTCCACCAAGGCTACCACCTTTCACTTACTCATTGTCGCATTCACAAAACAAAGCTCATGCATACCTTCGTCTTGCAACTCATGTTCTTGACCTCCTGTCACAAACTCACCCAGACCTACTGTCAAAGCATATAGCAAATCACAAGATCATGCAGCTGAAAAAGCACTTTATACCAAAGGGATTGGTACCCTTAGAATAGTTATTTGATCAGAATGATGTACCATCCAAGCCCTTTGTGTCACCTAAAGCTGAAGAAGTAGAAGAAGGTGATATTGGGACTTATAAAGAGCCAAAGTACATTAAGATTGAAAAGGTCTTACCTAAAGATCAGACCCCCTTCTTTTCGCCTTCGTATCTCCTCTTCCTAACTGCTTCTGAACTGCCCCATTCCCATCGCAGTAATTAGGATTCTTTCTCAAGCTATTCCCCTAGATAAATGTATCTAAACTGCCCCACCATAATTGCAGGAATTAGAGTCTCTTTCCAACCTATCTCCCCTAGATAGCTACTCTAGAACTGCCCCATCCAAATAGTAGTAATTCGGAATGTTAAGCCAACTTAGTTCAAGGAAGGAAATAGCTAGTTAATGGTATTACCTCATCTTATAAGATCGGTACTACACTACCCGACTTAACCCGAAAGGTCTGGATTCGGTCTGTCAAGATAGGCGGTAGAAATCCGAGTGAGGTAGAAATAAGGATTCGATGCCAAAAGCAAGGTGTGGTCTATCAGTCTCGGTTCGGTATGTATCAGGAGGACTCAGGATGGTAGCCGTCTTGGTTCGGTGTGTTCGCTTAGTGAGTGTGTGAAATTTGAGTGTGTGAAAATCTAGTGAGTGAAAAGACTAGTTTCACCCATTGCAGGTATCCTCTCTTATTTATGTTCATGCTCTCCTCCATACAGTTGGGTTTATAGATTGGAAAATGAGTTAGGTTATCCTCCACACATACAGTATGGACTCACTTACGCTCCTACTCACCTAAAAGGCTCCTCCCTCTAGAGCTGCTCTTTCACCACATCGTAACGTTAGCAATACTAATGCTCACCGGCTCCTCCAGGCACTTATCTAGGCTCCTCATAATTAGTGTTCTGTCATTGTTGTTCTTGGCCCCTTAGTAGGAGAATCCCTTATGCATGGGGCAGGTCGTTGCTGTGCATTACTATACAACTCTGATCATTTATTAAGTTCAATAATAGTGCTTTCGTAGCCAATTCCTAGTCCTAGTAGCAGAGTCCGTTCGAAAGCCAGTACCCGCGCTAGTATCCATCCCAACAGCGGAGCCATAAAATCTTTTTCTAAGCCAATTATAGTTTCTAAGCCAGTTAGAGATCGAGCATCCCAACCTAAATTTTAGCCCTCGACGCACAATGGTATATTTATTGGTTATAGTGATACCTCCAAGGCTTACCGAATCTATATTCCAGTGCAACGAAAGACAGTAGTAAGCAAAGATTTTCTATTCCTCCCCCCTAAAAAAGCATTTCTATTTAAGAAAACTGTTCCAAGTTGATTGGCACCTGCCCAAAAAGGTGTTGCTAATGATGATGTTGCTTAAGATGGTAGCCCTAAGTGTAACCACTAGAGTAAGGCTATCCCTTTAGAGGGGTAACTGGCATTATATATGAGATTATGCGTGGGCTGCTATATATCCTTTTTATGTAAGTCCTTTTTTGATTCTCTCGGTATGATTGAAAGGGTTACCCCTCCCTCTTGAAGGATTACCTCTCTCGAAATATGTGAGCCATCCGATCAATCAAACCTGGGATATTTCGGTAGCCATTACCTTTTGGATTCAAGCGATAATGATCAACCACGCACCAGCGAACGAGGAGTCAATCTTGAAAGTCTACTGATGGATCTCTCACGGACTCAAAGTGTAACCAACCAACCAATGGCTATCCCAGGGACTAATGCTGTAGGTTACCAATGGATGGATCTCCCACCCACCCACGTACTCATCACTGCCTGCCTGCGCCTGCCTGACTGACTACCTAACTTCACACTACGTGCGCCGTCATTACTGAACCTCATCATCCATTGTGTATCTATCCTAAACGTTGACTCCCCCGGATTATTAGGAACGAGGTTCCATACCATTCGGTGACAAGAGGGAAGGCGAGAAGTAGTTTCTATGTTCCGTACTGTTTAGTGACAGGTGACAGGAAGCCAGCGATAGCAATCATTTGAACCTAATGAGGCAAGCAGGCAATAAGTGGAACCACCTCCATGCGATGCCTTTGGGGGCAAGCAAAATGGATAAACCACCGACCAAGGAGCGGCAGGGGCTCGACTGATAAGGAGAGGATGCCCCCGGCAGGGTGAGGTACGAACGCTCAACTGTTAAGGAGAGGGCTCAACCAACACCGCCCCACCTAATAAGTAAATTTAAATTTATTGCTTGCTTGACGTTAGGAAAGCAAGGACCCAGAGGGGCTTGCGCTTCCTAGTGCAAGGACCCGACAGGGGGCTCGACTGATAAGGAGAGGAATTTCTTACTTGTCCCGCACCGGGCAAGGAAAAGCACCCGTAAAGCGGCACACCTTTGCATATATATGCACCTCTGGTTACTGATCCCGGCAAGTAGCCCAGCCACCCCCTTGGTACATTACTACCTTTGGGGAGTGCTCCCGGCTAGCGACGAATAAGACTATACCTACCTCTATTGATACACCTTTGCAGACAACACCTATGACGACAGATCCCGGCCAGCAGCTTAAGCGACAAGCAGATAAGAAACCTGTTTTCTTTTGGTGCACCTCACACTGCTACATCTGCCCACTTTGGTAGGAAGCAAGAATGTCCCTTTGGTAGGTAAAAACCAGAGCTCATAAGCCAAAGACTCCTTCCTAATTGGTGACCTGTGTTCTACTTGCCTAACCTCAAAACGTGGGCTATGTCTAGTAGGTCCATGGTATTCTTAGTGGGAAGTTTCATGTAGGTCGATGTGCCTCGTTCGGTGTATCGATGGGTGATGAACTCCTTCTCTCGGGTATGATGGGGGGACTTCTCTTTCGCGTCTGTCACCAACTTGTTCACAATCGGATATGGCGTATGATCCTCAACAGGTGAATTAACGTATGTAACGCATTGTCCATCCAGTCACTTTTTCTTCTCCAGGTATGTCAGGTATGGGGCGTATAATCCATTGAGCTGCTCCAAAAAAGAATCCTAATGGGGCAAGCGATCAACCACCAGCAACAGGAAGGAAATTGGTAACGCGAAAGCAAGTAGCAAACCCTCGATAAAACCTTCGCATACAACAGAAACTCTGGCGACATATACTGTCCCACCAGCAGCGTAAGCCCCCTGCGCAGCATCAAAATAGCCAGCAAGCAAGAAGCACGTAAGTAATACTCTATCCCGTATTATCCCAGCAAGCAGTGACCCGCTCAACCTGAAAGCAGATGCTTCCTCCGATCTACAAGCATAGATAAAAGTGATAAAAAGGTTCGTTCGTAGGTCTTGCGCTTCTGAGGGCAAGTAATGTTCACGTGGGAAAGAGAACAGGTGGGTACGTCAAACTCCATCCTGCGCACGTCGAGAATAGTTAACACACTTTGAACAAACTTTCCTGGGTATGGATGAGAGACTGTAAACGCACGAAACCTCCTTTCTTTTGTGTACGGGGTATCACTGGGCACGTCGTGGTATCGAAACTGGTCAGGTATAACACCATCCTGATCACGTATCGGAACTGCCGCTTAACTAATGGACTCTCACTCACTCACCTCACTACTAACTGGTCACGCGGGAAAGATAACAACACACTTCTAAAAACCACCACCACCTTTGCGGGCATGATGAATTGAGAACAGCGTGTATAACCCTTCTATCCTGGTAACTGCAACTGGTAAAGCAGGACCAATTCATCCTTGCACTCGGAAGCGCAAGACCTCCGGACCTTCCTGTGCGCGTCGAACTGGTTTAGTACCTTGATGAGTGGATTTCCCATTGGCCCCCCTAAAGATGATAATTTCATAGATGAAACCGGCGCATGATGAGATGAGGTTTTGTTCAATCTGTTCCAAGCCAATTTCCTGGGTGAAACCCGAGTCAAAAGAGAAACAATCATTCTGTAACCCCCTCCCTCTGGCTGCCCTACTCCCGGGCAAGTATCAAAAAGCAAGCAATCAACATCATCAACATTGATTTCCTTGCCCCACCCATCAGCTATTGACTCCTTACTCTAGCAAATCTCTAGCCGCTACCAGGTTCTATATCCCACGGGTTGTACCAGCTTCGTCAATTTTGAGCATCACGGGTTAAACCAGCTTCTTTTGTTTTTCCCATCATACCTTCCAGCTTCATATTAAAGCCAGCAAGGATCAAGGCGCTCAACCTCCAAATGATTCAATCCCGCTCAACATGAAACATAATGAAATGTAAATGATAAGTACTCAAAAATCCGCTTTAAGCGCCCCGAGAGGAAGCGTAAGCTGGCTCGACTAACAGGAGAGGAATCTCGGACTTTCAAAAGGAGCAATTTCATTAATGAATAATGGTGAATTAGGCTGTTTTAAATAACTGGTATCTAATCCAAGTATCCAAGCTCGAGTATCCAAGCGGCTATAAGCCCAACCGAGCCGGGGAGCCCGTCCAAGTGTGGCCCATCCAAGTATCCAACAAAGTATCAAAGCCGAACCGAGCAGCCCAGCTATGATTGTAATCGACTCTTGGGATCGAGTACCATCATTGACACTGGGTATAAGCGACACCTGGCAATACTAATAAACGTTGTGAAAGGGGCGAGGGAGCCACTACTGAGGAAAGACTGATGAACATGGCATTGATGCTCCATTGATGATGCGAATAGATTGGCCGATGATAGCGATGGCACGCACGGAATGATGTCTATGAAGCGAATGGTTCGGACAGAGAGACACGGTATCCATTTGTTTGCGAGTGGCATGGGGTATGGGTGAATCGGGAATGGGCACATCGAAATAATTGCATTGACTGGCCTTTACCTCGACATGAATTTATAAAGGCCCTCTATCTATATTATAATTCCGGGTTGGGGTACCCATGGTAGCAATGAAAATAGAGCCGAGCCTACCATGAATGAAGCGGATCAAACCGATCCCACTATTAGCTGGGGGGTGCCGCTCTTGCGAAGAATAGAACGGCGCCCTATCTTCCTATCTCCCGATTGAGATTGATTCTTTTGCCCGATTGTTCCGGACTATACTCGACCAGATAGATACAGTGGGTCAATTACTCTATATAGGGGGAAGGGGAGGGGAGGCCGAGGGAGAGGGTCTCGTCTCTTCTCTGCAGATGGAGTTGGGGTCGAGGGTTTACCTTTCAATCACCAATTTATATAGGGGGAGGGGGCTTCTGCCTTTGCCTTACCCTATATACATAACTCTTGCTCGCAGGCACCCAGTGCCATATCCCCATATCCATGATCGGACGTAGCCCTATTAGAATATATAGGGAAACTCTTTATTTAGGCACTCGTCCGAGAAGAACAGGTCGAGCCCTAACTGAAGGAACCAGTTTCACTCCCCGACTCAAGAGACCAGTTCAACTCATTAGACGGGTGAGCCCACTGCACCACTGAGGACTAGCGCCTTACCTCTGGACGCCCCTATCTATATATGGCGACCAAACCAGACTATAGCTGTAGCCGCCCTCGGTCCCATCCCAACTTTGGGTCCCCCCCATGTAGATTAGATAATAATATATATCTATATATATATGGCCCGATGTGATGTGGATAATCAATTCATACAGTAGGCACCTGCTGTCCATCGAGTTAGGGGTTAGGCATCCATCGAATAGATAGTCTATCTATCTATAGTCCAGTTCTTAGTTTCTCTATCTGGCTATCGAGAGGAGGGCCCCTATTTATTATATATATGGGACTCAAAGGCTGAGAATTCTCTCTATCCAAGTGTAGCTACTGTTTTTGAAGCACCCCCCTGGAGTTCTGGTGAAAGCTATCCTTCTAGGGACCTCTCTTATCTACCAACTTATGATGCTGGGGAAAAAAGGCCACTAAACAGATCTTCATTATATCTATCCTTCAAATCCATTCTGTGGAAATGCAGTGAGGCGATCGACCAAATACCCTATGACCCGAAAGGACAAGTTATGCTTCTCCGACTGTTGCTGAACCTTTTAGTTAGATCTCTAGAGAAAAAGAGGGAAAGAAAGAGGTGGCTATGTAAGGACCTAATAAGCCATTGAAGACTAACTAAGGCCAATCCAGTGTAACCTCCATAATGGCAAATTCCTATTCAAGAGGAATAGTTGAGCTAGGACCTTACTTAATCCTATAAGGAGTTCCGTTCCTAATTCTCGAAGCTTCCCTATTTGACGAAAGGGGGGCTTGGGCTGAAGGACAGGCTTTCAACAACAAGAACCTACCACTATGTTCACTAACACCTATAAGACATCAAACTGACCAGCTAAACTAACCGTGTTGAACTAATCACTGACAGAGCAGACTTGCCTGCCAGAGAAAGCTCTTTTTCCTTGCAACTCTTTAAATGGAATCCTTAACCAGAACTTTTTCTGCTCGGCTAGCTGCACCTTCCCATTGCAAACCAGACATCTCGCCTTTACCCTTAACATCCAGCTTTGGTTCTCCGATACCTTTTCTTCGATACCCCTTCCCTTCTTCAAATGCCTTCCTTAATCAACCTTCCTATAGATGCAAGAAGCTCATCGCCCTTCTTTCTGACATCACTACTCCTACTAGCATGGCATCATACTGGTCCTTTACTTCCCCTCATAGAAGAGATCAAATCAGTCAAATTTCTACCTTGTCCAATCACAATCATAGGACACTCCTTTGTGAGAGAAGAAAGAATGTTGAAATGAGAGTTGCATTTAGTAGCGCCGGCGCCTCATCCAAATGAGACTTGGAAAGCGAGATAGGGCCTAACTGGGAGGGAGGAAGAAGACTACATGAGTGGTTCAGGAAGGAATCTCTTTTACTTTCTGGTGCCATAGCTTCAACTCCACCCCAGTAATAGGTTTAGGAGGGAGCCGCTACTTCACCCTATTTTCAGGGAGATCAGGATGAGGCAAAAGGGGGCTTTATTAAAGTCCTCTGGGTCGTCCACTAAGTGAGTGAAAGAGGTCTCATTGGGAGAATTGGGAAGAGAGAAGGCCAGCCTCCCACTATGTGAAAGAAGAGCTTTTTCTTTCATATTCACTTCTATAGAATATATAGAATAGGTAGTTCGCTTAGCCGCAGCTGAAGCCATCGATCTTTGAATTCAATGAAAGAAGCTTTCAAAGGGGGTTCCCCCCACAAACGAAAATAGAATGATTGGGGCGCATAAGCCCTCCATATCTTATGCATCAAAAAGGCTACTTGAGCCTACTGATTCTTCTTATGGGGCAGTACAAAAAAAGATATGAAATAAGGCGAGTCCCTAACTGGAATCACGGAAAAAGCCTCTTACGCAAGTATACAAACAGCTCTCATAGTTCAAAAAGACGTGTGCTAGGATTCTAATTGTACAAAGGCGGGGGCGTGAAGAGAGATTAATGAAGTGAAGAAAGGAAAGCAAGACCGAAGCATAATTGACTTAGAAATGAAAGGGGAACGCCCTGGGCACTACGGTTCACCTGGGTGCTCACTTAGAAGCAAGAGAGGTAAGAGGCCACTTACGGGAGGTCTCCAGGGTCAAGAAAGAAAAAAAAGTCCTAGGCAGAGATACAGCAGGACCAGGAGGAAGTGCGGACAGATGGATTGATCATCGATCGCTTTCCAAATCAAGGTGTCTTAAGCCGGACCTTTCTCCAGAAGTCTCTTTGGCCAGAAGAAGGAATGCCCAAAAGAATGATGCAGGAAATCGATTGGGCGAAAGGGCTGGTCAACTCCTTTTTAGCTCTAAAAGGGTACAAGAGGTCTTGGGGAATTGGCATGAGAAGTTCATAGCAAGGGTCATAGCATGGGTGTGAAAGCCGGCTCCCCTCTTGTAGTGGTTCTTTCGGCACTTCCAGTCAGGGCCTGTTCACCATTCCAAGCAAGCCCGATCCGCTCATTCACAATTGGTAGACGTTCCATCTGACGGGAGCTGTGTATTAGAAGATTGAACCATTTGGTACGTAAGAGCTCTATTCTCCGTGACATTGGCAAGGGCATTCCGTCTTCCTCTTGCTCTCAGTTCTGGGGGCTTGAACTTGGCTCAGTCCAGTACACATCATGGTACCGATAGCTTCGAAAGAGCCCGTCCGTCAATTCTACTTTTTTCATCATTCGGGCGGCTGGGCTGGTTCGATGGCTGCATTGGGGTGAAGATGGAGTTCCCATCTGCCCAAGTGGAGTCAAGGCCAAGAAGGAAGATCAGTCCTTTGAGGCTCTAGCCCGGGCTGCTGTATAGGGTCTAGGGCTGTAGTTCGGTGGGGGCGGAGTAGAAAAGGAATGGAATTGAGTTGCTTGTGTGTACTTTCCGCACCTTTCTTTCTGGTCCAGTGATGCGTCCAAGGTGGGGTAGAGGCTGGTCGTAGACCAGAAGACAACAAGTTAAGATATTCGTAATACTGAAATCGAGAAAGTGATGCCTATCGACCTCAGACCCTACTATCGACTGGGAGAGTTTCCGGAAGAAAGATTCCAGAAAAGCGGAAGAGCAACTATCAGGAGAGCTCCTAGTCAAGCAAAAGAGAGACTGAAAGCGATTCACCGGATTGACTGACTTGCTTTCCTCCCTGATTGGCTTTATTGCCTGGAATGACTTCCCGAAGGAAAGGACTTAGCGCTGGAAACTCCTAGCTCAACTAGCGCTTAGTCCCTTGCTTGTTGGCTTCGTCGACCAATTCCTTGTGTCGGCTCCGATCCAACTAGTAACAAGATAGATATATCGAATTTGGTGGGCAGAGTTGGGAGAATAAACACCTGGCGACTCGAGAACATGATGCGCTAGCTTTCGATCAGCTAATCGAGATAGGCTGTACTTTTCATTCGATTTGGTTACCACGTGCTTTTCACTTTATGATCATGGTCCCTCAGCTCTAAGAATCTTATCCCTTTTTTGGAACCTTCGCTGGCATAAATCGAAGGAGAGAGAAATCGATTGTTGAGGTTCCGACCTCGAGACCGATAGGGATGGAAGCTAGACCGGGTAGGTAAACGGAGTTTGTATGAGCCGCACAAAATGATATGTTGGAGAATGAATGAGCTGAAGATTTGGACTGCTTGCTTCTAATCGTGCATGAAAATTATGACCCGTGAATGATGCCAAGTGAACCTCTCCTTTCATCTTCCCTAAGAAGAATTCATATAGTAAACTAACATCCAGCTGGCAAATAAAAGTTGACCTTGCCCCCGGAGGGACAAGTGGCTTCGCACCTTTGTTTTAACAAATGGCTTGTTAAATCTGACTGGAGCAAGGTAGTATTGACTCCCGGTTCGGACAGCGAGGATTGAGCCTTCCTTTTAGCCTTCCCTGCTTCATATATCAAGAATTGCGTATAGAGAAGAAAGTGGATGTCTTTGTGAAAGATTGGAATCGAAAAAGTAGCGCCCAAAGGGGCCCTACGTGGGTTCGGTCAACGTCTGCTGTAAGAGCCTATTGATCACTTGTCAGCCACCTTTCTTTAAGAGAGTAAAAAGCAGCTCTTTAAAAGCTCAGTAAGAATACAGAATTTTCGATGCTTAACACAGGCTAGTCAAATACTGTTTTTCTGGGTACAACAGGTCGGTAGTCACAGGCCCTCGTGGAAGGAAGAAAGATCGCTAAGAGACTCCGAACCACGATTCATAAATCATCGACGGATCTTAGGAAATGGAATGAGATGGGAGGGCCTATCTAACCCGGCCTTACAGAACGTGAAGTCCGAAGCCTGTCGTACAAGGATCAACCCGTACCGGAAAAGCCTTAGTAGATTCAACAGAACGACCCTATGAGCAGCTCTCCATCTAGTCCATTTTTACGGGTGTGTGTTCTTTCAGTAGACCTTCTCAACCATACCTCCGATGAACAGCAGCCTAGGTCTTTATGAGGGCTGGGAACAGATGACCACTCATCGTCCAGTTAGTTGGAAAACTCATATCACCGTAATATCATAATAAAGGAAAGAGTCTCGGGTTACGGAGAACAGGCTTGCCTGTGGATCCTATGGATTTCTCTTCCTCTCTACACCCTTCCACGGTTGACTCTATTTATTCCACTTCTTCGTCTCCTTTTCTCTCTCCAAAAAAGCATCCAAAAGGGTATCCCGACCCACGCGGGGAAAGGAGAGGTGAGATATTTAGTTATTCGACTTCCTAACCAATAGGAATATCCTTTTTAGGTGGATTGATTGATCCGAAGAAAGGCTAAGCCTAATACCTTGACTTGCCCCTGTTACCCGGGTTGACTCTCTATTTCCTGCTCTCTCAAACACTAGATCCCAATGTGCTAGTTCGTCTTTTAGGAAAATATGAGGGTTATGGTTGACAGACGGGGTACGCGTCAAGGGGTGGACCCAAACAATAATGAGATTGCGGAACAGTTTCAAGTGAAGAGTAGTTTACTAGTCATCATAACTACGAGTGAAGCTAAGGGAAAGCCAGTATGAGTTATTGTACGCCGATTCCGAATCTACCAATTCCGGGATCTTTTGCAGCGAAGGCCTGTCATCGAATTCTTCAAACCTGGGATAAAAACCTTGTTGTTAACTTTAGGGTTATAGCACGCTAGGATGAATTATATCAAATAGGATCTCTCAAGTGAGAGCTATAGAAGATAAGGAGGACAGGTTAGAATAGATTCGATTGTAGCTCTCTTCTTTAATCTTCCCTCCAGGGCTCTCTCTAAAGCCTTTCAACGAGACTTTCTAGAGGTTAAGCTAGCCCTCTCCAATTATAGGTTCATTTGAGGATGTCTTCGGCTTAAAGAAAGATGGGCATAGAAGCCGTTTATCTCATATAATTTCTTGAGTCTAATGAGGAAGAACAGTTATTAGTCTGGGACTCCTTCTTTTAACCTTCTATTGTGGCTCAAGAGCAGCTACCTATTCTCCTCTATATGCTTATCTGCTTTTCGGTCTTAGTTCTGGATTTCCGGTCTCTCCTCTATAGGACTAGCAATCTCCTTCCTAAAGGTTATATCAAGCTAGGATGAATTAGAATCTATTATATCTAGCCATCTCTTTCCAGTAGTATGTAGCTTGACTTCCTTGAACTTCTATGGAGGGCTTAGTTTGCGCAGTTGAGTGGCGCTTGTTGAATACAATACCTCTCGTAGGCCTGATCTCAACGATCTCAACAATTACATATATAAATGGAGGTCAGTCGCTTTTAAGACGCTCGACTAGAAGAAAGAGAGATTTCTATTGATAGGAACAGAACTTCTTAGAAAAGCAGCGAAGACGGGACTAGTTTCAAGCGGAATCTGAATAAAGAAAGGCAGGGCTATAAAGAGGTTGACTCAATAAATCACTTTAGCTCTCCTCTAGGAGTGAATTCGTCTAACGAGGTAGGAGCTGCTTGCCCAGTCAGAAAGCTAGGCTCCATCTGTCAAGGAGAAGGCATGGTACCTCGACCCAGACTGCTATTGAAGAATAAGAACTCGTTGGGTTGCGTTCGACCGAACTCTATTCGTAAACTTCAACGAGATCCGGTAGCAGGTGCCCCAGACTTCTGCCTTTTCTTCTGATGTAGTCGGTTGTTTTTATCCGTGAACCACTGGGAGCATATTAATGAAGACTCCCGAAGAAGACTTTCGGACAAAAAGAAGAATCCAAAGACGATACATTTAGTAACTCTACAGGTACCACCAGTCATTTTCATTTCTGGATTTCGAAATAGAACATCCGGCTATTCCTGTAGGTTGTTGACCAGATATGCACCTGGGAGTCTCTATCAAAGCGATTCTCTTTCTTGCTTATGATCAACATTAGTGCAACGGAATTTTGTAATCACCGCATTACCATATAAATGGAAGAAAGCTCATCAACAACCGTAGGCACTGCAGTTGTAAAGCCAAGAATGGTTTGGGCGCAGCCCATTGTAACATTATAGAGATCAAACCTCAAACTGACTAATTTCACATCAAAAGAGAAGATTGGCCCTCCCCACTGGAAAGATGTTGTTATGAAACCAGCTCAAGAAAAGATAGAAAAGATAGATCAACGCCTTAGAATTCAGCCTCTTCGAGGGGGCAACCTCCTTTACATTACATAAATGAACAATTCTTGGATGATACAAATGAAAAGACCTCCTTTCTATATATAGGAGTCTAAGAGGTCATAACATAATCAGAGCCGACATAACAATAATAATGTAAGGGCACAATAATAACAATAGTGGGCTTCTATGGGGCACAATAGTAACAATATGGGCACTACATGGGTACAAAAATATAATAAGTGGGTTATACTAATAACATAAGGGGTTACACTAGTACTATAGGGGCCTAACATGCCCCTCTCCTTCAAAAAGCGTTGTCCTCAACGCTTGAGTATTCCTTGATGCTTCTGTATAAAATTCTTGTCCTCCCATGTGGAATATTCAGCGGGTAAGTTCTTCCACTTGATGAGATACTCTGAAATTGATCGATTTCGTAGTTGTAGGGTTCTTGTTTCTGTGACTGCTCCAGGTTCCAATATGATTTTTCCTTCCTCTTCAATTTCTGGCAATATTGTTTGAATTGGGATCTTTTGCAACTTTTGAATAAGTGGCCATACTTCTTCGTCCTTCTTCCATTCACCCCTTGCTTCGTTTATCCAATCTGGTTAGATAATATAAATAGCACAAAACAATGCTTCCACATCCTCATCCTTGAAGAGTCTTCCCATTCAGTAAGGTTGCCAATTTTTAAGTGCATGTAGTATTGCCAACATTTCCTTCTCATAAATAGCTTGCTTGAGATGTAGCGGTAAAAATAACCAATCACCTACATCAAAAAAAAATTCACTACGATGTTGATCTACCTGTTGTTTCGTTTGATTTTGCACCGAAGTGGCGTTATCCTTTAAAAGTTGGAGAACTTGTTGTTGATGCTCGATGTGATCTTTCACTGCTTGAACCTTTTCCTTCTTGATATGTCCTTCTATCTCTAGCGGTTGAGGAGTGGTAATTTCTTCCAATCCTTTACAAGATATGGTCGGATTCATTTCTTGATGCTCGATGTGATCTTTCACTTATTGAACATTTTTCTTCTTGATATGTCCTTCTATCTTGAGAGTTTGAGGAGTGGTAATTCTTGCCAATGCTTTACAAGATATGGTCTGATTCGTTTCTTTTTTCTCTGGGGTGGGGTCCTGGCGTATATCTTCTTCTTTTGATATTTCTTGATCCTTTTCTTCCTCCTCTTCATACTCTATGTAAAATAATTTCTTCTCAGTACACTTATGACCTTTAGTGCATTTGCTATCACAATTGTAACAAAGCCCTTTTTCTCTTTTTTCTTCCAATGGTTGTGGTGTAACCCTTGTAGGTTGTGGAAGGCTAGGAGAAACAACACTTCCATCTTTATAGTTGTGAGGGGTATGCTTCCTAGTTTCCATAATTTTCCTTTCCACTATGTCACAAAGACCTTTTACTCTTTCCAATTGTTGTGGTGTTGCTCTAAAGAAGGTGTTGCTCTTTGTATCCTCATAATGTGCTATCATTTCCTCCGTGAAAATTGACCACATAACAAGTTGTTTACGAGAACAAAGCCCTTTGTACCATAAAAATTGATCTGGTTCTAAATATGAAGATGCAATACATACCTTTTGTAACAGTTGTACACCATGTAGATCAAAATATTGCTCCATCTGAAGTATCCAATTTACCGGATCCTTGCCATCAAACTTCCTCATCTTGCTTTTTCTTGATTTTAGGAGCTCGACCTTGAAACGACTGTAACTCTGTACTTTTGGATCTTTAAGTTCTAAAATTTCAACCTGTAGTATCCTTCTGTGTCCTCTTTCCAATGCCACTAGTCTGATCCAAATTGGATTCTCCATAAAGAGTTATGCACAATCTCCCACAGTGACCTGATTGTATACTAGTTCAGTAGAGCGAACTTGTATGAAGTGCCACGTGTCATTGTTTCAATATTTGACTCTAAAAAATATATAAAAGAAAACTAAAGTCCATCCTCTTTCTGTACCTTCTTGTGAAATTTCAATCCGATGTTCAGAAAGAAAGTTATGACGATTTTCCCAAGGTCACCTGTTTGGAATGTAATTCAGGAGTCTGCAAAAAGACAAACTTCCTCAGATCATATCTCCGCAAATATTGCACAAACATATCTGAAATTCGGACCCAAGGTTCAGCGCGATTTCTTCTCAAATGGGTTTTTTTTACGACTTCTGAAACGTCACAGAAAAAACGTTATAACGAAAATTCCACGATGACCTGTTTGGAGCAGCGAAACCCTAGAATCCAAAGCTCTGATACCAAATGTTATGAAACCAGCTCAAGAAAAGATAGAAAAGATAGATCAACGCCTTAGAATTCAGACTCTTCAAGGGGGCAACCTCCTTTACATTACATAAATGAACAATTCTTGGATGATACAAATGAAAAGACCTCCTTTCTATATATAGGAGTCTAAGGGGTCATAACATAATCAGAGCCGACATAACAATAATAATGTAAGGGCACAATAATAACAATAGTGGGCTTCTATGGGGCACAATAGTAACAATATGGGCACTACATGGGTACAACAATATAATAAGTGGGTTATACTAATAACATAAGGGGTTACACTAGTAGTATAGGGGCCTAACAGATGTCTTCCTTCTTTCAGTCTATCTATAGGCAGATGCCTCTCCAACCCGCCCGGATCAGTCTATTAAGAAAAGGATGCCTCACAATTGAAGTTGGTTGGAAAGACTTTGGGACTTAGTCTGGCTATTACATCATCCGAGAATGAGATCTCTTATCATAGATCGGACTATTCCTTCTTCCTCAAATAAGATAGTAACTTGTTCTGCTTTTTTCTAGATTTGAAGTGCATAAGGACACTTTATTAGCAAGTGAGATATCGTTTATTCATCCTTTTTGTAAAGACACAAGGTAGTGGACCCGAACTTTGTTCCTAACCTGGCAGCGATAGAATTCGAGGTTACTGGGGGAAGATGACCTTTGATCCATCGAAAGACGTTCCAGAGCTTCTAGCAGGGTTCAATTTATGCGCACAGAGGGAACATTAATTCTGGGAAAGGAAAGACATATGGGACAACATGCTGGGATAAACCAGAGGGCCAATACAGGTTATTCTCCACCTTTTTTATGAAACGACCATAGGTCGCTCTGATAAGTTGTTGGGTAGATTCAAATTTCATTGGGGGGGGGCTCGATGTCCGAGCATAGGTATCCAGGAAAGGAGTTTTCTTGGATGTTGAGGTATCGCTGGTGTCAGAACGATGACTGGAGGACTAGGCAAAGGAGGTTTAAGAGTAAACCTGGGCGTATACCAGAAACTTGGCTTAAATGAAAATAGAGGATTCCAAAGCCTACCTGTCAACACAGAGATGAACCTAGATAGCAGCTTGTACAGGCGAATTGAATGGTGTTGTGCACTACCCTTTTGACGGTTGTGTTATCACTAAAAAATTTCAAAGGAAAAGGGTAAGGTAAGAAAGATTTGGTCTTGGTTATTGTCATGCTCCTTTCATGCATAAGAAGCACTTGGAAAACTCAGGGTTAGCATACATAAAAGTTCTTTGAAGGCTCAAGCAAGGCAAACAAGTAGAAGGAGGACATTTTTGTTGAATTCTAAACTACATGTTATAAAAGTGGAAATTGTTTCATAGCTAGATGATGCTTCAGGCAGCATTAAAGGAGCTATTTGTCTTAATTCAAGTGTGGGATCAGATTTCATGGTTTATTTAATGCATTTCATATGATTAAACAGACAGCATTCACGAAGTATAAGTGTCTAGCAAAGGCAAAACAAGGAAAGGAAAGACTTTTATGAACTCCAAAGTTTTATGTTATGAAAAGAGCAGTGGACTTCCAAGGGGATTAACAAGCAGTTAAAAACTCATCTCCGAAAAGTGAAAGAGGTTTTAATTCCTAAGATTCTGAAGTACAAAAACCTCTTCCACTTTCTTCAAATCCATTATTATTTGAGAGAAATGAATGATCAAACTTGCGCTACGAAACTGCTGTAGGTGCAGTTTTTCACAAGCATATTTTTACACCTGTTTTTCAAAGACTCATTCTGGGCGGTAGGAAAGATTTTTCAAAAAACCAAGAGAGGTTTGTGTTCAGCATGGATTGGTTCAAAAAAGCCTCCTTCAGTTTTTCGAAATACATTTTTTATGAGAAGTTATGAGCTCTGTCCCAAGACCTATTTTTCAGCCAGAACAGAGCAAGGGACAATCTCCTAGTTTCTAGGAACAACAAAAGGATGAGTCATCAAGGGCCAGCTGGAGGGCTATGGGCTTCATCAAATTCGAATTCTTGGAGTTTTATGTGTCAAAAGGAGTTTTTAATGCTTAGATAAGGTTGTTGTAATCATGATAAGGAGTTACACTCCTAGTTGTATTAGGTCTCTAGGACTGCTAGTTAGGTGTCATTTGAATTTAATAGTTAGTTTTGAGTGTCATTAGGTGTCAGGTCAGGTAGAATTCGAATTTTCCTCTTCCTAGAAGAGGAATCTAAGCATGTAAAGAGCTCTATATATAGCAGAACATCTGATGTACAAAGGGTTGGAAATTTTATGGAAAAGCTTGTATTTGGCCTATGTAAGACTCATTTTCAGTAATACATGCTTGACTGTACTTCTCAGGATTCATGAAGAATTTTTTATGTTCAGAATATGTGATGTTGTCCTTTTCTTAATTCTTACAGTGGTATGGATGTATAATCACTCAGAATTCACTGAATGTGCTCTGACTTCCTGTATACATTTATGAACTGTGTGGTCCCATATGAGTTTATGTTCTGAATGTTTAAATGCTGAATGCCCTGACTTCCATGTAAGGTTGAGTTCATTGTTATATTGAGGTGTTGTTGACTCCATAAGCCCAATGGATGTTTACTGATCATGTTCAACCATTCATATTTTTCACTTGTTTCATAGAGTTAGCCATCTAATCTTTATCAAAATCATTAACCTTTGAGAGAGCCCTCTCAGGTTGAGGAGGCTAAGCCTCAGCCAAAAGTTGGTTTGAAAGAGTTACATAAGGTCTTCCTGATCAGCAGCCTATCAGGGGCATGATTTTGTGATAACAGGTTGAATTAGATTACATATGCTGCTATAGAGTACGTAGAGAGACGAACTGGTGCTAGTGCCTGGTATCTGGAGACCCACGAACTTGGCCAACATCAATTTCCGAGATATCCTCAAATGGAAACTTCCGGGCAACAAATGAAACGAAAAGATGCCCAGATTAAGTGGACTAGCTGTTCCTTCTTTTTCTATTGCATAACCCACCCTCTCCGACACACGAATAAAGTGATCTCTGTTAAAAGAAGGGTGTTCTTCCTGTTCCATAGTTGGTGAGGAAATTCTTGATAGTGGGAAATAGGATTCCACACGGTGAATAGTGGGTTCAGGAGGAAGAAAACTTGCTATAGTTGGGCAAGGTTGGTTCGCTGGCATGCATTACGAAGACTGGCTAGTGATAATGAACTACTTCTATACCCAACTTCCCGCCTAGAAAAGCATAGTTGATGGTAGGAAGGTGTGTTGCGTTGGGTTCTGTTAACCTTACCAATCTTTGGATATATATTAGGTATATCCCAGCTTCCACCCAAAATATTGTGTGTTGTGTTTATTTCATGTTCTATCTTACTTATTTCAGTAACTAGTGGTACCTAGGCTAGGGATCGAGTGGTTCATAAGGGCCCAAATACGACACTTCCCCATATAACACTGTTAAACCACTACTGACTTTAGCCCACTCATCACTTAAGGCAGCGTAGGGGTGGGTACACTTATTCGTTATAGGCTTTTCTATAAACAGCAGTGACGGTGCTGATGAGATGATGAACCAGATAGGGAAGAGGCCCCTTTTCATGTGCCCTAAAACACTTTCCAAGAGCCATGAAAACCAAAAAAGAAGTAAAGGAAAAATAGAAACGCACTATTTTAGACCCGAGGGATGGTGTACACTTACTTCGTTTCGTTGTTATAGGCGGACCTACCCTATTCTATTTTATATAGTGATCCTCATTCGTCGTCGTAAAGGCGTAGCTATTTGGGGGCATGAAACGGCATTCGTAAAGTCAAATCCAAAGAGTTATGGCTTGCTCCTTTGACTCATCTGGTAGGGGGGACTTGGCTGGCTTTGTCACCTGGTGGTTGGCTACTGGCTAGGTTAGGTAGTAACTGTCTGTCTGTATGGCTTTCTGTCTGGCTGGCTTTCTGACTGGCTTTCTGGCAATAGGTAACGTCTGTCTGTCTGAATGGGCAATGGTTGTCTGACTGTCTATCTGGCTTTCTGGCAATGGCTGGCTGGAATGGGCATCGTAGCGGAGCCCACTGAAATGGCTGACTTACTGACAGGAACTTCAATGGCTGGCTTTCTAGCAATGGGCTGTCTGGCTGAATGGGTAATGTCTGGCTGTCTGGCTGAATGGGCATATTTCGTTAGTGAGACATTCCAGCATCTACATTCATTCCATCGTCTAGAGTCTTTCCTCCTGGCTTTCCCCAACCTTACCTGCCTACCTGAACTGATTCACTGAACCATCCAAGCTATCTAACCCACTACTGCTTCTCCCTAACTCATTGTCCAAGATTCAATGGTCTAATCCGAACTGGTGGCACACGAACAAGCTATCGATAAAGAAATAACCGTGACAAAGAAGCGGAGAAGAGACCCTCCCTCCTAATGACTGCTATTGGGCTGGTGGGGGAGTTATCTAGCAACTCGCTAGAGGGAATGGCCTTACGAAGGAGAGCGTGAACATTAATAATAGGGTTAGTTACTGATCACAATATCCCAACTGTGACGGTTAACTATACAGTAAGGAAGGATGGGAAATTCCCCACTGAAAGGTGGCGTATTGAAGAGTAGCTAATTCATCCCCCCATGACGAAGGTAGCCAAGCTGTGGTAATTTTGCTAGTTCAAGGGTAGCCTATTAAGTAGTGGTCAAATCCCCTAAGAAACCTAAGTCACGCATGCATGGGAAATTCAGGTCCGTAGGTCTTGCGCTTCTGAGGGCAAGGAAGAAAAGGTGGCGTCTCGGGACCTTTGAAAGAGCCAAAGAAGATATAAGGCCAGGTTATCACTACTTGCAAGGCCAGGTTTTTACTAGTTCATTTACCAGTCGCTCACTAAGCAAGGCCAGCCATCCCAAGCCAGCAATACCTATAATCCCCATAAATCCCAAGTAAGTCTAACCAAGCAAGCTCTTCCAGCTGCCCCTCCCATCCAGCAACCAATCCCATCCGGCTTACCCATTGATCCCAGCGATCCCAGCCAGCCCAGCTAGCCGTATCAGCGAGCAAGCCCTTGCTTTAAATAGGTAGGCCCTTGCACTCAGAAGCGCAAGACCCTCCGAACCTTGATTTATTCGTTTAGTTCCAGTCCGATCCGGTGTTAAACCTTCTTAGAACAATTTTTTAATATAGTGTTTTACATATATAAATAATGACTGGAAGAACCAATTTTATCCATAAGAGACCAATATTTGAAGAAGAATTTCCTCTCCTTATCAGTCGAGCCCCCTGTCGGGTCCTTGCACTCGGAAGTGCAAGACCCTCCGGACCTTCAATGTTGAAATCATTTTTCCTCTCTCATGCAGAGGGAGGGAGAGCGCCGCGGTATTGAGCCCGCCGTGGTTACAGCGCTCGTGGTGTAAAGCGTCTGAAGTTCGGGAAGGAAGCCTGGGAGCTTTCGATAGGTTGGAGTCCCTACCTAACCAAATACACCTCGCTTTGCTTTCCCCATGAGGCAGAGATCTTTTCGAAGATATCAAAATTCGGGAGATGGACTTCGCGTCTCGATCCGGGATGCTTCCAAGAAAGGAGAGAACCCTAACTTTACGTTCGTGAAACACCTCATTTCAAGTCAGAAGGCAAGCCCTTATTCATGGATCAATCATAGAATGGAGGTGCGTACCGTCTTTACTGCATTGTTAGTGTCCTGCCTTTACTGCGTGCCCTGCCCTTAGAGAGAGGAAATGAGTAGATATCATATGGCCCTTCGGGAATATTGATGAGTCGTCGCCCTGCCATTCACTGCTTTAGTGACCTTACCGCGTTAGTTTGATTTCGCCAGCGGAGGATTGAGAGTTCCTCCGTGAATGATGGAGAGGGGGAACGGAGCAGCGGAGAAGCAACTATTATAACACTTCAGTATGGCAGGAGGAAAGCCAGCCACAGAGATCGTGCGTGGAACGCCAGCCTTACTACCTCTTTCTCTGCCTTCCCACACCTATATCCCTCGATAGCTGGTTAATGGTATCACCTCGCCTTCCCCACCTATCGACAAAGAAGCATAGCCGGCACCATAGGTGTTGTCCCCGCTTGCCTATAATAAGGTGCTCTCCGAGGGTGCCCTGCGGGACGTGCCCACTTGCCCATGAAATCAAAAGGGAGAAATAGAGAATAAACTGTAGTAAATAATATCTATACCTCTATTAACAGTCTTAAGGATCAGAGATGTTATCCGAAGGCTCTGCGAGGCATCTCCACTTGTTTGTCCAAGAAAAAGAGGAAGCCGATCTTCCCAAAAGGTCTGGATTCGGGATGTTCCCATCTAGGTATGTTCTTGCCTAACCCCGGCGCCAGCAGGTATTGTTCTGGATATCCGGTATTTCCCCAATTACACTATTATATACGTAATAACGCTAACAAATACCCATACAGCAGCGAAGCGCTTTCCTGAGGTAGGCCCCCACACCAAATAAGTCATTCAGGAAGAAAATCTATTCTATGGTCTATGGTCATTCATTCATTGGGCAAAGACAAGTAATAACATCAATGGGTCTCTGGCAGGCAGTCTCTCATAGTAAGTTTCATAGACCGTCTGTTGTGGGGAAAAATGCCTATGCAGGATGATCCTATCCACCTAAGGTGTGACAGTGCCTTAGCAACAAACAGAAACAGCTATTCTAGTATTCTTCCTTTATGAATTAAGAATGAAGAGAGATGGATGGACTAACCGGTGTCTTCCGTTTGTCCCTCGATCCAGTTTCTATTCTCTTTGAGAGTTCCCAGCTACTTGCCTTCTCACTCGCCCAGCTTCAACAGGTTTCTGCAAGATCACAAGAAGAGAACACTACACAAAGACATAGATTCATATTCATAACTAGTTCAGGATTAGAAATAAACTAAACATACTAATGCAATCATACATCAAAGATACATCAGTATATAGGAGAAACCAAGATAGCTTTATTGATGAATAACAAGGTTCAGGAGGAGATACAACCAAGAGGGCTCCAATCCAGCATCTCCTTCCCATCAAATGAAATTCCTATCTTCACCTTCCTTCAAAGCATTAAGCACCCAATGATTCCAATCTCAAACCAACAGCAATTCTTTGCAATAACAAAATTCCAGCCTCCTGGATCTCATGGAGGAGAGATCCATATATAGATGTTTGGAGAGAGGATGAGTCAGCTTGAGATCTGACTAGTGTCCTCTCCCTCTGTCAGTTCTTGCTTCCACTTGGAGACTAAGAGCCTCTTACTCATCACTAGTCGAATTCCTTGAGGCAAGTGTCATTGGAGAAGATTCTGGAAGCTTCCAGGGTCTTTCCACCTTGTTGAATGAACTTGCCATTTGTCACTTCCCGCTCAGCGCACCCTGGTAGTGCTTCTACCTACGTTGCAGTGCACCTAGCCAGTGTAATCTCTGCATTTCAGCGCAGACAGCTAGTGGAGCCTCTGAATTGATCCTGAATTGACTTGTTTTTGAGCAGTTTCTGGTGGAGAACTTCTGTGAATTGCTGTGGTTTGTTAGCCTTGTTCCTCTAGGGGTAGGAACAACATGTTTAGGGACTTTGGATCCCTTAGATTATGGACATTTCATGCTTATAGCTGTAAGGCACAAAAATGTCTATAACAGTTGCCCCCTAAAGTATGAGGCCGTTTATCGGGTGAAATGCTTTATTAGGAGGATCCAAAGTTCTTTCAATGCTGGGAGGAGACCTGTAATAAGATACAATACAATACATTGTTTTTCATACTGCTTTCATGATCTAGCTGAGGCGGGCATTCCCATGCTCAGCTTTATAAATTCATTTTTCTGTACATAGAACAGACAATCGTCTGATGGTAGACTGATAATTTTGATGAAATTATCATCCTTTGGGTAGGATGATCATCTGCTGCAATGATGTACATGTCAATGTCTTTATCTTTCCTGAATATATATCGCAGCCCGGATGGATGAAACTAGATCCGGGGTCTTCAAACTCGTTCGATCTTCACTCTAAGTACAAGTCGATCCATGTGAGAAATGTTCTGAAGTCGAACATGGAAAGACATCGCTTGATTACCGGTCAATGAGGTAAACCGTTAACAAGCGCGAGAGGAATCACCGATAATGATAATGACCCTCAAGGTACTGTAGTACAATTCACGTGGTGTGAATAAAGGACTTGGCGTCGAACACCACGCAAAATCTTTCGGTCGAAGGTCATTGATGTATACCTGTCGCCGGAAGTGAGAAACTTGCCATTGAGGCTTGCAAGCTTCAAAGTACTGAAGGGGGTGTTCCTAGATCAACTTCTTGGATAATGAGCTGATGTCGACAAGAAGCGATCCGTCAAAGGAGGGCCTTAATGAATCCCACATCAATGACACGAAACGGAGCTAATGATTTTGATGGAGGTGAAAACGATCTGATGACATATGATTTAGGGTGGCGGTCATGAAAGAGTATAATGTATGGTAGTGGATGGGACACAGGTGACTTCTCTGAACGACATCTCTTGAACATATGGCGACACTTATGCGATGGATCGGTAGCATTACCCCAAATATGGATGGTATGGCGAGACCATGGTGATGTGACCGGTGAATGAAACAACCCAACCCGACTGTGGTACGGAGGAAAAGTGTCATGTTCAAGAGCGACTTGCTACCATCAAAGTTTTCTTGAGTTTCTCCCAATTTTTCCCCAGTCATTGCTGACCAGTACCTCTTTATTTTTGTCAAGCTTGACGAGGATAACATATAATTGTTCTATAACTTGCCCTTCGGGAAAGCCCATCGCTATGTTTTAACGAGCCTAGCGATAGTGAAACTCATTCTCGTCTAAAGACAAGTTTGTCGCTATTTAATGCTTTTAACGAGTCTAACGACAAAGATAACTCGGTCCTTTTCATTTTTAGAGAGTCTGAAAAGGTACGTAAAGTCAACTCCGAAAGTCCTTTTTCGTCATCTAATCCCTTAAGTCCGAAAAAGTATAAAATAATACAGAAGGGATGAGTTTTCGATAGTTTTAACGAGCCGAACAAAACAAGCGCTCGATCTTTTTGTGCAATAATCCCTCAGGTCCAAAAAGATTAAAATCTAGAGGAGGGATAGCACTTCCGGTCGCTTTAACGAGCTGGAAGGCAAAAACTCGGCAATCTTTTCATATTTTACGAGTCAGATGAAAAGAGCTTAAAGAAGACTCGTCTTTTGAGGAATGAGTGATAAAACGGGTTAGCAGCTGATTCCAGGTACGGGTTGGAATTTTCCAATCACGGCAGTGTCACAAGGATGGCTAGTGAAATCACTCTTCGCAGCTGTTCCTCAAAATGGGTAAACAATCATATGGAGGTGAACGATCGGCCAATGGAAAAGTGGAGGTGACGGTGCAAACACGACCAAGGCTTTAATGGCTGATAATGTTACATTCACAGTGGTTATTTACCGGAAGATGGTTCATTTTTTAACGAGCTTAAACACGGAAAAACACTGCTCAGTCTTATGTTTATTTTCTAACGAGCATGAACTATGCGCTAAAATTGCTCGGATCTCGTGTTTATTTTTTAACGAGCATGAACTGTGTGCTAAAATTGCTCGATTAATCCAGTCATATGATAAGAATGTCTCATTGAAGATGCTATTTTTTATGGAGCTTAGATCTTACAAAGCTTTGCTCCGGATCCTTTCGTTATGCAAGTTCAGAAATGACTAATCCTACGAGTTTAAAGGGTTAGACCTACAGGTTTAAAGGGAGGACCTAAAAATTTAAAAAATAAATAGTCGCCCCTTGCTTGCATTCCAAAAGGTTTGCATGTCCCCAGGCATAAAGTACGATTTCAAGGTTACCCCTTCTTAGTCCAATAAAACATTTGTTTTACCGGGAGAGGCCTACCTCTTTCAGGTTACCCAAAGATTGTCTCGTTAATCTTTCAAACAAAACACTTCTTCGGCGATATCTACCAAGATAGACAAAGGTGAGTGACAACGAGTGCCAAACACATAACTTTAACAAAAGAATCTTATTCCAGAACAACCCCACTTCCAACCACGGACGGGGTACGGACTAGTCATATTCTCTCGCGGAAACCTACCTTATACCCAAAGTTTTCCTGCCGAAGCAGACCAGGATGCATGCCCCCTGGGTTCCAGTCATATCCTTCCGAATTACTCGCGCTCATCGGGAGGACGGACCGTGGGTTGAGACATTTCTTGCGTGAAGAGACCATTTAGGGAAGGTATATGACTATTTGCGATGCGTGATCCGGGAAATGAAAGCTGGTCCACGAGCTTGACCACTCTTCCTTCGTGCGGAAAACACATTACTCTAAAGAGTGAGGAGACGATGGCTCCCATGCAATATATATAGTCTCGTCCAAGGAGTAGGTTATAATCCAAGGGTCCTTGAACGACCATCACGTTCATTTGAACGGTCTTCCCTTTCAATGTGATAGGCACATTGGGGAGGATCCCTAAAGGTCGACTGGTTCCTTTATCAAAGCCTGTCAGATTTCTCATTTCAGGCAAAAGCGCTGGCGAACCAAGCGCTTTCCAAGCAATAGAGGAAAGGATACTCACAGATGCCCCCTCATCAATGATGGTGCCAACCATTACCATTCTATATATTTGGACGATAATTCTGAATGGTATGCTTGCTGGCAAACGGGGTCTGCCTAGTTGGTTCCAGTCGAAGGAGACAACTAGGTTGCTTGGTGGTGGGACCGAATATACGGCCGGGTATGACTCTGACGAAGTTCCTTCCTGCGATAAAGGAATGCGCAAATTGCCCCCTTGTTCGTCGGAGTCTGTGTTGATGAAGAGAATTTGGACGGTGTCGTCTTTATTCTCCTCTGTGACGGTATCATTCGAAGATAGAGCCTCTGAAGGCAAAACTGGGTCAACTGCCACCTCAACCTTTTGACTTTCGTCAAGTATGGATTCAGACAGTTCATCCTCAATGATAGGTGCTTCGGCTGACCACCTGAGTGGGCCAGCCGGGTTCTCAATTGGTGAAGGACTTGGCAGGAGTTTTTGATATCCAGGAGGAAGTTGCACCGGCAAAACCGGGCGATCTTCCAAAACTCTTTTAGCCTCGTCTAAGAAGGTACAACGGTGGATGGCACGGTCGCCTTCACACAATTTGCAGGGAAATCTAGCTTTCCCTCTTTGTCCTGTGGCTTCACTTTCACTAGTTGACGGTGTGCTGTCAACATGGCTATCAAAGGTTGACGCCACCGAATTGTGCAAACGGGGAGACCAGTCCCTTAGTATCCGAGGGATGCAGGGACAATCTCTGTGGAAGTGGTCTCCCTTGCATATGACACATGGCGATTTAGGCCTAGTCAGTGCTGTGTGTGGATTTTTGTCAGACGTCACTTGTTTGCCCCCAGTCGCTTTTGGCTCCTTCTTCTTCTTCTCTTTCTTCTTCTTTTCCTTCTTCTCCTTAGGCACTTGGTTTTTTGTTTTACCAATTCCATCAAGCGAAGAGGAAGGAGGAGAGGAAGAATTAGATGAAGTAGAAGGCTGGTGGGTAACTCTGGTCTGGTCTAACTGTTGATTCGACTGTTCAGGAATAGTGGTGTTCTGAACGACATTGGTTGAAAAGAGCCAGACCAGCAAGCCAATTGTCAGTCCTGGAAGCGACAATGTGGCCATATGGGGCGCACCAACATCTCCCCAAGAGGAGAAGGGACTAGGATTTCCACCAAGGGGAATTCCTTGGTTGGTGTGCTCCATTTTCTCAACCTAAAGATCAACGCAGGAAGAAGGGGTGATTGTTCCGTTTAAAATAAATTTTAACGACGCTTTAGACACAACTTGCTTTTTCAATTTTAAAGAGTCGAGAAAAAGCTAAAGATGACTCTAGTCTCCTTCGATGTTTTAACGAGCCCGAAGTGACAAATGCTCGGATGGACTTTTTCCGTTATAGAGTCTGAAAAAGGCCAAAAGAAACTGCTCTGGAGTTCTAGGTAGAGGGTGTGCCAAACTTTTCGCAAAACCGCAGAATATTTTTTAATGTACAGGCGGTCAATCTTCCTGAATGCTGTGTTCAGTGCATTCCGATCAGTAGGGCGGCCGACACAGCTTCCTAAGGATAAAGGTTTTATGCCTATAGGGGTCTCCCAATATATACTCGATGGTACGTGGGAGCACAATCCATACTGGTGCTATCGTCCCTCAGGAGGAATCACCCACCATCAGCGAGATCGACAGTCACCAGGTTTTACGACGCCGGAACACGTCTCTAGCCTAGACCTCTATGTTGTGCGTTAAGTTACAAAGCGTTGTTAAGTTCATTCAATTTATTTTAGGTTGATCTTTCTTAGAAGTTTGCCTTTTTGGATCACCACGAGATGTATGATACAATTCCTAAATGCAGTCTAAAGATGATAAGAAAGCTTTTTATATCTTTTCAACAATGAAAATCCTAGCTACAAAGGGAAAAGAAAGACACCATCTTTTCTCAGAGAGCAATCAGCACACTCTAAATGCACTTTTCCAAAATCAAACATGCAAACTATCAAGATGCAAATGCACAATGCAGGTGTTTGTTTTCCTCTCTCTTAATATTGATGCCTAAAAAGAAAGCTTTTTGTACAACTTTGAATTTGCTTTTAAATAAAAAATACAAACAAGTTTACTTTTTCGAAATCAGAAAGGGTAGAAGAGAATACAACATCTTACGACTTTCGAAATGAACACTTGTTTCGACACTTAAAAGAGACAAACTCAAACCAAAAGCAAAAGTAAATGTATAATCAACTGTAAACAGCCAATGAACTCTCTCCTAAGATCACAATCAACAAATCTGAATCAAGGGCTACAGGATGACTATTTCACTCTTGCAAAGGAAAACTGTAAATGACGCCACAAACACATAAAAACACTCACAGGATTTTTGTACAAAAGGAGGCGGAATTTAAGCAGAGAAAAGGAGTTATCAGACAGGTACCTATGTTGGTTACAGGCTGTAGAAATCAGAGATCAAAACAAGGCAAAACAGAGTAGAGAACCCCAGCTGCACAAGGCCTAACTGGATCAGCGCACTCAGAACCTCTTCACAGAGTCTGCGCTGAAGGAGAAAAGAGAGTTTCTCACTGGGTTCTGGGTTACAGTTTGCTATTTAATCTACAGTTTCAGGCCAAATCAAAGCAACAAGCAAGGTACAATCAAAGGGATGCTTTGAGGGAGGGCTAAGATCTATCACAAAGGATCATCAAATCATTTGTGAGTCCATTGTTCAGATCATAGACAAATCCAGTGATTGGATCAAAGCAACAGCTGTCTACTTTGCATCTGAGAATAGCAGATGCAGTTCGATTGTTGTTGTTGAGTCTATGAAACAAACAATGATAGAGACACAAATAAAATGACTAAACAGATCTCCCCAGCGGAGTCGCCAATTTGTTGTGGGGAAAAATGCCTATGCAGGACGATCCTATCCACCTAAGGTGTGACAGTGCCTTAGCAACAAACAGAAACAGCTATTCTAGTATTCTTCCTTTATGAATTAAGAATGAAGAGAGATGGATGGACTAACCGGTGTCTTCCGTTTGTCCCTCGATCCAGTTTCTCTTCTCTTTGAGAGTTCCCAGCTACTTGCCTTCTCGCTCGCCCAGCTTCAACAGGTTTCTGCAAGATCACAAGAAGAGAACACTACACAAAGACATAGATTCATATTCATAACTAGTTCAGGATTAGAAATAAACTAAACATACTAATGCAATCATACATCAAAGATACATCAGTATATAGGAGAAACCAAGATAGCTTTATTGATGAATAACAAGGTTCAGGAGGAGATACAACCAAGAGGGCTCCAATCCAGCATCTCCTTCCCATCAAATGAAATTCCTATCTTCACCTTCCTTCAAAGCATTAAGCACCCAATGATTCCAATCTCAAACCAACAGCAATTCTTTGCAATAACAAAATTCCAGCCTCCTGGATCTCATGGAGGAGAGATCCATATATAGATGTTTGGAGAGAGGATGAGTCAGCTTGAGATCTGACTAGTGTTCTCTCCCTTTGTCAGTTCTTGCTTCCACTTGGAGACTAAGAGCCTCTTACTCATCACTAGTCGAATTCCTTGAGGCAAGTGTCATTGGAGAAGATTCTGGAAGTTTCTAGGGTCTTTCCACCTCGTTGAATGAACTTGCCATTTATCACTTCCCGCTCAGCGCACCCTGGTAGTGCTTCTACCTGCGTTGCAGTGCACCTAGCCAGTGTAATCTCTGCATTTCAGGGCAGACAGCTAGTGGAGCCTCTGAATTGATCCTGAATTGACTTGTTTTTGAGCAGTTTCTGGTGGAGAACTTCTGTGAATTGCTGTGGTTTGTTAGCCTTGTTCCTCTAGGGGTAGGAACAACATGTTTAGGGACTTTGGATCCCTTAGATTATGGACATTTCATGCTTATAGTTGTAAGGCACAAAAATGTCTATAACACCGTCCATACAAGAAATAGAACTAATAGCCATAGTATTTCGTATACCGCGTATCCAAGAAATAGAACCAATAGCTTCTTGGTTTAATAGGAAGTCTATAAGTCTTTCATAGGCAGCCCATCATTTCATAGTCCATCAAACTCTAAACCCTGTACAAGCTATAAGAAAATAATCTCTTTTTGGTAGTTCCGGATTTCATATAGTAGTTCCGGATTTCATAGTTCAACGTGGGATTCATAACATCAAATCATCGACCCTGCATCGTGAAATAAGCTACTTACTTACATTGTTATATATGTCACACCCTTCGACTGATCATGGCTCAAAAGAGTGAATAGATTCTTTGTAGTGATCATACTGGATATTAGGGTTTTCTCTCACTAGTCATCATACTTGATCTGAGGCTTCGATGAATAAACCAACCCTGCTCCTCATATCTGACTATATAATCTAATCATATCATATCTGAGAATAGCTCTCGTCTAGTGGTTATATCTCGTCTAGTGGTGAAAAGAGGAAATCATATGCTAGTCCATACATGAGAAAACTCTCTTTATTAGCGTACATGATGAACTGCATAATGTTGTTAGGTCAGGCATAAGGAATCAATGAGGCAAGCTTAGTCCATACATAATGACTCTTTCATGTTTTGGATTTGACTTGGACGCGAACTCCCCACCGACCCGAGGGAGGATCAAGCTACGTAACTTGGTTGAAGCAAGTGGGACGAAAACATAATGACTTAATGTCCTACTTGGGGGTGATTCGTCTGCCTTCTCTTCACTCACTCTAGGCATCATTCCTTGCACTAGGAAGCACAAGCCCCTCCGGGACCTTGCTTTCCTAACATCAAGAAAGCAATAAATTCATTTGACTTATTGGGTGGGGGGGCATTGGTCGAGCCCTCTCCTTAACAGTCGAGCGTTCGTTACCTCACCCTGCCAGGGGAATCCTCTCCTTATCAGTCGAGCCCCCTGTCGGGTCCTTGCACTAGGAAGCGCAAGCCCCTCTGGGACCTTGGTCACTTCGCTCGCTAGCATCTCTCTCTCCCTAGCATCATTTGGAGGGGCCTGTAGCCTCCTCGGCTTCACCTCTTTCTTCCTCATTCCTTCTCCAGCTAGCTCCCGCCTGCCTCTTATCGATGCTCTAGTCCTCCCTCCCTGTTGTTCTCTAGTCGTTTTTCATTTATATTCTCTCAGCCTGCTTTCTTAGGTGCGGTGGTTATCCCCGTCTGTCTGGCCTACTGTTGTTCTCCTTTTCTTCATTCTTTTTGTTGTGTTCATTGTAGGGTCTTGGGTTTGGTGTAGGCGTGGGGGGTCTAGTCGATCCGGTTTGTCGGTGGGTCCGGCTTTGTCGGTCGGTCAGGTTCAGGGCTTCCGGTTTCCCATTCGGAGTGGAGGGGTGGAGAGGGGGAGGGGTCCCGATCCGAGTTATGGTTTCCGATTTCAGGTTCCTCTTCTCTTTATCCTGTGCCATTTGTAGATGTGAAATACACATAGGGAGGGGGCAGTACCCCGCATGTGATTGGAGGAAAAAAAGTGGGACAGGGTAGGTAGGGTAGACATTAGTATCCAGTTTTATCTGGTCTGGGAAAGAATAATCCCAATAGGATGAGAAGAAGACAGACAGGGAGTAGAAAGGAGAGAAAAATGTGTGTGATTTGAAACATGATTGAATAATATCGTGTACAAAGAGAGATTTCATTATATATGTAATTACGCTATTTCAGAATTGATAAAATACGAGTAGCTGAGAAATGAACTAATGCAAACCTAGTGGTAAATGAAAGAGTAATAAAGTGGCGTATTGAGATGATAGAGAGTTCGAACGGCGGGGCAAGATATGGTAAATAGAAGACCCCCACACCAAATAAGTCAAATTCAGGTGGCGTTTACCATCCAACTATACCAGCAAGAGAGAGAGAAGAGCCAGAAGCCCTGTAGCATTAAAGAGGAAGCAGCCAGACCTCTACCCCTGAACTAGAACTCTACGAATCCTGAGCCTTCGACCTCGATCTCTACCGCTACCGAACGCCATCGGGAAATGTTCTTACCTAGACAATATGGAAGCAAGGAATCAACAAGCGGTAGATATGATTATTCACTGGTTGAGGTTCATACAACATTCAGAAATAGCCTCATATAGCTGACAGAAGAAAGCACCTAACATAGCCGACAGACATACCACAGGAAAAGGCCACCCCGCATAGCTGCCTACATAGCCCCACATGGATGACATAGCCAACTCACTTAGCCAATCATAGATAGAAAGAGGGTCTGTGCCAATAGCCGATAGTCGATACAGGTCTTGATGCACTCGATGACAGGTGGTGATTCACTAGATGCTGGTACTCTATGATCCAGGTGTCAATATACTTGATGCCAGTCATAGCTAGGATAGGATACTCAGCTACTCAGTTGGGCTTGGATACTCCACCGGGGCTACTTGGATACTCCACTTGGCTTTGTTACTTGGCTTGACTTGAATCTTTATATGGAACAACTTTGTCATCTCCTTCTCCTCTTTGTGAGGGAGACTACTCAAGCTCACCTCCTTTTGCACTATTGTTAGGAAGAGTTTTTCCGTCCACATCTGAGGTACTTTCTCTCTCCTTCCCCATGTCCACACTTATAAGATTATTATTCTTGGACTCCTGCTTGTAGTTCTAGGGATTTAGCTCTAGATGCATCTTCCAAAATTTTTCTTAATAGACACTATCAATGTTGCAATGGTGAGAGTGGTTGTTAGGATTCTTGCACACATATGCAGTGGTGCCAAGTCTTCTTACCAAAACTATCAATCGTTGTTAAAGCAAGTGATCACTATAAATTCTCGGCTCTGTATGAATCGTAAGACTCTACCTATTTTGAATTAACGTATGTAACGCATCTTCATTCCATCCCTCTATTCCAAGTAATACCACCATTCTTGTGTTCCCGGTAAGTGAGACCGTGTGTTTTAGTTCGAGGGCTATGGTTCTGTCGAGGTCTAGATTCGAGGTAGAGTTCTATGGTTCCGTAGCAATATAGTTGGTGGGGTCCATTTCCTCTCGTCCACCCTAGGCTGCTTTACACCCGGAAAATCTGTGTTCTTGGGGCAGTAAGAGGGTCTTTGCCTCAGATAATTGTTCCAAAGGGAGGAAGAGAGGCCAAGGCACTTCTGCTAGCATTTTGGATCTTTTCTTTATCACTACTTAACCTGCTATATAGAAAACACCAATGGAAACAACATCTAAATCACCAAAAGCAGCCTATTCTTAACCAAGAAAGAAATTCATCTACAACAACTAATCCATAAACTAAAACAAAGCATATAAATACAAACAAGAGGATCTTGGCTTCTTGGATTGGGCCCTAACCCAAGAGCTTCAGCCCTCTGAGGTAACTCAGTGCTAGCTCAAAAAGGATCTCATCTTTATTATCAAAATAGTAATAGGATTACATGAAACTGTCACCAAAAGTAAGCTCGAAGTTGAGCAGAGCAAAACTGCAACAAAAATTCAACAAAAAATTCGACCAACTCCCTAGTGAGGCCCTAGGCCCCTCCACTTATACAAATGAAGATTCCAATAGCTTCCTCAAAATTAGGGAGGCTTGGCTCCCAAAACTCGAGATAACATAAGTTATCCTCCACTTGCTCAGCTGCCTCCTAGTGCATTTATTTGGTTGTTTGTGGTCCGAGCTGCATGAAGGAGAATTTGAAGTGGGGAGTAATAAATGAGGGGGATTCCCTTCTGTAAATCCTCTCCTTTGTCCACTTTTAATTATTGTTGCCAATTGTCCATTAAATCTTTGACTTTGTCTTTAAAATTCAACAAAAATCTGCATTAAACACATATTAGACTCCATGGCATCATAACCAACCCAACTCACTCCATAAGCATAAATATAATCAAAAAACATGCAATAAGCTAAGAGAATGGTTGATTAAACTATGTTAGGAGGCAAAATGAGCCCATATAATTACCCATTTATGGGGCTCATCATCACCCCCTTACTGAAGGTGTTGCTCATCCTCTAAGCAACTTAGTCCATCTCCTCATCTTTGATGGCCCTGGTGGCCTCCCTAACATCCCATGCTTCTGATGTGAGCTCCTCTTCTTTTTCATGGAATCCTGCCTTTCTGTCTACCTCTTCCCACTGTTGTTGCTCTTCTTCCTCTTTTTTTCCTTCTAGCATGCCTAGCAGCAGTGGGGGACTCAATTTGAGGCCAATCCAATTGACCTTCAAATTCTGCATGGAGCACTTATACATTGGCACTCTCCTTAATGCCTCTTTCATCCTTGTTGGGGAGTGATACTCCCTGATCTGAAAACTGTGTGGTAAGGTGTTCCACCTCCTCATACAAGCATGAATACAGTCATCCCCAAGTAATCTTTCCATATCCTCAAAATGTGCAATTGCTTGAGCCTGATCATTGATATATTTAGGGGCAATTTGAGGATTATTTGCAAGCAGCTGGTGTGTGATGATGAGAGCCATGGGATCTAATGGCTCAGCTCTAATCATTACGGGCTCATTCTGCTCCTTTAACATCAACTTTCTTATTTTTGTTGCGCTTAACTCCTCATGATTCATCCATGATGCCATGGCCATTAGTTGTAGGTCCCCTAGCCTAGCATTGGGGTCCCACACATTCATGTCTATGAGGGCCATGTTATGCAGATAGAATTCTGCTATTTTTGCCTTGTCTTCTGATGAGCTTTGGTCACACAGGTCCATAAATTGTCTATAATCTTGAAAAGGCATTGTGCCTCTCTGTGCCAAAGTCTTTATCTGAAACTGTAGCCATTGGTACTTGAGGTATAATCCATATGATTTTTCTGGTGTTCTACATTGCAGTGCCTCCATGGACCAACTGGCCATGCATGCCACTTGTGTCTCTTTTTCTTACAGCTATCTTCTTAGCAATTCATTTTCTGTTTCAAGGTGAGTTCTTGTGATTTCTTCTCTATGTCTGGCAACGCTTAATTCTCTGCCCATTTCTCTAAGTTGATTCTCCATATGGCCAATATCCTCAACTCCCTTGGATTTGGTTATTTGCATCCACCTGTGGGTCCTTATTCTTTCTTTCTCCAACTCAAAGAAAAGTAGGATTGCAAATTTTTGTGGAATGATTCTTCCCCCCTCAAGAAGATTGTAGTAAGAGCCCAGAATAGGCTGGGGGTCAGGTTCTTGTGCCTTTGTTGCTTCCTCATTCCCCTGTGGCTGTCCTTCTATCCTCTTTTCAAGTTTTTCGATCTCCTGTAGTCTTGACAAGGTCTCCTGTAGAACAGTTTATGCCTCCTGTAGAACTTTTTTTGAGTCCTGTAGTTCTACTTTTTTCTTCCATGTGGGAGTTCTAGGAGTCCCCCTTTCATAAGTGATAGGTGTCTTGGAAGGGGATTCCTTCCCTTGAGCAGAGGGTGAATCTTCAATTACAATAGGCACTTTAGAAGAAGGTTGGGGTTTCCTTTGTTTGATCCTTGTGCTCTTCCTAGCCCTGAAATACATTGAGGTATACCTCTTCCTCTTTTGTTTTGGTTTAATTGGGGTGCTGAGGGTAGTGAGAGCAGCTTCTGCCTCTCTTTCTAGGGTCTCAGGAGAAACCTCTATCTTTTCTGCCCCTTTTTCTCCTCTTTCTGTCTTTTTCTTTGTCTCTGCTTGTTTTGTTTCTTCCTGCTCTGTTTTGGTTTCTTCCTTCTTTATTTTGGTTTCTTCCTTCTTTGTTTCTTGTTCCTCAGTTTCTTCACCTTCTCCTTCTTGCTACTCTTCCTTCTCACTATCAAAAGGATTGAGATCATATTTGAGAGCCTTTATGTCATCTTCTGCTATCATGTTCCGGAAAATTTCCCATGCTATGGGGATTGTGAAGGTATGGAGGGCTTCTTCCACTAAAGTTTTAATTAACCCATGGTGAGCTAGCTGATCTGGACCTCCTGCCTTTAACTTAATGCTGGAGTCTATGAGGGACTATAGGAGAAAATAGGAGATGCTGAGTTTTTGGGGTGTTGGAGTGTCCATGCCATACCTCAGCTCATGGAGGATTCTAAAATGGTAGCCATAGACTATGTTATACCTCCCTTTACAGGAAATATATTTGATGATTTGGTAACTGACCTCATCCCAAGGGTAGGGTATGCTTGTCCTTCTAATGCCATTTTTGTCTTCTACAGGATGTTCATTGTTTTGGAAGAAGTTTTTCTTGGCAGCCTGTCCAATGGGTTTTTCATCTTTTCTCCAAGGCAATCCAAGAGGAAGGGTGGTAACCCTACTGATAAATTATGGGGTGATTTCCATGTAAAGTCCTCTAAAAGTGACAGTGGCATGGGTCCTTGAGTGAGGGACTAAAGAAAGGGCAAATTCCTGAGCAACTTCTTCATCAAACCCTCGAAATTTCTCAAAAAATGACATCCAATTTGCCCTAGTGAATATGGCTACTACTTGGGGATGTTCATGGAGCCTAGTTGAATTAGTGGGCTCCTTCCTCATGAATCCTCCTTTCATTGTGCTTATACCCCTTTTGAACACCCAATGTACAGATGGAGACAAGAATTTTGAAGAAAACAGGAAAACAGAGGAAAACTGTGTTTTTTTTAAGAAAACAGGCAGAAAATTTTTATGTAATTCCCCTTCTTCTATGGACTCAATTCCTCCTTAAAAATGATATCATTCCTTGCACATATTGATAATCAAGGTGGGTATGCATGGAACCTACCTCCTCAAGCCAGAAATTGAGCAAAAAACCCGTGTTTTCTTCTTAAAAATAGCTCACTGCCCCTCCTGTAGAATTGCCTATAGGTGCTCTTGTAGAACCTATAAGTGCTCCTGTAGAACGCCGATATCAGGAGGATGGATGAGAGCAATGGAGAACGATTCATTCGAGGCTGTGGGGTGGCAAGGAGCTTGCTGCAGCTATGTGGATGAGGATAGAATGAAAGAAAAGGTGGTGAGAGTGTTTCGACGAGAGTACTTATTTCTTCTTTTAGATATTTCCGGTGATGGAGGTGAGCTGGAAAAAATGTATGTTGCCATAAATGGACCATTGGTCCCCACCTACCTTGTCATCATGGTTTCTTCCCGCAATCACCTCTCATCATTGCATCAGAGTTTGCATGCCCTCCACTACCTGTCCTTTGGATCTTTCTCTGAGTTGACTATGCGCACGTGTAGTGGCATCTTCTGATGAGTGCAGTCAACTGGATGAAGGTGCCCCAGTTAACTGGCCACCTTTTCTCATTCAACCCTAACCATCTCATTCACTTGTGCATATCTTTCAATTGCACAAATGCAATAGAGGAGCGGGTTAGTCACTTACCAGTAAGTTGAATGTATGTGTTGTGAGGTATTTTGGCTCCTCTTGTTGCTACATGCTTGTATTTCCTTTGCTGCATGCCTGTATTTCCTTTGATGCATACTCTCTACTGTCTGATGTGTGGCTATTTGTATTGTGCAGGTATCCTCTGGCTAGATCTAAATTCAGATGTCTCCTTCAATCCCATGGTTGAACTTCTTTTTCTGTTGTAGCTTGATTTTAATGGGATCAGCTGCTACAGGAATTCCTACAGGAGCTCCTGTAGCTGCTTCTCCCTTTAAAAATTTTGCTAATTTTTTTATGCTAGGAGCTGTGAAGATGATGCTAGAGATGCTGATGGAGATGGAGAAGTACTAGGTAAGCTGCAGCTGAGATTTGAGGTGCTGCTACCTTTATTTTTTGTTTTTTCTAAAAACTGGTTTTCTGTGTTTTTCTGTGACATGAAGGAAAAAATGATGATGATGATGTGATGCAGGTGCGGAATGGATGGAAAGGAGGGTTGATAGCTGTAAGAGGATTTACATGCTCTTCATGAACCTTCCTAGGCCCTCAAACTGCTTTTTGGAACCATTTCTAGCTCTCTGTGATTCCTACAGGAGCCTCCTATAGAAAACATAGGGCCTCCTGTAGAACACACAGTTTCCGGAAAAAATAAAAATAAAAATAAATTAAATAAATAAATAAAATAAAAATAAATAGATTAATTAAATTAAATTAAAAAATTAAAAAAATTAAAAAATAAAAAATAAAATAAACTAAAATAAAACAAAATAAAAATATAAAAAAAAAAAAAAAAAATTATATATATATATAGGCTCTATGGCATCTCTCTTACTCCCTGTGGTCCTCCTGCAACCTGCAATGCACATTAAATTCAATTTCTTTTTCTTCTTTTCTCTGTTTTTTTTTTGAAAGACAACTAGAGCGCCTCAAGGAGGTTTTCACCCTGACTGCCTGCCCTGGGCACCTCCAAGGGATGTTTTCACCTAGGGATCTTATTCTTTTTTCTTTTTGTTGTTTTTGGCATCAGTGGGCTGCCTCAGAAGAGGTTTTCAACCCAATGATGGGACTCAAGCGCCTCATGGAGGTTTTCACTTGAGTCCTTATTATTTTTTCTTTCTTTTTCTATTTCTTCAGTGTGTGGAGGCTAATACATTCTCCACTACCATCACTGTCTTATTCAGATCTTTAATGAACTCTCGCTTGGAGAGGGGATTATTGTAACTTTTCAACCTATGTCCATTGACAAGCATGGGGATGGCTTCCTCATCAATGGTTCTGATCAGAACTGAACCATTGTCATTGCATTTTTCCACAGTGTAGGGCCCAAGCCATCTTGTCCTCAGCTTGCCTTTGATGTCTTTATACCTTGAATCATAGAGTAGTGCCCAATCTCCCTCTTGGAATTGCTTCTCCTTGATATTTTTTTCATGCCATATCTTCCTCTAAAGCTGAACTACCTCTGTGTGGAGAAGGGCCTGCAATATTTGTTCATCAAATCCATTGAGCTGGATTAGTCTCTCCTTCTATGCATACAGTCTAGGTCTAGCTGAGCTACCATCCTTAGTGTATTGAATTCAAATTCTATTGACAGCAAAGCCTTCTTCCCATAGACCAATTCATATGGTTTGAACCCTGTGGTGGTCTTCCGTGTTGTGTTGTAGGCCCGGGTGGCCTCAACTAATATGTTCGCCCAACCTTTCCTGATGTTGCTCACTACCTTGGTTAGAATTCCTTCCAAAGCTCTGTTAGTGACTTCGACCTGCCCATTGGCTTGTGGATGGTAAGGGGTAGAAGTCCTATGCTTGATTTTATGATGTGTGAGCAGGACTTCAATCAAATTGGAAGTGAACTAACTGCCTTAATCTGTGACCAATTCTATTGGATACCCGAACTTATAGAATATTTTTTCTCTCAAGAACTCAACTACTTTTTTCTCTATTGTTGCTTTGATTACTTTTGTTTCTACCCACTTTGTCAGGTAATCGATGCACACAATGATGTATTGCTTCTGTTTTGAAAGAGGGTTGATAGGACCCACAAAGTCCATGCCCCACTTATCAAATGGCTCAACGGTCACTTGAGGTTGCATGGGCGTCTCATCCTTTGGAGTAGGTTTCCCCATCCTTTGACACCGATTACATTGGCTGGTGTATCTCCTCACATATTGATGAAGAGTGGGCCAATAGTAATCTTCCTATCCACAAGGTCCATCATGATAGGTCAGGAGAATGTCAAAAACTTCCTCCTCCCTGACACATCTTCTCAAGATCTGATCTGGGCCAAGTTTGAAGAGATTTCCCCTAATCCAGGTGAAAGGGGTGCTTTTCCTCACGATCTTTCTCTTCTCCTTTGAGGACAGGTGTGGTGGAAATTGTGCTGAAACCAAGTAGTTGGCTATATCAGCAAACCATGGAGAGAGTACTAAGATAAAAAACAAGTGTTCATCTGGCATTTGATCATCCACCATTCCTTCTTCACCTGCAAGCAAATTTACTCTAGACAAAAAGTCAGCAACAAAATTTTCTTTATCAGGCTTATCAGTAATGGTCAAATCAAACTGCTGCAGTAAAAGCAACCATCTAATAATGCGAGCATTTACATCTGGTTTGTTCATTAAATATCTAATTGCAGCATGATCAGTGTGCACAAAGTTTTGATAGCCTGTGATATAATGTCTGAAATTGTTTAAGGAATGCACCACAACTAGGAGTTCCTTCTCGGATATTGTATAGTTTAATTCTGCCTTTGACAAATTTTTTCTTATAAAGTATTTGGCATAAGGTAACTTTTCATCAATTTTTCCTAAGGCTACTCCTATCACTTTGTTCGAGGCATTTGTGTGAATGTGGAAAAGTAGGGCCCAGTTTGGGCCTCTCAAAATTGGGGCAGTCACAAGTTTACTCGTTAAGGTATCTAAGGCTTCTTGACAGTTTTCCAACCAAATAAATTCGACATCTTTTCCTAAAAGACCAAACAAAAAAGAGGTTAACTTATTGAAATCTTTAATGAATCTTCTATAATATCCAGCTAAGCCTAGGAAACTTCTGACATCTCTCACCTTTTGAGGAGCTGGGACCCTTTGGATGATGGCAACTTTGTTGGGGTCCACCTGCAATCCTTGTTGAGATATTGCATGACCTAGCACGGTCCCTTCAGTCATCAAAAATTCACATTTTTCCAGGCTAAGGGACAGGTTCATTTCAATGCACTTGTCCAAAACTTTCCCTAGGTTAAATAAAGCTTCTTGAAAGTTAGAACCATAAGGAGTAAAATCATCCATATATATTTCCACTGCATCATGAACCAGTTCAGAAAATATACTCAATACTGCTCTCTAGAAAGTGGTTGGAGCATTACACAAACCAAAAGGAAGGACTTGGCATGCAAAGGTAACCCAAGGACAAGTGAAAGTGGTCTTATCTTGGTCTTTCGTGCTGATTTGAATCTGATTGTACTCGCTAAACCCATCCAAGAAGGAGAAAAACTTTTTCCCTGCCAGAGCATATAACACTTGATCTATGAAAGGCAAAGGAATATGGTCCTTTTTAGTGGCTTTGTTCAACTCGCGATAGTTGACACAAATTCTCCACTTGCTATTTTTCTTTGGCACTAACACCAAAGGAGAGACCCATTCACTGTCAGAGATGGGGTAGATGAATCCTGCATCAAGTAATTTTTGCAATTCTTCCTTAACAATGTCTTTAAGTGTTGGATTCATCCTCCTTTGAGGCTGCCTGACTAGTTTGCAATCTTCCTTAATGTATATATGATGAGTACATACTGAAGGGTGCACTCCCTTCACCTCCTTATAACTCCAGGCGAAGGCATCTAAATTTTTTCTCAATAAGCTGCACAGCTCCTTCTCCTGGGAAGTGGATAGGGATGGATTGATTTTCAAGCTTCTGTCTGGGTTGAACTCTATATTCTTAATACGGAGAGAGGTCGGTTCGGCCACACAGAGATCCGTTAAGGGATTTTTTTTTGGTTTTTTTCACTATATCTTTCAATGGCAAGGTACTAGGGGGTGGATTCTAAATTAAATTTTCAATGATATCATCCTCATCTTGCAGTTTCCCCACCATGGCAGTTTCTAATGCACAAAGTGGTGCAAAATAGACTTCATCCTCATCCTCCTCCTCCAACCAGAGAGGTAGATCATGTTCTAGCAAGGGTTGGGCAGGAGGGTATAAGGTTAACTGTTTGGACATATGCCCGTTCTTGATGGTCATGTTCCCCGCCCAACAGCTGATGTAGGCATCGGTAGTAGCCAACCAGGGTCTTCCCAGGATGAGAGGATACCCAGTGAGCTTTGCCTTCAGCTGGAGAACTAAGAAATTAGTATGGTACTCCCAAGAATCAATGGATACCATCACATCTTCCACAATCCCTTCAGGGGCCACGGTGGAGCTGTCTGCTAGCTGTAGTATTGTCGTGGTCTTCCTCAAGGAGCCCTGGAGGTTAAGTTTGAGCATGGTGTCCTTCGTCATCACATTAATGGCAGCTCCCAGATCAATCAAGGTATGTGGTATCATGGTGCCATTGATGTGGACAACAACTACTAGGCTTCCAAGGTCCATATATTTCAGACAGATTACCTGCCCCAACATCAGGTCAAACAATTGTCCTATGACATTGATGGTTGGGGCATCTCTCTTGCGCCTGCCTAGATGCCTAAAGCGCTTCTCCTTGATCAACATATTGTATATAGGCACATATTTTATGTCTTGGAGAAGTGGTATCTTCACACATAACTGTTTCAATTCTCCGAGAAGTTTAGTTTCTTCTGGGGTAGGTTGTGTTGTCTCGGATAGTCTCTCAGGAAAGGGTGGAATTGCTTTAGGTCCAATTTCCTCTTTATCTTCCTCAACCTCCCTAGGTGGAGGCTAGCTATCTAGGAGAACATTCCCAGATCACAGGTTAATCTCCTGAATCTCCATAGCATAAGTTGGGCATGATGGTTCCCCCCTATATACTTGTTTAGCCTGTCTGTTGTTCGAGTTCGGGTTTAGTTGGGTAGGCATTTGGGGTTGCCTTGGTGGAGCAGGAGGCAATGGTTGTGGTTGAGCAGGTGGTGGAGGTAAAAGAGAGGGAGGAGAGTTGTACTGGGGCCTCCACCCCTGATGAGATGCATTCCACTGAGGTTTTGGCTAAGCATAGGAGTGAAATGAATGAGCGACTAGTTGGGCATGATATTGAGAAGGAAAGGACCAAGGAGGAGGCATGGACCAAGAAGGATGAGCAGGAGGGCCCCAAGAAGGTATGGAAGTGACTTGGTTGGGGTTGTAGTATGCTTGAGATGTCCCTTGCATCCCCTGATGGTATGGTCTAGGTCAATGAGGTCTCCTTTGGTTCATGAAATAGAGTGGTTCAGTGGCTCCTTCGTCCCCCTGGTATACAACTTTAAGTCTGGGAAAGGAAGGGCACTTATTTGTAGAATGATCTTCTTCATAGACTGAACAAACCTCTATAGAGTTCAATGTACATTCGTTCCTAGGATGCCTTGTGGTGCACCTAGGAAAAAAAATGGCCAAAGCCCTCTCTACTTCCTCTTGTTTCCTTTTGATATGCAAGGTATCCATTTTCATGGCAAGAGTCTGCAGCATATCACTCTTGAAGTCTTCCAGCATGTTTCCAAGTTCACCTTTGATGGATGAATTGGATGAGGAGGTATTGGTTATGGGTCGACTCCCCCTACCTCTCTTTCTGGCTGCTCTAGAATGGTTTCCAAAAACAGCCTTTATGTCCTCATAAGGTAGTTGGTAGATGTCTCCCCCGGTCAGTAGATGGAGGGTGTATAGAAGGTCTTCCAGAATTTCCCCGAGCAGGATCAAATTCAGAGATTCAGGGTCAAGTGTGCACCTGGCCTTTTTGTAACTAAGCTGGAACCTCTCTTCATAATCTTCCAAGGATTCATCACTTCCCATGGTCATTCGAAAGATTTATTCCTTAGTATCTTTTGACCTACAGTAGTCTCGATATTTTTTATTAAAGGCCAACTGCATCTGAGCCCAAGTTGTGATGTTATTTCCAGGTAACCCCATGAACCGGCGCAACGTTGCATCCTTGAGAGTAGAAAGAAATAGTTTCAACTTTTGCTCATCTTCTGCATAGTCATAGGTTTGACAAATGATAGCAAACTCAAACAAGAAGGTGTCAGGATCTTCTGTAGTCAAACCATGGAAGTGAGGTAGGGCTGAAGGACTTATATTCTTCATTTTGGTGTCCCCATTAGTCTCTTGGATGGGAAAGGTACCCTCTATTCTTTCTCCGTTCCCCCAAGCATTTTTGTTTTCAGCCATTTGCTCAGGAGGTATGTTTTCTTCTTATTCTTCCCCTATAGGTTCTTCAAATATGTCTGGTTGTTCACCCAATGGTTCTTCTTGATCATAGCCACTGAAGAAAAGAGAAGATTGGCTCTGTGAAGCAGTGGGGGTGTTGGGCAAAACATTTTCTTGAGTTATCTCTATTCCTATGAGGCATGAAAGGAAATCTTTTTGGTTGGTTTTTGTTTCTTTTTCCCCACACTGATAGTACCTGCAAAGCTATTGCAACTAGTTGAAATAAACTTGCTGAAATGAAATTTGCAGAATTGAAAAGGAAAGCAAGCAAATGCTGAACTTGAAAGAAATTACTAGCCTACTCTTGCTGAAATGAAATTTGCAGAATTGAAAAGGAAAGCAAGGAAATGCAAAAGCTGAAAGAAATGACTATTCTACTTTTTCTGAAATAAACTATTAGCATAATGTTGCAAGAAGAAAATAGAAGAAAGCAGTAATCACAGAATACTCTGACGCTTACCCGGAAATGGCACCAAAAAGTTGTGAGCACCAGTATTGCAGCAATAATGCGGCAACTCCTCGGCTGCCTACTTTACTCTTATCAACCTGGTAGTTCGTAACAAACTTGGAAGCGACGGTGTTGTATGCACAAGTACTAGTTCCTACTATAGGATGTCACTTGGTCAGCTGGTGCAAGATCACTAGGAGCTCAAGCCAACTTCTATGGATTCTAGAGGAAGCTCTATATGTGATGAAAGAAAGGAAAGCTTACTCTATAGAGGCTACTCTACTTGCAGAAAGGAAAAATACTGAAATGTAAAGTAAACCTAGCAAAACCATACTTAACCAACTAATTTTAATTTTGCAGAAAGAAATATGAAAACCATGAAATGAATTCCATTTCCTACTCAAGGAAGTAAACAACACCTACTTAAGCTATTTCTAGAAGAAAATGAGGAAAAAACATCTTTTTGGATTTTTATGTATTTTTTTGTGAATTTGTCATGCATGTAGTTTATTTGTTTGTGAATGTGGCAGTGAATAGGTGGTGATGGAGGGTGGTTTTGGGACTTGAGAGGATGTAGGATGGTGTGGATGGGTCCTAGGAGGTCTCAGATGGTCTCAGATGGTCTTCTGGAGGCTTTTCCCGCAATAAGCTTTTAAAAGGAAGCCTACGGGAAAAATCTACAGGAGGGCACAGGGGATCTACAGGAGGTCTACAGGGGGATGTCGAGAGCATTTTTGAAGGTTTTAAAGGTGTAAGAGTGGGTGGAAAGGGTAGATGAAGGCTAGGATGATGAATTAGGGCGCCTAGGGTTCACCAAGGATCACTAGGAGAGGGAAATATGGTCAGGAGAGAGGAAGAAATCTTATGGAAAAACGCAGAAAACTAAGGCAGAATTGAGGTGAACTTTGGGCGACATGTAGGGCATAGATCAGGGAGAGAATGTGATGGTTGATAGGCTAACCTGCTGTGAGAAGAAATCTACTGCAAAAGAACTGCCAATCAAACAATGAAATCAAGCAAGCAAGGAAATTAAGTACATCAAAAAAAAACAGAATTTTGCATCAAGCTAATCTACTTATGAGCTATGGAAAGAAATGTTGTAAAATACTATAATGAGAGAAAGAATGGAAGAAGTCTGTTGAAAATAAGGAAATGAGCATGATGAAGAAGTTTTGAAGCAAAGAAAACTAAACTATGAACCAATTAGAAAGCTGTAAACACTATTAGTCCTATGAAGGAGGAAAATCTGTGTTTTTGGGGCAACAAGAGGGTCTTTACGTCGGATCATTGTCCCAAAGGGAGGAAGAGAGGCCAAGGCACTACTGCTAGCCTTTTTGATCTTTTCTTTATCACTACTTAACCTACTATATAGAAAACACCAATGGAAACAACCCTCTAAATCACCAAAATCAACCCATTCTTAACCAAGAAAGAAATTCATCTACAACAACTAATCCATAAATTGAAACAAGCATATAAATGCAAACAAGACGAGCTTGGCTGCTTAGATTGGGCCCTAACCCAAGAGCTTCAACCCTCTGAGGTAACTCAGTGCTAGCTCAAAAAGTATCTCATCTTTATTATCAAAATAGTAATAGGATTACATGAAACTGTCACCAAAAGTAAGCTCGAAGTTGAGTAGAGAAAAACTGTAACAAAAATTCAACAAAAAAATCAACCAACTCCCTAGTGAGGCCCTAGGCCTCTCTACTTATACAAATGAAGCTTCTAATAGGTTCCTCAAAATCAGGGAGGCTTGACTCCCAAAACTCGAGATAACATAAGTTATCCTCCACTTTCTCGACTGCCTCCTAGCGCATTGATTTGGATGTTTGTGCTCTGAGCTGCATGAAGGAGAATTTGAAGTGGGGAGTAATAAATGAGGGGGATTCCCTCCTATAAATCCTATCCTTTGTCCACTTCTAATTATTTCTACCAATTTTCCATTAAATCTTTGACTTTGTCTTCAAAATTCAACAAAAATCTACGATAAACACATATTAGACTCCATGGCATCATAACCAACCCAACTCACTCCATAAGCATAAATATAATCAAAAAACATGCAATAAGCTAAGAAAATGGTTGATTAAACTATGTTAGGAGGAAAAATGAGCCCATATAATTACCCATTTATGGGGATCATCAATCTTTTATATGATACTCTTTAAACTCTGTGAATATCCTTTGACCCTGCTAAGTAACCTTTATTGTGCATTTCAGGTTTTTACTGTGTTTTTCAACAGTAAATCCTTTTATTTTTATTTCACATGGTGAAATAATTTGATATGATCTTGATATTTGTCTTCAAACTTTATGCAGGATTTTTCTTTGTAAACCTGGAACAGAAGTTTTTCCCTGCAAAACACAAAAATTGTTAAGAAAACATAGGTGACAGAGGAGGTCTTAAATGGCTTTATTGAGCTTGAAAGGATATTGGAAGGAGTCCGGGGCATATTGGAAGGTAAAACAATTGCTTTATTGGTCGCAGAGGCTTATGGAGGGTTTACTATGAAAATAGGCAAAACAAAGCCAAATGGTGATTTTTTTGGTTTAAACAGAAAAACAGTCTACTTTATGAATTATGGCGCAAAACGAACAGTGGCTATTTTGTCGTTATGCGAGAGGCGATTTTGGTTTTCATCGCACCGCTTATAAGGTGTGGGCGGTTTTGGGAGGGGGTTACCAGAAATGATCTGAGCTTGACACGTAGCAAGGGGAGTTCAATGAAATACCGCTTTTCAAGTGGGTAACGCTCGTACAGAGAGCCAACCCGAAATTTCCTAGGGTCGTTGGATTTGAATGCATTAGATCGAACAGTGGTGGAGCGAAGGAGCAATACAGAGCTATTATGGTGGTATGGTGCTTTATTTTTGGTTAAAGACTAAGATTAGCAGGGTTTTATGTTTAAACAATGGTTTAGGTTTATTCTTCGTTTAAAACATAAAAACAGTTTAACAAAGAAAACCTTTGTAAAACACATATGGCGGACTTGAAATAATATGAATGCGGGCAGATAAATGGCATTGGGTCCAGGCTCCCATCGCATATCGCAATCGCAGTTTAGCAGAGGAAAGGTCCATCGCAAAGAAATGCAATAGGGGCCGGATGCGACGTGGAATAAAACATGGTTAATACTGCACTGGGTCCAGGTTCCCATTGCAATCGGAGATCGCAATGGCGGAGGGTTATTGCTTCAGTCGGGACTTGCACTGAGGGGCAGATGCGATATGGCAATGGATTGTGATATATATTGCGTTGGGTCCGGGCCCATCACAATCGCATATCACAATGCGGGGAGGGTGCATTCATGTTGAAAGGCTTGTGATCCGCCGATGCGATGTTTTATTAAATATATAGTTTTATAATAAAACTAAGGTTTTCAGGTTATTTAATAAAGGGATTTAATAATATACGGGAAAAGGGAATTTTGGGGGTTTAATACTATAGGTTAGTTTTAATATGAAAATATGAGCATAAAAGGGGAAATATATGAAATATGAGTGGAAAGGGGAAATATATGAAATATGATGCGGGAAGGGGAAATACACTAAGTATAATGCTTTTCATGGGTTATTTTCTTTTCGCATATATACATCAGTACTTAGGCTAAACATCATTTTATGGGTTTTTTGGGTAAAAGGGGATTTTACATGGGGTTTTCACTTTTCCTAGGCAAAAAGTATTTTAATCTTAGAAAAAGGGGTTTTTATGGAAAATGAATGAATATGGACTGTATGAAGGTGGGAAGGGGAAATTAGTAAAAATGGGGATGAATGGGAAGTTAATTAATTGATCTTGTGGACCTTCATTTTCTTTGTGTAATTGTCTCATGGACATAGAAATATATGGTAAAATATGATAAATGTACATTTTGTCCAATGAATTATCAAACTTCTGCAACCTTTCTTCTACTTACCCTTTGCTTATCCTGTCATTTTTTTTACTTATTGGGTGCATTTAAGCTAGCAAACCCTTTTCCTTTCTGTTTATTTTACAAAAGAAAACTATCTAATTCTAACCTTATAACATCCAGGGACTCAGATTAAACTGATGAGCACCTTTATTATTCTCTACCTAACTACTGATCTACCAAGATTAAACAATTTGGCCAGATCTTTATTCTCTAACTATAACATCAAATTTAAAGCATGAAGCAGTCAAGATTAAACTATTTGACTGTCATGGGTTGTGGCATTTATGACAAGCTGCACACAACCATTATTTTGCAGAAAAATAGTAGTGGCATTTAGACTTGCTCACTTTCAGAGTTTATTTGTTTTCTTTTCTTTCTAACCTAACATTTTCTTTTTGTCTTTATTTTTTAGGACATCTAACCTAACATTTTCTTTGATATGGACATCATCATCAAGATTTTTTCAAAAACATTTTATTCACTATTGTTATGTCCATATCCTAACTTAACATTTTTTCAAAATATTTTTTATTTTTTGACTATTTTATTCTACCTTATCAAAACCAAAAAATGCTACAACAGGTGTGATGAAAATCACTTTGAAACCGGGCGTGAAGCCTATTAAGCAGAGGTCATATCGCCTTAATCCCAAATACAAGGAAAAGGTTTGATTGGAGTTGGTTTTGTTTAGCACAATTAACTCTGAACCTGGATCAGGACCCACTAAGCCAACACTAGATCCACAACAATTCCTTCTTTAGACACTACATGTCTCAAATACTGAATCTTCTCTTGGTAAAATGAGCATTTACTGAACTTAACATATAGCACATTTTATCTATGTGTTTGAAGAACAACCCAAAGGTGTTGATCATGTTCTTATTTACTCTTGGAGTAAACCAAAATATCATCTATGAATAATATGAAAAATTTGTCAAGAAAAGGACTTAATACATTATTCATAAGGCACATAGAAGTTTCTGGAGCATTAGTGATTCCAAATGGCATCACCACATATTTTGTTGGTATTGATGTGTGTTGCAGTGTTGTAGATGTGTTATTGGTTGGAATTTATGTCAACATCGTTGCTTGGGTTGTAGGTGAGTTGGTTATGTATGTGTATGTGTGGCTGGAGGTGGCTTGTGTATGGATGATGTGTATATGGTCCATGGCATGTCTACTAGATTGGACTAGATTGGATTTGTGATGATACTCTTGATCATGTTTCTACATACATGTGTTGATGGCTGCTACAGGAGTTAGAGTTGAGGAGCCTTGTTGATTAGGTCTCCGTGTCTCAATTTAGATCTCCCATGTTGATTATGTTATACATTGGGCTTGGAAGAGGATATACAAGTGTCATTGAATTCTTGAGATGATTGTACAAGTGTTGGAGGATGTCTGACATGTTGTGAAGCTACATATCGACGACAGAGTTATTGTGGAGAAGTTTAATGGCCCAAGTGCTAGTATGGTTTTTGGTTGGCATCCAAGTCAACCTAGTTTGACTTAAGATGGTGATAGTGATGTTGCAGTGACTTGGTGAATTTTTTTAGAGGTGTCAGTGACTTCTAGAGGTCCTACAAAGGCTTACCAAGCTTTGGAATAAGTTTGGGTAGGTTTTGAGCTGATGAAAGATGATTTTGACGATCCTCTACCCTAGTCGCATGGATGATGGGTCATCAGAGCGATTGAAAGTCTCTAGTCGCTGGGCGATAGGTTTTTGGGAGTGACTGAGGATCTCTAGTTGAGTGTTTACTATGTTATGCATGCGACTGTACCTTTTCATGAGATTTTCTCCACATTCCTCACACAACTTAGCTAATTTTGGTATTGTGGCGAAGCTTATGATCAGAATTTTTCGGCATATGGTCGGAAAAGGTAATAGAGCCTCTAGAAGATTATTACAGTTAAAGGTATTAAAAGGCTAGTGGAGTAAGTGGTTTGATTTGTTCAAGAAGCCTATGTCAACCAATTCTGAAGCATGTGAAAATAATTTTTGAGTGCTCCATAATATGTAGCATTTACTGAGTTAGTCATCACAAAAAAATGATAAATAGAGGAAGGCTTTGAGTCTATTTGGTTGGTTGATTGAGTGCATGAGACCATTCCATTTTGAAGGCCTTGAAAGTGAGTATATATTGTAGCAACTGCTCACATTGTTTTTTAATGTTTTATAAGTGTATTGTGTGTAGAAATCAAAGATAGAGTTGAGAAAAAGATTCAGATTTTATGTGTTGATTGTGGTAGAAATTTGGCAACATGTGGTGTCATAGAGATCAGATATTGTTGTGAGTAGAAGAGAAGAAATAACCCTCTCTAGTAAAAAAAATTTATTTAGATTTGATGAGAAGAACGATGGAGTTTTTGGGTTGCTCCTGTTGAGCGAATTAAGAACCTAGTGTGAAATATTTTGAAACATGGATCGCATGGAGGAAATGAAGGCATGGAACATTTAGAGTAGACATTGATTTGGCAGATTCAGTAGAAGGAAGAAACTTCTCCATCCAATAGGAGTTGGATAGTATAATGGTAGTTGGGCGAGTATCGTTGGTCGTGGGAGCTTCCAGTGGATAGATTTACATAGATCCATGAGAGAAACAATTTTCTTGTCTGATAGGTGCCAACATACTATGAAGGAAGCCAAGTCTTATGACTTATGGGTGTAAGCTAATCCATGTGCAATTTATTCAGCAAAATAATAAAATAATTGAGAAACGCAACATCAATAAGGTGGTTTTCTCCTTAAGGGTTTCCATTAGAAATACGTGTGTTCTTATGTGTGCATGATTGTGTTGATGTTTCCCATGGTTATTATGTTTTGAGTTTAATGTTGTTTTCATATTCAGTTAAGCTAATGTTGTGAATATGCATGACTATTTGATATTGTGGTAAAAAAATTAAAAACATTATATAAAGGTCATCACTATTGATTTAGCCCCCCCTCTCAGTAGTGATCTATTTTCCAACAATTGGTATCAGAGTTGGTGCTCTTCAGTGAATATTGACCGCTTGGATTATAGATCGTAGATCATGGCCAAAACCAAGAAGAGGATGTATCAAAATACAAAGGGTTTAAAGAAGGAAAATATTCAGTCCATTGCAAATGAAGCAACAAATTCAGAAATCTCAGCCAAAGAAGTTGTGTCATGAGGTAATATGTTGAAATCATTTTTGAATTATGATTTTGATGATTTTGTTGAGTTACATAGTGAAGAAGAAATGATGTTGCTCATTTTAAGGCTAAATATGAATCAAAAATGGTTGTAATTAAAGAATTAGTTTCTCAAGTGGATAGACTAACTGTTGCATGTAGAGATCATGAGAAACTATTGCAGATTTGTGATGAGAAGGAGAAAAATATCAAGGAGGAGCTCACTACCTTGAGGACCCAGCCGACAGACTTAAAAATAATTGAAGAAGTAATCTGCAAAAATCAAAAGGAAAAGAATACTATGTAGAAGCACTTGAAAATATAGCATATAAATTGCAAAATAAAATTGAAAAAAAATACCAATAACTTGAAAAGGTTAAGAGCAACATATCAACCAAGGGGGTATCCCCGATGTGAAGTCCCAATTATACCTCACACTCTTTGGTGTAGGATCCCCATCCAGAATATCGGCCCAGTTTCCATATATATCAAAGATATGCCTTGGCTCTAATTGTCACCACGAGAGAGGGATGGAATGGTGTCTTCGAAAAGCAAGGGAGGTGTGCCTGGTGAGTGTGCAGTTGCGAATGTGTCAAGGTTATTCTACTTCAAAGGGGTGGAGAAAAGTGAGCCTCTAAGTGAAAGGTAATAGTACCACCCAGGAAAAGACACACATGAACCAAAAGTATCTGTCTAACATCCAGTGGAATAGTCCACAATGGGTGCAACGGTCGTTACAACCAACAAACAAGGAAATTTCCTATCTAGTATCCTGTGGAATAGTCCATAAGGATGGGACAACAATAACAACCATTACAACACATTCTCAATAAGATAAGATCTAAAATAACCAAAATAGTTCAACTATATTAGTACATGTGAAAGAAAACATGAAATAAAAATGTCCACAAAATAGTCTTACAAACATTCATAGTCCATGCATGAAGAATGTGTTGGTCTTAACAAGCTTCTACTATTAAGAAAAATTTCCAAGACACATGTTTACAATGTACATCACTATCCCAATAGTGGGACATTGGAGCCACTCCTTGCTCCTCAAAGAACTAGCTTATCTCTCTAATGCTTTGCACGAGGAGCCAAGGTGAAAGGTCCTTTACTTATACAATGAGGGGGTATAAACAACCAAGGGTGATGCTTCCCCTTTGTGACTCTTTGACTACCCTCATGACTAATCAACTTCCTATGAATTTTCAACTTACATGACTCTCCATATTCATGTGTATCCTTTGGACTTCCACTTTACAATACATTTGAACATAATATGCATGGTCCACAATAGTAATGTGGCATATGACCACTCATGACATGACATGACATGACACTGCTGACATGGATTGGTGATGTGGCAAAGTCAAGTCACTGTTGTTGCTGAGTGTTGGATGTATTCTTGTATATGCTTTCTCTTCTCCTCTGCTTGACTTGGTGATGCATAGTCTTAAATGAACTTTATTATTGGATGGTAGTTGCAAACTTGTGTCCCTTTGCTTTGCTTTGATAAATGAGGTTGCATGTTTTAGCTGCAAAGATGTCTTTCTACATGCTCCCCTTCTGTATATCCTTCATCATCATCTTGTCATGGTGTAAGAGAGTACCTACATCTGCAACTCACTCATGATGAGATGACATCAATTTGAAAACCCCTAACCTAAGATAGAGCATTTGGATCCTTGAACTGGGCAAAGACTAGGTGACAGGTTAGAAGAGAAGGCCTAGTGACTACGCAATTGCACAGTTCAAGCAGCCAACAATCAAGCTTGATCAGTAAGGTTGCATAGTGTGCAGCTCAAGCTAGACTAAGGGGAATTTTTGTGTAGTCCTCACCAAGGGAAAAAAAAATGACGCAATGCCCACTAAGAGAAAAAATTGCACAGTGCGAACTAAGGGAAAAATTTGTGCAGTGCCCACCGAGGGAAAAAATTGTGAAGTCCCCACTAAGGGAAAAAATTGTGCAGTTCAAGAAGGAAGTGGAGGTTGTGAGATGGGGCCCTAGACGGAAAAACATCATAGTTTTAGGAGGCAAGGGGGGTTGGGCATCTAATATTGTACAATGCATAGCTCAAGGAGGCTTGAAGGACAAAACTACACAGTTTCCGAAGGCAGTGGGGTCCAAATGAGGGAAAGGACATCGGGAAAAGAATTTGCACAATTTTGGGTGCTAAGGGAGGCTAGCTTTCTATGCATTTCACAGTTCCTACAAATAAGGGAAAAGCTTGAGGGTTGAATATGCAAGGTGCGCAGTTCAAGGTAGACTAGGAGACACTACTGCACAATTCTGGAGTTCAAGATTGAGAATTTGGGCTCAGGAATTGCGTAGAGAAACAACCCTGGAGAACAGGGACTATACATTGTGTAGTTCCAAGTAGTAAGGTCACAGCTTAGAGGGCTGATATTTCACAGTACGTAGTTCAGTCGAAGCCTAGTGAAGCTACGTTTCTCGGTCGAGAATATTTTGGGAAAATGGCCAAGTGTGGGATGGGTGATGAACTGTGATGAACCTTGACTGTGATCACACACTTAGCATACTTTGATGACAAAAAAACATAGATAATCAGAACATGTAAAAAAATCATTTTTATCTGTGTGACTACCTCATGATAAAATATAACAATCGTGACACTTCAGATAGGCTTTAAGGTGGCCACGATGACACTTGTGCGATAATGCTCAAGACTTTGTGTCTGGATGTGAAAAATGTTTACATGGTTGGGAAAACTCATATACACAAAGACCAACCTTCAAAACCATCAAAAAAGGCTCGCAAAAATTGTACAATAGTCAAACATGCCAAAAGATGACAGTTAACCCAACATGCAAAAGGGAACAAAGAACTATAAGAAAGCTCATAAAATGAGATCTAGTGTTTGCAACAACAATGTAAAATACCAAGGAAGGCTCTGAAATTTTAGTGTAGGTCAAAATTTTGGAGGATGTTGCAGCAATTATAACACTTGGTGACACACTGGTTGAACTCCATCTTCTCTGTCTTGGTTATCTTCTTTTATGCAAGGCCTTCGTTCTTCAAGGAGTATTGATTCATCATGCAGATCACTTTAGCCTTCCCACTTACCCCATGGAAAAACACAATCCCCTCTATACCTTCTCAGTTGAACACAAAATAATATTCAACATAATCACAATGTTTCGAGTTGGGAGGGGTAGTGTAGCTCGCGAGCTTAATATTTTTAGAGTATAAATTTTCATCTCTTGTGTTGCTCCACTACCACCAGGCCTAGACAGTACCGTGATGGAGTCATGTAGGGAAAAAAGAATTGCTCCGCTACCAGTGAGCCTGGACAATACCCCGATGGAGTTACTTGCTTCACCTCTCTGTGCAAGAAGCCTTTCTCTTCTTTCACCTTTATTTATTTATTTGAAGAGAACTATGCATTGGTACTTATTTATTTTTCCATTGTATCATCCAATAATTGCTCATTTGTGTAATGTAAAGGAGGTTTCCCCCTCGAAGAAGCTGATTTCTAAGGTGTTTATCTATCTTTTCTATCTTTTTGTGAGTTGGTTTCATAACATTTGGTATCAAAGCTTTGGATTCTAGGGTTTCGCTGCTCCAAACAAATTATCTTGGAATTTTCGCTATAACTTTGTTTTTGTGAAATTTCAAAAGCTATAAAACAAACCCATTTGAGCCGAAATCTCACTGAACCTCAAGTACAAATTTCAAATCTTGTCACGCTATATCTTTGGAGATATGATCTGAGGAAGTTAGGGTTTTTGCAAGCTCTAGAATTCCATCTCAAACAGGTCATTGTGGAAGTTTCGCTATAATTTGTTTTCAATGAAGGTTTAGATTCTAAAATTAAAACCCATTTGAGAAAAAATCTTGGTAAAGCTCAGACTCGAATTTCAAATCTTGTTTCACTATATGTTCAGAAATACGGTCCAAGACATTTAAGGTTTCTGCAGGCTCCATAATTGTATCCCAAATAGGTGACCTTGGGAAAATCATCATAACTTTCCTTCTTAGCATCAGATTGAAGTTTCGTAAGAAGTTACATAAAGAGTACCGTCTTTTAATTTCTGTGTATTAGTTTTAGGTCCGAAGGTTGAAAAATTGACACGTGGCACTTCGTACAAGTTCGCTCTTCTGAAAAGGTATATAATCAGGTCATATTGGGAGATTGTGCATAAATATTTCTTGGAGAATCCAATTCCAATCAAACTGGTGGCATTGATAAGAGGACGTAGAGGGCTACCAGAGTTCATAATTTCAAAACTAGGAGATCCGAAATTACATAGTTACAGTCGTTTCAAGATCAAGATCCTAAAATCAAGGAAAGGCGATATGAGGAAGTTTGATGGCAAGAATTTGGTAAATTGGATACTATAGATGGAGAAATATTTTGATCTACATGAGGTGAATTTTTTACAAAAGATACGTATTTCATCTTTATATTTAGAGCCGAATCAATTTTTATGGTATGAAGGTCTTTGTTCTCGTAAACCACTTGTCACGTGGTCAATTTTCACGAAGGAAATGATAGCACATTATGAGGATACAAAGAGAAACACCTTCTTTAGCCAATTGATAAATCCCAAACAAAAGGGTTCAATGGCAAAGAACATTGAGGACTTTCAAAATTTGAATATAAGGGTAAATGATATTCCAAAGAAGCAAAGGATTGATGTCTTCATAGGGACTTTAAAGGATAACATTCAACATGAGGTTCGTCTTTGGGAACCTGATTAATTAGAGAAGGCATTCAGGTTGGCAAGAAAAATTGAAATCGGAATTATGGAAATAAGAAATCCCACCACTCAGGACTATAAATATGGAAGTGATTTTTCTCCTTGCCTTCCACAACCTATAAGGTTTACACCACAACAATTGGAAGAAAAAAAGAGAAAAAGGGATTTGTTACATTTGCGATAGAAAATACACTAAAGGTCATAAGTGTGCCGAGAAGAAATTGTTTTACATAGATTGTGAAGAGGAGGAGGAAGAAAAGGATAAATAAACATAAAAAGAAAAGGTTATACACCAGGAACCAACCCCATAGAAAGAAGAAATGAATCCGACCATATCTTGTAAAGCATTGGCAAGAATTACCACTACTCAAACTCTCAAAATAGAAGGACATATCAAGAAGAAAAAGGTTCAAGAAGTGAAATATCGCATCAAGAAAGAAGAAATGAATCCGACCATATCTTGTAATGCATTGGTCGCAATTACCACTCCTCAAACTATCAAGATAGAAGGACATATCAAGAAGAAAAAAGTAATAGTGTTGATTGATTCAGGAAGTACCCATAAGATGGCCAAGGAATTGAATTGCTTCCTATATCAAAGGAAAGTATTTACAAAAATATATTTATGAGAAGGAAATGTTGGCAAGACTACATGCACTTAAGAAGTGGCAACCTTACATAATGAGAAGATCCCAGTTCAAACAATATTTCTAGAACTTGACGAGGAAGGAAAAATCATATTCGAACCTGGAGCAGTCACAAAAACAAGAACCTGATAACTACAAAATCGATCAATTTTAGATTATCTCATAAAGTGAAAGAACTTGCCCGTTGAATATTCCACATGGGAGGACAAGAATTTTATACAGAAGCATCCAGAACTACTCAAGTGTTGAGGACAACACTTTTTGAAGGAGAGGATCATGTTAGATCCCTATACTACTAGTGTAACCCCTTATTTTTATTAACGCCCTTTTTGTGAGTTGGTTTCATAACATTTGGTATGAAAACTTTGGATTCTAAGGTTTCACTACTCCAAAAAGATCATCCCGGAATTTTCGCTATAATGTTTTTTCTGTGACGTTTCAAAAGCTAAAAAAAAAAACCCATTTGAGCTGAAATCGTACTGAATCTTGAGTAACAATTTCAAATCTTGTCACACTATATTTTCAGATATATGATCTGAGGAAGTTAACGTTTTGCAAGCTCTTGAATTCCATCTCAAACAGGTCATCGTGGAAGTTTCGCTATAATTTTTTTCTACAAAGGTTTAGATTCTAAAATTAAAACCCATTTGATTTGACATCTTGGTAAAGCTTGGACCCAAATTTCAGATCTTGTTTCGCTATATGTTCAGAGATACAGTCCAAGACATTTAAGGTTTCTGCAGGCTCCAGAATACATCCCAAACAGGTGACCTTGGGAAAATATTCATAACTTTCCTTCTGAACATCAGATTGTAGATTTGTAAGAAGTCATAGAATGAGGATGGCCTGTATATTTTTGTGTATCAACTTTAGGTCCTAAGGTTGAAAAATTGACACGTGGAACTTCGTACAAGTTCTCTCTTCTGAAAAGGTATATAATCAAGTCAACTTGGCAGATTGTGCATAAATCTTTCTTGGAGAATCCAATTTCGATTAGACTGGTGGAATTGGAAAGAGGACGCAGAGGGCTACCATAGGTCATAATTTCAAAACTGGTAGATCTGAAATTACATAGTTACACCATAGTTACAGTCATTTCAAGATCGATCTCCTAAAATCAAGAAAAGGCAATATGAGGAAGTTTGATGTGAAGGATCCGGTAAATTGGATACTACAGATGGAGCAATATGTTGATCTACATGAGGTGAAATTGTTACAAAAGGTACGTATTGCATCATTATATTTAGAATCGAATCAATTTTTATGGTATTAAGGGCTTTGTTCTTGTAAACCACTTGTCACGTGGTCAATTTTTACAGAGGAAATGATAGCACATTATGAGGATACAAAGAGAAACACCTTCTTTAGCCAATTGATAAATCTCAAACAAAAGGGTTCAATGGAAAATCACATTGAGGACTTTCAAAAATTGAATATAAGGGTAAATGATATTCCAGAGAAGCAAAGGATTGATGTCTTCATAGGGACTTTAAAGGATAACATTCAACATGAGGTTCATCTTTGGGAACCTAATTCATTGGAGAAGGCATTCAGGTAGGCAAGAAAAATTGAAAGAATAATTATGGAAACAAGAAATGCTACCACTCAAAACTATAAATATGGAAGTGTTTTTGTTCCTTGCCTTCCACAACCTACAAGATTTACACAACAACAACTGGAAGAAAAAGGAGAAAAAGGGCTTTGTTACATTTGTGATAGCAAATACACTAAAGGTCATAAGTATGCTGAGAAGAAATTATTTTACATAGATTGTGAAGAGGAGGAAGAAAAGGATAAAGAAACATCAAAATAAGAGGATATACACCAAGAAACAACCCCATAGAAAGAAGAAATTAATCTGACCATATCTTGTAAAGCATTGGCAAGAGTTACCACTCCTCAAACTCTCAAGATAGAAAAACATATCAAGAAGAAAAAGGTTCAAGAAGTGAAAGATCACATCAAGAAAGAAGAAATGAATCCGACCATATCTTGTAATCCATTGGCTAGAATTACCACTCCTCAAACTATCAATATAGAAGGACATATCAAGAAGAAAAAGGCAATAGTGTTGATTGATTCGGGCAGTACCCATAATTTTATTCATTGTAAGATCGCCGAGGAATTGAATTTCTTCCTATATCCAACACCAGAGTGTCAATTGATGGTTGCAAGTGGAGGAAACATAAATTTATCTGGAAAGTGCCATAATATCAAGCTACCCATGGGAGAATATGTATTTAATAGCCTAATGCTTTCCATTCCAATGGGTGGTGCTGATGTTGTACTAGGAGTCAAATGGATACAATCCTTGGGTACAATAGCTTTTAATTTTCAAGAAATTTTCATCAAATTTTCTTCGGAAGGAAAGGAAGTTGAATTAAGGGGTATCAGAGGGAAACTAGGAAGGATAATCCGCTCTAATGGAATGACAAAGCTTATAAAGAAATAAAAATGAGTTGTAATTGCACAATTATGTTCGCTAGAGGTTCCCACATCGAAATCATTTATTTCTCCATATCTCCAAAAAGTCTTGGACAATCATTCCAAGGTTTTTGAGACTCCCAAAGGCCTCCCACCTATTCGTGATCATGATCATTCTATTCATTTGAATCCAGGAAGTGTTCCTCCAAACATCAGGGTTTACAGATATCCTATGCCCAAAAGAGTGAAATTGGATGTATGGTTGCAGAAATGCTAGAGGCTGGCATAATTCAACCTAGTCAAAGTTCTTTCTTTTCTCCAGTAGTATTTATGCACAAGAATTATGGGTCATGGTGCATGTGTCTATATTATAGAGAACTCAACAAACTCACTATTAAAGATAAATTTCCCATTCCTATCATTGATGAATTATTGGATGAGTTACATGGATTATTTTACTTCACCAAGTTGAATCTTCGTTTAGGATATCATCAAATAAGAATGAAGACTGAAGACATTCCAAAAACAACATTATTGAAGAAAGATGCATTTTCATGGATTCCAAAAGAAACGAAGGCCTTTGAACGTATTAAGAGGCAATGTACCAAGCACCGGTCGTAGCTATGCCAGATTTCACAAAAACCTTTATTGTGGAATATGATGCATCAAGAAATGGAATTGGTGATGTTTTAATGCAAGAAAAAAGACCTGTTGCTTTCGAAAGTCATCCAATCAAAGGAAAGTATTTGCAAAAATCTATTTATGAGAAGGAAATGTTGGCAAGACAACATGCACTTACGGAATGGCGACCCTTACATAATGAGAAGATCCCAGTTCAAACAATATTTCCAAAACTTAACGAGGAAGGAAAAATCATATTAGAACCCGGAGCAGTCATAGAAACAAGAACCCGATAGCTATGAAATCGATCAATTTCAGAGTATCTCATCAAGTGGAAGAACTCACCCGCTGAATATTTGTTGGCCGGATAAATCGTTCTTGCGGACAAGGCCAATCTCCCTAGTATCAAAAGATATCTAGCAACAGAAAGGAAAGCAAATCTACCTTTCTCTAAATATATTGTGATTCATTAATAAAAACTAAGAGGTGTTTTAGACCTTACCTTAAGTCCAACGCTAGTTTGTGACAGCCATCCTTCAACTGTCTGAAAGAGTTTCCTTTTAAGAACATGCAATCACAAACAAGCACACATTAAATAACACGTGCATAGCTAATATAATAAATCATATTCATCATGGTGATCAAGGAATCCATGAAATAAACTATAAAACACAGCTTATTGATAAAAATAAACTTGATTGTATTAACTTTGAAAATAGAAGAACTTTACAACCTTTGGTGCCTTGATGTTGTACAAGCTCCTCCTAGGGTCCGAAACAGGAATCTCCTCTACTTTGACAAGACTCACACTCTTCCAAATGAGATCAATAAGGTAATCTTTCCTCACAAAATCTCAATTAGGAAGACTAAGTTCCGGGAGCGTTTCACCTCAAAAATCTTCAACTTTCAACCTCCTCAGTAACCAGCCCAATGCTTCATTTTATAGTGAAGAGGAAGGAGGTTACAGGTCCACCTATGAAGGGATAGAGTCCTCCTTCAAAGGGATAAGCTCTTCACATCAAGGGGTTAGCTCTTTAAGGTATGGGATGCATGAACCTTAAAGGAGCGAACTTTCCACCTCAAGATTCCTTCTAGAAGCTTCCAGAAATGACTCAAAGTGAGTTTTTAAGAATGTACTTGTGCCTTTTTTACTTTTATAGGGGTCCACACCCATTACACAGAGACAGAGTGTTCAGGTACGCAGGGGACATGACCAGTAGGTTCGGGACCGTAGGTAATGCTAAGAAAAAGTGTGGAACCATTTAGAGAATTTTAAGGGCTTTCTCTTATTTTTCAAGGCTTGACATGAAGAACTGAGGTTTAAGACTTGCAAAGGAGGAAAGTATGAGTGGTGATAGACTCACACCGATTGCAGAATGTCATGGTGACAATATTTTATGCAACAGATTGCCCCCTAAAGTGTGAAGTCTGTAATAGATGAGGATAGCATTTGTCATCTAAAAAGAGTCAAGTACTTTATCATTTCAAGGATCATCCTGTGGACACCCTGGTTGGAACCTGTAAAAACATTCAATAAAAAATATATATATGTGAACATATCATCGCTGAGGTAGGCATTCCCATACTGACTAGAAAACTAACTAAACTGCTCTGATATAGGAATGATTTTGTAATGCATCACAAGTATAGGCATATGTAGACACAGTATGGGCGCAGCCATCTGTTTGTGAATAGTCCATTGTATAATGAATAACAAAATTCCTCGCAGCCTAGATGGTGGAAACTAGATCCAGGGTCTTGATTTCTGCTTCCCGAACTAGTACGATTCTATCCATGTGAATGAATGTGTCGAAGTCGAACATGGTAGAAACCACTTGATTACCAGTCAATGATGTGAACTGTTAACAAGTGTGAGAGAAACCACCAGTTTTGTCAATGGCTCTCAAAGTACTCAGTACAATCCATGAAATGTGAATAGATGAGCTGATGTCGAACATGTCATAGAATCCTTTGATCGAAGGTCAATGATGCAACCTGTCGTCGAAGGCGAGAAACCTGCCATTGAGGCATGCAGATTCCAAGGTACTGACGATTTCTAGATCATCTTTCTAGATAATGAGATGAAGTTGATAGAAAGCGATCCATCGTAGACAAGCCCACAACACGAAATCATAGATCAAGTTTGAAGAAATATATTTGGCAAGGACTAACTCAGGGATGGTCAAGATGGATGATAGATATTTTGCAGATGAATGGTTTATTTGAACTGACCTCTTGAACACATAACGACACTGCAGATGGTTTGGTGACAATTGACCCAAAGCTAATACCCAGAAATCGGCTGAAGACTTTCAATATGGTTTGATTAACTGTTAGGAAAAGGATTTCCCAACCCAGGTGAACAAAAAGTGTCGTGTTCAAGAGTGGTTAAATGCTTTTCTAAAACACAAAGTATAACAAACAGGTTCATTTTTCTCTCTTTCCCCCACCATTTCTGGCAAGTACCTCTTTATTTTTCACAAGCTTGAGGAGGATAACATTTGCTTGGTTATAAGCTCATCCTTCGGATGAGTCCAACTTAGTTTAAAATTCGAACCCTAAGAAGGAGTGGTTCGTTCCTGTTTAAAATTGAACAGGTCCTTTAATGTTAAATTTTAATGAGTCCAGTATAGGAGAAACTCAATGTTTTTCAATTTTAAGGAGTCAAAAGAAAAACTTAAGAAAACTCCATGGTTGTCCTTTTTCGTAAATTTGTGTCCCCCAAGCCCGAAAAAGTATAAAATAATACTTGAGAGAACCGTTTGACCATTACGATCAAGGAGTACTTTTCATAATTAGTGTCCCTGATCTGAAAAAGTAAAAAATCGATCAAAGACACGTCGTTTTATAATCAATATCGAACTTGAAACGACAAAAATCCGGCAATCTTTTCATGTTTATGCGGTCAGAAAAGAGCTGTAAGTGGACCATCCTTTTAATTCCGTTTTAACGAGTTTGAAAGGGAAAAACTTGGCAATCTTTTCATATTTTACGAGTCAGAAAAGAGCTTAAAGAGGACTCGTCTTAGAGGAATGAGTGGTATAAAGGGTAGCAATTGGTTTTAGCGATGGTGGAACTGCTCAAAACATGTAATGGTTAGAGGCTGGCTAACAAAACCACTCATAGATGCAGTCCCTCAGGAAGGGTAAACAACCAAGTGAAAGCATATGATCAGCCAAAGAGATGGTGGCGATGGAACGAAAAACAACCAAGGCTCATCTAACAGAATTTAGCGGATAAAAAAGGCAATCACGAGACGTAAAATGGGTATGGGTTCATTTTTACACAAGCTTGAACCATAGAGAACTCTGCTTGGATTCGGTTTCATGTTTACACAAGCTTGAAACAAAAAACTATGCTTGTTATAAGTTCGCATGCCCCCAACATAATGACGCAAAATGAGGTACATCCTTCAAGCTTCATTGCATTCAACCAGGTGGATGGAATGAAGGTTTACTTTCGAGATCTTGGAAAAACTCGACTCAAAAAGGGAGTTGTTTCATTTTTTCATGAGGTTGACACGAGAAAAGAACTATCCTCAAAACCCTCGTTTCATTTTTAAACGAGCTTGACACAAGACAAGGAACTATGCTTGAAAATCCTTGATGTTGAGAATGCAACAAGATGATGGAGCTTAGTGGAAAGAAGTCGCCTTCACTAAGTGGGCCTGTGGGCTATTTTTGGCACAAAGTCTATTTTTGGCACAAAGTCTATTTTTAGACTATGTCTATTTTTAGACATATGGATCATGGTCTATGAGTTGTAGGATGCTATTTGTGGATGATTGGTCATGTTGGTAAAAATAGATGGACTTCTATTTTTAGACATATGGCGGTTTCTATTTTTAGACTGCTAGGCTAAAAATAGAACAGTCGAATATTAATGTCTCATAATAATATTTGGACTATAAACATTATCTTATCCTCTTGGAGCACTTCAATTTGAGCTACAGATGTGGCACATGCAGCTGTCATAAGGAAATATGCTTTCTTTGTGGGTCAATTGAGCTATTGCATGCAGGACTTCAGTTAGAACTCATGTGGTTGAGTTTCAGTGGAGTTGATTGTGGAGTTGATGGAGTTGTGTTCAGTTTGACTTGGTTGAACTAGTTGTATTTTAGTCTAACTAAAGAATACACTAGTGATGAGTTGTGTGAATTAAATATTAATTAATTCACTAATTATTAACTCATAAAGCAACTGAAGAATACTTCAGTTAACTCAGTGCATGTACAGTTCAGTGGATACAGGTGTTAGAGGTTGAGATTGCTATCAGTTGTGACTATAGTTGTGCATTGTGCATGATTTTTGCACATGCATGGATGGAGATTGCCAATTGTTACAGGGAAAAGTGTCTATTTAGAACTACTCTATCCCACTAAGGTGTGACAGCTGCCTTAGAAACAAACAAAGAAAAACTACTTTTGTTTTTCCTTTATGAATTATAGATAGAGAGGAACAGAAAGACCAACCTCTGTCTTGCGCTAATCCTTCGATTCGATCCCTCTCTTCTTTGATAGTCCTCAGCTACCTGCTCCCTTGCACGCCCAGCTTCAAAAAGTACCTGTAAGATCACAGAAGCATAGCACTATACAAAGACATGGATCTATAATCATAAACAATCTAGGATCAGATGTAAATTGACCATACAAATGTAACAAGCATCGATGATACAAAAGCATGGAGGAAAACTCAAATAGTTTTTATTAATAAACAAGAAAAGATCCAGGAGGAGTTACAACCAGTTGTTCCGACCCAGCATCAACCTCCCAGCAAAGAATCCCCTCTTCACCTCAAACAAAGCTTAGATCACCCAACAATCTGATGTTTGTCTCTAGAAACCAACAGCAATTCCTTACAATATGCAAAATTCCAACCTCTGGATCTGTGGGATGAGGGATCCATATATAGATATTTGTAAGGGGGATGATCAGCTTGTGATTTGATTAGTGTCTTCTCTCTGATAGTTCTTGCTTCCACTTGGAGACTGAAGGCCTCTTACTCATCCTTGGTCGAATTCAGTGAGGCAAGTGTCATAGGAGAAGATTCTGGAAGCTTCCATTGCCTCTCCACCTCGCGGAATGACACTGCCATTTGTCATTTCTCGCCCATCGCACCCCACATAAGGGACTTTTGAAATGCAACGCACCCTCAAAGTGTATTTAGGTGAGATGCAACGCACTTAGCCAGTGGAGCAGTTGCAATGATCCTGTTTTGACCAATTCTGAGCAGTTTTTCATGGAGAACTTCTGGGAGAAGCTGTAATCTGTTGACCTTGTTCTTTTAGGGGTTAGAACAACACTTTTAGGGACTTAGGAGCCCTAGATTTATGGACATTTCATGCTTGGAGTTGCAGGGCCCAAAAATGTCTATAACAGTTGCCCCCTAAAGTATGAGGCTGTTAACCTTTTGGTGTTGGGTGAAATGCTTTATTATGAGGATCCGAAGTTCTTTCAATGCTGGGAGGAGACCTGTAATAAGATACAATACAATACATTATCTTCATACTATTTTCATGATCTAGCTGAGGCGGGCATTCCCATGCTCAGCTTTATAAATTCATTTTCATGTACATAGGACAGACAATCGTCTGAGTGTAGACTGATGATTCTGGTAGAGCCATCATCCTTTTGAGTGGATGATTATCTGTGCAGCAATGATGTACATTTAATGTCTTTATTTTCCCTGAATATATATCGCAGCCCAGATGGATGAAACTAGATCCGGGGTCTTCAATCTCGTTCGATCTTCACTCGAAGTACAAGTCGATCCATGTGAGAAATGTTCTGAAGTCGAACATGGAAAGACATCGCTTGATTACCAATCAATGATGTAAACTATTAACAAGAGTGAGAGGAATCACTGATAATGATAATGACCCTCAAGGTACTGCAGTACAATTCACGTGGTGTGAATAAAGGACTTGGCGTCGAACACCACGCAAAATCTTTCGGTCGAAGGCCATTGATGTAAACCTGTCGCCGGAAGTGAGAAACTTTCCATTGAGGCATGCAAGCTTCAAAGTACTGAATGGGGTGTTCCTAGATCAACTTCTTGGATAATGAGCTGATGTCGACAAGAAGTGATCCGTCACAGGAGGGCCTTAATGAATCCCACATCAATGACACGGAACGGAGCAAATGATTTTAATGGAGGTGAAAACGATCTGGTGATATAAGGTTCAGGGTGGTGGTCATGAAAGAATGGAGTATAATGTATGGTAGTGGGTGAGACACAGGTGAATTCACTGAATGACTTCTCTTGAACATATCGGCGACACTAATGTGATGGATCGGTAGCATTAACCCCAAATGTGGATGGTATGGCGTGACCATGGTGATGTGACCGGTGAATGAAACAACCCAACCCGACTCGGACACGGAGTGGAAGTGTCATGTTCAAGAGTGACTTGCTACCAACAAAGTTTCTTTGAGTTTTCTTCCCAATTTTCCCCAGTCATTGCTAACCAGTACCTCTTTATTTTTGTCAAGCTTGAGGAGGATAACATACGCTTGTTCTATAATTTTCCCTTCGGGCAAACCCATCGCTATGTTTTAACGAGCCTAGCGATAGTGAAACTCGTTCTCATCTATAGACAAGTTTGTCGCTATTAATCTTTTTAACGAGTTTAATGACAAAGATAACTCGGTCCTTTTCAATTTTAGAGAGTCTAAAAAGGAACATAAAGGAAACTCCAAAATTCCTTTTTCGTCATCTAATCCCTTAAGTCTAAAAAAGTATAAAACAATACAGAAGGGATGAATTTTCGATACTTTTAACGAGCCGAACAAAACAAGCGCTCGATATTTTTGTGTAATAATCCCTCAGGTCCAAAAAGATTAAAATCTAGAGGAGGGATAGCACTTCCGGTCCCTTTAACGAGCTGGAGTGGCCAATGGCTGGGCAATCTTTTCATATTTTACGAATCAGTTGAAAAGAGCTTAAAGGAGACTCGTCTTTTGAGGAACGAGTGATAAAATGGGTAGCAGATGATTCCAGGTAAGGTTTGGAATTTTCCAATCACGGCAGTGTTACAAGGATGGCTAGTGAAATCACTCTTCGTAGCTGTTCCTCAAAATGGGTAAACAATCAAATTTGGGTGAATGGTTGGCCAATGCAAAAGTGGAGGTGACAATGCAAACACGACCAAGGCTTTAATGGCTGAAGTACTACATTCACGATGGTTATTTACCAGTGAATAGTTCATTTTTTAATGAGCTTAAACGCGGGGGAAAACATTTGCTCATGTCTTATGTTTATTTTTTAACGAGCTTGAACTATGTGCTAAAACTACTCGATGCGGGTTTATTTTTTAACGAGCTTGAACCCTATAGTAACACTGCTCATGGCGGGTTTATTTTTTAACGAGCTTGAACCCTCCAGTAACACTGCTCGTGGTGGGTTAATTTTTTAACGAGCTTGAACCCTACAGCAACACTGCTCGTGATAAGTTTGCATGCCCCTAGCATAATAACGCAAATCAAGGTGCATGTCCCCCAAGCTTCATTGCATTCAACTCGGTGGTTGGAATGAAGGTTTACCTTCGAGATCTTCGAAAGACTCGACTTTGATTTTACGAGATCGTAATCAAAGACTCGATTTGGAAAGGGAGTCGTTTCATTTTTTAATGAGGTTGACACAGTAAAAGAACTATCCTCATGACTCCTTGTTTCATTTTTTAACGAGGTTGACACGAGATAAGAACCGTCCTCGGAATCCACTGTATTTACAGTATTTGATAGAAAATCAAAAACTGAAGGATGATTAAGGTCACTGGAACTATCTTCCTTACAATTCGGAAGATGGGAGCGATAGTGGTAATCTTCCCATGGTGCCTCTCCTATCGTCATTGATTGAATGATTCCTTCGTCTGTAGAATGTACATGTGACCAAGGATCTGAAGAGGTGCCATATTCCTTAGACCTATCTATCCAAACACTCAATGAGCGTTGATTTGGTTTTACCCCCTGTTATCACTGTAAAACTTCCTTAAAAAGTTTGGACAACTTACATGGTTTCTCAATTCTTGTATCAGTCATGGTCAAGTCATTTTTATGTTTTAAAGTCTAAGTCATAGGGTTAGAGTCTCATGTCCATCTTCAAATAAAGTTTGATAGCCTCATTCCATGTCCTAGAAGCCTCACCATGTGTTTAGAAGACATATCTCACATAATTTCAGAGAAATTTTGAAACTAGCTACGAATCCACGTTTTCGTAGCGCAGACAGTGTAAAAATCCTGTTTTGCGCTACGAAATCAGTGTTTTCGCAGCGCGCTACGAAACCCCTGTAGCAGCCTGTTTCAGCAGAAAAAATTGTTTTACTAGGTAACTTCCAGAAGCTTTCCAGAGAAGATGAGAACTCGATTTTGCAAACTGAAAGAGGCTTTTCTTCCTAACATGTTGAATTACAAAAACCTCTTTCAGTTTCTTCAATTCCATTCTGAGGTGGGAGAAATGTGTGGTTAAACTTGCGCTACTAAACTGCTGTAGCTACCTATTTTGCTGTAGCTGCCTATTTTGATGTAGTTAACCAATTTTGAGGGACAAAAGGGAAACCTTTTTTGAAAGGGAGTTTCTGAAGAATGATCATTTTCACAATGCAAGCATCCAGCAAGGGAAAAACGGGCAAAGGAAAAGCATATATGAACCATAAGCCATTTGTTATAAAAGTGATCACAGCTACTATTGTTCATCATACTTCAGGCAGCGTTGAAGAGGTTTTATTTTCACAGGGATGCATGAACAAGGTCTACAGCACATGAAGAACATGGCACTTCAATAAATTTTTGTGTAATCAAATAAGATCCTTGTGGAGACCAAAAGCAAAAAAAGAGAGACATTTTTGAACTCCAAACTTCATCAGTCAACTTATCAGTCAAACTGTCTTCTTGTTTTTACCAGTCAACGTCTAGAAGAGTTTCTGAGCAGTTGACAACTTATCTCTAAAAAGTGAAAGAGTTTTTCATTCCTAAGATACTAAAGTGCAAAAACCTCTTCCACTTTCTTCAAATTGATTATGAGCTGGGAGAAAATGGTGACCAAAGTTGTGCTACGAAACTGCTGTAGGTGCAGTTTTTCATCTCTTGTTTGACAATTGTTTTTCAAAGACTTATTCTGGGCAGCTGGAGTAGTGTTTCAAAAAACCAAAAGATGTTTTTGTTCAGCGTGGAATTTTTCACAAAAACCTCCTTCAGTTTTTCAAAATACATTTTGTACGAGAAGTTATGACCTCTGTCCCAAGACCTATTTTTCAGCCAGAACAGAGCAAGGGACAGTTTCCTGTTTAACACGTGTTTTTCAAGGACAGATTCTGAACAGATGGAGGAATGTTTTAAAAAACCAGGAGAGGTTTTTTTTCTAGAAAACATGGGCTACAAAAACCTCCTTCAGTTTCGCAAAATGTGTCATGGATGAGGAGATAAAAGCTCTGTCCCACGTGCCATTTTCAGGGATTCTAAACCTAAAAACAAGGAAACATGTTCCCTAATTTCTAGGGTTTGTCTTCAGCAGTCAGATGACCACGTGGGAGGCTTCATCAAATTCTACTTCATGGAGTGTTAGGTGTCAAAGAATGCTTTAAATGTTTAGATAAGGTTGTTTTAGTCATAATAAGGAGTTACACTCCTAGTTGTATTAGGTCACTAGCACTCCTAGTTAACAACTAGTTCTAATTAATGGTTGGTTTTATGGTTAGAATAGGTGTCACTGATGGCAAATTCGAATTCTCTTGATGAGGGATGATGGAATCCTAATTGTAAATGCTTTATATAGAGCAAGAGGTCGAATTAGCAAAGGGTTGGAGACTTTTTGGCTCAGCTGCTGCTCTATGTGCAGACTGTGTATATTTTTAACCTAATGCAGATTTCTACTTAGACAACTCAAGATTCATGAAGAGTTCTTGTATGTTCTTGTTATGATGGCATCTTCCAATACTTCAATTGCAGTGGTGTTTACTTATGATACTCAGAATTCATCACTGATGCTCTGACTTCTTTCATAGATAAACTTACTATGTTTCACTGTTTTGTATTGTCATTTCTACACTTGAACTCTATAATGCCTTGACTTCCATGCTAGGTAGAATGCTTTGGCTTCACTACTCAGGATTCATGAAGGATTTCTTATATTCAGAATGTGTATTGTCCTTTCCTTAGTTTTGTTTACAGTTGCATAGGTGTACAATCACTCAGAATTCACTGATTGTGCTCTGACTTCCTGTGTGCACTTATGAGCTGTGGTTCCATATGTGTGTTGTGTTCTGAATATTCAAATGCTGAATGCCCTGACTTCATGTTAAGCTGATCTTGTTGTGGTACTGAAACATACTTTGACTCCATAGCCCAATGGTAGCCAGCCTTCATCTTTCAACCTATAAACATATACAATTACAAACCATAGAGTTAGCCATCTATTTATATCTTTAATCTAAATCATTAACCCTTTGAGAGAGCCCTCTCAGGCTGAGGAGGCTAAGCCTTAGCTAAAAGATTGGTTTGAAACAGTTACTTGAAGTCTTCCTGGTCTGCAGCCTTCCAGGGTCTGATTTTGAGATAACATTTTGGTGCGTCTGTCGGGAGTCTGAAGGTTATTCATTCCCGAAATCAATGGTTGAACTTTTGAAGGTAGCAGGAGCTCAGACATCTTTTTGAGGCTGCAAAACTACCTTGGCGACTCCACACATCGAATAACAAATTGGAAGGTGACTCCACTGCTAGAAGATCAGTAGCTTGATGAAGTTTCAAAATGAATTCCACTGCAAGAATGAATGCCAGGTATGCTCCTATGAATCGGTCTCATATCCCTAGTTTTCCAAATCCTATGCCAAAGGTTGATTGGTTAGAGGATCTTCCGATATTCAAAGATGAAAAGAAAGACAATGCTGCTCTTCATTTGGTTAGGTTTCATATGCATGTACGCAGTCTTAAGGTTCACTTTCCTGAGGATTGTCTCATGAAGATGTTTATGACCACTTTAGAAGGAAAAGCATGGTCTTGGTATAAAAGTTTGGAAAATGGTTCATTATATTCTCTTGCTGATTTCCATGATGTGTTCTATGACATGTATAAAGAATGTCATCCTTCCTTATTGTTGCTCAAAGATTGCTGTAGACATTCTTTAAGTCTTATTCAGTACTTGGAGGATTGTTATGATGATGATGAATTTATGGATGAAGAAATTTTAGAGGCTCTTCATAACAATGCATTTCAGCACCAAGAAGAAAGTATAACATCTCATGAAATGCAGCATGAAGATCAGCAGGGGTTTACTTATGAAAATCATATTACATTCTCTGAGATTGATGTAGAGATGCAGTGGACTTCTCAGTCTTCGAATCATAATGAATATGAAAATGATTACACACAGCAAGAAGAAATACTGGAGGAAATTTCCTATGACCCTCAGGCGGAGGAAAAGGTTGTTCATTTTTGTGATTCCTTGCAGCAGCTTGCATCAAAGAATGATCTTTATAATGAAGAAAATTACATTGTTTGTGGGCATCATTTAGAAAGGCAGTTGGATAGCATATCAAATAAATTTGGTGTGGCTGAGGATCAGTTGTTTGAAGATATAGAATGCTATGAGAATCATCAAACTAACCATGTGTTTTTTGACCCTGTAGCTGACTACATGGAAAAGATTTATTGTTCAGGCTTCCAATTATATGTTCATCTTGAAGAACAGTTACACCTCATGCTTCCTTGGTTATTTCAGTATCTAGTTTATTTATGCTTCAAGCACAGTAAGGAGATCCAAGTTTCAGATCAGATTGATGATTGGCTTCATTGGAAGTTTCATGTTCCTTGAGCTACAATTGGAGAATGCAGCTGATAGGGTAGGTAGGAATGTGCAAATAAGCTCAGGGTAGGTTGACTGAGCATCTGTTTCAGTAGGTGCAGTTGGAATTCTTCATTCAGAAATAATTAAAGGCTTGAGGAGCAAATTGGGTAGAAGTTCAAAGTTTTATTCTAAAGGATGGATAGCGGCACTGGAGCTACAAGTTCTTAGTATACCACAAGGGCACACTATCCCTAGTGGAGCCACTGTTATCACTGTAAAACTTCCTTAAAAAGTTTGGACAACTTACATGGTTTCTCAATTCTTGTATCAGTCATGGTCAAGTCATTTTTATGTTTTAAAGTCTAAGTCATAGGGTTAGAGTCTCATGTCCATCTTCAAATAAAGTTTGATAGCCTCATTCCATGTCCTAGAAGCCTCACCATGTGTTTAGAAGACATATCTCACATAATTTCAGAGAAATTTTGAAACTAGCTACGAATCCACGTTTTCATAGCGCAGACAGTGTAAAAATCCTATTTTGCGCTACGAAATCAGTGTTTTCGCAGCGTGCTGCGAAACCCCTGTAGCAGCCTGTTTCAGCAGAAAAAACTGTTTTACTAGGTAACTTCCAGAAGCTTTCCAGAGCAGCTGAGAACTCAATTTTGCAAACTGAAAGAGGCTTTTCTTCCTAACATGTTGAATTACAAAAACCTCTTTTAGTTTCTTCAATTCCATTCTGAGGTGGGAGAAATGTGTGGTTAAACTTGCGCTACTAAACTGTTGTAGCTGCCTATTTTGCTGTAGCTGCCTATTTTGATGTAGTTAACCAATTTTGAGGGACAAAAGGGAAACCTTTTTTGAAAGGGAGTTTCTGAAGAATGATCATTTGCACAATGCAAGCATCCAGCAAGGGAAAAATGGGCAAAGGAAAAGCATATATGAACCATAAGCCATTTGTTATAAAAGTGATCACAGCTACTATTGTTCATCATACTTCAGGCAGCGTTGAAGAGGTTTTATTTTCACAGGGATGCATGAACAAGGTCTACAGCACATGAAGAACATGGAGCTTCAATAAATTTTTGTGTAATCAAAGAAGATCCTTGTGGAGACCAAAAGCAAAAAAGGAGAGACATTTTTGAACTCCAACTTCATCAGTCAACTTATCAGTCAAACTGTCTTCTTGTTTTTACCAGTCAACGTCTAGAAGAGTTTCTGAGCAGTTGAAAACTTATCTCTGAAAAGTGAAAGAGGTTTTCATTCCTAAGATACTAAAGTGCAAAAAAAATTTCCACTTTCTTCAAATTGATTATGAGCTGGGAGAAAATGGTGACCAAAGTTGCGCTACGAAACTGCTGTAGGTGCAGTTTTTCATCTCCTATTTGACAACTGTTTTTCAAAGACTTATTCTGGGCAGCTGGAGTAGTGTTTCAAAAAACCAAAAGAGGTTTTTGTTCAGCGTGGAATGTTTCACAAAAATCTCCTTCAGTTTTTCTAAATACATTTTGTACGAGAATTTATGACCTCTGTCCCAAGACCTATTTTTCAGCCAGAACAGAGCAAGGGACAGTTTCCTGTTTAACACGTGTTTTTCAAGGACAGATTCTGAACAGATGGAGGAATGTTTTAAAAAACCAGGAGAGGTTTTTTTTCTAGACAACATAGGCTACAGAAACCTCCTTCAGTTTCGCAAAATGTGTCATGGATGAGGAGATAAAAGCTCTGTCCCACGTGCCATTTTCAGGGATTCTAAACCTAAAAACAAGGAAACATGTTCCCTAATTTCTAGGGTTTGTCTTCAGCAGTCAGATGACCACGTGGGAGGCTTCATCAAATTCGACTTCATGGATTGTTAGGTGTCAAAGAATGCTTTAAATGTTTAGATAAGGTTGTTTTAGTCATAATAAGGAGTTACACTCCTAGTTGTATTAGGTCACTAGCACTCCTAGTTAACAGCTAGTTCTAATTAATGGTTGGTTTTATGGTTAGAATAGGTGTCACTGATGGCAAATTCGAATTCTCTTGATGAGGGATGATGGAATCCTAATTATAAATGCTTTATATAGAGCAAGAGGTCGAATTAGCAAAGGGTTGGAGACTTTTTGGCTCAGCTGTTGCTCTATGTGCAGACTGTGTATATTTTTAACCTAATGCAGATTTCTACTTAGACAACTCAAGATTCATGAAGAGTTCTTGTATGTTCTTGTTATGATGGCATCTTCCAATCATGGAAAATTTTAGGGGCTAATGTTCGCCCAGTGGGCTAATTTTCCATGATTTTTCCAGAAAAAAGATTCGCCAATTTCCAATTTTATAAAAGACGATTCGCCCAAATTTTAGAATATAAAATTATTTTACCTTAAAAATCGCCAACATTAAATAGAGACTATATATAAAATAATTATAAATTTGATTAATTTTACAATTATATCAATAAACATTTATAATTTGCATATTAGGGATTAGTGAGATTCGCCAATGTTTTAAATTTCAAGAAAATTTTCCATCCTTAAAATTTTCCTTGCTTCCAATACTTACATTGTAGTGGTGTTTACTTATGATACTCAGAATTCATCACTGATGCTCTGACTTCTTTCATAGATAAACTTACTATGTTTCACTGTTTTGTATTGTCATTTCTACACTTGAACTCTATAATGCCTTGACTTCCATGCTAGGTAGAATGCTTTGGCTTCACTACTCAGGATTCATGAAGGATTTCTTATATTCAGAATGTGTGTTGTCCTTTCCTTAGTTTTGTTCAGTTGCATAGGTGTACAATCACTCAGAATTCACTGATTGTGCTCTGACTTCCTGTGTGCACTTATGAGTTGTGGTTCCATATGTGTGTTGTGTTCTGAATATTCAAATGCTGAATGCCCTGACTTCATGTTAAGCTGATCTTGTTGTGGTACTGAAACATACTTTGACTCCATAGCCCAATGGTAGCCAGCCTTCATCTTTCAACCTATAAACATATACAATTACAAACCATAGAGTTAGCCATCTATTTATATCTTTAATCTAAATCATTAACCCTTTGAGAGAGCCCTCTCAGGTTGAGGAGGCTAAGCCTTAGCTAAAAGATTGGTTTGAAACAGTTACTTTAAGTCTTCCTGGTCTGCAGCCTTCCAAGGTCTGATTTTGAGATAACACCCCCCAAGCCAAGAAGATTGATTGCTACAATATTTCTAAAATGGCGATTATCCATGCTGACAAAATGTTTAGGAATCTTCTGAATCCATTAGATATAGAATATTTCATATTGCAGGTTTCTACTGTGGCCACTTCCACCAGATTACTCGGAGGTGGTAGGGCAAAAGTACCCATTAAGGCAGGGTCTTTTAGGAGACCTACTCCAATATTTTGAAGCGAATGATTGCTTCCATGGATCATTGGAATGCTTCCTGTAACTTGTGAACTGTTGGGGAGAAATGTTTGTTGGTCGACTATTGTAATTCCTCCTTGGAAGGGAAATGCAATCTTCCTAAAGTAGGTCGACACAACTGCGGCCATGGCATATATCCAGGGCCTTCCCAGTAGGATGTTGTAATTGAGGTTTCCGTCAATTACTTCGACATCTATTTCTACTGTTTTTCCCCCTAGTTCAACTTGTAAGTTACTTAGAATCCCATATGGAGTGTATGATCGTCCATCAAATGCTTTTAACGTCGTTGACGATCTCGACAAGGGTGGTGAGCCTAAATTTTTCCAGCAACTCATCGACATAATACATGTAGATGCCCCCTCATCAATAATTGTTCGATGAACAGTTTTGTTGAGGGCTTTCACTGGAAAGCTAGTTGAGCTGGTAACTGAGGGTCATATCCTTTATGATCAAAGGCCACAAGATTGGAATCCATTGGGCCAATCCCACCTATTGCTGATAATAAAGCTTGCTTTTGGGAGGGGAAATTTTGCGGTACCTCAAGTGTCGACATAGCGGACGGCGATTAGGCCAGGTCCTCTATTATATTATAATTTTGTGCTACTCTTGGACGAGTATTAAATGTCGATTTGTGTACTGCTCCCTTTGGCGGGTTTATCATTGGTTCAAGAAAGATGGGTGGCACAACTTCGGTCAAAGTTGTTGTCGAACTACTAGGTTGTTCATTAGCCTTGTTATTCGACAGCTGTGGATTCCCGTAATCTTTATTCCTTGTCAAAGCATCATTTTGCTGCTTTGAGACAGACAACATAAGCACTTAGGATCGGGAAGCATTTTGATTAGCAACCAGTTTGGTTCCTGGGTTAGGAAACGGATCAGTCAATACTGCTGAGGTTTTTGAACTCTTAAAGAGTTTCTTAACTTCAGCTTTATGTGGACAATCTCTCGTCCGATGATCCTCATCGCATATATGACACCCCGTAGGGGGTTTCCTTTGCCCAGAAGGGTTTGTAGAAGGTTTTTCAGGAGATGACTCATCCTGCTTCTTTTTTCTCCCTTTCTTTTTCTTCTTGCCCCCTGGTTGCTTCAGTCGTTTGCCCTTGTCGGTCGACACGGCATTTACTTCCGAGGCAAGAAGTTCCTCATTTGCATTTTGACTAGAAATCTTACGGGCCTTTTTAGATGTAGCCTTTTTCGATTTCGTGTCTGTTGTGCCAATCACGCCATCGCCGGAATGAGAGTCATTGTTTGATTTAGGAGGAGGAGGAACTGAGAATTCCGGTCTAGGGGCGTCAGGTATTTTATCGTAGAGCGTGCCAGACTGAGTGTAAATCAAGTACAAATATTGCGCACGAGCGATAACTTGCTCTTCTGTGACGACTCCCCCTTTTGCCATGTCTTCCGTGATGGAAGGTAGTAATGACTTGATAAACCATTCAGCTAAGAGCTGATCGGGAACATACATTTTCACCATTCTACGATGACGTCGCCACTCATGTATATGATCCGATATGTGAGTGGCCGTTGTTTGTTTGAAGTTGGTAAGAAGTTCCGTTCCCGTTTCGTACCTTATCGGTAACTAAAAATGGGTTAAAAGGGTTGTGGCTAGGGTACTGAAGTTGTCGAATGAAGCTCTAGGCAATTCGATGTACCATTTTGCTGCCGGACCAATTAACATCCTCTGAAAAAGGCGAAGCCTAATCGAATCATCGTTTAGGGTGTTTGATGAATACCACAGATGAAAGGTCATTACATGATTCGACGGGTCTTCACCCGGATTTCCATTAAATTTAGGAATATCTGACGGAATTTTATGTGGAGTCGCCGGCCACCAAGGGGCATAAGCAATTGGATAATTCGTCAGCCGGTTTAGATCTGGTAATTCTAGAGTTGCTACAAAGGGCAACTGTTGATTCAGGTTAGGCGAAGCATACCCAGGATAAGATGGAATCGCCTGAGCAGTGGGTCTTTGCATACCAGCATAATGTATTTGATGTTGGAAACTTTGACAAGGTTGATGGGCATAACCATTATAGTATGGTTGTTGATAACCGCTTTGGAAATGCAGTTGCCCATTACTTACAAAGACTTGTTGCTCAGGTCCTTGATATGATTACTGGAATTGTGGTTGTTGAGATTGAACCAGCCCTGATTGTTGGACCATTTGCTGTTGTCCAATAATGGATGATTGACCAAGATGAGGGGCAATCGTACCCGTCTGAACCTGTGTCATTCCACTAGTCGGCGATTGTGGTTGAGTCATAGGGTCAAGGGGTTGTTGCATTACAACCTGAGAAACCTGAGGTTGGCATACAACAGGCAGTGCTTGAACTTACGATACCATCACAATAGTTGGCGTAGTTGGTATATTTGACAAAGGTAAGCATTGTTGCATCGAGTATATAACTCTTGGTTGTTGAGTTAGTATTGGTACCCAACCGCTTGAGGTAATTCCAGTATAACCTGAATGGTGTTATGAACTCCCGTATGGATATCCTCTCAGAGGGGATAATGAAAGGGTATACTGCCCCCCATACGGTGGTAATCCAGAACTCAAGGGAATTGTTTGCCCTTGGGGACCGGACTGCCCAAATTGACCTCCAAATGGATCAACTTGTTGAGACTCAACATAAGAGTTTCCAGATATTATTCCGGATGAACAAACAGGAACGGACCATACTGTCGAAATAGCCCCTGAGTGGACTCCTTCTAGCGGTTGAGAGCTAGTTGGGACAGATGGTATACCGGCGAACATTGTCGGAGTGATAGCAGGGAGTTCTGCCATCGCTGTGTCAGACGACACAGTCCTAGATGTTGACGGTTGTTCAGACATTTGTAGTCTATCCAAAAGATTACCTAGCGATTCTACAGGAGCTTCCACTGGTGGTAGACTAACTTCTGATGAAGAAGGATATAGAGTGACCCCGACTCCAAATTGCGTTGGAGTACTTGTTGGAGGATCTTCTACAATTTCTTCTATGGCAATCAGACCAGGTGGAAGGGGAAGACCGTCAGGTCCGTAGAATATTTCTGGTGTCGAAGAAGGTGTGAAATCGGCAGTGACAGATGTTTGAAGAGCAAGACTCTCCGAACCGGTTGTAGATGGAACCAGTTCGATAACACAAGTGTTTACTCTCAGACTAGGATCAGTATCACTGTCCTTCTGTGGCTGCTGAACTTATTCTATAGAGGCAGGGATTCCATAAATGTTTGGAGTAACCAGAGTCTTTGATGTTGTTGGAACACTTGTTCTAAATTTAATAGGAGATTTGGAACCGGTTAAACGAGTTTGCTTTGTCCGTACTGGCTTCGATTCCGGAGACAAAGACGGTTTACTCGTAAGCCTCCACGAACGACGGGGTTTCAATTGACTTTCTTCCACGATTGCAGATTACTCGATCAACTAAAATAAAGGGGAATTATGTTTCCGAATTAAATGAATTTTAGACGCTTTGACACAACTTGTTTTTTCAATTTTTAAGAGTCGAGAAAAAACAGAAGATGACTCTAGTCTCCTTTGATTTTTAATGAGCCTGAAGTGACAAGTGCTCAGATGGACCTTTTCCGTTAAGGAGTCTGAAAAGGAACGAAAGGGACTGCTCTGGAAATCTAGGTAGAGGGAGTACCAAACCAATCGCAAAACTGCAGAATATTTTTTACAGTACGGCAGTCAACCTTCCCGAATGCTGTGTTCAGTGCATCGCGATCGATAGGGCGGCAGACACGGCTTCCTATGGATAAAGGATTAAGCCTATTGGGGTCTCCCAAAATATACTCGACGGTACGTGGGAGCACAAGTCTGTACTGGCACTTATCGTCTCAAAGTGGAGGAATCACCCAACCATCAGTGAGAACAACAGTTACCAGGCTTTACAACGCCAGAATACGTCTCTAGCCTAGACTTCTAAATGTTGTGCGTTAAGTTCCAAAGCGTTGTTAGATTCATTGAATTTATTTTAAGTTGATCTTGTTTATGAAGTTTGCCTTTCGGGTTCACCACGAGATGTAGATGTAATTCATAAAATGCAATCTAAGATGATAAACAAACTTTTTATCTCTTTTATGCAATGAAAATCCTAGCTACTAGGGAAAAGAAAGACAGAATCTTTTCACAAAGAGCAAAGAGCACACTCTAAATGCACTTTCCTAAATCAAGCCAATCAGACTGTCTATATGCAAATGCCCATGCATGTATTTGTTTTTCGACTTTCTTAGTATATAGATGCTAAAAAGAAAGTTGATGCACAAATCTGAATTTCTTTTCAAGCGACAAATATCAACAAGCTTCTTTTCGAAATCAAAAAAAGAAAAAATGGAGACGATCACAACACTTCACAATTTTGAACTGAATACTTGTTCTTGACACTAGAAAATTACAAATTCAGACCAAAAGCAATAGTAACAGGATAATCGACCATCAACAGCAATCAAACTTTTTCCTACGATCGAAATCGACACTTGCTATAGATTCAAATCAAAGGACGGCAGTACGACTATGCTACTTTTGTAAAGGAGAACTATAAATGACTCAACAAACACACAAAAACATCTACAGTTCTTTTGTACAAAGGAGGCGGAATAACAGCAAGGAAAAGGAGTTTCAAACAGACATATACTGATCACAGGCAACAAAATTCAGGAATAGAACTGGAAAGAAGGAACCACAGAAGTCACAACTGCACAGAGCTAGTCTGATCAGCGCACCTGTAACACAGAGAATCTGAAATGCAACGCAGGTTGTCCACTCGGGAAGTGCGCTGAAATTCAGAATCTCTGAACAGTACCTGCGTTGGGCCAGAAACGAGACTCTGTTCGGGTTCCGGGTCATAGTTTGCAGTTCAGTTCTTGGGTTTTGGCCGAGTAAAAAGCAATCAGTAATGTAACAATCAGGGGTAGATCTAAGGAGGATCTAAGAGCTATCACAAGGGCAATCAGATAGTTTGTGAATCAGTTGTTTAAATCATAAACAGATCCAGTGGATGGATTGAAGCAGAAATTATCTACTTTGAATTTGTTATGACAAATGCAGTTCGAATGCTACTTGTAAGTTTATGAAATAGACAACAAGGAATGATAAACAAAAAAACTAATTAGCTCCCCAGTGGAGTCGCCATTTTGTTACAGGGAAAAGTGTCTATTTAGAACTGCTCTATCCCACTAAGGTGTGACAGCTGCCTTAGAAACAAACAGAGAAAAACTACTTTTGTTTTTCCTTTATGAATTATAGATAGAGAGGAACAGAAAGACCAACCTCTGTCTTGCGCTAATCCTTCGATTCGATCCCTCTCTTCTTTGATAGTCCTCAGCTACCTGCTCCCTTGCACGCCCAGCTTCACAAAGTACCTGTAAGATCACAGAAGCATAGCACTATACAAAGACATGGATCTATAATCATAAACAATCTAGGATCATATGTAAATTGACCATACAAATGTAACAAGCATCGATGATACAAAAGCATGGAGGAAAACTCAAATAGTTTTTATTGATAAACAAGAAAAGATCCAGGAGGAGTTACAACCAGTTGTTCCGACCCAGCATCAACCTCCCAGCAAAGAAGACCCTATTCACCTCAAACAAAGCTTAGATCACCCAACAATCTGATTTTTGTCTCTAGAAACCAACAACATTTCCTTACAATATGCAAAATTCCAGCCTCTGGATCTCTGGGATGAGGGATCCATATATAGATATCTGTAAGGGGGATGAGTCAGCTTGTGATTTGATTAGTGTCTTCTCTCTGATAGTTCTTGCTTCCACTTAGAGACTGAAGGCCTCTTACTCATCCTTGGTCGAATTCAGTGAGGCAAGTGTCACAGGAGAAGATTCTGGAAGCTTCCATTGCCTCTCCACCTCACGGAATGACACTGCCATTTGTCATTTCTCACCCATCGCACCCCACAGAAGGGACTTTTGAAATGCAACACACCCTCACAGTGTATTTAGGTGAGATGCAACGCACTTAGCCAGTGGAGCAGCTGCAATGATCCTGTTTTGACCAATTCTGAGCAGTTTTTCATGGAGAACTTCTGGGAGAAGCTGTAATCTGTTGACCTTGTTCTTTTAGGGGTTAGAACAACACTTTTAGGGACTTAGGAGCCCTTGATTTATGGACATTTCATGCTTGGGGTTGCAGGGCCCAAAAATGTCTATAACACCAATGATGGCTTGCGTAGTATACCAAGGGAATTCGTTTTTACATAGTGATTGATTTCTCTTACAGATTGCGCAGTGGAGGCAGGCAAAGCAATGGAGGAGATTTGAGCTGTGATTGATCAGATATGAGATAGTTTTGTGTGTAACAGGTGGAGATAGTACTGAGTACTTGTGAGGAGTATTGTACTATGTATTGTTACATGTTCTCTATCATTATAATATACAGATAGTGTGGGGTTTTCAGCTGTATGCGTTCCCCGGGTTACATACTGTGTTAATGTGTGCATGCGATTGATGTTTCATTGTTTTTAATGCTACTAAATTGATGATCAACATAGAGGAGATTATGTATTGTGCATGTATTCCACAATAGTGTATAATCAGGATAATCTCTGTAAATAAGTGTCATATTATTCAAAATTTCTACATGGTATCAGAGTTGTTGATCATCAGATCTATTATTCAAAAAGTGTTTACATTTTATTTCTTTAGTCAGAGTTTATAATCGGGTCAGGTAGCCTCTGGATTCATCCTTCTTTTGGAAGGTGAGGTATCCATTAAAAGCCCATACAGTTAATCTCTGTACGAGAAATACTTTGTTCTCATGAATTCTAAATCAAAGGCGGTTGAGTTTGGAGTTGGTGGAATTCGAATTTGCAGCAGTGTTTTCTTGGTATCAACGTGGCAATGTCTTTCAACGGATTGCGATTGGAGTATGCTCTTGAGGGCAGCTCGAACTATATTGCATGGAAGGACAGGATGGAGGCAGTGTTGGATGATAATGGGCTTAAGGAGTTCATAGAGGTTGAGGTCCCAAAGCCTACTGATATTGCGCAGGTTGATGCTTGGCAAAAGAAGACAACAAAGTGTCGAAGGATTCTGTTGGAGGGTGTGAAGGAACACATTTTGTCCAGCCTACATTGAAAGGCTTCTCTGTTGGAATTATGATACATATGTTGTACTTGATGGCAACCCACTCATCTCAGATGATAAATTATAGTGCAGCAAAGTTCACGCACTTTCATGAAGATAAAAGTTTATTTCATGTAGAGAAAAGTTCACACACTTTTTAGCCTCCAAAGTAACTTCCAGATTGAAGATTTGATTTTTAAATCAGCCAACTCAGAAATTCGCTGGTTTAAGGAGTGACAGTTTTGCGGTTAAGATTCTGAGCAAATGAAGACGAATTTGGAAAATCCGGAACATGGGTTTTGTCCAAAACGGGCCCAGTTGTCTTCGTATAGAACAGTTTGCCCAAATTCGGCTTGTATAGGGAGAAACGCAGGGTTCTTTGAGCACGATTTTCTCAGATTTGCAGTTGCGGCCGCCCTCCAAATCTCAGCTGTAAACCCAAATTCGTCTTGCTTTTGTTGAAGAGATGAGAGGGAATATATTTTCTTGTTGATCATCTGGTTAGAATCAACCTAAATTTGTAAAAGAAATCATGATTGTAATTATCTATACTCTCTGATCTTTCTCTATTTAAATGAGAACAAAGATCAGAGAGGGGAGGATTTGGGATGATTTGAGTGAGACGTGATGATGGATTTGGGGAATGAGAAATGATGGACAACAATGGTGGATTATTCATGCTGTAATTCTTAAGCTTTGCTATTGTAATGATTCCACAATTGGCTGATTAATAAATGATTTGGGAGTGTTGTTCAATTTTCTCATTCTGAAGTGACCCCGCAGCATCCGCTGGTGGCTAAGGGCCCAGCCTCTGGTGGAGTACGCTGCTGCTACTGTATAGTATATTCTTTTGTTTTATGCGTGGTTTTCTCATCAGCGTGATTCGGTAATCTGATTTGTTTTATTATTTTCCAACGCAGCTCTGTTACGTTTGATATGCTAAGTGATATCGTTTCTGAGACAGGAATATCATATTGACTTTGCAGCGCATTGCTGTTTCTTTAATTGCTGGCATAAAATGGTTTTTACCGGATACCATTGTGATTTAATTATGGAGTGCTTGTGTTGTAACATTCGACCATTGGTATTATTTTCATCTTAGAAATCATATTTCCTTGCGATTGTTGAATCTATGAACGTTGCTGTTCCATTACAAAATACAGTCGTATTCTTTATAACTAAGACTGATAATTGGGTTACCATATCAGATTACTATTAAGGCGTGCCGTGTGTATTTATATTTGACTTTCCAGCATTGTTTCATATTCCATCATTAATCAATGCTGTTCTATTTCCTTGTGCTGTTCGATTTATTCTTAGAGTAAAGATTGCTATTAATTTGGCTTTGCTGTTGTTCATTTCCATTAGTTAAAGTTTGCTGTTCAGATTCCTTTAATTCTAGTTTGCTGATTCCATTTACGGCCGTTCCATTTTAGACTTGCTGTTCCATTTATTTTCTGTTGTCAATTTACTTGTATTTATTGCTTTGGTGTGAGAGAAGGTCTAAAGCTGTAGTGAGTCAGCAAGTCGCTGCTTAGCTCCCAGATCTTTGGTCCATGCTCTAATTTCCATTCCATTTACTTGCATTTACTGTTTTAGTGTGGGAGGAGGATCAAGGCTGTCGTGAGACACAGCAGACGCTATTATGCTCCCAGATCCATGATCCATACTCTAATTCCTTTTCCTTCATCAATTTCTAGAGGAATGAGTTATTGCAACTGTATCCTCGATTGATGGTTATTTGAATGAATGATTTAGTTTAGAACATTTCAGTTTCTTGCTTTAGATTTTGTTTCCAGCTTTCATTTACTTTTGGGTTTTAAGCACTATACTGCGAAACATTACTCTTAAGTAAATAGCCGCCTCAGACAGAGTACACTCTTGAAATAAAAAGTCGTCCCTGGGTTGATAATTAATGTGAGGTAATTAGGAGTTCACAAGACACCTTTTTATCGCTCCACATTTTGGCGCCGTTGCCGGGGAGAGTGTAGCCATTTCTAAAGAGTAGTGTGAATTCGATGACTGCCTGCTAGGGAAGAGTTGGATCTTAAAAACGGAAGGTAAGAACCTGCGTACGGAGCATGTAAAAGCCCTGCTCCCCCGTCCGCTTTCCAGCAGGACTGTTAAAGAACCTAGAGTAGAAATAGATGTTTGAATTTTTGTGTGAATAATTAGGAAAAAGATAGAATTTTTTTAAAAAAATGAATCACATGATCTCACGCAAGTGGTGATGTAAGCACCACCCATTTCACTAACCAATTGACAGGAACATTTGAAGAAGGAGCCTCGAAGAAACACATGAAGAACATCTTCTATTATGGTAAGAAATGGCTCACGTTTCTACTTTTGAATTTCCTATCAAAGATCTAGGAGTGACACAAATGCACATAATTCCCCCATCTTTACCAAATTTTCATGGTTTAGCAAATGAAGATCCAGATACATTTTTATTTGAGTTCGAAATACTTTGTAGAGGATATGATTATTGTACTAATGATCAGAGATTGAAAGTGTTTCCCCTTACTCTAAAAGGAGCAGCTCTCCGATGGTTCATGAGCCTAGGTGGGAATTGCATCCAATCATGGGAGGACATGAAGAACATATTCTTGAAGAAGTACCAAGACTATTGCAAATCCAATGAAGATATTTTCAGTATGATACAAGGGGAAGATGAAAGTTTGGAGGACTATGTAGATCGATTTCATTATAACCTTCAAAAATCAAAGCATAAGCATTTGGAGAAAGAGATCTTAAAAACACTCCTTCTTAAAGGAATCAAAGATGAATGTTTAGAAATCTTAAATCTGATAGGAAAAGGTGATGTTTTTCAGTTATCATATGATGATGTTTGTGAGTTGTGCATAAGGTATTCAAGAGGAATCTCCAAGGCTGGTAAGAATTTTAGAGATGTTTTTTCTTTGTTTTCCAAATCTGCTACAAGAATAGGAGACATAAGAGCTGAAATCAATGTTTTATTTGAAAATTTTAAAGTTGATTTTATTAGCTCTCTAAATGAAAAATTGGATATTTTGCAGGTTCATAAAAATGAAGAATTTGATGAAGTGTTTTGTTCTCATGACCGAAAGGAGCATCTCATAGATACTCACTCTTCCTTATCTACGATGGAAGTAGCATATCAAAGAGGTGAGGAAGCTGCAACAAGGCCTACAGGTATGGTTCAAAACACTTTTTCTCCATTGTCATACTTGCATAATCCATTATGGAATGCTAATGTGTTAGGGCAACCATGTCAATTTCAATTTAACCACCTATCTTGTTTACAAGTTGGGCATGGTTCATCTTATGATGGCATGACTACTCTCCCTCATCTTGTAGCACAAGCACATTCTCCATATTTTTCATCAGCTCCTCCACAACATCCTGCTTGCATACCAAATTCATTCACTCAACCCAATCAACCACATCATCACAATGCTCCATTCTTTACACATTTACCTGCTCAACTAATTCCACACCCTCACCATAATAAACCAGTACAACATGCTTACAATGTTGAACTGGAAAATTTACCCACCCTTCCCACCCATTCTATCTCACATGTGTTATTAGAGAAAACCTACAATGAGATTCAGAATGTTTCAAATGCAAAAATTGTAGAAGCTATGGAAGAAAATGAGGTTTCTTTTACTATGCATCAACAAGCTATTTTAAAAGCCCAAGAACTTCATGATATGATGGCTAGGCAAGATCAAAAAAGTAAAGCATACATTGAAGATTGGTTTCACTCAATCATTTGTTTGCAACATCACTCTATGCTTCAACAATTTTTGATATCATTTTTTCAAGGGAAGCCACCTTCTCATACCCTAATTTTCATTAATATCCATTTTTCAAATTTGGGTATGTGTATACATGAAGCCTTATTGCGAAAATGGCTTCACTGGAAGTACTCATACACGTAGTCATATTCATCCTTCAATCAAAGTAGGTTAGTGAATAAAATAAAACAAAATAAGGGAATAAATAAATGCATTTTGTTTTTCCATGTAAAACTAGGGTTTTTGTTGCAACATGCTATGCAAATCAACATCGGTGATAATTTTTTATAATTTGTGTATGTAGATGATTTACAATGGAAATAATAAGTTCTACAAACACTCATTTTCATTTTTTATCACCAATTTGAAAAAATGCTTGAATTTCATTTTTTTGGCTTGCGGGCTTGATGAACTTTCTGGAAAAACTGTCGGGACAGTCATGTTTTGAGGGACCAAAAGTGAATATTTTTAAAACCTGTTTCTACCCTTGGTAGCCCTTGATGTCTACTTTCTATCCCAATTTGAATCACTCAATTTGGATTTGAAACGAAAAAGTTAGAGCCAAAACATTGACCGGATGTCTAGCGGGCAGCTCAGGAACAGAGTTGGGACAGTCAGTTTTTGGAGGCCTAAATGAATGAATTTTTAAAACCTGTTTCTATGGTAGGTTCCCCTATGAATCTAGTTTACAATGCAATTGGAATCACTCATTTTTGATATCGTATGGGGAAGTTATGATCAAAATACTGACTGTCTATCGTAAATCAGCACCCTTAAAACTATGTCTTTCCAGCTGTTCCTTAAAGTATTTGACCTATCAATTCTTCTTGTCTTCAAAACCTGTTTCTATTGGAGATCAATAAATGAATCTATTTTCATTTACAATTTGAATCATTCGAATCCGACATCAAACGAAAAAGTTATGCTTGAAATATCAACTGTTGGTCTAAGCTGGGTAATCGAAAATGACTCTATTATGCAGGTTGTTCTAAACAAATTTGACATATCATATGATTGAATTTTTAAAACCTGTTTCTACTAGAGATAAACCTTTGATTTAGCTCTCATTTGGCTTTGGAATCACTCAATTTGGACGAAAAACAAAGAAGTTGTAATTAAAACACTGCTGGTTAGTATGGTCGACCACTGCTCTCCCGCAGGTAACAAATAAATTTTATTTTGTTATTTTCTCTATGGATTTGTTATACAGAATAACTACTTGTTGTTTTTTGCATAATTCTTGGATTAAGGGAGCCCGTACACCTCTCTTTCTTCATGATTTAATGCTTTATTGCAGGTAGATACTCGTTTTTTGCAGGTCCTGGGAAAATAAAGAAGGTCAATTTATGGACGAGTGATTTTTCAAAGAAGTTTTTATAAAACAAAGGAATTTTATCCAAATCATTACCCAACGGATTCATAATAGAACAAATGAAGAATTGATTTCAATTTCAAGATTCATGTCTTGTCACTGCTGCCAAAACATTTTTCAAAAAGATCATTTTTTTTACATAATATCATAGTTGTTGTAACTTAATTTACATATTGTTTTTTAAATAAAATGTTGTTTTTTTCTAATTTCTTTTATATTTTGTGTTTCAGGTGTTGCTTCATTCAAACTGTGACCCATCCTCAGCTTCAATACAGTGAACAGCTAATTCATTCTTTGCGTGCTTGCATTTTATGGTTGTATATTTTGCTGTTCCTTTTCTGAAGGAACAACATTTGTGTGCATTTTTGTCGTTCCTGCTGTTCCTTTTTCAAAGGGACATCATTTTCGTTTTGCTATTTATTTTCTAAAGGAACAACACTTTTTGGTTTAGCCATTCATTTTGCTGTTCCTTATTCACAGTTCATTTTGCTGTTCCTTTTCGAAATGGAACAACACTTTTTGCACTTTCACATTTTGCTGTTCCTTTTCGAAATGGAACAGCACTTTTTGCACTTTTACATTTTGCTGTTCCTTTTCGAAATGGAACAGCACTTCTGCACTTTCACGTTGGGTGTGTTTTTGTTGTTCCTTTTTCAAAAGGAACAACATTTGGTGTGTTTTTGTTGTTCCTTTTTTTAAAAGGAACAGCACTTTGAGTTTTTTGTTGTTCCTTTTTCAAAAGGAACAGCATTTGGTGTGTTTTTGCTGTTCCTTTTTCAAAAGGAACAGCAGTTTGAGTTTTTTGCTGTTCCTTTTTCAAAAGGAACAGCAGTTTGTGTTTTTGCTGTTCCTTTTTCAAAAGGAACAACATTTGGTGTGTTTTTGCTGTTCCTTTTTCAAAAGGAACAGCAGTTTGAGTTTTTTGCTGTTCCTTTTTCAAAAGGAACAACAGTTTGTGTTTTTTGCTGTTCCTTTTTCAAAAGGAACAGCATTTGGTGTGTTTTTGCTGTTCCTTTTTCAAAAGGAACAGCAGTTTGAGTTTTTTGCTGTTCCTTTTTCAAAAGGAACAACAGTTTGAGTTTTTTGTTGTTCCTTTTTCAAAAGGAACAGCAGATTGAGTTTTTTGCTGTTCCTTTTTCAAAAGGAACAGCGTTTGGTGTGTTTTTGCTGTTCCTTTTTCAAAAGGAACAGCAGTTTGAGTTTTTTGCTGTTCCTTTTTCAAAAGGAACAGCAGTTTGAGTTTTTGATGTTCCTTTTTCAAAAGGAACAGCAGTTCGAGTTTTTGCTTGCATGGATTCTTCTCTTTCAAAAGGAACGACATTTGCATTTTCGCGTTTTCTGTGTTTTTGGTGTGCATTTTCTTTAATGTTCCCTACACGGAACACCACTTTTTGAGTGTTTTTGCTGTTCATTCAAAAGAGCAACACTTTGGGAATATTTTTGAGGGCAACCCTTTCCTTTCTCTTGTGGGATTATTCATAGTCAGCTCAACCACATTCTCCTGATTCTCTTTCATGGCATGAAGTACACTATTTTTATGAGGACAAGAATTATGGATTCTTTTGAAGCAAGTATTATCATTTACGTTATGATCTTTAACAGGACAACTCCTTGATGACAGATTTTTTTTCAAAAGAGACACAATTACTTATATACTACTTTACTGCATTGTTTTCTGTTGAACATGATATTGATTGATCATCTTAATACCATGCTGGTTCCACCCTTCCTGGTTATAATCTTCTCTGTCTGTAATAAATGAGATTATGGGTATATTTTTTTTCTATTGACATGTTCAACTTCTTCCGCCATCCCTGCTCTTAAGGAGTATTGAGCCTCCCTCATTTTATCATAAAAATATGTAATAACAACAAAATTTTGTTCGCAGATGGAGGATAGGGGGTCTCATTACGAGCCAGCCTACCATGTTCATAAGGCTGTAACAAAGTGACATTCCCATTATGGCCACCACACCAGGGTTATGATCCATTGGATAGCCAAATTATCCTTGGAACAGGAGGTCTCATCACGAGCCGGCCTGATCACTTTTGCTACCTCCTAGTGAATGGCAGTGTGGTTATCTGGTTACCACGCCAGCACACTGATCTCTTCTGTAGAACAGCATTGTAACTCTCCATTTATAAATTGAGGATCCTGGCTCATATGGGCTAAAAAGCAACCCTGCCGAGGCTATGGACGCCTGCTGGCAGCAGCGGCTCTGCTTATGGTATTGAAGTTATATCTTTTCGTCAATTATTATTATAATACCCTTTTTCTTATTTTCTTTTTATTAGAGAAGTTATTTCCTTAACTTTTTCCCTGTTTGAACCTTTATGCATGAGAAAGTGTTTTATGATCAATCACATCATTTTCAGCTAGAATACCGTCAGCAAAGCATCTTTTTAGCATATTGTTGTCCTTTTTCGTTTTGTATAAACTATCATCAATCCAAAGCGTCCTATCTCTTATTCATAACTATCTTTACACACTTTGCTCTCAACATAACCATAATTTTCACCGTCCTATCATTGATAAGTGTACTCTGCTTTACTTACTGATATATTGTTCATTCCATTGCCTTGTCGTCTGCACCACTCCTCTCATATGCTTTATGGTTATGGAACCCATTTTCCAATTGGAGGGGGGGAATGTATGCATTATGGGATTGCATGCGATATGATTACTGCACTTTGCCATACCTCGTTGATTTGAGTTTTTCTAATTGCAATTTTGCATGCATCTTATCTGTTGCTATTCAAAGCTAACACTATGGATTCAAGAACATTGTATGCAAAATAGTGCTTTGTTTACAGGAGACCAACAAGTATGCAGGGGCAATTCTATTCGTAGCATGACCACACTATTGCACTTCACAGTAGAGGCTCGCGAACGTGAACAATTCTTCAGACATGATGTGCTTCTCTGGATTCCACCTTTTGCATCACGTTCAACACCAACTCTATCTACATCAGCTTCAACAACTGCCAGTCCATATATGTCATTCCACATTTTTTGAGGTAAAACTTGAGGTAAAATTGCATAGTTTTCTAATTTATTATAAATTTGGGAGAATCTAATGAAAATCCATTTTGAGCATTATTTACCATCCTTCATTTCTACCACTTCCCATTTTTCAGCAGCATATCATTTCCGAGTATGGGGGCGTGTTCCTTCATTTTTTTTCTTATCACCACGCCATTTATATTCTTTATCATTCATTGCTATTCTTATTCACTCTCAACACCGCCCTTATTCCATGTTGTTTTACACCAAGCATAGAATTCAACAGCTGGTAGCAACCACCTCTATTTGTTTTCTAGCATCGCATGAGGACATGCTAATTTTTCAGAGAAGGGGAGGAATTGCTATGCATGATGGATATTTTCTACTTTCTTCTTTAATTAAGGCATACAATTTCATTTTTTGATTTCCACATATTTTTAAAACTATGAACCCAATTCTTGTAATTTTTGGAAAACACATACCTATCATTAATACAAACCCACACAATTTCAAGAAATAGTGGTTCATAAAATTTCGGAAATCATGCACTCTCACCTACAGCCATTTTGTTTATATCTCATGATCCATGCATCAAAACAATATGATTTTTGGATCATAAAGGCATTCATATATTATAAATTTACTTGCCAAATTTCAACAAAAGCTGGTTTGTAGTTTTTGAGAAAATGGTTCATGAAGTTTGCTGTTACATATATCATATTTTGTTGCAACTTCATATATACATATAATTGAATGTCAATGTAAAAATTGTTATGCCTTCATCAAGATTACTAAAATTGAATATTCATTAATTAAGGAAGAATTCATTTGTTCTATCCATTTCATGAGCTGAGATGAACATATTTTTTTTTATTGCTTGGTTAACACATGGGTTTTTGTCTTTGGGTTGCATGAGGACATGCAATATATTCAGTTTTCGTTGCATGAGGACATGCAATATATTGAGTGTGGGGGTGTGTAGAGTCGATAATATGTCATTATTATTGTCACTTGTGAACGTTTATTTCACCCATTTCTACCATTCTTCATCATGACAGTTATTATAATTTATCATTTAAATCCATTTTATTAATTATTTATGCTCTCATGAATAAATATTATTTATTCTCCTTTATTTCTAATAAATTGATTATTATGCATTATTTTACCAATGATAGTTCTAATAAGTTGGTTGTAACCTTATTTACCATTTTTAGCCTCCAAAGTAACTTCCAGATTGAAGATTTGATTTTTAAATCAGCCAACTCAGAAATTCGCTGGTTTAAGGAGTGACAGTTTTGCGGTTAATATTCTGAGCAAATGAAGACGAATTTGGAAAATCCGGAACATGGGTTTTGTCCAGAACGGGCCCAGTTATCTTCATATAGAACAGTTTGCCCAAATTCGGCTTGTACAGGAAGAAACGCAGGGTTCTTTGAGCACGATTTTCTCAGATTTGCAGTTGCGGCCGCCCTCCAAATCTCAGCTGTAAACCCAAATTCGTCTTGCTTTTGTTGAAGAGATGAGAGGGAATATATTTTCTTGTTGATCATCTAGTTAGAATCAACCTAAATTTGTAAAAGAAATCATGATTGTAATTATCTATACTCTCTGATCTTTCTCTATTTAAATGAGAACAAAGATCAGAGAGGGGAGGATTTGGGATGATTTGAGTGAGACGTGATGATGGATTTGGGGAATGAGAAATGATGGACAACAATGGTGGATTATTCATGCTGTAATTCTTAAGCTTTGCTATTGTAATGATTCCACAATTGGCTGATTAATAAATGATTTGGGAGTGCTGTTCAATTTTCTCATTCTGAAGTGACCCCGCAGCATCCGCTGGCGGCTAAGGGCCCAGCCTCTGGTGGAGTACGCTGCTGCTACTGTATAGTATATTCTTTTGTTTTATGCGTGGTTTGCTCATCAGCGTGATTCGGTAATCTGATTTGTTTTATTATTTTACAACGCAGCTCTGTTACGTTTGATATGCTAAGTGATATCGTTTCTGAGACAGGAATATCATATTGACTCTGCAGCGCATTGTTGTTTCTTTAATTGCTGGCATAAAATGGTTTTTACCGGATACCATTGTGATTTAATTATGGAGTGCTTGTGTTGTAACATTCGACCATTGGTATTATTTTCATCTTAGAAATCATATTTCCTTGCGATTGTTGAATCTATGAACGTTGTTGTTCCATTACAAAATACAGTCGTATTCTTTATAACTAAGACTGATAATTGGGTTACCATATCAGATTACTATTAAGGCGTGTCGTGTGTATTTATATTTGACTTTCCAGCATTGTTTCATATTCCATCATTAATCAATGCTGTTCTATTTCCTTGTGCTGTTCGATTTATTCTTAGAGTAAAGATTGCTATTAATTTGGCTTTGTTGTTGTTCATTTCCATTAGTTAAAGTTTGTTGTTCAGATTCCTTTAATTCTAGTTTGTTGATTCCATTTACGGCCGTTCCATTTTAGACTTGCTGTTCCATTTATTTTCTGTTGTCAATTTACTTGTATTTATTGCTTTGGTGTGAGAGAAGGTCTAAAGCTGTAGTGAGTCAGCAATTCGTTGCTTAGCTCCCAGATCTTTGGTCCATGCTCTAATTTCCATTCCATTTACTTGCATTTACTGTTTTAGTGTGGGAGGAGGATCAAGGCTGTCGTGAGACACAGCAGACGCTATTATGCTCCCAGATCCATGATCCATACTCTAATTCCTTTTCCTTCATCAATTTCTAGAGGAATGAGTTATTGCAACTGTATCCTCGATTGATGGTTATTTGAATGAATGATTTAGTTTAGAACATTTGAGTTTCTTGCTTTAGATTTTGTTTCCAGCTTTTATTTACTTTTGGGTTTTAAGCACTATACTGCGAAACATTACTCTTAAGTTAATAGCCGCCTCAGACAGAGTACACTCTTGAAATAAAAAGTTGTCCCTGGGTTGATAATTAATGTGAGGTAATTAGGAGTTCACAAGACACCTTTTTATCGCTCCACACCCAAAGCCTACTGATATTGCGCAGGTTGATGCTTGGCAAAAGAAGACAACAAAGTGTCGAAGGATTCTGTTGGAGGGTGTGAAGGAACACATTTTGTCCAGCCTACATGGAAAGGCTTCTCTGTTGGAATTATGATACATATGTTGTACTTGATGGCAACCCACTCATCTCAGATGATAAATTATAGTGCAGCAAAGTTCACGCACTTTCATGAAGATAAAAGTTTATTTCATGTAGAGAAAAGTTCACACACTTTTATGCAGAGAAAAGTTTATTTCATGTAGAGAAAATTTCACGCACTTTTATGCAGAGAAAAGTTTATTTCATGAAGAGAAAAGTTCACGCACTTTTATGCAGAGAAAATTTTATTTCATGGAGAGAAAATTTCACGCACTTATATGCAGAGAAAAGTTTATTTCATGTAGAGAAAAGTTCACGCACTTTTATGCAGAGAAAAGTTTATTTCATGTAGAGAAAAAGTTCACGCACTTTCATGAAGAGAAAATTTCATGCACTTTCATGGTTGGCTCATGGTATTAGTCCGACAGTTTTTGATCCTATGGTTTTGGTCCGTGGTATTGCATCCAAAAGTTTTGATCTCACGCACTTTCATGGTTGTCTCATGGTATTAGTCCTATAGTTTTTGATCCTATGGTTTTGGCTCGTGGTATTGCATCCAAAAGTGTTGATCTCACGCACTTTCATGGTTGGTTCATGGTATTAGTCCAACAGTTTTTTGATCCTATGGTTTTGGACCGTGGTATTGTCGAAGGCCTAAGACTATAAAAGAGGAAGGAGATCATTTGGCAAAGCATCATCGAATGAATTGAATATCTAATAAGTGCTAGATCTGAAATATTTGTGATTGGGTTATGGTGCAGATCTGGATCTGAATGAAGGAGGAACGTTAGCGCATAAAGAAGGATAAGTTCTTTTGATGGGTCATAATATTTATGCTTGAATAATAGTATCTCTGCATGATTTTGATCTGTTATATGAGGCGCATGATTGATCTATAAATCTGACAATCTGGGTTAATTAGTGTCTGAATATTTGAAAGAAAGAATTATCCTTTATAGATCTGCACGTAGGTTTCAAGTTGTTGAAGTAGCGTATATCTTTAAATTATGATCTAGTTGCCTCTGTCTATTGCTGCAGTATTCTGGGTTCATAATTTGGTGTGTGGTTACTATTACTGTGTTCTGGGTACAGCTGTCAGAGAAGTGTTTACTTGATTCAGTGCTAATTGGGAAAAGGAGATTGTTTGATGCAGATATACTTGATGATTGATTGATGTTCATGGATCCAGTCTGAAAATTTATGAAACGTGCTCCCTAGAAGAAAGAGAAGGTTGTAGCCTTCAGTAGGCCAGCACCTACGTACTAGTATCTTGGCTAGTACAAGAGCTAAGGGGGTTGTAGCTCCCTTCCAGGAGAAGCTGGAGACGAGAGAGGGTTGTAGCTCTCTGCAGGTTGTAGCCTGCGTACTGGTAAAGGACTGCACTAGTACAAAATCATTGTAAAAGGAGTTTCTAATTGAAAGAAGATAGAGACATATTGCAGCAGGTGGTTTTCACCCACATTGCGTTTCCACCTTATATCTGGTGTTCTTTTGTGTGACTATTTGCTTTTCTTGTTCCTACTCATTATTTTATGATACAAAGTAATGATCAATATTTGAAGAATTATTCAAAGTATAAATAAGGAAGATATATTGATAAGAATTTGATAATACTGATTCACCCCCCCCCCCCCTCTCAGTATTATTTCCAACAATTGGTATCAGAGCAGGTCCTTCTAAAGAAGCTTGATTGCTTGAAGGAAGATCTAACATCATGAGCAACTACGAGAGGGAAGCATCAATCAGGCCACCGATTTTTGATGGAACAAACTTCGTATATTGGAAGGTAAGAGTTACTGCCTATCTTCAATCTTTGGGTACAGAAGTATGGGACATTATAGAAACAGGGTATACTTTTCCATCAGCTACTCCTACAGATTCAGCTGAGAAGAAGAAATATGAAACAAATGCAAAGGCGGTTAATACTCTTCTAGGATGTCTATCTCAATCTGAATTTGTGAAGGTTATGCAATATAAATCCGCAAAAGAAATATGGGACAAGATTTTTTTGAGCTACGAAGGAGATGAACAGGTAAAACGTGCAAAACTTCAAACCCTCAGGATTCAGTATGAGAATCTCAGAATGTATAATGATGAAAGTGTGGCTAACTATTTCCTTCGGGCAGACGAGATTGTTAATTGTATGAAAAACTTGGGTGAAGAAATAAGAGAGGCTGTTGTGGTTGAAAAAGTCCTAAGATCATTGTCCCCCAAGTTTGAATCTAAAGTGTCTGCAATAGAAGAAAAGGAAAATCTACGAACTCTTACTATGTCTCAGCTACACGGAATTCTAACTGCTTATGAAATGAGAAAAGGAGGTCCATCAGACAGGAGAGAAGCTACTTTTAAGGCTTCAGGCAAAGGAGACTACTATGAATCAAGTCACGTGCCAGAAGAAGAATAAGAATCAAATTTTGTCAGAAATCTTCAACGGGGTACTGGAAGGTTCAGAGGTAAGCTACCTTTTAAATTTTTTGCTTGTGGAAGAGTAGGTCATTATGCTGCCAAATGTTCTCATAAGGATAAAGGAAAGGAACCTGCCAGATGGAACAAGAAACAGAATGCAAATAAGAAAAGCTACTACACTCATGAAGATAGTGATGGTCTATCAAATAGTGATGAAGATGAACGAGGTAATGACTATAAACTTTTAATGGAATTTGAAGATGATGATTACATGGATGCTATAGATGTGAATAGTTTTTATGAAGAGATTTCTAGACTTAAGACATGTGTAGAAGAAAAGAATATGATCATTGATACTCTAAAATTTCAAATTGATGAAAAAGAAAAATATCTTGAAAAGTTAGAAGGTGAAATTGTTGGCCTTAGAAAAGAAATTGAGAAAACAAAGGCTATTAATCTTAAGTTTGTCAAAGGATCTGAAACTCTGGATGAGATCATCAATGTACAGCGTTCTCCGCTAAGCAAGACAGGTCTGGGGTATAATGGAGAAACATCTCAAGCATCCACCTCAAAGAGTTATCTTGATGCAGCAAGAAGGAATGAGCAAAAGCACAATGGAGATCACAAGGTAAAGCAGGGACGAATTACATCAAGAACGAACAAAGACTATCAGGTAAACCAGGGGCAATCTGTCTTAAGGATGAACGAAAGCTACAACCAGCCACAGGTAAAATCTTCTCAATTTGCTTCAAGAATGGATGACAATAGAAATTACAATCATTTGGCCGGTAGATTTGATAATCGCAGAAGTTTCTTCAATGGGCAATGTTTCTCTTGCCATAACTTTGGTCACAAAGCAGCTCAATGTGCTGCATATAAAACAATCATGACTAGAGAAGCTCAAAAACAAAGAAGTATGATCGGGATTACAAAAAGGACCTATAACAACTTTTCGGCTCTTGAAAATGAAGTTGAATGTTCTATTTGCAATAAATTTGGTCATGAAGATTCTGAATGCAGGAGCAGGTTTCAGCAGATAAAGGAACAAGCCTCAAGCACCAGAACATGGAGAATAAAGGAACCACAAACAGAAATATGTGGGATAGCCTTTTATGCAGAGGGACAGGAAAATATATGGTACATCAACAGTGGATGTTTGAAGCATATGACAGGTGATAAAGAAAAACTTGAATCATATTCTGCTTTAGAAAAGGGAAAGAAAGTTTCTTTTCAAAATGATACTCCAGCAGCTATAAAAGGAAAAGGCACAGCTCAGTTAAAAGAAAAGGTCAAAGCTGGAAATGTTTTGTATGTTGATGGCTTGAAGCATAACCTTCTGAGTGTCAGTCAGATGTGCGATCAAGGAACCGAGGTAATATTTTGATCAAATGGATGTAGCGTTCGTGATCTTGATACAGGGAAAACAGTGATCAAAGGTAGAAGAACTCCAAATAATCTATACATATTTGAAGAAGGACAACAACAATGCTATTTGAGCAAGGATGATGAACATTGGTTATGGCACCGGAGGTTGGGGCATCTAAGCTTTTCACAAATAAGGAAGGCATGCAAATATCAGGCAGTTCGTGGTCTTCCAGATATCAAAATTCCAGACAACACTATATGCAAATCATGTCAGTTTGGTAAGCAAACTAGAACCAACTTCCCAGAGAAGGAAGGATCAGCCAGCAGGCCTCTTGAACTAGTCCATACAGATGTATGTGGTCCTTTCAGGACGAGGTCACCTCGAGGAGAAGAATACTTGATATTATTCATTGACGATTTCTCCAGGTTTGTTTGGTTAGGACTTTTGAAGCACAAAGATGAAGCATTCGAAAAATTCAAATCCTTCAAAGCCTTGGTTGAAAATGAATCGGGTTACAAAATTAAGTGCCTCAGGTCTGACAGAGGTGGGGAGTTTACCTCAAATGAATTTTTCGATTTCTGTGAAGAACATGGGATAAGAAGGGAATTCTCTACAGCTAGAACTCCTCAGCAAAATGGAGTGGTGGAAAGGATGAACAGAACAGTCCAACAAATGGCCCGTGCTATGCTTGATGAGTTCGGAACTCCCGCAACTTTCTGGGGTGAAGCTGCATATGCTGCGGTTGTTATTCTCAATAAAACAAATGTCCGAGTGAACAGCACTCAAACTCCTCATGAACTCTGGTATGGTGAGACTCCTTCGGTAAAACACTTCAAAATCTTTGGGAGCAAATGCTATATTAAGAATACTAATGAGCAACTTGGCAAACTTCAACCTAGAGCAGATGAAGGCATTCTTCTTGGTTATTCTCCACACAGCAAAGCATATAAGTGCTACAATAAAAGACTTGGAAGAATTTTTGACAGCATTGATGTAGTGGTTGATGAAAAAGGATACATTCCTAGGCAAGTAAATCATGAAAATATCGAAGAAGATGAAGACTACCCTCAAAGACAGAATGATGAAGAAGAAGAACCTCAAGAAGCACCAGAGGAACAGATAAGGGTAGAAGAGAAGACTCCATCTAGGTACGTTCAGAAGAATCATCCAGAATCTCAGATTTTGGGGCAAAAAGAAGCAGGTGTACAAACAAGAAGAACAATTGCAGAAGCTTCAAGCTATTTGGCATTACTCTCATCCACTGAACCACAAAATGTAAAAGAGGCATGCAAAGATGAATGTTGGGTCAAAGCAATGGATGAAGAACTTGAGCAGATCGAAAAGAACAACACTTGGGAGTTGGTTCCTAGACCAAAGGATAAGAATGTTATAGGGACAAAATGGGTCTTCAAAAATAAGTTGAATGAAAATGGGGAAGTAATTAGAAACAAGGCCAGACTTGTTTGTAAAGGGTATGCGCAGCAAGAAGGAATAGATTTTGAAGAAACTTTTGCTCCTGTTGCAAGACTTGAGGCCATCCGAATGTTCCTTGCTCTCTCAAGCTTTCAAAAGTTCAAAGTATTTCAAATGGAAGTGAAATCAGCCTTTCTGAATGGAGACTTAGAAGAAGAAGTATACATTGAGCAGCCAGATGATTTCATTCTTGGAAATGATCCAAATCTTGTATGCAGATTGAAAAAGGCTCTCTATGGTCTTAAACAAGCTCCAAGGGCTTGGTACTATCGTTTGGACAAATATCTTCATCAACAAGGTTTTTCAAAAGGATCAGCAGATAGCAATCTTTATATAAAAATTGAAAATGACAAATTGCTGATACTTGTTGTGTATGTAGATGACATTATCTTTGGCAGCAATGAAGAATCTATGAGTCAAAGCTTTGCCTTGGTGATGCAGAAATAATTCGAAATGTCCTTGCTTGGAGAATTGACATATTTTCTTGGCCTGCAAATCCAACAAAAGGAAGGAGGGATCTTCTTGTCTCAAACCAAGTATCTCAAGCAGATTTTGAAGAGATATGGCATGGAAGATGCAAAACCAGTATGTACACCCATGGTCACAGGATGTAGCCTCAGTGCAAATGATGAATCAGCAGCAGTACATCAACCAACCTACAGATCTATGATTGGAAGTCTACTTTATTTGACAGGTACCCGACCAGACATCATGCATGCAGTGGGAATAGTTGGAAGATTTCAGGCAAATCCAAAGGAAACTCATCTTCAGGCAGTAAAGAGAATCTTCAAATATCTTCAAGGGACTCAAAATTATGGCTTATGGTATCCTAGAGATACAAATCTCACACTTCATGCTTATACTGATGCAGATTGGGCCGGAAGTGTGGATGACAGGAAGAGAACAAGTGGTCGTGCATTCTTTATGGGTTCCAGATTAGTATCTTGGTTCAGCAGGAAACAGAGTTTGATTGCCTTGTCTACAGCTGAAGAAGAATATGTTGTTGCTGCATCTTGCTGCACTCAACTCCTTTGGATGATGCAGACCTTGCAGGATTTTCAAATCACTTGTACACCACCCATCTCCATCTTATGTGATAATACAAGTGCAATCATCATTTCAAAGAACCCAGTCATGCATTCAAAAACCAAGCACATACCAATCAAGTATCACTTTCTCCGGGAAAAAGTGCTTGAACAAAAGGTCAAGTTGGAGTATGTTCCTTCTAAGGAACAGGTTGATGATATACTCACCAAACCATTGCCTAGGGAGACCTTTGAATACCTCAAGCAAAATCTAGTGGTTGTTGATGCATCATCTTGTTGTTGAATCTCTTCTGATTGTTGGTTGTACGCAAGGTTCATCTGAAGTATATGCGTACATGTGCTGGGTTGCGGATTGGTCAAAGATCGAATGGCACAGGTTCAGGGGGAGCATATCATGCATTGTTGGCATTATGGAGGAAGTACAGAAGGAGATCATGGATGCTGATCTGGTTTATAGTCAGGGGGAGCATGTTCTTAGGGGGAGCATAACCCTTTTCCCTTGATGTCAAAGGGGGAGAGTGATTGGTTGTTGTTGCCATCAAGTCCAAAGGGGAAGATTGTTGGCATTATGATACATATGTTGTACTTGATGGCAACCCACTCATCTCAAATGATAAATTATAGTGCAGCAAAGTTCACGCACTTTCATGAAGATAAAAGTTTATTTCATGTAGAGAAAAGTTCACGCACTTTTATGCAGAGAAAAGTTTATTTCATGTAGAGAAAAGTTCACGCACTTTTATGCAGAGAAAAGTTTATTTCATGTAGAGAAAAGTTCACGCACTTTTATGCAGAGAAAATTCTATTTCATGGAGAGAAAAGTTCATGCACTTATATGCAGAGAAAAGTTTATTTCATATAGAGAAAATTTCACGCACTTTTATGCAGAGAAAAGTTTATTTCATGTAGAGAAAAAGTTCACGCACTTTCATGAAGAGAAAATTTCACACACTTTCATGGTTGGCTCATGGTATTAGTCCGACAGTTTTTGATCCTATGGTTTTGGTCCGTGGTATTGCATCCAAAAGTGTTGATCTCACGCACTTTCATGGTTGGCTCATGGTATTAGTCCTATAGTTTTTGATCCTATGGTTTTGGCTCGTGGTATTGCATCCAAAAGTGTTGATCTCACGCACTTTCATGGTTGGTTCATGGTATTAGTCCAACAGTTTTTTGATCCTATGGTTTTGGACAGTGGTATTGTCGAAGGCCTAAGACTATAAAAGAGGAAGGAGATCATTTGGCAAAGCATCATCGAATGAATTGAATATCTAATAAGTGCTAGATCTGAAATATTTGTGATTGGGTTATGGTGCAGATCTGGATCTGAATGAAGGAGGAACCTTAGCGCATAAAGAAGGATAAGTTCTTTTGATGGGTCATAATCTTTATGCTTGAATAATAGTATCTTTGCATGATTTTGATCTGTTATATGAGGTGCATGCTTGATCTATAAATCTGACAATCTGGGTTAATTAGTGTCTGAATATTTGAAAGAAGGAATTATCCTTTATAGATCTGCACGCAGGTTTCAGGTTGTTGAAGTAGCGTATATCTTTAAATTATGATCTAGCTGCCTCTGTCTATTGCTGCAGTATTTTGGGTTCAAAATTTGGTGTGTGGTTACTGTTACTGTGTTCTGGGTACAACTGTCAAAGAAGTGTTTACTTGATTCAGTGCTAATTGGGAAAAGGAGATTGTTTGATGCAGATATACTTGATGATTGATTGATGTTCATGGATCCAGTCTGAAAAGTTATGAAACGTGGTCCCTAGAAGAAAGAGAAGGTTGTAGCCTTCAGTAGGCCAGCACCTACGTACTAGTATCTTGGCTAGGACAAGAGCTAAGGGGGTTGTAGCTCCCTTCCAGGAGAAGCTGGAGAGCGAGAGAGGGTTGTAGCTCTCTGCAGGTTGTAGCCTGCGTACTGGTAAAGGACTGCACCAGTACAAAATCATTGTAAAAGGAGTTTCTAATTGAAAGAAGATAGAGACATATTGCAGCAGGTGGTTTTCACCCACATTGGGTTTCCACCTTATATCTGGTGTTCTTTTGTGTGACTATTTGCTTTTCTTGTTCCTGCTCATTATTTTATGATACTGACATACAAAGTAATGATCAATATTTGAAGAATTATTCAAAGTATAAATAAGGAAGATAGATTGATAAGAATTTGATAATATTGATTCACCCCCCCCTCTCAGTATTATTTCCAACATTCTCCATACTTGATGTGGAAAGCGTTGGCAGATCTATTCCAAAGCAAGAGCGATAAGAGGAAGCCGGCACTCAAGGATAAACTCAGAAACATCAAATGCGAGAAGGGAGACAGTATGCCCAAGTATCTCACGAAGTTCACTCGGTGCAGGGATGAGCTGGGAAGTGTGGGGGTGACTATCGATGATGAGGACTTGGTGAGCTTGGCTCTCCCTGGTCTTTTGAAGAGTTGGCATTCCTATCAGGACTCTGTCAATGGTCGGGAGAAATTCCCAGGATGGGAGAGACTTTGGTCAGATCTTGTGCATGAGGAGATCAGGTGGAATACCAAGGACGGATCTTCATCAAAGGGAACTGATGAAGAAAATTGCGCTTTGGCTGCCAAAGCAAAGAAGGGGAAGAACAAGAAAGCTTCTCAGTCCAGTGTGAAAGGCAAGAAGTAGGACATGTCGAAGGTGAAGTGATTTCATTGTCACCAGCACAAACACTATGCCACTAATTGTCCGCAGAAGAAGAAGAACAAGCAAGCTATTAGATCTACTGCAGGAGAGGCTCTAGCCTCGCAGTTTGAGCTTGATTTTTCATTGATTGCATGCTTGGTATCAAGTGTGATGGGATTGGTATGGTTCTTGGACAATGGTACGTCTTTTCACATGACAGGAGATCGAGATTTGTTTTCTGATCTGGAGGAGAAAGATCTTGGAGTGCACATCGATATGGGCGATGATGGTAGATATAGTGCGACCGGTATTGGTACCATTTCATTTGAGAGGAGTCTGGTAAACCCTTCGTATTGAAGGAAGTGATGCATGTTCCAGGATTGAAGAAGAATCTTATCTCTGTGGAAATGTTAGAAGACAAGGGATATGATGTTGTTTTCAGCGAGGGAAAGTCTTTCCTGCGCAATAAGACAACTGGAGAAACCCGAAAGATAGGGGTTTGAGTGAGGAACCTTTATCAGTTGCATGTAGATGGCTGCGCAGCAATGGCATGCAAGGCAAAAGGATTGGTGAGCCGAGATGATGGCGAACTGTGGCACAGGAGATTGGGTCACCTTCACCATGGAGCCTTGAAGATACTGCAGCAGATCACTACTAGGCTTCCTAAAGGCACTCTTGCGCAGTCAGATCAGTGCAAGGGGTGTACTTTGGGAAAGTTTGTGAAATCCGCCTTTCACGAGAAGGATAGTCGCACCACGACGATCCTTGAGAGAATTCACACAGACGTGTGTGAACCTTTCTTAGTTGCTTTGACAGCAAAGCATAGGTATTATGTGATTTTTGTTGATGATTTCTCTCGAAAGTGCTGGATCTTCTTCATGTAGAAGAAGAGCAAGACATACTCAAAGTTTTGTGAGTTCAAATCACTGGTCGAGAAGGATTTGGGGAAGAAGGTGAAGGCTCTTAGGAGCGATAATGGGGGTGAATACATCTCTAGCAAGTTCAAGGATTTCTGCAGTGCAGAAGGGATTCGAAGAGAGCTCATAGCTCCCCATAACCCACAGCAGAGCGGGGTTGCTGAGCGGAAGAACAGAACGATCGTGGGTGCTGCACGGGCGATGTTGCATGATCAGGGCCTATCCCTTCACTTGTGGGCGAAAGCATGTAATACAGAAGTTTATGTGCAGAACCGTTGTCCTCACTAGATACTTAGCATGAGTACACCCGAGGAGGCTTATTCTGGTAAGAAGCCTGATCTTTCTCATTTGAGGATTTTTGGTGCTAACGTTTACATACATGTGACGAAGGATGCCAGGAGGAATTTGGAGCCGACCGCAGAGGTTGGGATATTTGTGGGGTACACTGATACGCCCCAAAACTATTGTGTGCATTTTCCATACAGTGGCAAGACTATTGTGCGACGGGATATAAAATTTTAGGAGGAGAAAGTCATGAAGTGTTTGCTTGAGAGGGAGCCACACTTGCATGCATATGAGGAGCTATTAGTTCCTAAGGATGAGCTTCAGGACGTGGATCAGCCATAGGACGAAGTTCATGGAGTGGAAGAGACCACTCATGTAGATCCAACCATCAGAGGGCGAAAGCGCTTGACAGAGGCTGAGCGACTGTCTCAAGATGCAGAGAAAGTTGTAGGACCACCTACAGCCCAACGCAGGTAGAGACAATCACCTGATCGGTACACTGGATACATGGCTCTTGTGAGCAAATGTGTTGTGACTGAGCCATCCTCTTTCGAGGAAGCTGTGGAGGATCCCACATGGGTAGACGCCATGGTGGAAGAGTATGATTCGATTGTCAGAAACAGTGCATGGGAGATTGTTCCTAGACCGGAAGGGAAATCAGTGGTGGGTTCGATATGGATCTACAAAGTTAAGTAGGCAGTTGACGGGAGTGTGGAGAAGTACAAGGCAAGATTTGTTGCCCGAGTCTTTTCACAGATAGAGGGTATCGATTATGAGGAGACCTTTGCACCTGTCGCAAGGTATTCTTCCATACGGACGATTCTTGCTCTCTCAGCGCAGATGGGGTGGCACATTCATCAGATGGATGTGAAGACTATGTTCTTCAATGGATTCATTGAGGAGGAGGTGTACATAGAACAGCCTGAAGGCTTTGAGATCTTCAACAGCGAGTCGCATGTGTGCAAGCTCAAGAGAGCGCTGTATGGGTTGAAACAAGCACCACGTGCTTGGTACACATGGATAGATAGCTATTTCACCGGACTTGGATTCTCCAAGAGTGAGGTGGATCCTAACCTATACCAGATTGTGATCCTAACCTATACCAGATTGTGGTGGAGGGTAAGTTGCTTATCATTGTACTTTATGTAGATGATTTGATTCTAACGGGTGATGAGCTGTTGATACTTTCATGCAAGGATGATCTTGCTAAGGAGTTTGAAATGAAGGACTTGGGCCTCCTTCATTATTTCCTGGGATTGGAAATTTGGCAGCGCAGTGATGGACTATTTGTTTCTGAGGGGAAGTATGCTCGGGAGATACTGGAGAAGTTAAACATGCATGGCTGCAAGCCTGTTGATACTCCTCTTCCTGGAGGTTGGAGGAAGGAGGATGCCACTTGATTAGAAGAAGTGGATGCCACTGTTTATCGACAGTTGGTGGGATCGCTTATGTATCTGGTCAATACACAACCCGATATATGCTATGTTGTTAACTATCTTTCACAAGCTATGGTTAAGCCAGCCAAGCTCTTCTGGAAGGCAGGCAAGCATGTATTGTGTTATCTTAGAGGCACATCAGGATATGGATTGTGGTACAGACAGGAGGATGAGGTGAAGCTATGTGGCTTCACGAATGTAGATTAGGCAGGGAGCCCAATGGACAGAAAGAGCACATCAGGAGGGGTCTTCAGTATCGGGTCGACAGCAGTTTTTTGGTACAACAAGAAGCAGAGATCCGTGGCACTCAATTCAATAGAGGCCGAGTATATGGCAGCAAGTTTGGCTGCATGTGAGGCTATATGGAAGAGGAAGATTCTGGTCGGGTTGTTCGGTTCTTACTTGGAGCCTACTGTGATTTACTGTGATAACCATAGTTGCATTAAACTCTCGGCTAATCCTATATTTCATGATAGATCTAAGCACATTGACATTAGGTACCATCAGATCAGAGATTGTGTGCAGCAGAGAATCATGTTACTTTCATACATTCCAATGGAGGATCAGGATGCTGATATCTTGACGAAGGCGCTCACCAGGAGAAAATTCGAATACTACCGAGGCAGGATAGGGGTTGTTGATAATCCATATCTTGTTGAGAGGGAGTGTTGAGAATGCAACAAGATGATGGATCTTAGTGGAAAGAAGTCGCCTTCACTAAGTGGGCCCGCAGGCTATTTTTGGCGCAAAGTCTATTTTTAGACTATGTCTATTTTTAGACATATGGATCATGGTCTATGAGTTGCAGGATGCTATTTGTGGATGATTGGTCATGTTGGTAAAAATAGATGGACTTCTATTTTTAGACATGGGCAGTTTCTATTTTTAGACTACCAGGCTAAAAATAGAACAGTCGAATATTATTGTCTCATAATAATATTTGGACTATAAACATTATCTTATCCTCTTGGAGCACTTCAGTTTGAGCTACAGATGTGGCACATGTAGGAATTTACAGGGTAAGTTCCTCAGAAAGAACACCAAAAGGACACCGCTCACAACCAGATCACAGATCAATAAACCAGTATTTTTGACGTGGTTAAAACCCTCAAAGAGGGAAACAGTCCACGGCCTGCGCCAACGTGGCTACTACAGGCAATTTATTAATCAAAGAATGAAAATTTACATAAGATTCTCTCATGCACGGATTACCCGAACAATGACCCTCCATGCGCTTTAAATAGAACTCATGGACCAATCGGGTGTCAAGCCACGGATCAAGTGTCGATAATACCGAGGAGAGAGTGAACCGTCGAATCACTACATATCGTGACTGTTGGATTGTAAGTTACAAAATGTACAACGGTAAAGAAACACACTTTACCTAACTCTATACTAGACCAAGTTGAACTTAACTATTTCCTATGTGTCGGAATATCCTAACAATGCAGCTGTCAGAAGGAAATACACTTTCTTTGTGGGTCATTTGAGCTATTGCATGCAGGACTTCAGTTAGAACTCATGTGGTTGAGTTTCGGTGGAGTTGATTGTGGAGTTGATGGAGTTGTGTTCAGTTTGACTTGGTTGAACTAGTTATATTTTAGTCTAACTAAAGAATACACTAGTGATGAGTTGTGTGAATTAAATATTAATTAATTCACTAATTATTAACTCATAAAGCAACTGAAGAATACATCAGTTAACTCAGTGCATGTACAGTTCAATGGAGACAAGTGTTAGAGGTTGAGATTTCTATCAGTTGTGACTATAGTTGTGGATGATTTTTGCACATGCATGGATGGAGATTGCCAATGATGGCTTGCATAGTATACCAAGGGAATTCGTTTTTACAGAGTGATTGATTTCTCTTGCAGATTGTGCAGTGGAGGCAGGCAAAGCAGTGGAGGAGATTTGAGCTGTGATTGATCAAATCTGAGCTAGTTTTGTGTGTAACAGGTGGAGATAGTACTGAGTACTTGTGAGGAGTATTGTACTATGTATTGTTACATGTTCTCTATCATTATAATATATAGATAGTGTGGGGTTTTCAACTGTATGCTTTCCCTAGGTTACATACTGTGTTAATGTGTGCATGCGATTGATGTTCCATTGTTTTTAATGCTGCTAAATTGATGATCAACGTAGAGGAGATTATGTATTGTGCATGTATTCCGCAATAGTGTATAATCGGGATAATCTTTGTGAATAAGTGTCATATTATTCAAAATTTCTACACTTGATTCAATTTTGTTAACGAGCTTGACACAAGACAAGGAACTATGCTCAAGACACCCTGTTTCATTTTTTAACGAGGTTGACACAGGAAAAAAACTATCCTCGCAACACCCTGTTTCATTTTTTAACGAGGTTGACACAGGAACAAAACTATCCTCGCGGCAACCTGTTTCATTTTTTAACGAGGTTGATATAGGAAAAACTATCCTCGTGACAGCCTGTTTCATTTTTTAACAAGGTTGATACAGGAAAAAACTATCCTCGCGACAGCCTATTTCATTTTTTAACGAGGTTGATACAGGAAAAAACTATCCTTGCAATAGCCTGCTTCATTTTTTAACGAGGTTGATACAGGAAAAATAAAACTATCCTCGCCAATTGATTATGGCTTCCAACTGGAAGAAATACATGTCAATGGACACATCTTGATCATGGCTTCCAAGAGGTCTTCATCATAAGGAAGAATAGTTCTCTGGAAGGAACACATGTCAAGGGACTCAAAAGGGATAAGAACATCACATTCAAGTAATCCCATAGAGTTTTCCATGTCAATTACCGGATCTAAATCAAAGGAAGATGAGCAAACAATGAGAGGCTCACTTACATTGGTAATTGAAAACATGGGACCAGTTGCCACATAATTAACCCGTGGCGAGGTAGATACCACTTTAGAATCAAGAACATTTAGGGGTGTCAAATTATTGGTAGTTGAAACAAGACTAGGGAACCAAAGCTAGTCTACGGTCACAATATTTCCATAGTGAGTGAAAGACATCACACGAAAGAGTGTCGATACGACAGCTTTCATTGCATAAACATAGTCTCGCCCAAGGAGTAAATTGAAATCCAAGGGACCTCGAATTACCATAAGATCAATACAGACAGTTTTACCTTCCAAGGTAATAGCAAACTTAGGAAGGATCCCTAAAGGTTCACTAATGGTTCTGCTAAAAGCTTTCAAATTTTGCGTAATAGGCACAAGCTAAGGGGAACCCAAAGCTTTCCAAGCAGTTGAGGATAAAATACTAACAGAAGCACCTTCGTCTACTTGTGTGTGGTGTATGTCCCTACCACCAACCTTGACAATGATTTGGAAAGGGATGGAGGAAGGAAGACGAGGTTCTGTCAATCTATTCCAATCAAAGAAAAAGACCTTAGTACTTGGAGGGGGTTTTGTAGAAATAGGTGAAATGCCCCTCGGCGTAGAAGAATCTAATGTAACAAGAAGAACCTAAGTGGTATGAAGTTCAGTCTCTAAAGGGAGAGTGGGATCGACCGAATGTGAAATTGAATCGACCACTTGATCAACTAACGGATCATCAACCTGAGTGATATGAGTTTCACTCTCCAATGGAAGAGTGGGATCGACTGTACTTGAAATTAGATCAATCACTCCGTCAGTTGACGCTAGGTTGGGAGAAAGTTTACGGTAACCAATTGGAAATTCTTGCTATGGAACTGTAAGGTTTTACAACAATTTTGAGGCTTCATCCATGTGAGGGAAAATTTGAGTGTGATGACTCCCTTTGCATAACTTACAAGGAAACCTAACTTTACCCTTTTTCCTAGGAACCTAACTATCACTGGTTGATGGATCAATGGAAAGTTGATGAGATTTTTCTGACCATACTTCCAAGACCTTTGGAATACCAGGACAATTAATAAGGAAGTGGTCACCCTTACAAAACCTGCAAGGGTATTTGGGTTTACGATGCATGTTGGAGGTTTCCTCAACACAACTAACACTTACAGCCATGGTTGGTTGGTTGACTTATTTCTTATCTTGCTTCTTCTTCTTCTTCTTCTTCCCTTTCTTCTTCTTCTTAGCCACCTG